>JAQAHW010000038.1:2021302-2690903 GCA_027580185.1 Tuta absoluta
TTTTTTCTGAAAATTGTATTCTTGAAGTGTTTTGAAGGGCGAGATTGGGCTTATTAGTTGAACAACTTTAAAAACTCTTCCGGAAGAGCCCTTGCTCCCCCCACACGTATAATATTTAGATGTAGTTTTAAAAGCCCCGGGGCTTATATCGTAGAGACCTATAAAAAGTATACAATTTTGAACATACACACAATGACAACAACGCAAAACTTATTGATATCACGAAAGAAACAACTTTCTGTCCATGTTCTGTCCCTTCAAAACACGAAAACTTGGTTTCAAAGTCTATTTCACTAATATCAATAATGATTGTACCGTATCCCTTTGACATAAGGTCCATGTCGGGTGCAAAATAACTTGTTTTCGAACGTAACTTTGACTATGACAATAGCTAATACCGAGAGTGGTAAGTTTGGTTGTTTGTTTGTCCTTGAGTTTTCTTCTTAGGGTAGATATACCAATTCCACCGCAATAAATAAGTGATTAACTTTATAATAAGTATGCCTATTTTGCAGTTAGTAGCCTTTTCACGAACAGGCAAATATCGACTTTATTAATTTAAATACATGTCGAATTGTCTGTGTTCTCTCTCTTTTTGCGTGTGGGACACCGAGTCATCCAACGACCCGATGAACCCTGGTGTCAGAGTTTTTCAACCACCTACTATTGTGTTAATTTTGATCCATAGACTCTCTTGCATCGACGTTCTGAAAGGGAATGGGAAGGGAAAGGGAAGGTCAGGGTTGGCGGTAAAAATGACTGTGTTTTAGGTTATGTTGAGTGTGATTTTGTTGTGATCAATGTGTGATGATGACCAAATTAAATGATGTGCTGCATCTTCCACGATACATTCATACATACATCAGCCTATTGCAGTCCACTGCTGGACGTAGGCCTCCCCCCTAGGCCATAGGGTTCAATCTCCCGGTTTTGCCATCCAGTCGCTACCAGCCGCCTTCTCGGTCCATCTGGCCGGAGGTCGTCCAACACTACGCTTGCCGAGCCGTGGCCTCCACTCGAGAACCCGCTTACTCCACCGTCCGTCGGTTCTACGACAAATGTGCGCAGCCCACTGCCACTTCAGTTTGCTACACTTCCAGACTATGTCCGTTACTTTGGTCTTTTTGCCGATAGTCAAATTCCGGATCTTCCACGATGGGCGAAATTATTATTCAGAAATGTGTACGGTCATGTATCAGTGCAGGTCATCTGAGAACGGCGGTAAAACGATGTCCTGCGAATTGGTTACCAAGCCGCCTGCCCAGCGTGGTAACTATTGGGCAAAACCCCCTATGGATAGAGCCAAAAATTAAACGGGAGATTGTGCCCTGTGGCGTAACCTGGGGGAGGCCTACGTCCAACTGTGGACTGCAATAGGCTGATGTATGTGTATGTATGACCTGCGAATTAGTGTCCTTGGAAATGGTGAAACATTTCTAGCTCAGCGTAGCTTGACCATATATCGTGTGATATGTTACTCAGCACTGTGCTTTGTTAGCAGCTGGTAAACTATCACGATCTTAAAAGGCGTGCGGTTTGTAAGGAAGATTGATGGCTCAATATAGACTCAATGCTGCATGATGGTAAAGAGGAATTCCCGCCGAGCGAGGTGTTCAGCTCGGGGACCGCGGCCTAACTGGTAGGACGTGGATTTTGTATTTATGCTAAATCTTCGACAAATTTCGTAACCGCGTTTTAGGCCTTGACTTCTGATTGGCTTATCTTCTATGACGATTATGACGTATCGTGTTTACATTGTGCAGGCAGCGTTGTCGTCGTCGCCTCGTCAGCAATAGATGCATCCAGCGAAGTCAGCACATTCTGTGTGCGGCGCGCGCTTCATATTTCTTTGCAATCCGCGCCGCTACAGGTTAATTGATTTATTTAAGTACATGGTTTAGTTTCATGGTTCACAAAGCGATGTTTGTGTGTACGTATCAATGAGATTATCATTTATGATGTATTTCCTACATGTTTCTTACAGGTACGTAAGATGTTTGAAGTAAGACAACAAACAACTACATGCCCAAGTAGCACACAGTGTTGTTATCCTGACATGAGGTTATGTTATGATTGATAGTCAGCCAATGATGACACGCTTGTCAATTCTGATGTCGGCTCTATTCCCCCTGTACCCTCAGCAGTGTGTGTGTGTGTGTCTTCGCCTCCTCCTCTTCCGACATACATAAAAACAGTTGCGTCTAGATGTTTCCGGAAATATCCGGAAATCTTTTTCTGTATGTGCGATTGACAAAAACTTGATTCGGAAAAATTGTGTTGACGGCTGGCAGAGGTGAATGGAATTAACTAGCGTGTTGCGTCGACCCTAAATGAATTTAGATAAAAGAGCGGGAGATGATAGTTTTTTTTTCTTTTTTCAAATTCAAATTCAAATTCAAATAAAATTTATTTGCGAATGATTTTGGGTACATGAAATACAGATGTTACATTTATAATAATCCCTTACAAAATCTACCTTTTACAGGCGTGCAAACATTAATTTGTCATGTAGATTGTCATGATTTTAAAAGAAACTGTAGTATTTTTATAGAAATGGCAACACCGTTCGTTCCCACCAATCCACGACAATCTCGCTTCCGGTTACTGGAGTGGGGTGGTGGGGCGACGGGCGGATCGGAGAGTCAGCTGAGCGAGTTAAGTCAGTCTTGAGCTAACGGTTGAGTCGTGCAGACGTCTCTGGATTTATATTGTTTCGAATAAAATAGTGTATCTTCTGTACAAGATAAGTGTTAGTAAAGTGCAAGTAAAATAAAGGAATTTGTGAGCTGAAATTGGAGTTTTTCTGAAACTTCAGAAGTTGGATAAACCAAGGTATGTACGCCCACATAAGTTGATTTTCTCTTATTTTTACTGGAGTTAAAATTATCAAGTAACTGTTTCGGTCGCTGTTTCTTTTTACTTTTATTTTATTAATTTATTTGGATAAAATATGCAACAATGTACGTTATATAAGTAAATTCTTAACATTGTGCTTGGTCGAGGCTACTCCTCGATAGTGCAATCAGACCTACACATGACACTTGTATTACATTGCATTTAATCTCGTCTACTCTCTGATAATGCTGTACACTGAACTCACATTATAGTAATATTGAATTTTAAACATTATTTATTTTATTTTTGATCATTCAAAAATCGACTTGGTAGGTTGTTTGTGATTTTAACTCCAATATTGAAAAGATGTTGTTATAATGACAGGTGTGGTATTTCTTTTGCAATTATAAATATATATATATATATTTGCTTGTTTAAAATTATGATATTTAAAATAAAACTCAGATTGCAAAAGGAATATTTATTGTTTGATGGAAAGGATTAGTAGGATGAGTGGACTATGATTGTCTGCTGGACTAGTATGATGGGTGGACTATGATTGTCCGCTGGATTAGTAGAATGAGTGCACTATGATTGTCCGCTGGATTAGTAGAATGAGTGGACTATGATTGTCCGCTGGATTAGTAGAATGAGTGGACTATGATTGTCCGCTGGATTAGTAGAATGAGTGGACTATGATTGTCCGCTAGACTAGTAGGATGAGTGGACTATGATTATCTGCTGGATTAGTAGGATGAGTGTACTATGATTAGTGAGTTGAGTGGATTCTTAGTTCGATGAGATTTACAGGTATAGTAAATGTGGATTTAGTAAACTATGTTAATATGCGGGATTTATTGATTTGATTTTTTTATTTTATTTTTATGAACTGGATTAGTAAGATTTTGATTCAGTGATTTATTCATTAATTTGAGTAAATAAACTATTTAGATTTGATTTAATATTTATTTAAAATTAATGAACTTTAGTTATTAATGATATATATTTTTTTAATGAAAAGGTGAATGGAATATCTAGTCAGAGAATGTACTTTGCATTTCAGTTACGATGCCATCAGATGTGGACAAAGAAGGAGGGACACCTCCTACGACTCCACATAGGAAGAGAAAGCGACAAAAGAGAAGGAAAGGAGGAAAGAGGAGGGAACGTTCACCATCGTCATCCGATGAGGAAAGTGTCCCTCGGAAGACGCGTAAAACGTCCTCACGGTTAACTACAGATGACGTGCTGAAACTTCTAGCAAATTTTAAAGGGGAGTCGAGTAGAGTTCAGTATTTAATAATAACAATTTGAATAATGTTGTACCCGAATTTAACCCTGCAAACAGAACTCAAACCATTGAGAGTTGGCTAAAAAAAGTCAATGAGTGTGCCGGCATTTACGGCTGGGACGAAACACAAATCGTTCATTTTTCCCTGCAAAAGCTTACTGGTTTGGCTAAGAAATGGTTTGAGGCTCTGCCTACGGTGGTTTACTCATGGAGTGAATGGCAAACAAAACTACGAAAGGCGTTCCCAAGTGAAGAGAATTATGGGCGTCTTTTGGAAGAAATGTTGTGCCGTACTTCACGAAGTGATGAAAGCCTCCGTGAGTATTTTTACGATAAATTATGTCTCCTTAATAGATGCGAAATATCCGGCAAAAAGGCTGTAGATTGTATTATTCACGGTATCAGCGACGGGCACGTTAAAAGCGGTGCACAGACACTTAATTGCGTAGAACCGGAGGGTTTGTTGACCTTTTTGTGTACCCAGCGCTCACAACCACATTCTTCTATTCAAAGTAGGAATCGCGAACGCAATGATCCAAGATTACTAAATCGAAACATTACAACTTCATTTATTAACGATAACCAAATCATGTGCTTTAATTGCCGCTCCAAAGGACATCCTTACTATAAATGCCAAAAACCAATCACAAAATGTAAACAGTGTAATAGAATCGGCCATGATAGTGATGATTGCAAATTAACACCATTGCAGCAGCGCCCAACTGCTATACCACGTACGATTGAACCATCTGAAAAGAAAACTTTAAAAATCAACGTTTCAAATAAAAGTAATGACAAATTTTTCAAAACCATTTCGGTTAATGACATAGATTTTGAAGTTTTCATTGATTTTGGCAGCGAATGCAGTCTTATTCGGGAAAGTATTGCAGAAAGTTTACGATTGCCTAAAAACTATGATGGATTACCTGTTGTTAGGGGTTTTGTAAAATCTTCAGTGGTTCATCCTTTATATAAGTCTCATATTAGTGTGAAAGTTGACGAGGTTGAAGCATCGATCGTGGTTCTCGTAGTCAAAGATGAAGATTTATCAAAGCCCCTATTTATAGGTCACAATTTTACTGAACTTCCGTTTGTATCAGTTTTGAAAGACTTTATGCGCTTGACTTTTTACAAAAGCCCATCTTTTAATCCATTCAGTGCCGAAACCAATGTTGACGCACTTAAGCTTTACGTGGCTGAGTCAACTGAGATTACTCAGACAAACATAATTCCCGTTTGTACTGCAGACGCCAGTTTTACTGGAGATGTGTACATTCAGGGCTACTGTACAGCAGAACCAGGACGAGAGTTTAGTTTACTTCAAGGTGCTTACTACCTAAAAGATGGTAAAGGTTGCTTAGTTGTTAGTAACTTGACAACAAAAACCATTACCTTAAAGGCACATACCTTGATAGCCAGAGCGATCCCTTTCGAAGAACTTGGTTCTTGCCAGGTTAATAGAATATCAGCTGAGGTTGATAATGTTGAACCTCTAAAAAAAACTGATATTAAAGTTGGCGAGAAATTGAGCGAAAAGGACGCAGATAAGTTGTATAACTTATTACAAGACTATAGGGATCGTTTTGCTACAAGCCTGAATGAAAAAGGTTGCGTGAAAGACGTAGAGATGCATATAGAACTGGAAGATAACCGACCTATAGTATATCGTCCCTATCGGTTATCGCACATTGAGAGAGAACAAGTAAGAGAAACCATCGATGAGTTGCTTCAAAACGACATTATTCAAGAATCAAGTTCTAACTATTCGAGTCCTATCCTCATGGTAAAAAAGAAGACAGGCGAGCAAAGGCTCTGCGTCGACTTTCGTGCTCTTAACAATAAGACGATTAAAGATCGTTTTCCCTTGCCTCTGATCGACGATCAAATTTGTAACCTTAGTGGCAATACTTACTTTACAACCTTGGACCTAGCCTCAGGTTATTACCAGGTTCCCATGGCCAAAAACAGTCAACACCTTACGGGATTCGTCACGCCCGACGGGCATTATGAATTCAAACGGATGCCCTTTGGTCTGGCGAATGCCCCAGCCACGTTTCAGAGAATGATAAATAAAATTCTGGGTAATAAACGATTTGAATACGCGTTAGCATATTTAGATGATGTATTGATCCCCTCTAAGGATATAACAGAAATGTTCGGGAGACTAGAAGAAGTTTTGAAACTTTTTAGGCAGTATGGACTAACTTTAAAACTTTCAAAGTGCCGTTTCTTTGACACCAAGGTCGAGTACCTTGGATACGAAGTGTCCGCTGAAGGCATTCAGCCTGGTAAGACAAAAGTCCAAGCTGTCGAAGAATTTCCGACACCTCGTAATGTCCATGAAGTCCGACAATTTCTTGGTCTGACGGGATATTACCGGAAGTTCATACGTGGGTATGGAGACATTGCGCGACCACTCACATGTTTACTAAAAAAAGATGCTACTTGGTATTGGTCGACAGAACAAGAAAAGGCGTTTGCGCTTTTAAAAGACAAACTTGTCAGCAGACCAATATTAGCGCTCTATGATTCCAAACTTGAAACAGAATTACACACAGACGCCAGTGCTCTTGGCATAGGAGGAATTTTAATGCAGTGGCAGAGGGACACTCGGGTGCTAAAGCCAGTTGCCTACTTTAGTAGGCAAACTACTCCCGAGGAAAAGCATTTACACTCCTATGAACTCGAGACACTGGCTGTCGTGTGCTCCCTCAAGAAGTTCAGGATATATTTACTGGGATTACATTTCAAGATTTGTACAGACTGTGCGGCTCTGAGAACCACTTTAACAAAAAGAGATTTGCTGCCGCGCATAGCAAGGTGGTGGTTGCAGATATCAGAATTTACTTTCGATATCGAATACCGGCCAGGCGTCCAGATGTCGCACGTTGACGCTCTCAGTAGGAACACCACTCTAACTAAGGAAAATGATGATAACTTGTGTGTAAACATATACACTATAGAGCAGGAAAATTGGTTGCTTAGTTTACAATTAGCGGATCCAGACATAGTTCGGGTGTTTAAAATTCTAAAACCGGAAGAAGATGAAGAATGCAAAGAAATTAGGGAGAATTACGCTGTTAAAAACCGTTCTGTTTATAGGAAGGTAAACGGGGAGCTTCGTTTACTTGTTCCTCGGAATGCTAGGTGGCAAGTATGCAAAGCCAGCCATGACGATATGGGACATCTTGGTCTTGCCAAAACTTTAGAAAAGGTCCAAAGTCAGTATTGGTTCCCAAAACTTAGGCGATTCGTGAAAAAATATGTAGCTGCGTGTATTGAATGTGCCTTTAATAAGGACAACGCGTCACGATAACGAAAGGGACATTTATTTCCAATAGAGAAAGTGAGTGTGCCCTTTCATACCATTCATATGGATCACTTAGGGCCGTTCGTTAAAAGTAAAAACGGCAACACTCATATACTCACGGTCGTTGATAGTTTCACAAAATATGTGTTTGTTCGAGCGGTAAAGAATACTAAAACGAAGACCACTCTTAAAGTACTACAAAGTATCTTTTATGATTTTGGTGTGCCGGCAAGAATCGTGTCAGATCGCGGTACGTCTTTTACGTCAGCAGCTTTTAAAGCATTCTGTACCGAGCACGGTATAAAACATGTACTAAACGCAGTTGCTTGTCCCAGGGCGAATGGCCAAACCGAAAGATACAATCAAGTTATCCTTAATTCATTATCGGCTCAAAATTGCAACGGCCATGAACGCGATTGGGACAAACAACTGGGCAAGGTACAGTGAGGTGTTAACAACACCGTTAATGCTACTACCCAAAAGACTCCCACGGAAGCATTATTTGGAGTCAGAATGCGTGATAATCTGTCAAACAAACTGGGCATCGAAAGTGACGTTAATAAAGATAATTTGGAATCCATTAGAAAGACTGTAAGCACGAACATTGAAAAAGATCAGAAGAATCAGAAATTGAGACATGACGCGAACCGAGCTCCAGCACCCAAATACAATGTTGGAGATTTAGTCAAAATTTTGCGAAATAATTACGGCAACGATGGCAAAAGCACCAAGCTCTTGTCAAAATTCGTCGGCCCCTTTAAGATTTCAGAGGTTTTAGGAAACGATCGCTATCGTGTTACTGACGTACCTGGTTTTACAAAACGCGGCAAATGTTATAACTCTGTAATCGCCTTTGATAGAATAAGACCTTGGATTAACATAAAAGCGCTGGAAGTACATGACAGTGACGCTAGTAGTTCAAGTTCTGTTAGTGACATGGAGATATCTGAGTAATCCGTGCTTTTATTAAATGATTATAAGCGAATTGCCGGTTATTACGGATCTAATTTAAATTAATTACTTAAATATATGTTATGAGTAATATAGTTATAATGTAATTAAAATTTAGTAATAATTACATCTATGAAACAATAAAATAAGAGATTTTGTTATGAGATAGATAAATTTACAATCGATATTAATATAAACATAGTGTGAATATGTATCTATATGAATATGTACATGTATACATAAAGATACGTTACGATAGATACGACAAGCATTTTGAATTAGATGATACATATCAAAATACGAATTTATTACTTTTTTTAAATGTAGGAAAGAATAACATACTTTAGATAATAATTATGTATCATTGATTAATAATCCTGATTACTGAAAAGATAAATGATGATATTGTTAATCTTTGTATAATGTTGATTTAACCGCATCGAATGTCATGATTTTTACATGTATTAAAAAAGAAAAGAAATGTATGATAACGAATAATTACGTTTATGTAAGTAATAAAATAAGAATTTAATAAATGTATAGTACTACAAAAATAATTTAGAGATTATAATAGAGATTCAAGGAACGATCATCTGACTCTCTGATTCGTGCGCCAGGAGGCTGCACATTTTAGGATGGCCGAATGTCATGATTTTAAAAGAAACTGTAGTATTTTTATAGAAATGGCAACACCGTTCGTTCCCACCAATCCACGACAATCTCGCTTCCGGTTACTGGAGTGGGGTGGTGGGGCGACGGGCGGATCGGAGAGTCAGCTGAGCGAGTTAAGTCAGTCTTGAGCTTACGGTTGAGTCGTGCAGACGTCTCTGGATTTATATTGTTTCGAATAAAATAGTGTATCTTCTGTACAAGATAAGTGTTAGTAAAGTGCAAGTAAAATAAAGGAATTTGTGAGCTGAAATTGGAGTTTTTCTGAAAAGATAATAGTTTGTTACGCAATTATTGTCAGATTAATACTTAAAAATTTAATCATATAAAATTGTTAGTATTATAAATCTGTAAATTAGAAATCATTATTCATACAATGTCAACAGCATTATTCCATAAACAATTAAATTAAAAATTAAATATGTCACTTTACATAAAAATAATAGCATAGGTAGTCAAAGTTTTACATTCATGTCAGCATAAAATTCATTTAGCGTGTAGAAGCATTTGTTGACTAGCCATTCATGTAATTTTTTCTTAAACATATTGCCATGAAGTGATGACAACATTTCAGGTAGAGCGTTATAGATTGCGCCAGCCATTGGAATACATTTCTATCACATAAAGCTGTTTTAAATTTAGGTTTTTCAACTTAATTTTTACGCCTAGCTCGCAATCGTTGAGTTACATAATTTGACCTGGTCAGTGCGGGAAAATAAGCGGTGTGGTTCTTTACAAAAACGCATAGCTGTTTAATATACATACATGTTACTGTGAGAAGTTTATATTTGATAAAAAGTGGTCGACAAGACTCCAAAAATTCTGCACCACAAAGCGACCTAACACATCTTTTCTGTATAATAGAAACATTTTCTATATCAGGAGAATTTCCCCAAATTATAAGTCCATATTGTAGTATAGATGCCACATGCGCGTGGTACGCGAGTAGGGCGCTTTCGATAGACGAGATTTCTCGGATACGTCGTAAAGCATACGAAAATCTATTTAATCGATCGCATACAGATGCAACATGTATCTTCCAATTGCAATTTTCATCTACAAATAATCCTAAAAATTTTATCGATTTTGAATTTTCTATAAGTTGTCCGTTGTAGGTTATATTTAGAATCATTTTATGTGATTTATAATTACGAAACTGTATATATTTTGTTTTATCAACGTTTATTTTAAGATTATTAGATTCTAGCCAGTTCATTACATTAGTCATCGTTAAATTTATTTCGTTTTCAAATGTATTTTTATTAGTATGTTTTATTTGTTCAAGTCCCTTAAATAATATTGTAGTATCGTCGGCAAACAATATAGTCTCATGATTAGTGACATCTGGTAAGTCGTTAATATATAATACAAACAATGCAGGGCCCAAAATAGTCCCCTGCGGAACCCCACAACTATTTAATTTATAATCGGAACTGTAAACTAATCTCTTATAAGTATTTTTACCTTGTTTCGTTGTTTTTATCACCTCTACACATTGATATCTTTCATTGAGATAAGAAGTGAACCAATCTAGCGCCGTACCTCTTATACCATATTTTTCCAACTTATTAACTAACTTAGTATGATCCACACAGTCAAACGCCTTGCTCATATCTAGAAAAAGAGCTACTACTGGTTTTTTTTTGTCTATACATTCTGTAACAGATTTGACAAGTTTAAAATTTGCTGCTGTTGTGTCTCTGTTTTTCCTAAAACCAAATTGTTCTTGCTTTATTAGATTAAATTTGTCTGTAAATGAATTAAGTCTCGTATGCGCTGCCTTTTCTATAATTTTAGCTAGTGTTGGTATGAGTGTAATTGGTCGATAATTGTTGAGGATAGTTTTGTCACCGCTTTTGTGATGGGGTTTGACTATTGAATATTTCAGCTTTTCAGGAAATATGCCTTGAAGAAAAGATAAGTTGACAATATGACTAAGGACTGGAGCGATATACGCAGAAATTTTCTTTAAAATTATTGTCGGCAGTTTATCATATCCTACGGAATTTGTATTTTTTAAATTCATAGTTATGTGATTTATTTCCTTCGGAGTAGTGGGCATGAAGAAGAAGCTATGATCATTTAATTTTATATTGGACGTATTATTTTGTGTTGTATTTTTATTTGATCGATTACTATTTAGATTTATGAAAAAATTATTAAATGCATTTGCTATTTTATTCGGATTATTTATTAATACTTGATTTTTATGTATCTCATTAATGTCATTTTTATGTGTTGTATTTGATAAATTTTTATTAATTATAGTCCAAGTCGTCCTGTTTTTATTTTTTGCTTGTGCAATTTTATTTCTATTTCCTTGTTTTTGCCTTGCTAAAATACAGCGTTTTAGTATCCTTGAATATGATTTGTAAGTTTATTTTCTTGTGTCGTGTGGGATACCAAGTAGATGATGGTATTATATATTGCTACAAATATTTTAAGGCATGAACGAATCTATGAAACAAACAACTTTCAACAAAAATTATTGTAAAGACATTGTTATTATATTTTATTTTTTTATTATGATAATAATAATGTTTACCACTCTGTATTGTGCATACCTACATAAATCGTCTTAAGACTCTGTATATCGACCAGCACTTCCATAGTTATGTCGACGTTAACCCGATAATTCTGTTTACAACCGTTTTACGAGTTTCAAAAATTATTGTAAAGACATTGTTATTATATTTTATTTTTTTATTATGATAATAATAATGTTTACCACTCTGTATTGTGCATACCTACATAAATCGTCTTAAGACTCTGTATATCGACCAGCACTTCCATAGTTATGTCGACGTTAACCCGATAATTCTGTTTACAACCGTTTTACGAGTTTCATACCAGTTGTAATAACTGGTGGTCGTTAGCTCAAACGTTAGTTTATTATCACTTCACCTATTCGCGAACATGGCGTTCAAAACATCATCAGAACAGAAATTTGTAGATATTTACGGTTTGAAACCAAAAGGAAAGATGACTAATGACACGGTAACCAGGGATTAAATACCATTATTTTAAAACACTTCCCGTGTTAGGTATACAATATTTACCGTTTATTGTACACAAAAATATTACAAAAGACAGACATTATACAAAGAATAACGACACAATAGGACAACTTATTTCTACTAAGAAATTACTTCCAGCTGAACTACGTAAAGTAAGACAGGTTGATTAGGCGTGCAGAAAAAAATATAATAAGGTAAAACAAACCTACGCAATCATATAAATCTTGCAAAATTTTCAAGCGCGGGCAGGATTAGAACCTGAGACTTTTGCCATCACTAGCTACCACGGCTCTATGAAAAAAACGCTTGAGATTTTGATTTTTTTGTATGACAGGGATTGTTAAACTAAATTACTTCGGTTTTAACGGTAAAGGGCCGTCATACTGAACTATTGCATTATCATAGTGTACCGAATTTTTCTGTTACTAAAATTATTAGTTCCATAATCGATTGCATTTCTCCATACCTAGCATGTATTTTTAATGACTGTGTAGACAGTGGCGTGTTTCCTGACTTGATGAAGCATAGTAAAGTTATTCCCTTGTTTAAAGCTGGTAGTACTACTGACCCTACTAATTTCAGACCTATATCAATACTACCAACACTAAGTAAAATTTTTGAAAAAGTTATTTTAAATCAATTGCAAGGACATTTTTATCGTAATAACTTAATGCACCTGCAGCAATTTGGTTTCACACGTGGTCGCTCTACTACTGATGCAGGTGTGGATCTCATCAATCATATAATCGAAGCCTGGGAGGAATCGCATGATGCAGTAGGTGTGTTTTGTGATTTGTCCAAGGCGTTTGATTGTGTTCATCATGATACTCTGGTCAGGAAGCTACATCACTACGGCGTAAAAGACCACGCTCTTAGTCTTTTGGAATCATATCTTAACAATAGAATCCAAAAGGTCGATGTCAACGGTGAAAGATCATCTGGATCAAAGATAAGAATGGGCGTTCCGCAGGGTTCGATTCTTGGTCCTTTTTTGTTTCTTGTATATATTAATGATCTACCATATCTAGTTAAAGAAAAACATGATATAGTTTTGTTCGCGGACGATACCTCTCTACTTTTCAGAGTAAAGAGGCAACAACTCAACTATGATGACGTGAACAAAGCTATTACCGATGTGGTGCAATGGTTTACAGTAAATAACCTACTATTGAATGAAAAGAAAACTAAATGTATCAAATTTGTATTACCAAATGTTAAACCAAGCTCTACAATTATAAAGGTAAAGGATGAAAAGTTGGACCTTGCGGACTCAACTGTATTTTTAGGCATAACTTTGGACGCCTCGCTCCAATGGGGGCCACATATTGAGAAATTGTCGAAGAGACTGAGTTCAGCAGCATACGCAGTTAAAAAAATAAGACATCTCACTGATGTAGACACTGCAAGACTAGTTTACTTTAGCTACTTCCATAGCTTAATGTCTTATGGCTTACTATTATGGGGCCATGCTGCGGATGTGAACAATATATTTGTTTTGCAGAAACGGGCTGTTCGTTCAATTTATAAATTGGGACCTCGAGTCTCCTTGAGACAGAAATTTAAAGAAATCAACATATTGACATTTGTGTCACAGTACATATACGAAAATCTAGTGTACGTAAAAATAAATATAGATTCTTTTAAGAAAAATTGTGACAGGCATAATTTTAACACTAGAAATAAGGAGCAACTTGCTGTGCACATGAGCAGGCTTAGTAAAGTAAGCAAAACTTTTAAGGGCAATTGTATACGCTTTTATAACAAACTTCCTAAAGATATTCAAGACTTACCCTTAAATAAATTTAAACCAGTAATTAAACAAAAATTGTACAAGAAAGGCTATTATGAAATATCAGACTATATGCAAGATAAATCTCCATGGGTTTAATTCAAATGTATAAAGTAAATATTTTATTAGACGAAACAAGTAGATTTATCTACTGCAATTTTTGTTATTACTATAATTTTTTTTTTTTTTATGTAGCCATTTTTGGGCTATACATATATATTATTCGTTATTTCCAAAATTAGCTAGGGCAGTTTAGGGCCTAGAAAGATTGTTAATTTAGAGTAGGAGCACTTCTGGGCAGGTTTTTTGGGGGGTTTTTCCTGTTCAGGGGGTCCGGTTAATTATACGCATGTTAATAACACGCTTTGGAAATCTTGACTAAAATTTGAAACAAATGTCGTTTACAAATGGTGGTGGCGTAAAGTTACGTGCTGTGTGATTAACCTGGCCAGCCCCGAGGCAGTGCCTTTATTTTTATTTTTTTATCCCGCCCGAGCCGGTTTTCTATTAGGACAATACAAAATTGTTATAAAAAGAAGAAGATTGCGTTATGCAAATTTCTTTTTTTTACAATGACCGAGCATGACGTCAATAAGTGATAATGCTATCCTACATTGAATAAAGTTATTTCATTTTCATTTTCATTTTTCATTTTCATTTTCACTGTATCGTTTACGCTACCGTTATTTTTTAGGGTACCTACACCGCGAACAAAAAGTTTTTCTTATTAAATCACCAACGATTTCGCGACTTCGCTCAAAAGAAAGCAATATTTTTTATATTGAATTTATTTCGGTAGCGTGTCCCTATTTTCTACCGGCACCATAATCTAACCTTTTTCCGCTTACCCTTAAAACGTTGAACGGTACCAATTTCATACAGATAGCTTGAACCTGTACTTAAACCCATGGTCCATAGAAATCGTATCAGCTGGCCTTGGAATGGCTATGAATTATACTGAACATTTTAACGCATCCGTAATGCATGCGTCAATCGGACGAAAGAAAATTGCGAATTCCCATCTTATTCCCATAAAAATACGTTTACGAATGCGTCACTTTCGTCGTTTGACAGACGCATCCGTCAACGCAACACAACGAATATTATAGGAATTCGCAATTTCCTTTCGTCTGACAGAAAAATGCGTTTTAATGGGCCAACCCGTCTTTTTAGGAATATAGTGCGAAATACGAAAAAATTACCTCCCATACCAAATCCCCGATTAACTGCTTTATGTTCTATGGAAACTCAATTTTTTTTTTGTCATTATTTCAACCTATATTCATTAGGGAAAGTTGTTCCTTATCACCAATCCGTCTTGAGATTTCACTATCGGTCATTAGTAAAATTTCACCCTAGGTGCAATCCAACCCTTATAATGCCCTATAAACTACAACGAACATATTTTCGCGCCAAAACTGGAATAAAGCGGCTGCGTAGATCCAAAATCCAATCTCGTATGGCCATTATCCACGTACAAAATAAAATATAGTCGCTTTCAGACATTGGTTCCGATTTCAGACCAAGGAAAAGGAACGATGGGTCATACTTACAAAGTTCACTTAAAATAAAGCTAATAGGGTTTCTAAGTTGGTTTTATACATACATACTGTATCCTTTGCGGGCTGGGCAGAGCGTGAATGGCGAAAAAAACTAACATTTACGACACGTCTAACAAACATTCAGAAAAAGAATTTTTATTTAAGTAATACAAGTTGCGAATCAGTTAGGCGTCTCCTTAGCCAATTGTTTTTTAGCGGTGACTAATCAGCAAACTATGTAAGTACCTACTAACTGTATGTTTTTAAACATGCTTATTTCTATTAATATTACAATAATATGTTTATCTTATTTTGCATGAATGTTTCATTATTTTATTTTTTGGTATGTGTGATTAATGCTGTTGTATTTTATTGGTATTTAATGTTTACTCTAAGTGTTCTTCTTTTTCTTTTTAACATACTTTGTTGTATATCTGTGGAAACCTATAATTGCCTGTTTGTTTCTATAGTTTTTAAGTACTTTGTTATGTTAGCTGTTAGTTTTCCTACCAAAATTAAAAAAAAAATTGGGACAGGTTGTCAGCCTATCGCCTAAGTTAGTTCTACACATGGCTCGTAATGACGCGTAAGTGTAGAAGTTTTGCTGTTGTAGGTTTATTTGTTGTTTTTTTGCATATAATACAGTGTTAATACACATTTGACAAAAATAGAGAAACTCAACTTTCTATACGAGTGACATTTGAACTCACGTTTCGGCAATTTAGGCCCTCCTCGAATAACTCACGAAAAATAAAACTAGACTGAGCAACGAAACTGCATGAGGACTAATAGGCACGATTTTCTTATCTTCTTCTTGTTTTCGCGTAAGACACAGAGTCGAAGAACGACCCGATGAACCCTGGTGTCAGAGCTTTTCAAACGTCTGCTACTACTAGTAGGCCTCTGTCATGGTTGTGTCGACCACCGTCTAACTAATCATCGAGAGCAACCGGGAACGACGGCTTTACGTGCCCGCCGAAGCACTGAACCATCTTTCTTGCGGTTAATCAGGTGGTTCAGCCTGCAATGTCCTTACCAGTCTAGAAATAAATTCACAAAATAATAATATTAGCTTTGTGAGTGCCCCACCGGGAATCGAACCCGGAAGTTTTGCAGCAGGCAGTCGCACTACGACCGCGCCACATCGGCCGTCACATTCTCCTCTCAAACTGTTTTTGTATAACCTCATGGTGGTTTCCATTATGAACACTGCATCTTTCTTATTCTTTAATCCAAGATTGGGACCGAGAAAAAGATTTTCGTAATATGTAACCAGAAAAAAAAACTTAGACCGATTTTTGGCTAAAACCTGCCGGGTAATTGTATAAAGGTTCCGTTAGTTGAGCTCAGGGTCTCTTGGTGCACACGCAGAGACGGATTTAGGTTCCCATATGGCGACTATAATTTATACCTCTAAAGAATTCTCAAAGTAAATATAAGTCATGTCAAATGCGATGGCGTGTATGGGTCGCAGCAAAGCTAGGGCAGTTTATGCGAGCAAAGGCTTGAATACTACACACACACACACACACACAAAACACGCCTATAATTCCTTGCGGGGTAGGCAGAGCGTAAACGACCGCAAAAACGGACATTTCTGCCACGTCTGACAAATATTTGAGGGTCATTCGGAAAATGGTATATTGCTCGAATACTCTTGACTAGAAATTCAAAAAAGAACACAATTGTTATTGAAATAAAGTTGATATTAGATTAGCAAGGATAACAAACAAACGCCTCTCACCGTCGCCGGCGTGGCTTTTGTGATCAGACGCAATGTCATTTAAATTTCAATTTCGTACGGTTTATTTTTTGAATTTCTATGAAAAGTGTTAGAGCTGTCGCTCACAAAAACGTAAGTTTAGTCTATGGCAGCCCTAAATTGTGTGATTTCATGTGACCTACAGATATTTTCTTTAGATGATAGCGCCGATAATCTTCTTTCACGGAACGGACTCTGAATCTCGTCTCTAGGTTAGGTTAGGTTATTTAAGTTAAGGTTTTAATCAAAGTGGTATTCCAATCAAAACCTAAATATATTATTTAAATGTTTAGTACCTGGATGCGTCCCTGCAGCGATGTATTGAATTGGGCCTTTGGCAAACTCTCTTTTGCTCAATATTATATTTTAGTTATTCGATACAAAAATGTTTTCCTTGGTCGAGGACACAAAAATTAAATTAACTTTATTGAATGTAGGATAGTAGATAATCACTTACAAGCGACCTGCCCAGTGGTTTCACCCGCTGCTTTCCGGTTTCCCGTGGGAAATTTTTATATCGCTTTAAAGCGTATTCAACTAAAAAAAAAACTTAAATCTATCCATTTTATAACATTATAATGATAACAAATTATAGTGTAGGCGACGTCATGCTACGTCCGTCATTGTAAAAAAAAGATATTTATATCACAATTTTCTTCTTTTTATAACAATTTTTGTATTATCTTTAGAAAACCGGCTTGGGCGGGATAAAAAAATAAAAATAATGGCACTGCTTTGGTTCACCTCCACCAGTATACGACGTTTCAAATTGAAGTCAAGATTTTCAAAAGGTTTTATTTACATGCGTTTCATGAACAGGAAAAGCCTTCAAAAACCTGCCCGAAAGTGCTCCTACTCTAAACTTAAGTACTTGAACTTTAGACCCTAACACTGTATACCTACCTCGTAAAACAAACGTAGTTCAGATTTTTGCCAGACGATGTCGCTGTAAGTCCATTAAAACTCGATTGCTATGAGAGTGATAAAAATATTTTTTTTGGAATTATCTTAAAACAGTTAATGAAACTGAACAGCTTTCCCCAAGAAACGTAGGTCGTAATTTAAAAAAGAATCTTTGGTGACGTCTTTTTTATAATTGGTCTATGCTACCTGAACAAAATGTTCAGTTTCTCTTTAAATTTTAGCATATTTACACGTTAACACTTTACTTTCTCATATTTATTTATACAGCTATTCACAATACCTTTCTGAGGTTGTAAAGATTTGTTTTCTCCAGTCTTGGTACATTTATTCGTTATTTTACGAGTGCATCTAAATTTATTGTGCACCGTTACAGTTGTTCACAACAATACATTCTCTCAGTTGCTTAACGGCAAGGAAACACGAAAATTTTACAGTCTGAATGTTTCAAAAATATTATTTTACCCGAGTTACTAGATAGGTTGATTCTGAGTTGAAAGAGAGGTGTGGACAACATAGATACACTTATAACGCCTTAGGCCCTTGTGGGGTAGGCAGAGCGTTAACGGTCGTAAAAAACACTTGCTATCGCCACGTTTGATTAATATTAAAAGCCCGTTTCAGATAAATCGTGTATCACTATAGTGACAGGTCCTGTCGCCTAAAATTGCAATACACATAAAACCGTCGAGTCCCTTAGTTGCCTCTTACGACACCCGCCGCGGGAAGGAAATGGAGTGATGCTCTTCTAAGCCAGCATCACATGAGGAGGAAATGGGGTGATGCTATTGGATATATGGTGAGTTGCACACGAGAAAGGGGTGGGAAAAAAGTGATCTAATTTTTTATTTCATTTTCACGCCTATTTTTAAAATTAGGTAGGAATTTAGGTCATTTATATCGTGTGGACTTGTCATGTACTTCCCGATGAATTCCAATGAATACCAAAAGTGGCCATTTTAGGCAGTTATTGCCATAACTTTAACTACAGTGAATATTTAATTGAGTTTGCAGGTCCTAATTTTACTTAAGGATAATACTAAAAACTTGAGCAACGGACATTCTGATAGATTCATAAATGAAAATAAGAAATTGAAAAAATGACAGCGCCCGCCGGGACTTGAACCCGGGACCGTGGAGTACCGTACCACTGCTCTGCCAACTGAAATAGAAATTGAAATTGAAATTGAAATTCTTTATTCAATGTAGGATAGTATTATCATATCACTTATTGACGTCATGAACCGTCATTGTAAAAAAAAGAAATTTGTATCACACAATTTTCTTTTTTTTATAACAATTTTGTAATGTCCTAATAGAAAACCGGTTCGGCAAACCGGTTAGAAAACTGAGCTACCGGCGCCCCGACGTAAGCTGACGAAATCTTCAACCTCTTGGTACTCGTCTCGAAGCGACGACAAGCGACATCTAGTATAAGTTATTTGAAACTAATACTATGGTCAGTCCACTTAAGAGTGAAATTCGAACCAAGCGATGAAGTTTTGCTTAATTAAAATTGTCCCGGCGGGCGCTGACATTTTTTCAATTTCTTATTTTCATTTATGAAAGTAATATAGCACTGTGAGTGCAAAATAAAACCATAGTACATTCTGATAGATTGTTTGTATAAAGCGAAAACTATTTTTTCTTACGGCGCCACTATCAAGGTTGTTCATGGCTACATTCACCTTAAATCGCTGGCCTACGAAAGTAGGTATTTATTTTCCCAAAAAAAAAAAAACAGAATCCCCCAAAGAAAATAGGTAGAAATACGAAAATAAGTATTAGCAAAATGTTTTCTAAAAGGTAGACTAAACGCTTGTCATCTTAAAAGCAGTAAACGTCTTAAGGGACCCTTTACCCAACTCTGTGATATATTTGACGTGTATCCTGAAGTTTTGGGTCCATGACACGCAGAATAAGACGGACTATAATATCGTGTACAGGATGTAATAAAAATAGTAAACAACACTTACATTTTTTTTTGAAAACTTGTAAAATTTTCAAGCGCGGGCAGGTTTTGCAATTTTGCAAGTTTTCAAAAATTTTTATACCTAACACGGGAAGTGTTTTAAAATTTGGTACTCACCCTTAAAATGTTTAAGACGCGCTTTGTACACATTACCATGGTTTAATCGGGTCATCATTACATACATACACATATCACGCCTATAATCCCTTGCGGGGTAGGCAGAGCGTGAACGAACATGTACGCCTCGCCTGACAAATATTTGAGAGACATTCAGAAAATTGTGTATTGCCATAGTGACAGGTTGCCCATCGCTTAAAATTGCAAAACACACCCTCAAATTCATTAGTCGCCTCTTAAGACACCCACGGGAAAGAAATGGGGTAATGCTATTCTATGCCGGCATCACACGGTCATCATTCCATCTGATTAATTCATAATAACCCTTAAAATGGAAAACATACATACATAAATCACGCCTATATCCCTCACGGGGTAGGCAGAGCGTTAACGGCCGTAAAACGCCAACGTCACTACGTCTGACAAAAGTTTGAGGGTCAATCAGATAAATGGAAAACAAATATCTTTAAACATGTTATTTAAGCCATGGAAACCTTGAAACTGAACAAAGTAATATAAGGAGGACTTAGGTTATTATGCAATATTTTTAGACTTTACTATATATTACTAAAGCTGTGTTAAATTTTGTATAAGAGAACTTATTTAATGATTTTTGATTAGTATTCCTTAAAAATGGTTGTTTAGTAATGCCATAAATGAAAAATGAAAAAAAAAAAAATACAACACAGCTACAACCTACTGTACATACCCATTTTGTTACATCTTGTATATTAAAGTTGCGAACATTCAGTGTTGGTTTCCATAACTAAGTTAGAGTAAATTACAGTCGTAAATCTGAGCACAACAGGCTAAATCTTGAGATTTGCGTTGTACAAATTCAATATGTAACAACAGTATAAACAGTATAGACTTTCCTCCGAATACTTTAAGGGCGCATTCAGGAAACTGAACAACTTATAAACAATATTTCACAAAAGTGTTTTTTATTACTTTCCATAGTAAATGATTGAGTGATTTTGTATGGGAGGTCGACTTTTTGCCGTTCCGTGACACATGTCAGGTTTTTAGGGGAAAGATGTTCAGATTCATGGTCTGCATGCACTCTATTAGTATTCGGAGGGCTGTCCTTTACAGCTTGTATGTAGTATTTATGTTACGGCTAAAACCCGAAGTGCGGCTTCACCTAGTTTTAGCCGGTTTTCGGCTAAAACTAGGTCTAGTCTTTATCATGCCGGCTACAACTAGGTACGGCCATTACTAGGTCTATCCGATATCATACCGGCTAGAACTAGGTCCAGACAAACCCTGTTGGGTAAAACTTAGATTCGTGTCCCGCCAAGCCTTCCCGTATCACACTCATGACTCACAGCATCTACAGTTGCGGTGTATAATATATTGCGCCTATAATATAGCACCATTTAAAGGTGCCTTTTAAAGTAGCGTAAAATGGCACATTTTGGATGATATTAACATAAATAGTTTCTTTCATCATCATGGGGTGCCATCTTCAAATTGCAAAAGAGCACAAGGCCGACCCAAGAGGAAGTGGATAGATGACATCCGAGATTGGACCGGACTACGGTACTACCAGTTGAAAAGGGCGGCGCAAGACCGCGAGGGTTTCTACATGCTGACTTCCGAACTTCAATAGTTTCTTTCAGTGCTCATTATTGTAAAAGAATAAGGCCAAAACCGTTTCATACGCAATGCTACCGGGGCGCCCGGGTACATGCGGAACGCCAACCTCCACATCGACTTAGGTCTCCCTACCATTAAAGCGTAATTTAATTTAATTTATTAAAACAACGCTCCCCTAATAAACGTCACGAACGTCTAACTACTTCCCCCATCCAGCCTCGCGTTCTTTCGGAAGAGGATGACGACATCACAGTAGCCGCTGCTGCAGCCATTACGAGTAGATCACACTCCAAAAGCTCCTCAAGCAAACGACGCCCCGTTCGGTCGGTCGTTCATTTGTTCCTCATTTTGGGAACAACCGGCACGTGCCGGGTAGATTCAGTCCAATCCGTTTTTCCGAGAACAACTCGTGGTTGTTTGAACAACCACAAAACTTCTCCGGGTGAGCTCCTGCTCCTCACCATACAGTCAGGTATAGATTTCATAGCCTCGGGGCTAAAATTGTAGAGACCAGAATATAAAAAAGTATAAGCTCTAAGCCATACGCCATCGTTTGCTAAACCTTACAGGGAAAAATAATGATCATCTATGCTTCGTTCATCTTATTCATCTTGTTGCAGTTGTTCTTGAAAATATAAAATACCTGAGTTGAATATCTGGTTTTATGATTTTCGTCTGTAATAATGATCATAAAGTGTACGAATTCGGTTTGCCTTTTTTGATAGTTGAACGTACAGCCAACATCAGGCTGGATTAGACAGTTTGGACTTTGGAACGTTCTTATGCCGCGTACATAAGACTTACATTGGCAGTTTGAGTGTCTAACCGCACGTGAGCTTGTCTATTAGTACATATCCATTCAAATGAATGAATTTCCTTTAAAACAGGGTTGAAAAATAAAAAAAATACTAAAATACAACCCTTTCAAATATTCCTGTTATTTTAACCCGTTGAGCTTCAAAAGCGAAAGGTTTTGGCATTTTTGTAAATTGTTCAAACCTGAAAAATGGCAGGCTCATTTCATTACGCTGTGAACCTTTCATTTCAGATTATCGTTAATACGTTCCCTTTTTCAAAGTCAACGGCGCGTGAAAAAAAAAGATCGTTGATATAAAGGTCTAGAAATAGTCTGCCTAGCTACCACTTACTTACTTTTATCTATTTTACTTTTACAGTTTTATACAAAATGTTATTAAAATACATTTTCATTAACAACGTTAAAATAAAATTTGTTTATAAGCTTTTTTATGTCATTGGTGTTTACTGGCAATGCTACTTAGTTTTTTCGCATTCTGACATTTTGCCCCTGCTTATTACGAGATTGAAATTTTTCCACATTCATATAATTTTGTCACTGAATAAATTCATAACCACATGATGATTTGCCGTTGACGTCAACTTAGGATAGCAACATTCCATTTCTTTCCCGTGTCGTATGTGGCGACAAAGGGATTCGAGGGTTAAATGCAATTTCAGGCGATAAACTGACAACCTGTCGCTATGGCGACTCATTTTTCTGTATAACTCACAAATGTTTGTCGGACGTGGCGTAAATGTAAATTTTTTACGTCCGTTTACGCTCTGCATACGCTGCAAGGGATAAAGGCGCGATATATGTATGAATGTATGATAAACAGTAAGATACTATTGTAACATTTATACCAATTGTATGATTGCAAACTATAGATGAATTATGAATACTGAAAAAAATCAATTCGTGCAGCAAGTGTCAGACAATAATCTTAGTAACTACAGAGTATTATAACTTATATATTCAATCTAGAACTTAAGAAATGAACCACTAGCCTCTTCTTACTAATTTTTTAATGAAATCAAGGAAATAACAAATATAATTTGATAAAAATATAATATTACTAAGTTAATCGTTATGGTCATTATGACGCCGCACAACCGACGGTGATTAAGGGAAAGGATATTGTTATTATAATGGTGTCAGCTAGATTAAACACTTTGCACGTTCGCTGTAACTTATGGTCGTCAGCAAGGTTAATTGCAACTGCTAAGCTAGTTTGCCGTGTGATGCTTGCTTAGAATAGCATCACCCCATTTATTTCCACCACTTCTACATATCGGTACCCTAGATCATAGGATCAAACTCTGAGATACAGATTATTTGCAAAGTTATCCATTGGTTGAGTCTACGTTTTCCGATAACGGTGCGCAACTTCATAAGTTGCAAAGTTCTTAGTTCCAACTCTGATTTCTATAGCTGCCTTTGGAAAGACGTTAATTAAGATAGTGTCTGGAGAATGCTACAATCAGTTTATACTGCAACATACATACATCACGCCTTTATCCCTTGCGGGGTAGGCAGAGCGTAAATAGCCGTAAAAACGGACTTTTACGCCACTTTTGATAAACATATGAGGGTTGTTAAGATAATTGTGTATCACCATAGTGACAGGTTGTCAGCCCATCGCCTAAAGCTGTAATACACATGTAACCCTCAAATCCCTTAATCGCCTCTTACGGTACCCACGGGAAAGAAATGGGATGATGCTATTCTAAGCTGGCATTACACTGCAATGTGACTTGAAAACGCAAATGTAAATTTACAACAACCAGAAAACCCTGATAGCCTAATGTGTCAATTTCTCCGAGAAAAAAAGCCGTGTGATACCTGGTTTACATTATGATGCAGCATTACCCCATTTATTCCCCGCTGGTGTCGTAAGAGTTTACTAAGAAACTCGAGGGTTTTATGTGCATTACAATTTTAGGCAATAGGCTGAAGTCACTGTAGTGATACACGTTTTTTCTGAAAAGGCCCTCAAATATTTGTCAGACGTGGCGGTAGCGACCGTATTTTTACGGCATTTAATACTCTGCCTACCCCTCGGATAAAGGCGTGATATGTGTATGTATTGTATGTAAAACAAATTGTGAACTGGCTGAGGTGTGCGGGTCGGGGGCGGGGACATGCGTGCACTGTACTGATTGGCCAAAGGTTGCTACATACATAAATAAATACATAAATCACGCCTTTATCCCTTAGGGGGTAGACAGAGCGTTAACGGCCGTAAAACGGATATTAACACCACGTCTGACAAAAGTTTGAGGGTCAATCAGATAACTGTGTATCACTATAGTTACAGTAGTATGTAGTGTATCACTGTAGTTAGTTTACAGCCCATCGCCTAAAATTGCAATACACATCTAACCCTCGAGTCCCTTCGTCGCCTCTTACGACACCCATGGGTAAGAAATCGGGTGCTGCTATTCTAAGCCGGCATCACACAGCTACATCTGATAATTAATAAACACTTACTAACCAAGGCGCACTATTTTTATATCACTACATAGTATAAAATAAAGTCGCTTCCCGCGTCTGTCCCTATGTCTGTTTGTTTGTATGTATGCTTAAATCTTCAAAACCACTCAACGGATCTGGATGTTTTTTTTTTAAATAGAGTGATTCAAGAGGAAGGTTTTTATGCATGATTTATGTCGGGAAAAGGTCTGTTTCCCGTGGGAAATTGGTTAGCAGTGGGTGAAACCGCTAGATTTGAAGGTCTGATGTGTTTCCAGAACGTATTTGTCTTTGGTCAGGCCTGTGTCACTCCGCGTGTAGGTATTGAAAACATACCTCCAGGCGCCGGCCACTGCGAAAGGGCTAATCTAGCGGGCTGCCGCAAGCGAAAGAAGTCATACGCGTGCGCTATTTGTTCAACTTTCTCGACAATTTTTGCAAGATGGACAGACGAAAACATACATACATACATATATCACGCCTATAATCCCTTGCGGGGTAGGCAGAGCGTAAACGACCGCTAAAAACGGACATTTACGCCACGTCTGACAAACATTTTAGGGTCATTCAGAAAATTGTGAATCGCCATAGTGACAGGTTGTCAGCGCATCGCCTAAAATTGTTCGTCGTCGCCTTTTACGACACCCACGGGAAAAAAATTAGTATACATTATAATATTATTATTATTAGTATTCATTTTATTATTATTATGTTGGTATTCTTTTCGGATCTCGAGCCCACAAGGACCCGGTCCTTTGAGGCATGTGTGGGGCCAAAGCCAACAGCACAGAGGCCTTTTTTATACCAAACAATGTGTTGTGATGTGTACATCAAGCGGATACTTGCTCTGTCTGCACTATAGAAGTACTCGTACACCCAGAGCCAGCACCCGCCTGATGCAAGGACTATTGCAGGTTTATTACTTCATTGAATTAAATCTTCGGCAATAATCGTATAGCATATGCAATTATGCTGCTAGGTCTTAGACTACATGAACGTACTCGTCGCTGCCTGCTGCGTGCCCGCCAAAAGTAGGAGTAAACGCTCGTGTTGTGCGCTAGATGGCGTAAGTAGTTTCTCGAAGTAAGCAACCCTAGACCGCGGCTCATATTCCCTCAAAAAAATATTTGGCAGGTATGCAAATGAACACGTGGTTGACTGGAACGCGAGCTAAATTAAATCATATTGTCTATCAGATTGAGTACATATTTCTTTGAAAACCATTGCGAAGTAAAGCTTCTGTAATGCTAGTTACTAGTTATTATTCTGTGCTTTGGTGTGTCGGCGCAGCGTTGTCGTAAACAAACGTGTAAGAAAGGGTTAACAACCCGAAAAGAGATCAAAATACCCATGACTGTACCTAAAACTTTCTCCAAAAAACATATGTTGGCGAGCAAGGCAAAAAACATAGAGCGGCATGAAAAAATGGAAAATTCCGTATACAGTCCTTAGTTCGTGAAAAATTATTATATTTTCATACATACATAAATCATAAATCACGCCCACATCCCTTACGGGGTAGGCAGAGCGTTAACGGCCGTAAAACGGATATTAACACCACATCTGACAAAAGTTTGAGGGTCAATCAGATATTTGTGTATTACTATCGTGACAGGTTGTCAGCCCATAGCCTAAAATTGCACTACACATCTAACCCTAGAGTCTCGTAGTCGCCTCTTACGACACCCATAGGTAAGAAATGGGGTGATGCTATTCTAGGCCGGCATCACACGGCCACTTTTAATATACACAGATAAGGCGGCGTTGCGATGACGGATGCGTTTGTTAAATGACGCAAACTACACATCCGTCAGAAACTGTAGCCATATTGGTATAGGAATAAGATAGGAATCCGTAATTTCCTTACGTCTGACAGATGCATGCAATTAGGTGGCTACAAACGTAGCTATCAATCACGTGGTAATGTTGTAAGTAGTAGTTTTTTTTTGCTGGTATTACATACATATTGTTGTTGATTTTAAATAAATACATATCTAATACCAGTAATGCCGTGTGATGCCGGCTTAGAATAGCATCACCCCATTTCTTGCCCGTGGGAGCCGTAAGAGGCGAATAAGGGACTCGAGGATGTGTATTGCAATTTTAGGCGATGGGTTGACAACCTGTCACAATGGCGATACACCATTTTTCAAATGATCCTCAAATATTTGTCAGACTCGGCGTAAATGTCCCTTTTGCGGACGTTTGCGCTCTGCCTATCCCGCAAGGGATAATAGGCGTGATATGTGTATGAGTGTGTGTCAATGTGAAAGAAAGAAGAAGGTATATTTTCGCATTGAGTCTTAGTGGAAACTGAAGCTTGCAAATGAAGATGGAAGAGATATGGAATTTGACTACACTCTCACCAGCAATTCACACCAACACAGTAATGGAAATATGGCCGGAATCTTATTGCGTTTATTGTTTAAGTTTACGGCTGCCAATAAGCAGAATTATCAACAGAGAAAACTCCGAGCAAGGATGTTTAAGAAGGAACCCTTGAAAACCAGAAGTAACTAGTCGCAATCAGAATTAACTCGCGCTAAAATACGGATTAATGCACAAAAATTTAATCTGCTAATAAGCAAATTTATCCACAGATTAGAAACTACCGAGAAAGCGGTCAACGTAGCCAAATACTGGTCAAATAAAATCTAAAGTTTGTTGCACTTTGACTCGAAAAAGAAGAAGAACAGACTTAATAATCAGAGCAGGGAATGTTAGAAAAATATTACTTTCTATATAGACGGTACGGTTGCGAGGTAGGCAAAACATAAACCACCAAAAAAATGGTTGCTATCGCAACAATAAACGGCCACAAAATGTCTGGCAAAATACTTGAGGCTTATTGTGAAAGTTGTTGGCTGCCCATCGCCTTAAATTGTAAAACACATGAAACCCTCAAGTTACTAAAACCACAGGAAAGAACACAGATACCGAATATATACCTTATTAATATAGTCAGTAGTAGTTTTTAGTTTTGCTAAAGTGTAATAAAATCTGAACGTGACGAGTTTTTGTTAGCATATTTTGTAGCCTTTGTAGGGTTCTGTCTGAATATTTCAATACCGTAGGACAGAAAGATACAATAAAAGCGTCTATATGGAGATGCGTTTTGTATAAAGCGCTATTTTACGACGCACAAGTCAAATAAGTAATAAACTTTCCGCCGCTCATGCGGTAGTCAGCAGATAGTAGAATAAAATAATTTCTACATACATACATACATACATATATCACGCCTTTATCCCTTGAGGGGTAGGCAGAGCGTAAACGACCGAAAAAACGGCCACTTACGCCACGTCTGACAAACGTTTGAGGGTCATTCGGAAAATTGTGTATCGCCATAGTGATAGGTTGTCAGCCCATCGCCTAAAATTGCAATACACACCCTCGAGTCCCTTCGTCGCCTCTTACGACTCCCACGGGTAAGAAATGGAGTGATGCTATTCTAAGCCGGCATCACACGGCATAAATAATTTCTACGGTTAAGCTTAATCTTTACTTATCATAAAATAAAATTAACTGACCAATATGAATTTTAATTTAAGAACATACATAATAATTAAACTCACACAGCGCCATCTAGCCCCAAACCAAGCAAAGTTCGAATAGGAATCAGAGAGCTGATAATAATACTTATATTTATACTTACTTCTCAGATTACCATATATCTTTCATGTCACATTTAAACAACTCAAAAGTCCATAACTGAACACGCAATTGCGTTTCGACCGTAGCTTTTAAGAGAAGACGTCATCATTCACTTATTTAAATTTCGGAGGTATACCCATTACTCCTAATTTTCTTGCTTGAGCTCAACCCTTTACACAGTCATAAATTTCTCTATTAGTGAGGATCTGTTTCACGGCTAGGGCTTAAAGGACCGTTCTAAGTTAAAGGCTTAAGGCGAACGTTGTCTTTAAAGTCAATAATATATAACGTTTATTTGTATCATGAAGTATTTGGAGATGACGTATGTTTGTGTGACGACCGCCGTCTAAACAACGGCTGGACGTGCCCTCCAAAGTACGGAACCATCTTTCTTTTCGGAAAATCAGGTGGTTCAGCCTGCAATTTCCTAACCGGACTGGGAACAAATTCACAAAGTGATAAAAAGTGCCCCACCGAAAATCGAACCAAACCAGACTAAAAGATTGGGAGTCCAACGCAACAGACACAAAGTAAGTATTGGCGGCTGCGCGTGCAACAGATGGCCAGACAGACAAAAACTTTGCGTACGAATAAAGCTAACATATATTTGCAAAAACGGAGGCTGCGGCGTTAGAATAAATGACTATGAATTGAATATTTTCTATTAGAGAATAATAAAGGGTATTATTTTATTATTGACCGATAGCAAAATCTCAAGTCAGGCTGGTGATAAGGATTTTTTTCCCCAAGGAACATAGGTGGACATACGAAAAAGTATTTGGATCTTCCATACAAAGTGCCATGCATTTACTAGAATATTTTATATATATTATGTCCGTTTTATGAGGCCGTTTATGCTCTGCCTACCCTGCAAGAGATTATAGGCGTGATACGTGAATTTGATATGTATGTACGGAAAGTCCAATTTTTATTTTTATTTAGAACTATGTTCCTTGAAGAAAATTGTTCAGTTTTACGTGTAGAACTCACACTAAAAATATTTGCATTGAATTTAATAGTACCTTATATACAATATGTGTTCTGTAACTATAACTGCAGAGGAAGGTGACGTATAGCAATCGGAGGGTTTAATTTCCTTTTATCTGAGGAAATGCGATTGGGTTTCGGGCACGCAAATATATGGGCTCTACGTGCAGCTTTAGGGTCGAATTATAGTGAGTCTTGGACGCTGCTGAAAGAGGCCATACCGTTTCTAGCTAGATTACAAGGATATTTTTGTAACTAATTATACGTACGAATTGAGTATATTAATATACTTACTTACTTACTTCGCCGGCTCCACGACCCAAAGTGAGTCTTGGCCTCCGATACGAGATTTCGCCACTTGTCTCGGTCGATATATTAATTATATTGGACGCAAACGATGGACGTCCGCGCCGGCGGGGGCGTCGGTTGCTTAAGGAGCTTGTGGAGCGTGATCTACTTGCAATGGCTGCAGCAGTGGCTACTGTGATGTCGTTATCATCTTCCGAAAGGCCGTGTCTAGGACGGCGTTTAAAACGTGATGTTGGATGGGGAAAGTAGTTGGACGTTGCAACCATTAAGGGGTTTTTATGATGCGGAACGTTGTCGAAGAAGCGTTGCAAAAAAAATCTTGTAAATTCGTCCTGGCCGCTTTAGCGCCGCAGCGGCCGAGCCAATCAATATAATTTGACCCTTAGGTGGGTCTCCCACTTGTCGTCCGTCGCTGCGTATATTTAACACACCCATTCGTCTGGCGGACGAAATTTCCCATACAAATATGGCAACGATGAGTTTACGGTAGGTTCTGTCAAAAGACTTGACAGCAGCATTCATTACGCATGGTCACGCACTGTAGCCGTATTTGTATACTTTGTAATTTCCTTCCGTCTGAGAGACGCACGAGTTACGTTGCATTAAGTAAACGCAGCAGCGATGGATGACAAGTGGGGAACCTTTTTCAACATGAATCTTTCCGTATGACCAAAATATAAATAGGTATACTCGTGGTATGTTCCTTGTACAAAATTCCTAATTTCTTCACGTCTTGAAAATATTTTCCCCAAAATTCTTACACCATTGTGATAAACGATTTTCTGTAATAATTCATAATATGCTATCTAACGATAAAATGAGTGTAAAAGTTAGCAATTTTTTTCCATATTTATTTTAGAACATCGATTGATGAATTCTTGAACTTTGATTCCCAATATATTTGCTCTGTAAAAATTAATCAGATCAGAAGATATTTATTTATCTATTCCAGGCACATTTTACTTACGTAGTTAGTTTCCTCGTATTAAAAATTCAGTGACTTCGATCATCATCATCATCATATCAGCCATAGGACGTCCACTGCTGAACATAGGCCTCCCCTAAATATTTCCACCTCGTCCGATTAGAAGCGGCCTGCATCCAGCATGTCCCCACGGACTTGACCAGATCGTCTGTCCATCTCGCAAACAACAGTAAGGCTTGCCGGTTTAGAATAGCGTTACCCTATTTTTTCCGTGGGTGTCGTAAGAGTCAACTAAGGAATTTGAGGGTTACAGGTGTTTTGAAATTTAAGGCGTTTGGCTGACAACCTGCCACTATGGTGATCCACAATTGTCTTAATGTCCCTCGAATATTTGTTAGACGTGGCGTAAATGTGCGTAATTTACGGGTTTAGGCTCCGTCTACCCCGCAAGGAATATAAGCGTAGTTAATTTATTTATGTATGTAAGTAGCCTCATATTTCTAATACTTGTCATATGAGATAGTGACAAGATTAACTATAAAGGATGCACGCTAGAATTGCGGCCAATGTAAAGCGGAAGTAAAACTTTAAAGCAAGTTTATTCTCGTGGCGTTGTAGTAAGTTTAGCTTGCTTTTAATATTAAGTTAGTTGATTGTTTTTGCTGAACATTTTACAAATTTAACTTAGTTTATTACAACAGTGTTTTGGTACCTAGGCTGGGCGTCGAAGTTTGAGACGAACAAAGTGTCAAAAAAACTTAGTTTAGGTCAAAAATAAGATATGATTAGTAATCACTTATCGTTATAATCCGGTACAGTTGGCAATATTTTTAAGGGCATAACCCACGAAAATTCGTAAATCGCTTATTTCGTGCAATTTTTGAAGCTTGCATAAATTTTCGATTTAATGTATGGTAACTCATTTATTAAATATAATTTTGAAGTGCATAAAATTAAATTGATATTAGAAAATATAACAGTTATTTCTATGTGACAATTTACACAGTGTAGAAACGCAGTTTGAGTCATTTTATGCACTGCAAATAAGAATAAGTTTGCATATGCCATATGACACGACAAAATAATAAAATAGGATCGGCCAACGGTTCAGAAAAAAATATGCCGAAAATAAATGCCTATCACATTTTTGAAAAATTAAAAACTTTTAGGCCTCATGGGCTATAGCTCTATTTGACATATCGTCAAAGCGTAGCAAGCGCGTTATTATCGCGCCTTAATTCTTTTTTTATTAAGTAGGGTTTGCTCTTGACTCTAGTCTAGGTCATAGGACAGAGACAGAGTCTGAACGAGCTCACCCAAAAGAAGCTTTTTTACTGTTACTTTGAAGAGGCTAGGGTTGTATGCGTTTGGAAATACAGACGCAGGTAGTGAGTTTCACTCTTTAACGGGCTTTTCCTCGTGTCGAATTGCTAGCTTTACCGACCTCCTGGAAATTGACTATTCTGCTCGGTTGCACTGCGCTGTGGTTGTAGGTCGTAAGTCGTAAAGTTGTAGCCAGTTGTCATCTGGGCGGTAGGTGACATTAAGTGATAGGCAGTTCTCAATTCAGTTCTCTGTATGTATGTATTTAACGCATGCCACTATCAGGCGAAAGGAAATTGCGAGTTCTGACCTAATTCCCATACATAGCACAGGTATTTGATTTTCTATTTGTTTCGTCTAACAGACGGACAGTCATTACGGTGCATTATAAATACGCAACGACGGATGATAAACGGGAGAACTGCCTATAAAACTTACGGCTAATCTAGTATGTTATAGTTTCAAAACGAAAAATGCTTCAAAAATTCCCTAAACATCAATGAAAAAAAACTAGTATATCTAGTATAGATATACTAGTATTAATTTCTATACTTACTAGAAATAAAAATTAATTGTGAGTTTTACGACATTTCCTACTTGACTTAGACCTACATTAGGTTTTTCTATGTCCATTGCCACAGACACACACCACCTATTTTTATTCTGCACAGTCGGATAAAAAGCAAACCGCAGTCCGGGGCCAGTCTGATCCGGATAATGGAATGTTGATCCTCTGTTTATCTACGCCCGGACCGGGGCGTAATGCGGATAAACCAGACAAAAAAACCGGGCATTCATTTGCGCCCCGCCAGAAATAAATGGGATGAAATGAAATTTGCGCAGATTATGTATACAGAGTGTTAGGGATTATATTATAGATTTGAAACTTCCACTGCTGGAGATAGGCACATGCGTCCATATGAGCCTTCATAAATCGCGACTTTGAGTTAACTGCATCAACAGGTGCCCGTAACTCTTACAATGTCATCAGTCCATATGGTAAAAAGATAAAAAATCGTCCAACACAGTGCTTTCCTATGTATCCGCTATTACCGAAACTTTCTATCCAAAACTCAAAGTTGGCAAATATAGTACCTATGTCGATTGTTTACAAAGAATTTGTACCTAGCTAAGCTTACATGCTACTCCAATAGCATCAATTTATCACCCGGCTTCAGAAAATACGAGACTACATTTTTCTTATAGGTATTTTAAGTTAAGAATTATAGCAGCATCTTTTGCCAACTATTCGTATGACTTTACATTCCTAAAAGGACGATAACTTACTTTTTTTGTTTGATGAATGCATAATACGAAAAATTAAATGGAATCGTATAAAAATTTAATTAGTTCCTTTCGCTATTTTGTTGCAATGTTTGAGAAAATAGACTGTTATTATATTACCTATTTTTTATGGATTTCGTAGTCATTAACATTAAAACTTTATTTATATTTAATCTTCTTTTCTTTTCGTGTGGGACACCGAGTCGTCCAACGACCCGATGAACCCTTCGTATATTAATAAAATCCTATCTTACATATTAAAGTATGCCTACTTATAATCTTACCTAAGTCTTTCTTTTGTATAATATTATAAATAAATTTCATTTTTGAGCGAGCCATGCCATGCGTTACTAGCATTAAAATACACTTGCAAAATTGGCGGGCAAGGATTGAGCTGCGGTAGCCCAGGTGGAAGAGGCGTCGCCACTAGTAATGCGAAAGTCGCAGGTTCAGATCCTGCCCGCGCTTGAAAATTTTGCAAGTTTTCAAAAATTGTATACCTACCTAACACGGGAAGTGTTTTAAAATTTGATATTTAATTTCATTTGATAAATAACAGTACTTAGTTGTGCAAAAGCAATAAAATGAGTATCCCTTTCTGTGTTACGTTTAACCGCATTGCGATTGACCATAGCTAAAAGTACATACATTTTAACGCTACGTCGGAAACGATATTGTATTGCGTTGGATGCAGATGTTTTAAATTATTTAGTATGCTGACGGATGACGGATTGGTTCACTTGTCCGTTGTGTCCGAGCCCGAGCCGGTTTTCTATTAGGACAATACAAAATTGTTATAAAAACAAGAAAATTGCGTTATGCAAATTTCTTTTTTTTTACAATGACCGATCATGACGTCAATAAGTGATAATGCTATCCTACATTGAATAAAGTTATTTCATTTTCATTTTTTCATTTTCATTTTCATTTGTGGGAAACCGAGTAAATAAACGACCCAATGAACCTTGGTGTTAGAACCTTCTAATAGTTAGCCTCTGACATGATTGTATAACGACCGCCAGCTGTTCATTTCGTAGCTGGAATTGCAAAATTTTGGCATCACTTCACTGTCACTTACAAGTGTCTAAAATTAAGTCGCTTCGATGTCTTAGATTTTGATGCGGTTTTCTTTAGTAGATAAAGTAATTCAAGAGAAAGGTTTTTATGTATATTTTAAGACGGACAAAGGTCTTTTTCCCGCGGTAAAATGGTTAGCAGGCGGTGAAACCACAGGGCAGGCCGCTAGGGAAAAATTATAATGGTGCTTATGATGCCATCAAGCTACAAGCTCTTGATCATCAATACCTACAACAGTCCACTGCTGGATATGGGTCTCCAGTATTGAGAGGCGTTTGTTTTTCCACGCTTGGCATGTGAATTGGCGAGCGCAGTTTTTTTTTAGTTGTGGACCCTATGATATAAGCCCCGGGGTTTTTAATCTACACCTGACTGTATGGTAGGGAGCAGAAGCTCACCCGGAAAAATATTGTGTCTATTTGGTAAAGAGTCAATTTATGGCAGGTGACAGGAGTTATGCCAATAGACAGAATGGAGGGTTCCAGATGGTGTCGGGAAAAGGGTAGCTACCCGGCCTGGCCAGGTGTTGTGGCCAGGGGACTGACTGGTCCTGTTGTGGCCAGGGGACCGACTGGTCCTGGCAAGCGCAGTGGAAGAACGCGTCCACACACGAAACGTTGTGGCTCATTTACCGAATGGACTAGACATATGAAAGTAAAAATTCCGTGGTGCAATTTAAAAAATCTGGCACCACACGAAACTTTGTATTTGTGTAAATATCAATAAAATACTTACATTTAAGATCTATTTTTTACTTGTCTTTAATAAGCGCTGTTGTTTTTTGTGTTATAGGTACGCAAAATACGCGTTATCTGTCAAATAATGCGACGATGAAAATGATGGTGTCCTAATTGACTAGAACTGGCAAAGAATCTATTGATATTTTTAAACACGATAGAACTTATATACCACCCATGTTTTAAAACCTATGTGACAGAGCGTGACAGCGTCAATTTAAGGTCAGCTAATAGGATTCATTTTCCGAATTGAGGTCATTGTATTGTGATGTATGAAGCTGTCACAAATGATTTAGTGTGCTGACACATGACCTCACAGCTTAACTGCGTAGTTGCATTCCAGCGTATAGCGACGCTGACGTCATGTGGGGTTTAAGCTGCAGGCTTATGATAATTTAATTTTGAAACGGATGGTGCTACTTTTGAATTGAAAACCATACCTACTGAGATTACCGTGTGATTCCAGAATAGCATCACCCTTATACAACCCGTGGGTGTCGTAAAAAGCGACTGAGGGATAAATTTATCCAAGGAATCGGCAGCAGCGTTTCCTGTGTCAGCAATATCATGTACTGTACTCGCCAATCCAATGCGTAGTGAGTATAGTAATACCCCCGAATATGGGGAGGCGCATGTCGAGCAATGGACTTTTGTGGCTGTTAATTTATCTATCGAGACAATTATTAAAATAAGCTTTGTAACGACGCAAAGCCAAAAGATGGCTTCATGTCATCAATCGGAAAACAGTGAAACTTTGACAGCGAATCCAAATAAGCTTGGTGACACCTTTGCATACATCGCCATCTAGCGGAATTTGTCGTTAAAATTAATCTATAGTACTAACCCATCCGAAAACTCTTTATTGGTAGAAGGTAAGAAAGTATAAAATGATAAAGTTACCTACATAAATTTTATTAGCTGTAGTAGGATATGGTCATTGATTACAAAGTTCATCGGATCGTTCCACACAAAAAGGAGAAGGATAAATCTTCAAATTATTTATTTGATAAAAACTATATTATACAGAATAATTTTTCTTACTTTTATATAAACCCCTCCAATATAGAGCTCTCTTACCTTAAATCATTTTTCTTTAAATTTATGTCTACATCTTAAAAAATAATAATCAAAACCATAAGTTGATAATTTAATGAGGTACAAAGTTTTTAAAATTAAATAATTACTACTTTGCCAGTATCACATATCTAGCCTATTTATTTATTTAACCGTTTGTTTTACACAATATAACACAAAGGACATAACATATAGAACAATACACAAAAGGTCAGCTTATTTCTAAGAAGAAATCTCACAGCAGACCTAGAGTGGTGAGAAGGCATAAAGTGTGGCAGTTGACGTGTACAACTTACTTAGTATGATAAAAATACATTTGGCTTATATTACTATACGCGTCCGGGATAAGATATACAATTCATACATTTATTTTCATGAATTGTAACTACTTAATCAATCACTTTCATTACCCACCCGTTTCAGTGTGACGGTAATTACACAAATGTAGACGTTTGTCAATGATACCTAATTTAGCGGTGTTTGCTAATTTGCAACTAATTGATGAGATAACATGCTGAATTGGATGGCAAATGTGTTAATTTGGTTGTCATATATTATGGAGAATATATAACATCGTAATTTAATTACTTTAATTTTAATATTATTTATTTTGGTAAACCGACAACTTTTGACACAATATACAAAATGATTTATTTATAATTATAATTTAATTATCAGTAGGATTATCAATAAATAAATAAAATAAATTAATAAGTTATATTTATAAGGATATAATGAAATTTTTGCCAATAATACTTAAATATCTTCACGTCATTTCTGTTCTTATTATTTTATTTATATTATTATTACTTTTGAAAAACATTTAAAAAAATCATAACATGGCAGTAGTATGACCTACTGACTATTAACCTTTGATGCAAGTTGAATCTCCCCTCTTATTAACCTACTACTATCAGATAGATAGATAAAACGTTTATTGCATAAAATTACAACACACACATACATTCAACAAAGAACAAAACAGAAACAGTATTGGCATAAATAGGTTATGTAGTAAATACACAATGTTAAACGCACATGTGTGCTGTAGTGATGATGCATGGGGCCAAGGCTCAGTGCAAAAAATGCCCAAAGGAGGGCAGCACTGGTTTTCAGCCACTACCTCAGAGTGAACGTTGCGAGAATGTAACTTGATATAGGTTTTTTTGAATATTTATTTAATGCGTGATTAATGTAAAATCTAGGATGTGTGCATATCAGACAAATAACCACAATATAAATTACCCACTTGATGACCTAAACATGTTATCTAAAAAAATAGTAAAACGTGATGGCCTTTTATACCATAATAACAACAAAAATGTGGCAAGAACCACGTATAGGTACTGGATTTCACAATAAAAAAATCTCTACATCCCGAAAAATACTAACTTGCACTCAGAATTATCCAATCATATAACGCGATTTCATATATTGTAGTGTATGTTTTCGAAAATCTTATTATATCTTTATTTAAACTACCTCTACTATAGTCCCTTGGTCGCCCCATATGACTCCCGCGGAAAATAAATATGGTGATGCTATTCTATGCCGACATCACACGGCAATATCTACGACTACTCTTCGAACAGTGATTGTTGTCACATAATAGTAAGCTTTCATTATCCCCAGAACTCTACTGTTCCTATATCTTAATGTAGAGACTATTCTCTATTGGGCCCAAGAGACCAATCTAATGCTGTCTGCATTCATAAGTTACAGTAGGGATGTGATAAAATAATCGATATTTTGAAATACGATTTTTTATATTTTTATGTCGACTTTGCAGTTTGTATTAATTTATAAATTAAAAAACGTTTATATAACTTTTGAAACAACCGTTTTATTTTGGCCCTGCGTATGTACGTGTCGATTAAAAAACACGTCACCTTATTATAAATAAACAATATAACAATTATTATTAGATGTATTATAACGATGATTTTATCTCTGTCAGTTAAAACTATAAAAAAATGTGACGTAAAATCAAGTAACACCTATTAAAACCGATCATTTAAAAGATCAAAGTTTTCATTTTATAAAAATTTAATTTATATTCTTTTTTTGCTAACCATTATTGAAACGTCTTTTATTTTCACTCATTTTAAGTATTAGACTCGCGATAGTATTTAGGTAAATATTAGTAATTTACCTGTGTCCCGACGTTACTATCGCGATATACACGGTCTAATACTTAAAATGAGTGAAAGTGATCGCGAGTGCTTAAAAAATCTTTTATTTTGTTACTAAAGTCATATTTATGTGTCACAGCTACATTTATCAGATGATATGGTCTACCTAGGACTTAATTATTACAATGACTTGTGATTAGGTGTAAAGGTTCTATCAGAGGTGCGATAAATATAATTGAATTTCCTAGTTAAACATTAAAATTAACAGCCACAACAGTTCACTGCTGGACATTGGCCTCCCACTATCTGGGAAACATTTTAAAATAAACAATTTAAAACGGATTTAAGTTGTATTTGTTTTGGATTTTATTATTAACAAACACAGCTTAAATCGGCTTAAAATTGTTTTGTTGTGATGAGTCATAGTTGTGCAAACTCTAGAACAAATTATTTTTTCGCTTCTTATTTATTTAATTGCATAAACTCTTTGTTTATAATATTTGTTTTGTTCCGTCATGTACCTTCCTTTTATATAACTAATGCGAATGTTCGAAAAATCATTCATAAATCGTCCTTTGCGAATGACAATAAAACAAGCGCTAATATTCAATATTTACTAGGAAAGCAACTCACATCGAAACTTAAAGAACAATATTCACAGCATTACAGACGAAGCTTCCACTATTGAACTAACTGATCTATGTATTGAGCACCAATCTTAAAACACGGGAGGTGTTTTAAGATTTGGTGCTCAATTTATCGCTGGTTTTCATCGCTTAGACTGCATTCAATCTGTAAAGATAGAATTGGTCGCCGGTTATTAGTTGCAAAACTAACCCGGTAGATGGAGCCATGCCAAGCGTTACTGGCATTAAAATACACTTGCAAAATTGGCGGGCAGGAGATGAGCTGCGGTGGCCCAGATGGAAGAGGCGTCGCCACTAGTAATGCGAAAGTCGCAGGTTCAAATCCTGCCCGCACTCGAAAATTTTCAAAAAAAAAAAATGATCTATGTATTTCTATACTTATCACAGGCATGAATGTAGAGATTTCTACCAGATAGATGGCAGGTTGGCTCCTTATCCAATGGAAACCCAGCTAAAGTAAACAATAGAATCAACCCTTTCGCTAGTAATTGAGTGTAGGTATGTGTTCTGCTCGGTGTTACGGCTACATCAGATTTTGAATTTTCTTTAAAACTAAGCTGGCTGGCCACACCTTTGTAAAAAATAACGAGATAAATATAAATACATCATTTAATTACACTTCTTGTCTTCAAATTTTCTTCTTTGGCTGAATATTAGGTGATGCGATTTCTTTGGTTCAAACATACATATACCTTTATCTATGATATAATTTCAATAAAGTCATGTTTTTAATCATAAATGTTGGTTTTTTAGCTATCAACGGAAGATGATAAAATCCTTACTCAATTTTGATCAAAAACTTGTTCAGGTTAATGATATAGTTCTAGTTCTTAGCCAAAACATAAGTTTGCATTGTATCATTACTCATAACTAATTTATTGATAATAATAATATTACATGTCAAATGTTTAGATTACATCATTATACATTATTAGAATAATTTATACTTCCGTTGTAATAATGTACACATTAAACAATAAGCAATCATTGCTCTAAGTCAATAATGCCGTACCACATCATTTAGGTAAATATATATGTTGATTTTATTAAAAACCTGCATCATCTCTAACGCTGAGCTGACGAAAGAACCGACGAACCGACAAATATTGATGAATTTCGAATTCGAATCTAGTTATATACTTATTTGCAGTACTAAAAATACCCCTTCCTCTGAAATGTGTTGAAAGAGAAATTATATTCCTAAATTAAAGGATCCCTCAAAATCTGATTCTAATCCAGAATCCTTATAAGAATTTCAAATTGTACAATGTTTCGGAATAATTAATTTTCTTTCTTATCTTTGTTTCGCACGAACCTTTCTAATAATTTCATAAAATCGCCCTTTTTTTAAACGAAAGTTTTTGAGCTATTTTATAATTTCAAACCAGATGGCGACATGTTTATTAGAAATTGTGATATTTGGGTCATAAATTCATTCTACCTTTTTGCATACGTTTTTATGAAAACACAATTTTTCAATTTAGCATATTGCCAACTAAGTACAGATTGGCTAAATGACTTTCCATTGTATCCGATTATAAATTTTTTTTATGTTTACATGTTGGTGTAGGTTATTTTTGTAATAATTATTAAAAATTCAGTTGAATCACTAGTATTCGACCTACAGGCCATTCAAAGTTTTCTCAATGTAAAATCGATATTTCTTTTCCGTAATTGAAGCTTTCTTTCATCTATGAACATTATTATTTTCTTCAGAAACGCCAAAGTCAGATATGAAATCATTTATTATTATAACATGTTTAGGTGGCGTCACCTTATCCTTACACAAAGGGACAAACGATATTCCACTATGAAAAGGTCACAAAGGTTCCACGACACGTCACAAATAAAAATATAAAACTGTGTAGTATACCTTAGTACTTTATATAGGGTGAAATTTTACTAGTGACCGATAGCGAAACGAGCTGGTTATAGGGAACAACTTTTTCTAAGGATCTTAAGTCGGCGCGCAGCCGCCAATACTTACTTTGTGTCTTAAGTCGAATAATGTCAAAATAATTTGAACTTCTACCTAATTTAGCGGTGTTTGCTAATTTGCAACTAATTGATGAGATAACATGCTGAATTGGATGGCAAATGTGTTAATTTGGTTGTCATATATTATGGAGAATATATAACATCGTAATTTAATTACTTTAATTTTAATATTATTTATTTTGGTAAACCGACAACTTTTGACACAATATACAAAATGATTTATTTATAATTATAATTTAATTATCAGTAGGATTATCAATAAATAAATAAAATAAATTAATAAGTTATATTTATAAGGATATAATGAAATTTTTGCCAATAATACTTAAATATCTTCACGTCATTTCTGTTCTTATTATTTTATTTATATTATTATTACTTTTGAAAAACATTTAAAAAAATCATAACATGGCAGTAGTATGACCTACTGACTATTAACCTTTGATGCAAGTTGAATCTCCCCTCTTATTAACCTACTACTATCAGATAGATAGATAAAACGTTTATTGCATAAAATTACAACACACACATACATTCAACAAAGAACAAAACAGAAACAGTATTGGCATAAATAGGTTATGTAGCAATATAACAATTATTATTAGATGTATTATAACGATGATTTTATCTCTGTCAGTTAAAACTATAAAAAAATGTGACGTAAAATCAAGTAACACCTATTAAAACCGATCATTTAAAAGATCAAAGTTTTCATTTTATAAAAATTTAATTTATATTCTTTTTTTGCTAACCATTATTGAAACGTCTTTTATTTTCACTCATTTTAAGTATTAGACTCGCGATAGTATTTAGGTAAATATTAGTAATTTACCTGTGTCCCGACGTTACTATCGCGATATACACGGTCTAATACTTAAAATGAGTGAAAGTGATCGCGAGTGCTTAAAAAATCTTTTATTTTGTTACTAAAGTCATATTTATGTGTCACAGCTACATTTATCAGATGATATGGTCTACCTAGGACTTAATTATTACAATGACTTGTGATTAGGTGTAAAGGTTCTATCAGAGGTGCGATAAATATAATTGAATTTCCTAGTTAAACATTAAAATTAACAGCCACAACAGTTCACTGCTGGACATTGGCCTCCCACTATCTGGGAAACATTTTAAAATAAACAATTTAAAACGGATTTAAGTTGTATTTGTTTTGGATTTTATTATTAACAAACACAGCTTAAATCGGCTTAAAATTGTTTTGTTGTGATGAGTCATAGTTGTGCAAACTCTAGAACAAATTATTTTTTCGCTTCTTATTTATTTAATTGCATAAACTCTTTGTTTATAATATTTGTTTTGTTCCGTCATGTACCTTCCTTTTATATAACTAATGCGAATGTTCGAAAAATCATTCATAAATCGTCCTTTGCGAATGACAATAAAACAAGCGCTAATATTCAATATTTACTAGGAAAGCAACTCACATCGAAACTTAAAGAACAATATTCACAGCATTACAGACGAAGCTTCCACTATTGAACTAACTGATCTATGTATTGAGCACCAATCTTAAAACACGGGAGGTGTTTTAAGATTTGGTGCTCAATTTATCGCTGGTTTTCATCGCTTAGACTGCATTCAATCTGTAAAGATAGAATTGGTCGCCGGTTATTAGTTGCAAAACTAACCCGGTAGATGGAGCCATGCCAAGCGTTACTGGCATTAAAATACACTTGCAAAATTGGCGGGCAGGAGATGAGCTGCGGTGGCCCAGATGGAAGAGGCGTCGCCACTAGTAATGCGAAAGTCGCAGGTTCAAATCCTGCCCGCACTCGAAAATTTTCAAAAAAAAAAAATGATCTATGTATTTCTATACTTATCACAGGCATGAATGTAGAGATTTCTACCAGATAGATGGCAGGTTGGCTCCTTATCCAATGGAAACCCAGCTAAAGTAAACAATAGAATCAACCCTTTCGCTAGTAATTGAGTGTAGGTATGTGTTCTGCTCGGTGTTACGGCTACATCAGATTTTGAATTTTCTTTAAAACTAAGCTGGCTGGCCACACCTTTGTAAAAAATAACGAGATAAATATAAATACATCATTTAATTACACTTCTTGTCTTCAAATTTTCTTCTTTGGCTGAATATTAGGTGATGCGATTTCTTTGGTTCAAACATACATATACCTTTATCTATGATATAATTTCAATAAAGTCATGTTTTTAATCATAAATGTTGGTTTTTTAGCTATCAACGGAAGATGATAAAATCCTTACTCAATTTTGATCAAAAACTTGTTCAGGTTAATGATATAGTTCTAGTTCTTAGCCAAAACATAAGTTTGCATTGTATCATTACTCATAACTAATTTATTGATAATAATAATATTACATGTCAAATGTTTAGATTACATCATTATACATTATTAGAATAATTTATACTTCCGTTGTAATAATGTACACATTAAACAATAAGCAATCATTGCTCTAAGTCAATAATGCCGTACCACATCATTTAGGTAAATATATATGTTGATTTTATTAAAAACCTGCATCATCTCTAACGCTGAGCTGACGAAAGAACCGACGAACCGACAAATATTGATGAATTTCGAATTCGAATCTAGTTATATACTTATTTGCAGTACTAAAAATACCCCTTCCTCTGAAATGTGTTGAAAGAGAAATTATATTCCTAAATTAAAGGATCCCTCAAAATCTGATTCTAATCCAGAATCCTTATAAGAATTTCAAATTGTACAATGTTTCGGAATAATTAATTTTCTTTCTTATCTTTGTTTCGCACGAACCTTTCTAATAATTTCATAAAATCGACCTTTTTTTAAACGAAAGTTTTTGAGCTATTTTATAATTTCAAACCAGATGGCGACATGTTTATTAGAAATTGTGATATTTGGGTCATAAATTCATTCTACCTTTTTGCATACGTTTTTATGAAAACACAATTTTTCAATTTAGCATATTGCCAACTAAGTACAGATTGGCTAAATGACTTTCCATTGTATCCGATTATAAATTTTTTTTATGTTTACATGTTGGTGTAGGTTATTTTTGTAATAATTATTAAAAATTCAGTTGAATCACTAGTATTCGACCTACAGGCCATTCAAAGTTTTCTCAATGTAAAATCGATATTTCTTTTCCGTAATTGAAGCTTTCTTTCATCTATGAACATTATTATTTTCTTCAGAAACGCCAAAGTCAGATATGAAATCATTTATTATTATAACATGTTTAGGTGGCGTCACCTTATCCTTACACAAAGGGACAAACGATATTCCACTATGAAAAGGTCACAAAGGTTCCACGACACGTCACAAATAAAAATATAAAACTGTGTAGTATACCTTAGTACTTTATATAGGGTGAAATTTTACTAGTGACCGATAGCGAAACGAGCTGGTTATAGGGAACAACTTTTTCTAAGGATCTTAAGTCGGCGCGCAGCCGCCAATACTTACTTTGTGTCTTAAGTCGAATAATGTCAAAATAATTTGAACTTCTATATTTAAAAATAATTATTACTCGGCCTTTATTTTTAGGGGAAAGTCGTTTTTAACACCAGCCCGTTTTGAGTTTTCGCTATCGTTCACTAGTAATCTCATTTAGTATATAAAAGTATTAACTGCAAACATTTTTAAGGGTGTACCAGCCCATTAAACTGAACAAATTTCCATATGAAAATTCCCATATAGGTCAAAATAAAGACTTCGCTGACTTTGTCGACAGGCAAAAGTTGCCTTGCCCTTTTTTTATTTGCTAGATATGTGAAAGTTACAACAAAAAAAACATTGAACCGAACTACAATAGAGGTTTGTTGCCGTTGCGCTGTACATTCGCATCTTTTAAGTAACTTATAGTCTATTACAAAAGTTGTTGTTAGCCGTGTGATGCCGGCTTAGAATAGCATCACCCTATTTCTATCCCGTTGGTGTCGTAAGAGGCGACGAAGGTACTCAGGGGTGTGTATTGCAACGTAGGCGATGGACTGACAACCTGTCACCATGGCGATTCACAATTTTCCGAAAGACCTTCAAATGTTCGTCAGACGTGGCGTAAATGTCCGTTTTTAGCAGCCTTTTACGCTCTGCCTACCCCGCAAGGGATAGAGGCGTGATATATGTATGTATGTTTGTTAGACCGGTCTCTACGATTTCAGTGTCGCCTTAAGAGTTGTTCTGGTAAGAAAAAAAAAATCGGACTGGGAACCAAAACTGACCGAACTGAAGAACGTTTTGGACCGAACTCTAGTGAACACCTTATGCCTTATGGCGCTAGATATGAGCAGACCCTAAATTCGTACTATACTGGTCGTATTGTAAAGAAGAAAGCTTCTTTATTGCAAAAGTTTTTCAAACACATACATACATACACATATCACGCCTATAATCCCTTGCGGGATAGGCAGAGCGTAAACAGCCGCAAAAAACGGACATTTACGCCACGTCTGACAAATATTTGAGGGTCATTCGGAAAAATGTGTATCGCCATAGTGACAGGTTGTCTAGCCCATCGCCTAAAATTGCAATACATACCCTCGAGTCCCTTAGTCGCCTCTTACGACTCCCACGGGAAAGAAATGGAGTGATGCTATTCTAAGCCGGCATCACACGGCATAACACCCTATATCATAATACGGCCAAATACAAACTACGGAATAGATCCTATTACTTACTGTCTGATTGTAATGGTCTGGAAGCGTTTACTCAATTTCACCGGATTATTTTCCTTGATTTACTGAAAATACCTTTGTATTATCGAGGGAAATTGTGGTAGATAGCTACGTTTCGTTTGTTCCATTGTCTTTTAGAAAAGCATCACTCTATTTCTTTCCCGTGGGTGTCATAAAAGGCGACTAAGCGACGAGACGGTAGATTGACGACCTATCACTATGTAAACGTCGTAACACAACCATGTCAGAGGCCTACAAATGTTAGTAGGCGGTTGAAAAACTCTGACACCAGGGTTCATCGGGTCGTTGGACGACTCGGTGTCCCACACGAAAAAAGAAAAGACTATGTAAATTTTATAAAATAAGAACAATTTTATGAATCACCCTCAAAAGTTTGTGGAACGTGGCATAAATTATCGTTTTTTAAACCGTTTACGCTCTGCCTACCCCGCAAGGGATATAGGCGTAATTATGTATGTATGTATGTATGTCTGTTGTCTATATAACAAAAGTTATCATTGGAGAATTTAAAAAAGGGGCCAAGTGAGAGTCCAACTGGCCCACCGAGAAGGGTTCCGTAATATTCATATTAAACCCTTTCAAAAGTACCATTTTAAATTTTAGAAAATCCATCTTTTTTGGCCCTCAAAAATCCGTACTTATATTATACTATAACCTGGATGACACATCTACATTTTACCGCGAAAAAAAAAACAACTATTACCATGGGAACATGAAAACGAGGCTACTTGCCCAATTTCGTAGTTCCAGGTGGTCGTCCGGAAGTACCTACCCTACAAATTTTGATTTCCTTGAGAATATCAAAAACATGCGTTATTAACAGCTTAAACGATCGTATCTTTCTTAACGTTAAGCTAGGAGCTTTTTTTCTATTAAAAATAAAAGCGCTTATAAATCTGGTTTCAGTTTCAATTCGATATCTTTACGCGTTTTCAACATAAAGGGTCGTGACAGACGGATGGACGAATTTTTTCGATCGACGTTTTTTTTTTAATTTTGACTTATGCAACCCGTAACAGTAAACCACAAAAAAACCCTTAACAGTAAACCACAATAACAAAATGATTTTGGAATCTGTGGCTGGCAAACATCATGAAGCACGGTAAACATAGTAAGAAAAAGAAATAATATTTACGCCAGAAACGATTCTACCTCGCAAATAAATCACGATTTGTCATTCTTCATACATACATACGGTCTGCTGAATCAATATTTGTAGGTTAGTTATTACCACATAATAAATAATAGTGCTAATTATTACGCAGGCACTGAATAATCCCATTACCTACTTTACTAACTAAGGTACATATAACATACATTTATATCACGTGTGACAAATATTTAGGGGTCATTATCATTCATGAAATTGTGTACCACCATAGGAACAGGTTGTCAGCCCATCGCCTAAAATGGCAATACACTTTTAAGTCTCGAGCCCCTATGTCACCTCCTACGACAACTGACAACGAGGTTTCACTCCTCTTATTTCTACTACGCGATAACATTTATTGAACCCACAATATTTGCGCACACAATTATGTGAATGGACGCTGTAGAGCAATCTACAACTCTACACCACGGTTTTAGTTTTTTCTGGAGGTAGTGAATTTTTTGACTTCCAAATTTTAATCAATCTCGTTACACATCAGATACGGAAGTTACGGAGTTCCACATGTTTGAATATGACATGAAAAGACTGGGTTTGTAGTGAGATATATTTTAAAATGCGACTTTAATACTCTTAGTATCATAAAGACAAAGAAAGAGTGTACCATGCTGCCATGTATGTTTTCTAAGCCAAGTTTCCCCAAAGAGCTATCGATTCAGCTCTCGTGAGCAACGAAGTGGTCTTCAAGTGTTTGGAGTATCTGATCCCCTCAATTCGTTCAAGTTGTTCTTCTGTAGCGGTGAAAAAACTGTTCTTGTTAAAGAAGATGGATGGTTTTTGTTGTCTGTTGGCATATCAACACCAAAATAAATCATACAATATTTTTTTTCAGTTAGCATCGGTTCAGCATTTCTCAGAACAAGAACTACAAGTAGTTTATAACAAAGCCTTTTTTCTCGCTCGTGACTCAGGCAACATTTTTAAAACTAACATTACAAGTTTGTTTACAGTTTGGTAAGAGCAATCTGAATGGAACATTTTATTGTCTGAGTGCCTACTATCTTCTCCAGTGCGCTGTATACAAATAGGTGACTATATCTATTTTCAGGGACAAATTAGTCACTTCGTGATACGACACAACATTATTAAGGACAGCAGATATTCGTCTTATTTTTTGTATGGTACGCCGAGTTGACAAACCACCCGATAACCCTAGTGTCAAAGTTTTTCAACCGCCTACTACTACTGTAGAATCTGGCAGATATTGCAAGAAAGCTTTGACTCTTGTTTATATAACTTTGTGCTCATCGCATCGCTTCACGGTATGATTTGACTCAGTGTACCTTGCAAAGTTTTTTATAGGTATACAGGGGTGAACTAGGGCATGAAACTGATCATCAATCTTGACCTATTATTTTTTAAAGAGTAAATTTAAATAATTTAGCTAAATAACTATAAAATTTAACAGCTTTTTATAAGTATGCAATAAATATTTTTTCTCAAACATGCTAGGAAATGTGTTCATTTCTTTCAAAAAAAGAAACCGCGAAGTTTCACATTGTTTGTCACGTCTCTGATCACGCCAGCAAAGTTATATGGAAATCCTTTGCTGGTGTCCATTAAGATAAATTCGTTATACGCTAAACCCACATAATTTGATTTCAAAATTATCTCGATGACTCTCATAGAAACGGAACGTAATTTTGTATGAAACAGGTAACTAAAGACGAGGCTGTATGATGTGAAGACCCTTGCCAGTCCAGAATTAAAAAAGAAAAGAATGAACTAAACATTTAGTATGGCTGAATATTACGTAATACTGTGCCTTACAGGCGAATTTATTTAAAAAAATTACAATTGGTGGGAATATTGTAAATTTTATTTGTTTCGTTGCGTTGTGGTCGCTAGCTAACGTTTATAAGAAGTACAATCTTTCATTTCCTAGCCTTTTTTTGAGAAAAGCACTATGTAAGCTTCGGGGAAAATTACTTTGCTTGACTTGTATAATTGAAGTCCTCGCCTGCGGCTCGGACTTCAAACTATACTCGTCCAGCAAAGTCTTATTTTCCATACCTCGACAACAATGTACTATAAAATTATTGGGCCTCATATAAAATTACACAGTCTATATAGCCCATTGCCAAACGTTCAATTAGCAAAAGGTTTAGGTAGCTTAATCTCTAAACAAACTTAGCTAGCAATCGGTTCTCCTTTCCTGAGTTGCTAATTGCTCCTCAATCTGATCCCAAAGAAACGTTCAAGAGCTTCGTCTATACATACGAAACTAATGACACTCGAAACTGAATCTTATTAGATTGAGACTGATATCTTTATAAGCGATTTCGGCCTACCTTTTAACTTATTTTGCCAAAAAGGTAATCATAGACCTAACTTTGTCAAAAACTTAATAAATGAGTTAAGTAATCAAAGAGCTACTGATAGAAAAAAAGCAATAAGAGGGCTAAGAAATTTTGAAGTGCGGTGGTCCAATGATCGGAAAACACTGAAGAAAGAAAGAGATTTCTGCAGTAAAACATTTCTATGATGTCTTTTCTTCTTTTTTCTCAGAATACCCTGGCAATATTGGACAAGCTGGACATCGACAGCGAAAAGCCTTCAGAAGAGGAAATCGCCAGACTCTTCGGGTATGAAGAAGCGTACTTTTCTGGAGAGCTGGGGATCTGGCAGAGACTCAAGCCGAAGGTCTGGTCGCTGTTTGACGAGCCTTCTAGTTCTCCTTCGGCGAAGGTAAGATTTGTTTTCTATGTCATCAATAACAGTTTAAAATCACAAACTCATACAAAAACTCTGAGGTGTTAGACAGGGTGACGTTATATCCCCAATATTCTTCACTAACTAGAGGATGTCTTTAAGACTCTGCAATGGGATGGTCTCTCATAATGGTTAAATGATCTCGTTTTTAATGCATACTTTATAAGAGAGAAACCATACATAGTCTACATTGCATTAATTAACAGCCACAACAGACCACTGCTAGACATGAGCCTCCCCCTAATGGAGGGTATACCCACCACGTTTGGCAGTCAGATCAGCGAGCGCAATTCAAGATTTTGCAATAACAGGAACCTTGCTGCCCATTCCTTGGATGACTTTAACCCGTAATATTTTTTTTTCCATCAATTTGTTTATTTGACGTTGTCTTTGTTCTATAAATATTGTTATCAGACTGCCATTTGCAATGTTCTTGTCCACACTCATGACGTTTTCTAAACACAATGCTTGACAGTCTGAACATCCAACTTTGGACAACAAAGTCCTAAACAACAACAACACTGATTTGTAGAACACAGAAACTATTTAGTGACCACTTCCGACACACAGCTGTACTTGAGATATTGTTGAGAAAAGCACAGAGTACTATTATTTATTCTTTGAGAAAAACATTAAAACCATATAATACTGGATTCCAAACGCATTTATTCTTGTTTTAGGGGTTTATTTCCATGTGGCAAATTTTAATGGATCTACCCAGTTCTACCAGTGAATGTCGTAGTACGCGACTATTGGAATAATTTCAGGGAAAAGGTAGAGGCGTTCCCTGTGAAATCACCTTGCACTATGCTAGCTAGCTCGCTAGGCAAGCGTAGTGAGTATGGCAAGCACAAGAGACAATCGCTAATCCGCTTGCTAAGCGTGGTAAATACGGCAGTCCCCCCAGTAGGGGCTTCTGTACAAAAGTAGACTGTTGTGGCCGTTAATGTATGTAATATTATGTTTTCCCGGGTTTCCCTTAATTGGTTTAAACGGCACTCATGGATTTGTTCAAGGTTAAAAAAATATTAAACATAAAATGGCACCCAGCAAGGGACATAAAGTTATTTCGTGAATTCCGTAACTGTTTTGTGTAAATTCTATTTATCAGCAGGCGAGCGGTCCGATGCAAATTTTATCTCGCTTTTTTGGATTACAATTACAATAAATTGATTTTGCAAATAACAAAGGAAGTATTCGGAGTATTTATTTTATTTGGTTTAGTGACTTTCATTTTACTATTATAAAAAGTTCGTGTCTACCAATCAGTTTCAGTAGTTAGTTATGTATTCTTACACACTACTTAAAACTATGCCGCAACCGCTTTTTTAAATAATTACATTGTTTCTAATATAATCATGATTAACATTATTCATATCGTATATCCATAAATTGAAATCCGCTGTTTCCTTGTGACACAACATTTTTCTCTCAAAATAATTTATAACAATTTCTTACAGTTTGTTAGATGCATTCATTATACAGACGTTTGCTAAACGTTAATCTCCTAAAGTATTATTCTATGAAAACGAAGCACTATACAGAGTATTGAAGAAATTCACAAGAAAAATAACAGAAAATAAAATCCAGCGCACACACTTGGTTAACTTTTTATTTCTTCCAAATGATGAAAAATTAATTCATACCTATCAAAAAACATGACTGTTTGAGGGAAAAACGTTTTCTTTGATCAACTTTGAAATCCAAATCTGTTGATAGGTATTATATTAATTTGTTCTGCAAACATTTGACCCATCTTGACTTGAAAGAGCCTTTGTAAATGGTTTCTTTTTCTTTATGGTGTGTTCAAATAATAATTACAGGATGTAAAAATATTTGCCGTGTGATGCTGGCTTAGATTAGCATCACCTCATTACCTACCCATGGGTGTCGTAAAAGGCGACTAAGGGACTCGAGGGTTAGATGTGTATAGCAGTTTTAGGCGATGGGCTGACAGCCTGTCGCTATAGTGATACACAGTTATCTGATTGACCCTCAAACTTTTATCAGACGTGGTGTTAATAGCTGTTAACGCGCTGCCTACCCTGTAAGGGATAAAGACGTGATTTATGTCTATAAAATATTTTATCTACACTCGTCTCATAATGTTCGAATTATGAATTCGAAAACAGATGCATAATGACTTACTTTATGCATTCTGCCTATAAAAACTAGGGTTTACTATAAATTACAGAAGCGTAATGACTTAATGAGAAAACTCTAACTACGATATAGTTGAGAAATGAAACGAAGTTTTTTTTTTGCCAATACTCAAATCGCGATCTTCCGCCGCACCTGACAGTTGTTGTTGTACGGTAATTTTTCGGATGTTTTTCGATTTTTGCTCTGTTGTTGTTGAGATGTTGTTCAGATGTTGTTCAGTTGTTGTTCAGATGTTGTTTAGTTGTTGTACCGATGTTATTTAGATGTTGAACAGTTGTTTAGATGTTGTTCAGTTGTTGTTCAGTTGTTATTCCGATGTTGTTCAGTGTTGTTCAGTTGTTGTTCAGTTGTTTAGAAATTTGTTGTTGAGACTCGACATGTAAACAACTGTTAGTAAAGAAGAAAAGTGTTTAACTGGGTTAATTTTTTAGAGTGTAGATAAAATAGTGTATGCAACTGCATATAATTAGGCATTAGAATGCTCGTGTCAATCTATTATCACACTACTCGGCTGCGCCTCGTGTGATAAACAGACACTCGCATTCTAATGACCCCCATTATACGATAGTTGCATAAACTACTATTAATTGATCAGCACTTTAACTGAAGTACTTCCTCCGTGAAACATAGGACATAGCCGACATTGAAATGTTAATATCTTGGACCTTCTATACAATAGGTATGAATTTATCGGTTACACATGAAAAGAATCAATTTTTGTATTTTGATTATGGTGCCAGAGAGTGGTCGCCGACGACAAGGCCGGCCTCGAAGAAGATGGCGAGACGATTTAGTCGCATTTACTAGTGACTGGCAATCAGAAACCGGAGACCGAGCAGAGTGGCGTAAAAGAGGGGAGGCCTTTGCCCAGCAGTGGGACACAGAACAGGCTACATAAACAAAAAAAAATGATTATGGTCTATAGGGAATGTTGTGTAGTGACTCGGGCTGGTTCACCCCTTTAATACGACTGCAAATCACATTATTTACCAAGCGAATAGTATTTTCTTCGTGCAATCTAATTTATGAACTTTCTCGGAATAAATTTATATTCTAGATAAAAAGACTGAATAGAAAATGTAACTGGATCGTTGTTCGAAAGGAGAATGCAGTATTACCGTAATGACCGTCGCATACAGTGGTTCTCAACATAGTCATTATAAAAAAAGTTAGACACGCGTTTAGACGTTGTTAAAATTATTTTTCCGTATGATTTCACGTTGGCAAACATTATTTATCTTTTTTTATAATAATTTAAAGCTTTCATTTTACTCTTTCAATATAAAATAGGATATGCAAAAACATGCACTGCGCTTGCTAATCCACCTGCCAAGCGTGGTGAATTTGTCATTGGTCCTCTTATGGATGAGGGGCATGTCCAGTAGTAGACTGCTGTAGCTGTAATTGTTGATATGCAGGCGGAATGTATATTTGTGTAGGGTGAAATTTTACTAGTGACCCATACTGATAACAGAAGACGGGCTGAACAAATTTTCCCAAGAAACAGGTCAAAATTTTCCATTGTGTCCCAAATTAGGTGATCAAATTTTGAATGAGATAATCCGTATTTTGACCTATGTTCCTTGGCGAAAATTGTTTCTTATCACCAGCCCGACATTTTCGCTATCGATATTATACCTACATACATTTATCACGCATACAATACTATAATCACTTGCGAGTTAGGGAGTCTGACAAAAATTTGAAGGTCATTCGGAAAATTGTGTATCGCCATAGTGACAGGTTGTCAGCCCATCGCCTTAAGTTGCAAAATACATTTAACCCTTTAGTAAAAGAAATGGAATAATGCTATTCTAAGCCGACATCACGTCATGGTCATCGCTATCGTTCACTAATACAATTTCAATCTATTGTGGTTCATAAAATATAAAGTTTGAGAAACACTGTCTGAAGGATACGTAAGTAAACGAAAGATCTAAGAAACGATATTTTAAAGGGAAAAAGCGTTTTATATTCACTGCATCGTCTGCTAGGTAATTGGGTTCAATATGACACTTTCGCTGCCAGTTATCTGTATTTAGTCAAGTGTGTGTTAGCATCTGTCACTGTAGAGGGTTGTTTTTAGAGTTCCGTACCTAAAGGGTCATAACGGGACCCCATTACAGAGACTTCACTGTCTGTCTGTCTGTATGTGACTAGTCTGTACTGGAAATTTATTTTTACCGTCTTGTAAATATTACTTGTGACTTTAATAAATGTGAAATGAAAGATATGAATAAGTGATAATAAAGTAAATAGTTCATCATATTTCTGTTACAAGCTATAAGTATTTCTGTTACAAGCTACCTACACAAATAAAAAAATACGAGATCTTCAAAAGAAAAAAACGTGTTTTTGCTCGATTTTTTCTTCATTTTTTATGGTACGGAGACTGTATCTCATGAGCAGTAATAGGTAGACAGTTGAAATTTTCCCAGAACATGTATTAGGTACTGTTGGCGCTATAACAAATAAAAATCTGAATTAAATTAATATTTGAGTGATGCTTTACGCCATTTTTATACATAATAAAAATAGTAAAAAAATAAACAGCCAAGTGAAATTAGTTATACAATTTTCCGGATGACCCTCAAATGTTTGTCAGACGTGGCGTAAATTTTCTTTTTTATGCGACCGAGACGTGGCGTAAATGTCCGTTTTAAGTGACCGTTCATGCTCTGCGTACCCCGCAAGGGATTATAGGCGTGATATTTGTATGTATGTATGTATGGAATTAGAATCGCGCACGGATTTTTACCTTTTTTTCGCGAGTCCAACTCGCACTTGGTCGATTTTTATATTCACTGCTGCACCGTCTGCTAGGTAATGGAGTTCAATTTAACACGTTCGCTGCCAGATAACTGCTATTAGTCAAAAATGTGTAGCATCTGTTATTTGATAGGGTCATGTCTCAGCATTCGACTGACGACCGATATGGCGCAGTGGTAGTGCGACTGCCTACTACGCAAAGGTTCCGGGTTCGATTCTCGGTGGGACACTCACAAAAGTTGATATTTATCACTTTTTGAATTTGTTCCCGGTCTGGTTAGGACATTGCAGGGTGAACCACCTGATTGTCTGAAAAGAAATGGTTCCGTGCTTCGGAGGGCACGTTAAGCCGTCGGTCGCGGTTGCTGTCTATGATTACTTAGACGGCGGTCGTAACACAACCATGTCAGAGGCCTACTAGTGGTAGGTGGCGGTTAAAAAACTCTGACACCAGGGTTCATCGGGTCGTTGGACGACGCGGTGTCCCACACGAAAAAGAAAGTCAGCATTCGACTAAAATGTTGTGGCATTGAAATTTTGGAAACTCAAGTTTACATACAGAATAAGTCTGTATTTAAAACCTATGTATGCAAACATACATGAGCGTGGAGTTAGATTATAAAACTTCAAATAAATCATAAAAGAAGTCATAAATAGTAGTCAGCAATGCCCTCAATTTGGGGTATAAATTTTCATACCTTACCTTAAATTAGTGCTGTCACATTCCGTCCACTAGGCCTAGAAAAGGATAGGAGATATCTTGGTCCTGTCATATTTAAATAAAATTATGTAAAAAAAACTTTTAAAACAAGCTTTTATTTAAGTGCTCTGAAAAGATGAAAATAAAATTTTGAATGACATTAACCACATTTATTTATGACTTTACAGAAATGAAAATATAATAAAAGCTTGTCGCGATGCCTAGAAGAAACTACCTAATAACAGTTAGGTGCGTACCTTATTACAAAATTTCAATCACAAATTGAAAGTTTCGCGACAAGCTTTTATTATATTTTCATTTCTGTAAAGTCATAAATGAATGTGGTTAATGTCATTCAAAATTTTATTTTCATCTTTTGTGAAAAGCTTGTTTTAAAAGTTTTTTTTACATAATTTTATTTTATATTTTTTAGTTTATGTTACGATAGTTATTGATCAATACGAAATTCTTTCTATAAAACGGAGAGACCTTCAATAGAAAAACTTAAGGCACGGGGAAAACTAACATTAGGATAAAGTATAATTATCTCTTTTATATTCTATAGAAGTAAGTTGGTACCTACTCCTCCGGCATCCCTAATAGAAGAATTAGCTTGTAATATGTCTTAGTCTTTTCATTTCATTGATGGCGTCATTATTACATGGCCGAGTCCCAGTTAATTTCGAACAGTCTAATTCTTCTATCAGGAGGCCTTCTATTGACGTGACCCTAATTCATGGTGGGCCTACCAACTGCCTATCATGAACGAATTCGTATACAAAATTGCAAGTCCCAGCAGTTGAATATTGAAGAGTTCCATAGTTCGAGGACAACCCTGGATGTAGCGTCTAATTCATGGTGGGCCTACCAACTGCCTATAATAAACGAATTCGTATACAAAATTGCAAGTCCCAGCAGTTGAATATTGAGAAGTTCCATAGTTCGAAGACAACCCTGGATGTAGCGTCTAATTCATGGTAGGCCTACCAACTGCCTATAATAAACGAATTCGTATACAAAATTTTGTGTCCCAGCTATAAACCGCTGAGGAGATCTCTCGTACGGAGCCGATCCTGGCAGCAGCATCAGGTCAAATTTATGATTAACATGCATTGTCATCGGTTCTGGACCAACATGCAAAATTTCAACTCAATCGGATACCGAGAAGTGGTTCAAATTAAACTTGCAAGATTTGCACCGAACAAACATTTTTACTTACTTACTTACTTACTTACTTACATACACTGCAAGTTAAATAAAAGCTTTTAAAATAGTCAAAGGGTCCATTGCAATTTCTAGTCAATTTAGTCAGCAATGTTTTAATCGTCGCTTTATTTTTACAGATAACACGTATCTGGCGTCAAATAATAAGACATGACGAGGCTAAAATATTTCTGATCCTTCTCTAAAGCTATTTAACAGAACGTGACAGCACTGATATAAGAAAAGTTCAGAGACTTTTTATCACGAATTGAGACCATTAAGTTATTTTATTACGATGCAGCAAATTATAAATAAGATCGTAGCATACTTTGCTACGTTACCACGGCGTAGCAAGCTAGATCGTTTTATTAAAATTTGCGACGCGAAGAACGCTATTTTTGGTTTTTGGTTTTGAAAATAGGCTATTATATAAACCATGATAGTTCTATTGTTATGATAAAAAGTTCTCATCCAAATTTTCAGGCACGTTTAGTTGCGGAATTTTGAATTGTTGGCATTGTCATCTTTTGCATCTGCGATATAAAAATCGTAAAGGTAAAACTGTTAGTTAATATTCACAAAAACACTTAAACGTGTTTCACAAAAAAAAACTGTGAAACTAGTACAAGTGTCTTTGAAATTATAAAGAAAAAAAATTAATACCAACAAGCGTCGACAGTCGTAAGTATTAAATCATAACTGAAATACTGTTATATAATAAATCAGTGTTATATAATAAACTACAGAGCCGGTTCTCTCATTTGTCATCCGTTGCTGCGTGTAATTAACGCACCGTAACGCATGTATCTGTCAGACGAACGGAAGTTGCGAATTCCGATCTTATTCCCATAGAAATACGGCTACGCTGCTTATACGGATGCGTCAGTCAAGTCGTGTTTTATGCACCGTAGCCGTATTTTTATGGAAATATAACGGGATTCGCAATTTAATTTCTTCTGACTGACGCATGCGGTGCGTTAAAAATACGCAGCAACGGACGACAAGTGGGAGAACCGCCTTTAACTACTTTTGAAAACACTCTTGAACTCGTAGAACAAGTTTGTTGGGACAATTTTAAAGTTCAATTGGTTTCTATAAGGGACAATTTTTACTAAAGTGGTTCTCTAATGCACTACATGATTTGCTGGTGTTTGCCGGCTTTTGGTTGTTCAAATGAAATCTCATACATAAACAGGATATAATGGCACACGTCGCCATTGTTATATTCTCCTGTCCGGCATTACTGATAGAATAGACTGTCCCATACAGAGACACAGGGTGGGACTTCTCATAAAATTAATTAATTAAATTTTGAATGTTCACCTAACATAGACTTAAAAACTACTAACTATAATAGATTTTAATTTTGTGAGACACTGTTCTATATTATAAGTTTAAACACTGTTTTTGCAATAAAGAAATAGATAAAATAAAAATTAAATAAAAATAGAATTACCTATCCGAAAGTAAATAAATTATTATTATGTTATTACCACTATGTATGCATATTTATATATATCGTGTGTACATTTTTAATATAAATTATGATCACCATATATTAAATTATTGTTAAAATGAGTTTTAATTGTTGCATTGTTTTGTCCCCACAAATTAACAATTCTCGCCCTGCCGTTGTACCGGGTGGGCTGAAAGATATCTTTTCTCAAAGATAAGCTTGACTTTTCTCATACTGTTTATATATTTTTCTTTCATTTTCATGCAATAGGATATATTGGGCAGTGCGTGTATGATTCATCTTAGTCGATTGTGGGAGTACATTGTCAGTGTTCATTTCTCAAAGATCTAGTATACTCGTATAAGCAAACATATTAGGCAGCGCATATCCCGGTAGATAAGGCTGCAAATTGCTAATATGCTTGGCAGTTGGAGATGGAAACCGGTGTTCCGAAATTATAAAAAACTGGAATATCGGAACGATTTGTCCTTGTAATTTTTAATTGATATAGCGGTTCAAAAGCGTTGGTCCCAGTTTTTTTTTATGTTTTCCCTATAATTTCGGGGTATGACCATTGAAAATAATGTGATATGTACTTGCACCATTTTTTGCGAGCTTTTTGTCATGCAAATACCTAAAAACTGCTAATGAATCTCTGACATTATTGATGCAGAAGACATTTTTTACTATGTTTATTATAATAACTTACCAAAGCGCTATTGGAGCTCAATTCCAGAAAACCGGTTTTGATCTCTAATATCAAAACTCAAAACCGGGTTTGAGAACCTTCCAATTTCACATGCCGTACTTAGCAGCGAGCGAAAATGGCTCTCGTTTGGTAAAAATTACCCTCGATTCATCAAGCCGCCCATTTTACAGATGCGCAGCGCTAAAATGTTGCCATATGTGTAGCATGTTAAAATTTTTAGATAAATATCTAGTGTACAAGAACAATGTTGAAGATATACATAAATAATAAAATAAATATCCTGGACAATTCACACAGCGCCATCGAGCCCCAAATTAAGCAGAGTTTATTGTACCTATATAGGAACTAAATAAATGATATTATTTTATATAATTTTTTGTAAATATATACATAAAAAACATCCAGACTAAACACAAATATCTGAAAATTTTACTTTGTCAATATTTGTGCCTTGTGGGGATCGAACTCACGACCCGCGACCCGCGACGTAGAAGGCTACTATCCGCTACGCCATCGGGCCAGTCGATTATTACGATATATATAGATATATCATCAGCCGTTTATAACATACAGCAAATATTTTAATATGATTGTAGCATTTTGTGAATTTGTTTGAAACACACAAAAAGAGAAAGATGAAGAAACTGCACGAAGATACCATTTTATGAGTTTGCCGTGTGATGTCAGCTCAGAATAGCATCGCCCCAAAAAAAATGGTTAATGTATTTTTTGATTTTTTAAATATTTATTCAAATAAATATACATAAAGGTACAAATAACAATATTGAAACTAAGTTAAACTAGACTACAATATTTTTTCTGTTTCTGCATCTCTGTTGTATAGGTTCTTCTCATTGTAATTTCAGTTTCATTAACTTTTGAATGGGTAAAATTAAATCCTCATGTATTTAATTTCACTCCTGCACTAAGTAAAGAATATGCAAATATCTTTGCAAAACTTCACACAGTAAGCTTTTGTCACTTTAGGGCCGATGCACATATAGCGACGCTAGGTGTTTTCAGTTGCGAATTGAAAATTGGTTTTATAGTTATAAAAATATACCTAGTCGACATTGATTTGGTAGCGGAACGGCTTTCGTGGACGTCGGGGCCGTTTGCTTATCACTGCCAATATCGAATTTATATTAGTCTTCTACTTATTGGATGAAAATAGTGAGTCATGCCGGCTTAGCCTTCGGCCGTCGTAAAAACAACTGAGGTATAAAGCGATATAACACTTTTATGCTGGACATTAACCATTTTATTCCGTTGTATCGAAAGTGAACAAACACTACCTTTTGTTAGTCCAAACGCAGTACTTAATCAAAAACTTCTAAATGGAGACGGCTGCCGGGCTGACTGGCTGACACATAGAATAGAGTTTGACTCCACCGAAGGCTTTAAGGCTGTGGGCATAGATGGCATAGCTGGCTGCGGCTGGCGGGTGTAGCTGAGACGTGGCTAGGCTGGCTGGCAAGGGGCAATTTGCATCGGCATCTAGCGATTTGGCAATGGCCTTACAAAGGAACTCATCAAGGAAATGGGTTTCAACGTTCACTGTGAATGCAACGTACATCGCTTGGTGAGTACGGCAATACCTAATGACTGCTAATGATGATGCCTGAAAAGGCGACCGCCAAATAGCGCTTAATGTGTGCGAGCCCTTAAATTATCAAAGTTAAGTAACAAAACTTAGTTTACTACGGTTTCAAATTTGTATCTAATACGCAGGTTAGTGAAGTTTAATCTCTTTACAATAGTCTTATCTAAATACGTAGTGTAAGTAATAAACAACGAGTAAGGTAAGATCTTGCTTATGAAGCGTAAGAAATAACTCAATTTAATTGAAGTGTTACACATGCTTTGCATTAAAAACTTTGATACCCACAACAGTTCACTGCTTGACATGAGCCTCCGGTGGGGGGATTTGCCATACTCACCATGCTTAGTAGGCGGATTGGCAAGCGCAGTGCAAAATGTTGCATTCACTACTGCCGTTATTCATGCTAATTCCTTTATTTTACTATTGTCATTAACAGCCACAACAATCCTGTACTGACAACTATACTCTCTCTAAGTAGGAATTTTAAAGAATGTAAACAAACTAGATACATAGGGGCAACATTACGCCCTGCGACAGAAAAGTTCAGAAAAAAATAGGTGTCACTCAGCCGTAGTAACACCTTTTAGACGGTTCTACCTCTTGTCGTCTTCCACTACCACTTTTTTTAGCGCACCGTTGCGCATGCGTCTGTCAGATGACAGTAAATTGCGATTTCCGATCTTATTCCCATACAAATATGGCTGCGGGAAGTTTACGGATGCTTCTGTCAAACGACATGACATACGCTTACGTTACGCACCGTAACGTACCGTAGTCGTATTTCCTTTCGTCTGAACGATACATACGTTACGCGACGGACGATAAGTAGGCAAACCGCCTTACATTCTTTTAAATACCTACCTACTAGGACAAAGTATAGAGTTAAGCCACGCTTTGCAGGCGGGTTGGCAAGCGCAGAGTTTTCGACGAAGTCGTCAAAATAAGCAGCATTTTATCATCTTCAATGAGCAGAGGTTAAGTACAAGCTTGAGTGCAGACATATTATCATAATATCATACTTAAAATAACCCCCTCTTGAACCATTATCTTTTTCTGTCGTAAAACAAATTGGGTTAATGTGTTTACAAAATGTTGGAACTTCCCTGTGAAAAGTCACACGATTTCATTTCAGACTATGTATGATTTTTAAAGAGAAATCTTTTCGTTGGTGTTTGATACCTACTAAACTATGTCCGAGTTTTGGACCAATTTCGCATTTTGCAAATATCAATATTTTGCGGCATGTTTCTTTTTTTATTATGTTTGCGTCACTGTAAAACAGGCTCAAGCTATCTAAAGCTTAATCATTTGATGTTTTTTTGGAGTTAACAATATTATAAGTAGTAAATTCTAATTTCAGACTTTTGACGTTGTTACGAATACGAAGAGCAATTCGTAGATATTGCACATAATTCGGGATATAAACTCTATTAACTTACCTTATATTAGTGCTGTCACTTTCCGTCAAAAAAGTTTTGAAAAGGGTAGGAGTTACTTAAGTCCTGTCATGTTTAAAAATGTCAATGGGTTTTTCGCAATCTCTAGTAAATTTAGTCGCCATTGTTTTTATCGTTGCCTTATTTCAACAAAAAACACGTATTTTGCATCAAATTGTACGATATAACATGACTAAATTATCTTCTATCCTTTTCAAAACTTATTTGACGGCAGTAATTTAAGGTAAGTTCAGAGAATTTATATCCTGAATTGATGCCATTATCCCACTAAGAAATGAATATGACCAAAACTGAGGTTCCCCAAGACCCATATTACAGTCTCCAGCCATCTTGACTGCTGTTTTTAACGATGTGTGGAGATCATTATTCTGGATAACCTTCTTGGAATGTAATTTTGTGGTGTCATTATGGTACAAACACACACCACATCAAGAATAACATTTGCAATGCAATATTCAACCTTACTTGCAAATACTTAGGAACAATACGATGCCAAGAATCGGCGAGACACTGTACAGTACGAGTAGTTATAATGGTTATATTGTGTTCTGCAAAGATAAAATGGCGTGATTTTAAAAGATTGTGCAGTTAGAACTAATACGGAAAGTAGTAGGTTCAAATCCTGCCTGCGGTGCAATTTAATAAGTAAAATTTTTACATACACATATCACGCCCGTTAACCCTTGCGGGGTAGGCACAGCGTAAATGGGGGCCAAAAACGGCCATTTACGCCACGTCTGACAAATATTCGAGGGTCATTCGGAAAACTGTGTATCACCATAGTGACAGGTAATCAGCCCATCGCCTAAAATTGCAATACACACCCAAGATCCTCTTACGACTCCCACAGGAAAGAAATGGGGTGATGTTATTCTAAGCCGGCATCACACGGCAAATTTTTATTTTATTTAAAACCATTGTAATTGGGTTGAGTCGTGGGTAATCAAGAAATTAGTCCGATATGGCTATTAGGCGATTATTCGAGAGCATAACTTTAAAAAAATCTAAAGTAGCTTTTTAGTACGATTGCGTTATGTGTCTGTAAAGTACATATTCCGTTTTGTGTCATTTGTTTAACGACCTACTTTTCAAAACCAAGAATTCTGTCTTTGGACACAAGCCATTTGAAATGACAGTTCAAATCATCGGTCATCGAAATTCGTACCTGGGACCTTATCGCAATGGGCAGACGCACTACTTCAGTCACGCTTGAAAATTATACATACTCGTACGTAAAAACCTACATATATCACGCCTATATTCCTTGCTGGGTAGGCAGAGTATCAAAGGTCATAAAAAGGCGGTCGGTTAAACCACGTCTGACAAATATTTGAAGGTCGTTTCAGAAAAAACGTGTTTCACCTGTTACCTAAAATTTTGATAAACATGAAACACCTCGAGTAGAATAGTCGCCCCTTACGACACCTGCGGGAAAGAAATGGGGTAGTGCTATTCTAAGCCGGCATCACACGGAATTTATGACTTGTAAATATTTTTCAACAAACTAATACTTTCGGCTTTCGTCTAGTAACCAAAATGAATATTTATATTAGTAAACACGAGCTTCCTTTGCAAGATTTTCTACAAAGAAACTGTTATGCTAAACCAAATAACGACAAATAATAAAAAGCTCACAGTACAAATAGACCACAGTAAAGAATTTTACAAAAGCAGTAGTTTTGTTAATCTTGAATATATTTCTTATGAATGAAGTTAGCTCAGGAAACGTCTGAAGAAACTGAAAATGTCCCATAATTAGTTATGTTTTTGGATTGCTTTCAATGCAAAGATTTTCTTCCTCAATATGTCGTTGTGTGTCTACTTCGAGATGGTACTACTAAAAATCTAATTTAGATTTTGACAACTTTTCACGTAAGAAACATTTCAAAGTCTAATGTGAATACTGTCTTTCTTTCATTTACTATGCTTCAGTCACATTTCCTTTACAAACAAGGATTGTTTGCGTTGCCTTAAGCGGTAAGGTCAGCACAAAAAGTATAAATGTTAGTTCCGAGTTTGAAGAGCCCTTCAAAGTGAACACAGGAACATAATATATTTTGTTGAGCATTGTACATATTTTGTACAAAGGATCAAAAGTATTTTATTATAGAATTTTAAGGTGAAGATGATCACAAAAAATAAAATGAAATATAAAAAGTTTATTTTCATTTAACATAATACACAAAAAAGATTCCGCATTCTCAAATACTTCGGTCATATTTTCAAGACGCAGGCCCTGGACCTGGAAAACCCAATTTATTCAATTTCAATTCCAATTTATTCATTTAAGTTTACAACATAACAGTTACAGACACTAAATCGTTATAAACATCGTCTTATTAAAGAGGTATTAATAATAAATTAAAATATATCAATATAATTAACCTATACTTAAAAAAATCAGTCATATTTACTTAAATCACATTTCATTAGTCATATTATAATTATAATATTTAATTTTTGATTCATTATTGACACAAAAGTTATTAAAACCAAAAAATATTTAAAATTGTATAATACTTTCTCTGGCACACGTCATCTCACACACATTTCTTCATTCGCGCATCAACTAACGAACCCTGAACTAAACAAGACGCAGTGCCTGTGGCCGGAGCCTGTTACTTATGGATAGAGTGGAGGGAAAAGACGAAGGAGCCGTGTTTCTGCAAGATGGTGTGACCAGAAACACACACATTTGCAACTGCCTTCATGAAGCCCTACACACCGCTGCTAAGAGACATGTAATAAATAAATAAATATCCTGCACATTTCACACAGCGCCATCTAGACCCAAACTAAGTATAGCTTGTAATATGGGAACTAAATAGCTGATATTATTACATATATACTTTATTTGTAAATAAATATATACTATAACATAGAAAACGCCCAGACTAAACACAAAAATCTGAAAAATATATTGTACAGATATTTGTGTCTTGTGGGAATCGAACCCAGGACCCTCGGCGTAGAAGGCAGGGATACTATCCGCTACGCCATCGGGCCAGTCGCCATGCGGAGGAGTTTATCACGTTGAGGAGTTTATCCTGTTACATCTATGCTGACAATAACTGATGGATGTCACGACCTCCAACCTATGGGGGAACGACTTCGAAAAAGAACCTACGTTCTAAGCCTCAAGTAGGCCGGTAGAGAAAGCCGCGTAGCATAAGGGCCCACCTTTTGTACTATGTGCAATAAAGTAGAAAAATAAATAAATAAACAAGATATTATTTATGAAGAAAAATCCCCAGCTCATCATTAAATCATAAACAAAGACTGCTAATGCCGATGATTTTCATTCGACTCCATTTGTTGTAATATAGCCTGAAAGTAACGTTAAGCTTTTACTTGTATCCTCTTCTACCACTTCATTTCACATCATAACATACGACGAAACCACTACAAAACAGAACTATAAAAAAACTGCAAATATTTCAAGGGTTCAACCAGTCCATGAATCTGTACAACTTTCTTCAAGAAATTTCATTCAGAAATATGAAAAAGCATTTAGACCTTCCATACAAAATGTTCCAACTGACCGGATTAATTTGTAAGGGAATGTCTTAATTTATTTCCTTCATATTTTTACTCATGATCCTTGGGGAAAATTCTTTACTTTCATTGGCTGGTTCACCACCTAAAATATTAACAGCTTATCCTCTATACCAGCTCGGCTAACTTGCAAGCCCAATATTTTGTCGTCTCATGCGCGCGGAACATCAGTAAGAATAAAGTGCGGAAATGATTCGCAGTGAAGCCATATACAAGAAAATGCGGTGGCAAAATTTTATCGTGGCATGTACGATAGCACAGCTTGTTTGAGTTAATTTCATACAAACTGACACAAATCATGACATGCCATCTCAGTTTAGGTTAGTTTGTATAATGGGTCAATGATTTTTTTATGAGATTATATCAAACTAGTTGTGCTAAAATGCGTGCCGCGATAAACATTATCACCGCATTATCTCTTCTGAGGCTCACTTCACTGTGAATTATTTCCGCACTTTATTCCTACTGAAGTTCTGCGCGCATGAGACGGCAAAATATATCGTGGCACGCATTTAAGCCGGGCTTGTATAGCGTAGAAAATCTTTGCTGTCATGATCAAACTATCCCATTTTCACTCAGATTTTCGTGATTGAAGTAAACACAGGTTTATCTAAATAAAAATCTGTTCTTACCATCTTCATTTTATTGTATTATTATGAAACTTATATATTATTATATCGGGCACGTGGTCGTCCAAGAAAATGGTGGAAAAACGAGTAACACGCCCACGCCCAAAACTGAATGGAGGCGGCCCAGGATAGGTAAAAATGGCAAAAACAGAGGGCGGCCTTTGCCCTGCAGTGGGAAATGTCTAGCTCAAAATAAAAAGAATAATAAAATAACATTTATTTGAGTGGGAGGTCTCTTTTCATTATGAAATGGTTGCATTTATTTTTTATGCTGGAAACTGAATACTTTCTGCTATTCTGACCTTTGCAATAAAACTAGTTAATATAAACAATTCCAAACTTTGTTTGCTCACAGAAAATTGGTCTGGGCCACTGGTATAACTGATATTTCCTTAGGGAATAAATAAGGTATTGGCTGGACTGTTAGTTAATTTACAAATTACGAATTTACCTGGCTTGGTAAAGTTAAAGTGTGATACTTATCGATCCAAAACGATTTTAGTGAGTTAAAGAGTAACCTAATTATGTCTGCAGTGTGATACCGGCTTAGAATAGCATCACCACATCTTTTCATGGCCGTTAACGGTCTGCCTACCCTGCAAGTGATTTAGATCTATGTGTGTGATTTACTACATTTTGGTCGTTTTTAATTATCTATCTTTCCTCATCTATCACTCAAAATGGTACCCATCAATCACCATAATTTTGCGTTTATAACTTAACTTTTTATATATCTACAACTTGCAAATAACCGCAATAAAATGATGGATGGCCCAGGCTTTCTGTCTGTGACCGTGTTTTTTACGAAATCCACCGTTTCATATGAAAGTAGAAAGCTTTGAATGAGATGAATGCGACTTTGTGCAAAAATTCTGATAGGAATTTTCGTTATAGGAAAGAGCTGTATCCTCATATCTCTCTTTTAGAAGGTATTCTTTCCATTTATGAAGTTTTATAGGTCGAAACTAAAACCTATAGAGAAAATTAGTGCGCTAGGAATTTCCGGGTTACCTCTAAAATGAATTTTGGTAAAACCAAATGAAAGTTATACAGCATTTTTGTTTCTAAAAGCGTGACAAGTCAATTTTTAATTTAATTTGATTACGGTTATATTTTAATTTATTTTTATTTTTAATTTGATTTTAATGTAATTTTAATTTAATTTTACGAAGTTATTTAATTGTAATTTAATGTAGCGTCTGACTCATCTTTGCATACCAAAGTGTATATTGGTTGAATATGTGATACTAAATAATATTTACCTACCATCATTGTGAACCATATTTACTGCAAATAAAATTCATTTATTTATTATTTATTTATTTATTTATTTGTTTTGAGCAGAATTTTGACCGTGATTCATCTGTTTATAACTACGTCGATTTTCAATGATCTCAAGTGAGAATAGTTTATTGGGTCATTTGTCGACTTATGAACATAGTATATATTTATGTTGTATTCAAGACCAATGTAAGCAACTTACGAAATACCTATCTCAATAGTCATTTATTATTATATACTAGATTACTGCCCAGCGGTTTCACTCGCTGCCACTCATTTTCCCGTAGTAATAGTTGTTTTCCCGCGGTAAAAATAGCCTATGTTTTAATCCTGGTTATACTTTACCTGCGTTTGAAATTGAATGCCAATCGATCAAGCCGTTAGCGCGTGAAGAGGTAACAAACATACATACACACACAGAAACTCTCAGATTTATAATATTATATATAGTAGGTACGGATTCCTTATTTATATTTGGTCGGGAATTTGGAATGCCAAACAGCAGTGTGTAAACATTGCAATATAGTAGTTATAGTTCAAACTGCTGAACTATCTTCAAGCTTTGCTAAGTTTCTACGATGTTTACCGAAGCACCGTATTATTGAGATTATCAGTGTTTTTTTTATAATTACGCAAGTGTGGAACTATTCTTTTGGATTTATCCAAAAAGGCACTTCCTTTAAGCATACTTTCTACATCACTGCCACTATTATAGCATTATCAGCATTAATGTGAAGATGTTCAAATCCAACATCAGGAAAGTTTGGGGTTATGATCTGGGTGACATAGACAATTTGTAGGGCACATGATATTTATTTATGTATATAAATTTATATGTAGGTATATTTGTTATTATCTATTATCAACTAAGGTGTATTTATTTATTATTTAATATTATTTATGTATATTAGTTAAAGAGTAAGCATTCTTATTATCATTTATTTTATCACCTTTCTAAAGTACCGTAGTTTACCTGCAAATTACATATCCTCTGAGTCTCTCAAAGGTTGCCTGGAAGAGATCCCTTTGTGGGATAAGTCCGCCTTTGTGCCTCTTGTTTTATTCCATCCTTTACTGATCATGTAAATTTGTTTTGTGGTACAATAAAGTTAATACATCCATACATACATACATTATTTTAATCACGTGTAGTTTGTCTAAAAAGCATCACATTAATTACAAATGAGTACTTCAATGAATATAAAAAACTAACGTAGATACTACGTTTTAGCATTTTTATGTTACTATTATATATTAAACTTTACTACCTTTTCGAAAATATTATTGGTCTGACAAGACGTAAGCCTTTTGCCTAAAAATGCAATACACATGTAACCTTCCAGTCCCTTAATCACCTCGTATGATACCTACGGGAATTAAATTAGGTGATTCTATTATAAGCCCACGTCACACGGCAACAGAGATTTAAAATTAGATAAACATATACACACGCCTATAATCCCTTGCGGGGTAGGCAGAGCGTAAACAGCCACAAAAAGGCCATTAACACCACGTCTGACAAATGTTTGAGGGTCATTCTGAAAATTGTATATCGATTATCACTATAGTGACAGGTTGTCAGCCCATCGCCTAAAATTGCAATACACACCCTCGAGTCCCTAAGTCGCCTCTTACTACTCCCACGGGAAAAAAATGGGGTGATGCTATTCTAAGCCGGCATCTCACGGCGGAACATTATTAACCGATAAAAAACAAACAAACTTCGTTTATGTCTACTAACCACAGAAAAGCTGCCAGTTATTGAAGAAATTCAATAAGGTTTATTATTAAACAAACAAGTATCACTCATAGTAGGTTTACGCGACTTAGGTACTTGTTGTTTATTTGGTAGACGATTAATGCTTCTACGTTTCGGCTGCTCAAGACAGTCTTTATCAATTATTTAGTGTTTGGAAATCACAGCTGACAGGCGGGCGTATGTGATCTATCGACTTTCGTGAAGGAGGCTGTCAATACGGCGGTTTGAAAGCTTGTGGCACCTTCTTTACAGGAAATAATCCCTGGCTGGACACGCTAGTCTTCTGTAAACACAAGTATCAATTCGCGGCAATAACTTACTACAAAGATTATTTAGAATCAATAAACCCTGTAAAAACTAAGTGCTTTATCGATACATTGGTTTCCGGATGACTGGCGTGTCCAGCCAGGGATTTCTGTCCTGTTTGTGGGCGCCACTAACTCTCGAACTTTCTACCAAATAAATAACAAGAAAGTCGCGTAAACCTACATTATAAATTCAATGAATAATTACTTTGAAAATTAATAATTTCTGATCTACATTAAGATGTTTATTTTCTAAACAATGAATAATACAAACGGCTCACAAGTGTAAATAATTAATTTGGTGTACATTTTCATAACAAAACATTTCTGCTAACTAATCATAATCTTGAGAACAGAGCCTTAAGTAAACTTAAGGAATTGAACGGTCAGAAAAGTAGATAGAACATAGCTAAATTAGTCCGTTTGCAGAAGAATCAATGAAATACAAAAGTCATGTTTGACTGACAAACATAATCAATCAGTTGTTTATTTCTAATAAACCATGTGATGCCGGCAGAATAGCATCCCCAATAACTTTGCCGTGGGTGTCATTAGTTCATGTTTATTAAAATTTTAGACGACAGGCTAACAACCTGTCAGTATAGTGATATACATACATACATACATACATACACATATCACGCCTTAATCCTTTGCGGGGTGGGCAGAGCGTAAACAGCCGCAAAAACGAACATTTACGCCACGTCTGACAAATATTTGAGGGTCATTCGAAAAATTGTGTATCGCCATAGTGATAGGTTGTCAGCCCATCGCCTAAAATACAATACACACCCTCGAGTCCCTTAGTCGCCTCTTACGTCTCCCACGGGAAGAAATGGGGTGATGCTATTCTAAGCCGGCATTACACGGCATAAGTAAGTAAGTGATATACAATTACTCACATATTTGTCTTTATTAAGCGCTCTGTAGATAAAGACGTGGTATTTGAAAGTATGTAGTTTATTTCTCGTGGCTTCACTTTTAATCACAGTGCTACGTCAACCATAACTCCCAGGCCTTGACTCAGAAGCATAATTAATTATTCTCAGTAAATAGGCTGTGTAATGTGATTATTAATTCAAACATTTCTGGAACACTAATATTCTGTGAGTTAAAGTTATTTGTATCAATATTATTTCGTTTGCAGACTGTGTTAGACAAAATATACTTAAACTTAGAATTATTATGTGTAGGCTTATGTGTAGGTAATGTTGCCAGCATTTTGGATACTCTGCCACGGTGCGCTGTTATAGAAGAAGTTTTTTATTGCAAGAATTGTATTTGTTTGTCACAATAAAACAATTTTAAACGGATTTAGGTCGTGTATATTTTGTATTTTACAATTCCTGCGTTTCACGTGGTCACGGATGACTGAGGAGTTCGACGTCATTATTTTGAATTTAAATAAACACAATTTAAATCCGTTTAAAATTGCTGTAATGTGTTGTGCAAACTCAAGAAAATGTTACCTATGTATTTGTTTGTTTGAATGTTGATTAAATAAATGTTCTAATATATGTAGGTATACGTATGTAATAAAAGGTACTTATTAAATTCATTGCAAATATTTTTAGGGCTTGTGCTTCTCCTAAAACTGAACAAATTTTCGTGATAAACATATTATGTCGAAATTTGGCAACCATACAAAAATTATCAAAAGATGTGACACTTTGCATGGGAGGTCCAATGTATTTTAAATTTTTCGACCTACTTCGAAAATTTGTTCAGTTTTACGAGTAGAACAAGCAAGCCCTAAAAATATTTGTACTGAATTTGATAGGACCTTAAAAGTATCGTGTAGGTAAGATATATCAGCAGGCAGCAAGTGAAAGTACTACTGGTTTTAAAAGTTGAACATAAAATTGTATGATAATTACTACTCTAAAATGAAACTAAGTAATTGAAATATATATTTTTAGCGTCGGCCGGGCTTGAACTCGTGACCTATGAAGTATCGTCCCACCTATCTGCCAACAAAACTGTTTTATTTCGTTTGAACTAGTTAACTATCTAACCTGTCGTGGAAACTATTTCAGTTTTCTGTTTTAATTCATGGAGCAGTGAGGCAGAGTAAACTCACGAGAGACTGCGCCATTTTCTAATAACTCGTATCTATACTTGTATGAAGCCATGACAGGCCGCTCCGTACCTAGATGTACCCTACTCCATAAACGAAGCGTTTCTAAAAGCTTTTATTGACTGGCCAGAGTGGCTCTTAGTCATTTTCTTAAGCTACAATAACAATTCTTACCGTAGGTTACCTTAGCCTTGACCTTGAAAAGAATAAAAAAAATCAGTAAATAAAAAAAGGAATGAAATAAATAAAAAGATTAAGATTTAAAGTAATGAAAAATCTAGAAAATTAAAAAAGAAAGTTAAACGACGTAATTAAAATAAATGTAATGAATTGTGGAAAAAATATCAAGACAATTTTGTTTGAAATAATGAAAGCTTGCAAAAATCTGTAGGACTGCCGTGAGACGGCACCAGTATTGACGAGGTTAAGTATGTCTAACCAAACATGGACAGAATTAATGTTTGTGATGATAACAAGAAAGCGACATCGTAAGAAAGAAATATTGTCAAAATATGTTTGAGTCTGTTTTCGTAGTTTTGGTAAAAGGTTTCACTGTCTGCTATGACTGGCGCTTTGAGATAGTTCTGAAGAATATTTTCAACAAGCTGGATATAAAAATAATCTATATCACAATGAAGCAAATTGTAAGCACATTATTCTGCGCTATTGTTGTCAATGTGTCACACGGTATTACGATTTTGCAAACAACAGCCGCCTACAGCCTTGCCTACGACAGCCACACGGCGAGAAACAAATTTTGACAACTGTTTGGCTTTAAACAAGCTCTAATAGCGTCCGGAATAGTAGTTCTTTTCTAAAGAAAACTTCGATTTTGATTTCGAAAGATCGTTCATTGCACTTAAGATCTATCATTGCAAACTGTTGTGCAGCATACGAAAATTTACTTTGTTTTACCACGACTAATCTAACAATACTCTTCTCTTTCTCCCACAGGTGATATCAGCTATATCCGTCTTCTTCATCTGCATATCGGTGCTCTGCTTCTGTCTTAAGACACATCCAGATTTGCGGTATCACAAAATGAACATCACGGAGAATCAAACCGAAATGATCCACCAACGATGGACGGATGTTAACAACTACACTGCGTTGTTGGACGACGGAGAGCCTCATATAGCCTTCTTTTATATTGAGCTGGTGTGCAACGTTTGGTTCACCATTGAACTTTTGGTGCGGAGTGTGGTAAGTGGAAATTTTTTATCTGTCTATAAGAATTTATCAAATTTCAAAAGAACAAACATCAGAAACGCAGTTTGGTTTCAAATTACGAATTCAAACCAAATGGGGCATTTCTTTTTCTGGAAAAAGGAAGGTAGGTACAGTCCAGCTCATGCTAGGACTTTGAACTGTTCTTATGCCGCGCGATAAGACTCATATTGGCAGTTCGAGTCTCTAACCAGACGTGAGCTTGACTGTACATTTCTGTTTTAAACCTTGATATTCACTCAGCTCGGCATATGAAATACGCTGAATAATGTCTTAAAGTTATAAAGGACAAAAAAACTAATGACATTATTGAGTTCTCTATCGAATATCTGACAACTCGTCGGCGCAGAAACGGATTACAGTTGTATACAGATGCGGATAGTACGAAACAAATTCTACAATGCCATAAAAGCGTTTTGAGTGTTTCAAAGATTTCCCATGAATTCATATCTCATACAATATTTAATGTTACCCAACTGAACTAAACACAGGTGTGTATTAAGTTTAACCACGGTATATCTCGCCAAATACTGCTAAATCCCAAAAAGAGCGCACAGTAGTCTAGTGACTGTGAAAACGTGCAGGACACGGCAGGAATTCCATTAAGTGTGTCATTGTATGGCTCGGACATATGTTGGGGAAAACATACGGACTTATTGTTAGGGGCACACGCCGAGTTATTAATGTTATTTCGTAAACAAAATTCATGTCCCTTGTTTTCCATTTATTCGGTACTTCGAAATAGATAAAAAATCTTGAAAGCAAAGATATTGTCACTACACCAACCTTTATCACAGAACTTTTTTCATCTTTAAAACCTGGCACTGATTTTCTTATTTTTTTTTGTCATTATAATGTCATCGAAACCTAATTGTCATTTTGTTGTGATTTTTTATACTTCAAACTGTTAGCGTAATACGAATCGGCCAAGACATCCAATTGGCACTCTATTTAAACACAACTGAGACGATTTTGAATAGCAGAATACGGCTCCAGTTTTGCATTTATTTTAACTAAGCCATAGATCGTTTCAGTGTACGGTAGGTTTTTAAATATACATAGTTACTTTCTAGCAAGTCATTAATCCTTGATTATTTAGAACCTATGTAAGTATCGCAAGATCTTTCTCATTCCATGCTGTGGAAATCACACACACACCACATGATATGGCAAATCGTGACGGTCACTATACACGTGACAGCCGCAATGAAATCCAGATTTTGTTCTGGATATAAAAAAAAATAGGTAAGCATTTGACTGCTATCTCACCTGATGTTAAGTGACGATGCAGACGATGTTGGAACATGTTCACCTTGATAATGCCATCTTTTTTGATCAGAAGACATCCGGCAAAACACCAGAAAATCATGGATTTCGTGTGCAAACGGTCTTGCTTCTAAAATGTGGAAATAACACAACGGATCTTCACGCAATTTTCCCCCGTATGCACAAAGAGTAGTGCACTAGACATGCTTCTGTAAACAGACAGACTGTGAACAGACACTTTTGTGTACTCGTCACGGGTGATATGTTGTCACGTCCACACTAGCTGTATTTACTATTTACGTTTCAACGGGACATAGAGACTATTGCAGAGTGCATAAACGGGGTGTAAGAGACAGCCCTTCGAATACTTAAAACCGGTGCATTCAGACCATAAAACTGAACATTTTTACCTACGTACATATGTCAAGAAACGACAAAAAATACTTGTATGGAAGGTCCAAATTTATTCTTCGTATTTCGATTTGTGTACATTGGGGAAAGTTGTTCCTTATGACCAGCCCGTCTTGAGTTTCCGCCTTTGGTCACTAGTGAAATTTCACCATATAAGGTTCAATTAAATTCAGTGCAAATATTTTTAGGGTAAGTTCTATTCGTGAAACTGAAAAACTTTTTCCAGGGATAGGAGTATTATTGAAACATGAAAAAAGTTGACAATGACAATATTAAAAAAAAGTGTCACTTTGCATGGGAGGAACAATTTCTGTTTTCATATTTCGTCCTTTGATGTTCCTTAGGGACAGTTGTTAAACCTTTAGAAGGCGATGGGATGAATGTTCCCACCTAAAATTGAACCACTTCGCTCAGGTCGAATTTTGCAACAATAGATTTGTATTGTACTTCAAGGACACATGTGTGCTGTTACGAGCGGAGTAGTTAACTACCCGCAATAGATTTCACTTGACACTAGAACGGAGACGACTTGTTACAACTATTAGACCCAGAAGGGATGAGGTATTCCTGTTAGCCCAAAAAGAGCTTTACCAGGACAAATTAGCAGGGAAACTTATCGGACATACAGAACAATGGAGTGCTGATAAAATAAACCGACAACTAGTGGACTCGATCAAAAGCACGGTAAAAGAAATCAAACCAGCAAACGAAACGAAACCCCAGGCGTCAAAAGATCTAGCTCTCCTCCTCCAACAACGGAAGCTAATATTGTCATCACCAGACCAACACGGTATCAACAACATTAACAGTAGTATAAGACATACTATACGAAAGCTTCAAAGGAACAGAAAACATAAGCTAATTCTTGATACTATAGAAAAACACAAGGGTCCAAAAGTGTTCAGGAAACAACTAAGTCGAGGCAACAACCTGATACACCGGCTAACTAAAGAAGGTGACCAACAGACTTCGGACCGAAAAGAAATTACAGATACTGTAGAAAAGTTTTACTCGGAACTTTACAGTTCTCAGTCATTTGAGCCAAATCCTACTGTTTCGAGTGATCCACGAGCTACTCTTACTAGGCACAAAACGGAAGATCTCCCTGAGTTTAGTCTATATGAGATAAAACACGCGCTCAAGCAGATGAAGAAGGGAAAATCGCCCGGCGAGGATGGTATCACTTACGAACAATTACTTCACGGTGGCAAACCAGTGCTTAAACAACTTCAGATGCTGTTTAACAAAGTATTGTTCGAAGGAGAGTCACCAGAATCTTGGAAAAATGCGATTGTGATACTTTTGCACAAAAAGGGGGATATCACTAAATTGAGTAACTACCGGCCCATATCCTTACTTAGCCACATCTACAAGCTGTTCACAAAAGTGATCACCAATCGTCTGGCAACTCGGCTAGACTCAGCTCAACCAGTGGAACAGGCAGGTTTTAGGAGTGGGTTCTCAACCATAGACCACATATTTACAGTACGCCAAGTTATAGAGAAGTTCAACGAATATAATCAACCCCTAGTAGTAGCCTTCGTAGACTATGAAAAGGCGTTCGATACGGTAGAACACTGGGCTGTTATCCACTCTCTGCAACGAAGTCAGGTCGACACTAGATATGTGGAAGCTATCAGAGAAGTATACCGCTCAGCTACCTTGCAAGTCAAACTCCACGAGCTTACAGACCAAGTGCGCGTTAGGAGAGGAGTAAAACAAGGTGACACAATTTCACCCAAACTTTTCACAGCTTGTTTGGAGGACATATTTAAGCTTCTCGACTGGTCTCAAAGAGGCATAAACATCAATGGCAAACAGCTTACTCACCTGCGCTTTGCCGACGACATCATCGTTTTCGCGAAAACAGTCGACGAACTACAGTTCATGGTTCAGGAACTTTATGTTGCATCGCTTTCTGTCGGTCTAAAAATGAATGCCTCGAAAACAATGATAATGTGCTGCGACGACGACATAGATCACATAATTATCCAGGGTCACCGGATCAAGAAAGTGAAGGAGTACGTTTACCTAGGACAGACCTTGAGTCTAGAAGTTAGCGGGCAAGACAGAGAAATCAAGCGTCGCATTCAACTCGGCTGGGGTGCTTTCGGTAAACTATCCGACGTACTCAAATCCAAGAAGGTGCCTATGAACTTAAAACGTTGCATGTTTGAGCAATGTGTCCTCCCCGTCATGACATACGGCGCTGAAGCTTGGACGCTCACTAAACAAACAATCCACCGCTTACAAGTCACCCAGAGGGCTATGGAGCGAGCTATGTTGGGCATTTCCCTACGTGATATGATAAGAAACACCGAAATACGCAAAAGGACCAGGCTAACCGACATAGCTAAAGTGGTAACGACAAGAAAGTGGAAGTGGGCGGGTCACATATGCCGAAGAATGGATGGCAGATGGGGAAGGAAGGTGTTGGAGTGGCGACCGAGAGAAGGAAGACGGAACGTGGGACGACAGCCGGCTAGATGGACGGACGACATCGTCAAAGTTGTTGGGAAGAACTGGACAGCAAAGATACCCGACAGCGAAGCTAACTTTTCTGGGGGACTTTAATGCCCACCATAAGGAGTGGTTGTTCCCGTTCCAGAAAACTGACCATGCTGGGCTAGAGGCGCGCAAGTTTGCATTATCGCTAGATCTGACCCAGCTGGTGAATGTAGCTACGCGGATACCGGATATCGACGGCCATACACCCAATTGCTTGGACTTGCTGCTGACAACTGATCCAGACAGTCATTCAGTTTCGGTCTCAGCTCCGCTGGGAACGTCCGACCACTGTCTGGTGAAATCCGTATCGACCTGCTCTCCTCTCGATGACAGCCCCAGGGGCACGAGGCGAGTTTGGAGATACGAGTCAGCAGATTGGGAAGAGATGCGGCACTTCTTTGCATCTTACCCGTGGCGTCAAGTTTGCTTCTCCTCGCCTGACCCCTCGTGTTGTGCAGATGCGGTTGCGGACGTGATTCGGCAGGGGATGGAATATTTTATTCCATTCTCCGACATCCCGCTCGGTCACAAAGCCCAGCCTTGGTTTAACGCAGAATGCGCCCAAGCTGAGGCGCGTAAAGAATCGGCATACCAAGCTTGGGTCAAGGCTCGCGACTGCAAATTAAGAGCACGTAGGGTTCGCGCGAAGAAAAGAACCTTCAACTCTGCCACAAAGTCCTGCAAACGGGTTTTACGTAAGGCACGTTTTGACCATGTCGGACGAATAGGGGCCAAACTAGCATCACACCCTCCGGGTAGTAAAAAGTTTTGGTCCCTGTCCAAAGCGGTTTAAACTAATTTCTGTCGTCCAACCTTACCTCCAATGCTGAAACCTGATTGATCGCTGGCTCACTCTGCAAGTGAGAAAGCAAATTTGTTTGCTTCCTTGTTTGCAAGCAACTCACGTCTGGACGCTGGCTCCAAACAACCACCTACTGTACCTCGTTGCGATTCTTCGATGTCGGAGATCGCAGTACACATTAAAGAGGTTCGAAGAGTATTGTGCAGTCTAGACGTGAACAAGGCCAGCGGACCTGATGGCATACCAGCGAGAGTATTAAGACTATGTGCGCCTGAACTGTCTCCTGTGCTGACACGCTTGTTCCGCCTCTCTCTTAAAGAAAGAACGGTGCCGGGGGCCTGGAAGCTTGCTAATGTGCAACCAGTTCCCAAAAAGGGCGACCGTGCCGACCCTGCTCATTACCGTCCAATCGCCATTACCTCCATCCTATGCAAGGTCATGGAGAGGGTACTTAACAGTAAGTTGCTGACCTACCTTGAAGACAATGATCTTCTCAGTGACCGTCAATATGGCTTTCGCCGGGGGCGGTCTACTGGTGGTCTTCTTGTGTATGTCACGCACTGCTGGGGCGAAGCCATCGAGAAAAACGGCGAAGCACTTGCCGTTTCACTCGATATCTCGAAGGCCTTTGACAGGGTCTGGCATGCAAGTCTGCTCAGCAAGCTTCCTGCTTATGGCATCCCAGCTGATTTTTGTACTTGGATTTCAGACTTCCTTATTGAACGGTCCATCAGAGTAGTCGTTGACGGCTGCTCCTCTGACCTAATGGCCATTGATGCCGGAGTTCCTCAGGGGTCTGTTCTCTCTGCAACTCTTTTCCTGCTGCACATCAATGACCTCCTTCGGCATGGTATTGTTGGATACGCAGATGATAGTACCGTTTCAGAGAGATACTTGACAGGTGCAGGGACCAGTGGGGATGAAATACGTTCGTTAAGAAAGGCCATGGTAGAGCGAACAGATCTGACCTTAAGTCTTGTCTCCCAATGGGGCGACGACAATCTGGTCTCATTCAATGCCACCAAAACACAGGCGTGTCTTTTCACTGCAAAAAGGAGTCCTTTCGACTGGACACCTACTTTTCGGGGTACATCTGTCCCAGTCACTGACAGGCTTGAGCTTCTAGGCATGGAGTTGACATCAAATCTAAACTTCGGCGCGACCATCGAGTACAAGGCTCAGACGGCGGCTAAAAAGCTGGGCGTCCTGAATAGAGTGAAGCGATACTTTACGCCTGGACAGCTTTTAACTCTTTACAAAGCACAAGTCCGATCCTGCATGGAGTATTGCAGTCACCTTTGGGATGGCTCAGCCAAATACCAACTTGCCGCTCTTGACTCGGTGGAACGCAGGGCCAGGAGGCTCATAGGCGACATAAAACTGGTGGACACCAAGCTACATAGCCTGGCACATCGCCGCAAGGTTGCCTGCTTGTCGGTATTTTATAGATTGTACTTCGGAGAGTGTGCTCAAGAGCTTCACGACCTTGTTCCACCAGCTCCCTTCTACCATCGGACATCCAGACGCACTGCCGGATACCATCCGTACCTGGTAGCCATTCCACCAATTCGGACTAAGCGCTTCCAGTCATCATTTATAATGCGCACTGCTAAAGAGTGGAACTCACTTCCTGCGTCTGTGTTTCCAAAAGCATACAACCCTAATCTCTTCAAAGTAAGAGTGAACAGGCTTCTTCTGGGTGAGCTCGCTCCATCTTAGACTCTGTCTCTGTCCTATGACCTAGACTAGAGTCAAGAGCAAACCCATCATTAATAAAAAAAAAAAAAAATAGGACAGGCCCTTGATCGTCAGAAGTGGAGAACATTGGAGGAGACCTACACTCAGCATTGGGTGGCAACGGGTTGAAGAAGAAGAGAAGAAGAAGAATAGATTTCAAAACCAATGAAAAAATTTATCATGCTCTGCCCGTTAAAGGGTTAAGTTTCACGAGCAGATATAACCTTAAAAATATTTGCACTGAATTTAAAAGTACCTTATAGGACGTACTTAGTTGCAAAGATGGAAATTCCTTCATTAGACCCACGGTCTGTCTTTATAATTATGAACAACTTTTTACGAGGAAAGTGATGTCGATGTTGATTTTTTTTTGATAGCCTCTAGAAAATTGGCAATAAGCTGTTTCATTTACTATTAGAGGTTCAATCACTTTTTTAAACTAAAGTTTCTTGGGGTTCGTTGAATGGTTGATGGAATTCGCACCTTTGAAGATAAACCCCATATAGCCCTGTAAGTGTTAGAAATCTTAGACAGCAACCGGGGCCGATGGCTTAACGTGCTCTCTGAAGCACGAAACCATCTTTCTTTTCGGACAAATGGTGGAATAGCCTACAATCAGGGGGGTTTCACTCCACGGTTTAGGTATGTTCCGCCGGCGGGTTCCCTCCGGGAACTAATCTCCGCGGGTTGTCACTTGTCTTCGCCAGACCGCCAGTGTGCCGCTAGCCGCCGCACTGTTCGCACGCACGTGCTGCTCGCGCGCACACTTACTTGACTTTTTTGTGTTTTAGTACGTTTATTCGTTAAAAAATCGATCGGGTCGTCGACTCGATGTCCCACTCGATACGAAGAAAACTTAGACACAAGCATAATTTATTGTTTTTCTATATAAACAGTAGTCATTAATAATTTCGTTTATGTTTATGAATATTTACAAATGTTACAATTCCTTCCGTAGATTAAGTGAACAAATAAGATATATAACAAAATCAGTAACAAAAAATCTTCGTGCACGAATAACTTGATGACAAGTGACAATCCTTGGAGTTCGCCGGCGGCTCAGTCATAAAACTGAGATTGAGCGTTCGCGCGCGTTCATAAGTTTTAATTTTGTTTGTGAGCGGTTGGGTACACCGAGCGTAGGTATTAATTTATACCTAAACATGTATTTTCTTAGGGAGTGATTTTTCTGTACGTTAGTACTATTATATATTCTGTGCTACAATGTCCTAACAAGATTAGGAAAAAATCACAAAGTGATAAATATCAACTTTGTGAGTGCCGCACTGCGAATCGAACCCGGAACCTTTGCATTGCAGGATGTCACACTACCCCTGCGCCATATCAGCCGTTCCTTCATTTATAGCCAGTTATATCCGGAGTCTACAAGCGGTTTCGTGAACCACAGAAAAAATGTTACAGAATTATAAATTTATACTGTTTTTTCTTCCATTGTAGCTATATCCAAACTGACTGCTGGTTTTATCCACGAATTTTCCTCTACAGTCCCCAAAAAATTACTTTCCGGTTTTGTAAAGAGAAGACTTTTGCAATTTTCCAAAGGACGCCGCCGAGTGGGCTAAACAATATCCATTGAAAAGTTCTACCATTGAAATTTCCTGCAACAATTAAAAATTAATTACTGTTTTGTAGGGTGACAATGGTCCCGATTCCAAGTTTCTGACTAAAACGGCAAATATGGACTTGTCACTTTTCATTTAATAAGTTTATAAAAGGATCGTGGATGCCATAGACTATTTTAGGCATGTCATGTCTTAAATAGTACATCATTTTCTCATCATTTTGCCGATTTCTTTGTTTGTTTAACCGCCATATTTTAAATAGCCACTGAATTTTGACAGAGATCACGTAAAATGCGTAAAATTATGGAAAATTTTATCCTTGTCTTAGTCTATTTAAGAGAAAGTGACAGTGCTATTTTTAGTTGAAGATTTTAGTGGGTAACATGGAATCAAGATCAATCATTACTAATTTCTTGCCTCCTCAAGATATTTTGTACTAAGTAGGTACTTAGAGGTTTTAACAGGAAAATTTAAATAGATTTATGTCTGGGCTAATTAATTACAAAACATTTTGTTTTATTTATTAAAAAAATACTGTATAGTTGGTAGTTTGACTTAATTTAATGCTATCGTAGCTACAATGCGGTTTGTCGTGTAGTGCCGGCTAAGAATAGCATCACCTTAATTCTTTCTCGCGGGTATCGTATAAGACGACTCTAAGAGAGACGAGGGTTTCTTGTAAAGGTATAAAAATTTTAGGTGACAGGCTGACAACCGGTTAGAAGCGATATATCATTTTTCTGAAACGGCCCTCAAATATTTGTTAGACGTGATAAATTTTACAGCCGTTAATGCTCTGCATATCCCGAAAGAATAAAGGTGTGATGTGTGTATGTAGTTTTGCGTTTAGCTATGGTCGGAAGATATTGCCGTTTGATGCCGGCTTAGAATAGCCTTGCCGTGTGATGCCGGCTTAGAATAGCATTGCCGTGTGATGCCGGCTTAGAAAAGCATCACCCTATTTCTTACCCATGGGTGTCGTAAGAGGCGACTAAGGGATTTGAGGGTTATGTGTATTGCAATTTTAGGCGATGGGCTGACAACCTGTCACTTTTGTTATCTGATTGACCCTCAAACATTTGTCAGACATGGTGTTAATATCCGTTTTACGGCCTTTAACGCTTTGCCTACCCCGCAAGGGATATAGGCGTCATTTATGTACGGAAGATATTCAGCCAAGGTCAAAAACGTTGCCTATTACAAAACACTAGGAGTGGTAGTATTTTTAGCCACTATCAAAACTTTCAAGACATCTAGGTTAACATTTAATTCAAGCACCAAAATTCTGCAGCTGAATAAATAGTACTTAGTTGAAAGCGGCCACTGCAACATTCTCTTGGAACTGCCATCTTAACTTGTTCCACTTAAAATCTCGGCACTTTTCATTTGCAGTATAGTATCTTATGAAATTTCATCCCAGTACCAGAAATTATTCTACTCATTTTCTGGGATTTGTTTTTGAAATAATGAAAACTATTTTTGAAATTCTTGAATTTTCAGAAAACTACTATAACTACCTATAACTTTATAGATATTTCTTTTTTTATTAGTGATGGGTTTGCTCTTGACTCTAGTCTAGAAAGTAAGTAGTTTTTCACTTTTACACCTGCTGAGTCGACGAACGTACTCTACCATTATTAATATACCTGGCTTTGTACATATATACATACATACAGGATGTATGTATGTATGTATGTATAGAGTCCACTGCTGGATGTAGGCCTCCCCCAGGGTACGTCATAGAGAACGATCTCTCGTTTTCGCCATCCAGCCGCTACCAGCCGCCTTTTTTAAGTCATCGGTCCTTGTAATTCTACATACATTTCGTCTGCGTTTGACGCTCGATTAAACTCAATTATTATTATAAAACAAAACCTACAGTTTACGTGTGCAAGAAGGTATCTATCTTGTTTGTAAATGAAGTTTATTTGATGCCATAAAATTGATGTTCTGTTAATATTCTTAGCTCTTTGACGTCATTTGGAGTAAAATGCAAATGAATCGCCTACACACCATTGACACCTTCATTGAATTGAAAGAGTCTTATTTAAGTCTTTATCTACACTCGTCTCATAATGTTCGAATTATGAACTCGAAAACAGTTGCATAAAGACCTACTTTATGCATTCTGCCTATAGAAATTACAGTTTCATAGAAATTACAGAAGCGTAATGACTTAATGAGAATGCTCTTACTTCGATAAAGTTGAGAAATGAAACGAAGTTTTTTTTTGCCTATACTCGTATCGCCATCTTCGGCCGCACCTGTCAGTTGTTGTTGTATGGTAATTGTTCGGGTGTTGTTTAGTTATTTTATTAGATTGTTCCAATTGTTCTTGATATGTTGTTCAGTTGTTTTACTGATGTTGTTGTTCAGAAGTTATTCAGATGCTGACTCGACATCTGAACAACTGCTAAAGTAATGAATTTTCGAAAATTCATTCTAAGCCATATTACGTTCTCGTATTCAATTTGATCTTGTATCGGACCTTGCAATCGCCGGTGCGGGCGTTTGGAAAAGTGTTTAACTGTTTTTTTTTGCAGAGTGTAGATAAAATAGTGTATGCAACTGCTATAATTAGGCATTAGAATGCTCGTGTCAAACTATTATCACACTCGGCTACGCCTCGTGTGATAAACAGACACTCGCATTCTAATGACCCCCATTATATGACAGTTGCATAAACTACTATTATCTACGTACATACCTGTTCAAATATTTCCTTTAGATATACTTAATTAATTTTCTAAATCTTCCACTTTCATGTTTTTACCTGCAATAATAAATTTAAATGCAATAAAAAACTTGAAACTTGAAACTTAAATAAAGAATTTGCGAATTCCTGCACCACGAATTGCACAAAAATTTGAATTTCATGAATCTGATTCAAACATTCCAAAAACCCGACCAAATTGTTATATTACAAAAGCATATCAAAGCTTACAAGGATAGGCGAATTACCATTCTATTCTTTACGATCAAAAATATCGAAACTAAACTATACGAAATTGAGTTTCGATCCAACCCTAAAATAAACTTAGGTAGACAAAATTGGACATGAATATTATAACGTCTACTTGCACGATCAGAAATAACGGTTTAGTTTCCAATTATGAGCGAAAACATGGTCACCCGAGGGATTTCTCAGAAAACCAATATTATACAAGAGGGCAAAGTTACAGTTGTAGGGTATCCCTAAATGTATCGATGCTTAAACGGAATGAATGCGACAAAATGTTTCATAATCATCTTCAACAATAAATAACCTTTTGTTTGTTTGTCACAATTTTTTCTAACGTATTAGCACAGAATAATAACTAGTAACTAGCGTTACAGAAGCTTTACTTCGCAAGGGTTTTCAAAGAAATATGTACTCAATCTGATAGACAATATGATTTAATTTAGCTCGCGTTCCAGTCAACCACGTGTTCATTTACATACCTGTCAAATATTTTTTTGAGGGAATATGAGCCGCGGTCTAGGGTTGCTTACTTCGAGAAACTACTTACGCCATCTAGCGCACAACACGAGCGTTTACTACGTACGCAGCGACGAGTACGTTCATGTAGTCTAAGACCTCGCAGCATAATTGTATATGCTATACGTACGATTATTGCCGAAGAAATAATTCAATGAAGTAATAAACCTGCAATAGTCCTTGCATCAGGCGGGTGCTGGCTCTGGGTGTACGAGTACTTCTATAGTGCAGACAGAGCAAGTATCCGCTCGATGTACACATCACAACACATTATTTAGTATAAAAAAGGCCTCTGTGCTGTTGGCTTTGGCCCCACACATGCCTCAAAGGACCGGGTCCCTGTGGGCCCGAGATCCGAAAAGAATACCAACATTATAATAATAAAATGTATACTAATAATAATAATATTATAATGTATACAATTTTTTTTCCCGTGGGTGTCGTAAAAGGCGACGACGAACAATTTTAGGCGATGGGCTGACAACCTGTCACTATGGCGATTCACAATTTTCTGAATGACCCTAAAATGTTTGTCAGACGTGGCGTAAATGTCCGTTTTTAGCGGTCGTTTACGCTCTGCCTATATATGTCCTGGCGCTGGTTGCATATCTTGAAATTTTGTGAAAACACCTAAATCGATTAAAATTACTCTTCAGTTAAAAACCGATATCAGTTTAAAAAATAAAAACTAAGACGCGCGCGAACCTGCGGGTATCAGCTAGTACCTAAATATGTGCTGAGTGTGAATAGTGCTCACCGAAACTAGCACAATATGATTTTTATCTTGCACCTACAATTTAACTGCATTATTGCAAAATATTATTTTATTTTTTAAATTATTTATTATATTTCCAAGCAAGAAATTCACAATATGGATTCGCAAACTTTCTTTAAGTTGAAAAGAATTCCATAGACGTACCTATCAAATATAAATATTCTGCGTTGGGCTCTTAGTCTAAGTTCGTAAATGAATACGTACGACAGATGAAATGCAACTCGAATGAAACGACTAAACCTTTTTATTTAATTTTAAATACTTACTTTTAGGATTTTGGAATAGTAGGTACTTTGTTCAATAAAAAAAGAAAGGGTTTGTTTAGAATTAAATTCATTTCAAAAACGAACATAATGTAATCAAATCAAGAGTATTTCTTTGCTTTTTTTCGTCTGTCCATCTTGCAAAAAATTGTCGAGAAAGTTGAACAAATAGCGCACGCGTGTGACTTCTTTCGCTTGCGGCAGCCCGCTAGATTAGCCCTTTCGCAGTGGCCGGCGCCTTGAGGTATGTTTTCAATACCTACACGCGGAGTGACACAGGCCTGGTATTAGTCACTTTCTGTGATAGTTCTTTATTTGGTAAGATTAGGTAAGCCGAAATTTTCTTATAAAAGATGGTTACGTTCTTGAAGAATACATGCATTCGATCTTGGTTGCTGTCTACGATCACGTCAAAGCCTGCCAAAGAACGGCCATTCAAGTAAGCCATTATAATTGACAACTGTCAGATTCGTGCAGGAAATTCGTGAAGGAAAATGGGCCCTCTGCCATAGTACTACTATGGCAGAGGGCCCATTTTCCTTTGTTAACATCTTTTTTAGTATGGACTTGTCCTACTCTTACGCGACTAAATGTACGAAGCAACTAATACTTCTTAATTCAAACTAATTCGTTGGAACAGTTCGGTTAAGAGTCTCCCAGAAGGAAAAGCTCGGCTCAGTAATTGGTTAGCAAGCTTGAGACGAGATGCCATAGAGTAGATAAGTAACATATGTGAGAAAAATACTTGTACGCTTTACTAGTAGCAAATAGATGCAACCGATTTGTTAAATCTATTACATATTATGAAAGTATTTCATGCTTACGTATTAAATCCCCGATTTTAGATCAATAATAACACGGGATATAGTGCAAACGTCCATTTTCTTAATCAGATAACAAAATGTTTGTTCAGTGCAATGGTTTTTTACACTGTGTTTTGGAATTTATTTAATTGTATATGGTATTTCTGTAAATTCGGGCTTATTAGCTACTTTGGCAGTTGACAACTATTTAAATAGACTAAAAGTCAAAGAATTATCATGATTTCGACTTTTTGGATGGACACGATAACTTTGTGACTATGGTTTGTGTGGCATCACTACATTGTAACTTATCTTATTTCTTTGTTGCTGCCGTATTTGATTAAAAGTGAACATTAACACATTGAAAATGTTATGCTGGCAATAAACATAGCTACCTAAATAATACTTTGCTCAACTTGCGTTTAAGAATACCTACTGCTTTTTTTATGCTGTGACACATTCTAGCTGGTTGACCTGAATTCTTTTCTAACAATCGTAGCTTTGTCTCTATGTAGCTATACCTGAAGTCTGTGGTAATTTGATTCATCTTCATTACTAGGCTTTTAATCGAGGTTTTTGGGTCTACTGTTTAATGTCTGACTTCTATTTGATGAAGGTTTATGTAAATTGTTTCAGTGGACAGAAGCCTTGGCTGTTTAAATATAATTTGTCACAGGGAGGAAAAAAATAAAGGCTTTTAAGTGTTTTTCGAGTCTTCTAATGAATTGTTTGCAAGACGTTATGCCGTCAATCTCGGTTGCTCGCTATCATAAATTATGTTTTATAAAATGCTGGTTGTTATACAACCTCTTATATAGCCTACTAGTTTCTTGGACAATTCTCACAATATCTAGCCCCAAACCTAAGCAAAGCTTGTACTATAGGAACTAGATAGCTGATATTAATACTAATTTACTTTTTTATTTGGCAAAATTTTTTCTATTATCTGAATGTGGACTAAACGATCGTATGATAACGGCTTATGGTAACATCATCCCATTTCTTTCCCGCGGGTGACTTAGAAACTCGGGGCATAGAGTAGAAATCACATAGAGATGACACTCCCGCTCCAGACGCGCTCAAGGTCAATCCGTCTGGCTGTCTCTTAGAGAACAATTCAGTCGGGAGTGCGCTTCGCCGCGGAAACGTTCGTCGTGCGGGTCAAATTTTAATTTTTTGTGAAAAATTTAGCAATGCCGTATTATTGTGGTGTGTATGGCTGCAAAAGTGATGCGAGGAAGACTCCGCATCTAAGTTTTTTTAATTTGCCTAAAGATGAGCCAAGGTAAGTGATGATTTTACAGTAAATACCTAGGTACCTACCATTCGTTATTATACGTAATTGTTGTGTGTACTCCTACTTTTACTTACGTAGGTAGTAGGTACCTAGTTTCCATTTTCTAATTTAAACTACCTAGGTGCCTAAGTCATTGTTAGCTGATAATGATAAATAAGCACATTCGTATCGTAGGTATGTTTTGCACCTATTTTAAAATTCTGTACCTACCTATTATCAATAAAATGGTAAGGTAAGACTTTAAAACGGGTAAATATTTTGTTCCCACAGGAAAACTGTTAGCAGCGGTCGCAACCGCTTGACTGGCCGCTAGTCTGGAATAAAATTATTGGCACGTGACAGCCCCGACTTAAAACGCCGGAGAGTGCGGGGCGTTACGGGATGCGGGGGGAAGTAGGTATTTAAAACGCGGCTTTTGGGGCCCAGACAAAGGAGTTTCGTTTCTATACGTAGTATTATTATCTATTCTTTTGCTCGGGGGTTTTATGACAATGTGTATTATAATTTAAGGTGACAGGCCCACAACCTACCACTATAATTAGTAATACACGATTTTTATGAAACGGCCCTTAAATGTTTGTCAGATGTGGCCTCTGCCTACTCCGCAAGGGATGGACGCGTGCTAGGTGTGTATGTATGTTTGTTGACTTTACAAATATTTGTGGCTCGTTGGAATCGAACCCACGACCTTCGGTGTAGCAGGCAGGGGCACTATTTGCTACACCAACGGGCCAGTCGTAGTAGATGGTTGAATAACTTTGAACATTTGTCTTGCACGGTTGGTAGGCTAGGAACACAAAACGCCACAAAAAAAAAATACTATTTTTCATAATGTTTTGTACATTATTCAAGGTTTTCCTAGTCTTTCGTAGTCGCTAGTTCAATTAAAATCTACAATAATTATTAATATTTTTTATTGTATTGCACATCGTACAAAAGGCGGGTCTAATGCCACGCGGCATTCTCTACCAGCCAACCAGATGGTAAACAGAGAACAAAATAAGCGGGTGCACTAGAAAGTGAGAATTAAAACATTAAAGGAAAACTAAATGTCGCACTACATGGTACTACCATGAAAATAAGTACCTGCCAATTCGTTATTATATTGAAAAATATATACATAAACAAATACTTATAACAATAAACTTACTTGTTAGTTTATTACCTTTAAAAACGTTTGATATTTGAAGCAACATTGAATTCTATGAATAAAATATAAGTTATTTAAATGGAAAAGTTAAGGTACATCTTACTTTGAGTTCTGATCATTTTGTGTGGGAGTAATACGTGGGTATCCACCTACTTATTGAAAAAAAAGAAAACTTTTTCGTGACACAAAAAGCGATGGAAATACCAACTTTATCTAAATTGTTGCTATAACAGAGTGGAATAGGTTCCTGTGTTCAAATATGACTTTCAGAAATATTTTCGGGATTATTTGATTTAGTGTCGTATTCTTCTTCTTCTTCTTTGCGTGACGATAGCAAGTGCAGTATTATACCGGTATTTAGAAACATCACCCTATTTCATTATCGATGAGAATTTCAGGTAATAAAGGGACCATTGGTTTAGAGAAACTGAAAATCCGTTATTCTCTTCTTCCACCCCCCTCTAACACCCCTTACTTTATTCATTTGACAGATATAGAGGGTGTAAGGGACGCTGTACCAAAAACTTTGCAGGCATTCTTAGACCATGAAACTGAACAACTTTTTCTATGGAGATAGTGGGAAGTGTTTTTTTTCGTCGAGTTTCCTTAGTAAATCAAATTAGATTTAGAAAGGCAATTTAATATGAAAGGCTGTATTTTTTTCTTGTTTATCAACATTCTCAAAGACAAAATTGATCAGTTTTATAGACTGAGCATGCCTGCAATGTTTTCGTTTCACTGTCCCTACACCCTGTATAGCGTTAATAACTTACCGTTTTAGTAGTGTTGATGCTTTGCCTACAACGAAGCACAAAAACGTGGTTTGTATGACTACTAATTTGAAGTCCTTAGCAAATACCAAGTTAACAAGCTAACTACAAGTGTCCAATTTGGATTTTCCCCTTTTAACCCCAAAGCCCGTATGTAAAACCCGGCTGTACTTTCAGCAACGTATCAAGTTACCCATTCAAGAGAGCAACGAATACTAGTGTGGAGCGGAGGTCGCTACAAGCTACGATCTGCTACGCGCTACGTTACTTGCCGTCATCTAACGCTACGTACGCTGACTATTCAAAGTACTGGGTTGAATATTTGAAGTGAGTACCCACCACTTTACTGAGTGCCTTGACAAACAATACAGATATAAAAATGCGGGACTGCGTGCTCTGTTTGAAACATATCAATACCGCAGACGACCTTACTTGTACCAAATGCAGAGCGCACTTTCACTATCAGTGCGTAAACTTCAGTCAAGATGATTTTACTGCTAACAAACAAGACATCGAAAGAATATTTGTTTGTCTGGAGTGTCAACGGCTAACAAGGCGAATAAGAAACGACGACACGCCAATCAAACATACAATTGTATCAGCACAAACAAACCAAGAGAGCAACGACATCCTCTTTAATGAGACAGGAATGTCGATCGACGAGCAAATCCTTGACGATCGTTCTGTTCTTGGTGATACGCAACATCCGGAGCAAACGACACCAACTCCCCCGGACAACGCTAGTATAACTATCACATATGGCGAAATAAGTCAATTGTTCGATCTCAAACTAAAAAAACATTCGGCCGTCTTATATTCCAAGATAGACGAAATAAAATCCATAGTTCGTGATGAAATTGTTACCGCAACTCATAAATTGGAACAAAAATTTATGAACTACAAACAAGAAATTGACTTAGGGCAGCAAAAACTACGACAAGACATCGAAAACCTAGCCAAATCTATTGAAGATCTTCAATCAGAGAGAAAGAAACTAAAAAAAGACATACAAGATTTACAAAATCGATCACTTTCGTTTGTAGCAACACCAAATATCGGATTTGACAATAAAATAGTTTTATACGGCATTGAAGAAATACCATGGGAAACCGAAGAAGACCTTTACAACTGCCTGCTAGCTACTTTTAAGGAGACATTAAATGTAAACCTGGCTGGCTACGTAGAAGATATTTTTCGCATTGGAAAAAGAGGTAACCGGAGACCTATAGTAATAGAGCTAGTGAGCAAAAAAATGGTCAAATACCTACTGCAGAATAAACGATACTTTAATAAAACTGGAAAAGCCATCTCAGAATATTTAGATGAAAAATCCCTCGAGCATCGCAATAAATTAAGACAAATTCTGTACGAAAACAAGAAGCAAGGCAAACGCGCCGAGATTCGAAATAATAAATTATACATTGAAGGTACCGAATACAACGGAACTGACCAAACTACAAACCAACCACCACTAGAAACTAACCAGCAAAACTACTCCATCCCACGAGAATCTCAAAGGACAACCTATTCTTCTGCAGCGCGTCAGTCCTTTCGATAATGTGACAGAAGAAAACTTCAAAATCTTATGCGAGAAGAAACCAAAAAATAGAAACTTTGACACTAACCATAATCTTAAATTACTTATCCAAAATCTTCAAAGCATCAATAATAAACTACATATTTTAAACGAGTATACACAAAAAGAAAGATTTCATGTATTATGTCTATCAGAGACCTGGATCACTCACGAAAAGGAACCATACATCCACCTAAACGATTATGAACTTGCCGCCAAGTTTCACCGCAGTCAATACAAAGGAGGAGGCGTGGCGATCTTTGTGCGAGAAGGTACAGACTACGTAGAACTCCCGGAATTTTCTAAACTATCCATTGAATACACAGTAGAGTGTTGTGCCATAGAGCTCACAAAAGAAAAATGTGTAATAATTAGTATCTACAGACCGGATCGAAACATAAAGACATTCTTTGAATTTTTATCTAGTCTAACTGATAAAATTAAACCGCTGGCTAATAGAAAACAAATTGTTCTCGCGGGCGATTTCAATCTAGACGTGTTATCATTACAATTACCCGAGATGAATAATTGTATTAAATTATGTAACCTACTGATAGAATGCAACCTGCGACAGATTGTTAGGTTGCCAACGCGAATAACATCCCACTCGGCTAGATGTATTGACCTACTATTTACAAATAATACTAAATGCAAAGTATCAGTCGCCGAGAACGGAATTTGCGATCATAAAACCTTGATTTACGAACAGGAACTAATAAATAAACACAAAAATAACATCAATAAAACCTACTATGTTACACAAAGAATATATAATAATAAAAATAAATTTTTGTTTAAAGAAAAACTCAAAGACTTAAACTGGGATACAATATTAAAAAATACAAATGATATCAATACAAATTACAATCTATTCGAATCAAATTTATCACAATTATTAAATAAATACATACCTAAAAAACGCCTAAAAATTACCCCAAACATAAGAAAGAATTACCTACCAAAATCATTAAAAAAATGCTGTCGTAACAAAAGAATTCTTAAAATGCTCACAATTCATTTCAAAAATGATTTCCTTAAAAAATATTATAAAACATACGAAAAAGTATTAAAAAAGTGCATAAAGTCAGCCAATAAATTACATCACATAAATAAAATGAGTAAATCAAAAAATAAAAACAAAACCATGTGGAAAATAATTACCGGCTTAAAACACAAAAATAAACATCATAAAATAATAGACAATAACATTGAAATTCGCAATAATAACAATAAAGTTTCGTCGCCCCTACAAGTAGCAAACCTATTAAATGATTATTTTCTTTCGGTAGGGGAATCTGATTTAAACCATGACAGTTCAACCCATGGCCACCCGGTATTAAATCCACCATCAAATTCTTTGTACCTGGAGCCTGTTACAGAACCGGAAACGCGAGCGATCATTACCACAATGGAAAATAAATCTAGTTTTGGAGCAGATGAGTTACCGCCAGCACTAATTAAATTTTGCTCGCAAGAACTGGTGGAGCCTATCACAAAGCTAATTAATCAGTCTTTTAATGATGGTTTTTTTCCAGAAAGACTCAAGGTATCTAAGATTAAGCCGTTACCAAAAACTAAAGAAAAATTACGCGATCCCAGCTCATTTAGACCTATAGCCCTATTATCTACGATAGCTAAAATATTCGAGACAGTAATGAATAAAAGAATCAGTAAATTTCTAGAAAAGTACAATATCTTGAACCCAAACCAATACGGATTCCGAAAAAATAGATCAACCTCGTTAGCAGTCTACAAATTTATTAAAGAAGTTTACCAGTCAATCAATAACAAAAAATATGCATTAGGTCTGTTCCTTGATATGTCTAAAGCATACGACAGAGTTTCCCATAATATATTATTAAACAAGATCTACGGCTGCGGAATAAGGGGCCGGGCGTACCACTGGCTTGAGTCATACCTATCAAACAGGAAACAATACGTTCAAATAAGTCACTATGACAAAGAAACTAACCAATTATTTGATGTACAGTCAGAGGTAAAACTTATGAGTAACTCTATTCCCCAAGGATCGGTTTTGGGATGTACACTGTTCCTATTGTACATCAACGACCTCCCGGAAACACTTAACGTACCGAGTATTTTATACGCCGACGACATATCACTAATATTTGAATGTAGTAGTGTTAGTATAGAAAAAAACTTTACATATATTGAAGAAACTTTCCATAGAACCCGTAATTGGCTGGAAGAACACAACTTGCAATTAAATGTGGGTAAAACTAAAATAACACAATTTAAAACCTACAAACGAGCTAAACTTGACCTCGAAAAACTTACACAAAAGATCGGTATATCAGAGACTACGGAGTTCTCACTTTTAGGAATAACTATTGACTGCCATCTAAGCTGGACACGGCATATAGACAAAATAAAATCTAAGTTGTCTCAATTTGTCTACGCACTAAGCGCCCTGAAGGCCAACACTGACTACCAAACTGCATTATCTGCATATTATGGTTACGCCTTTTCATGGCTAAATTACGGATTGATTTTGTGGGCGGACAGTGTTGACTTTTTGGACCTATTTGTACTCCAAAAGAAATGCCTACGCATCTTAGTTAACATAAAACAAATCGAAAGCTGTAAACCGCACTTCATTGAGAAAAAGATTCTAACCTTGCCATGTATGTATATATTACAAGCCTGACGGAATAGACATTTATTTAAATCAAATTCTGAATTAAATCCGGAATATGGACGACGTGCACTCCGTGGTCAAGAGCACCTGGTTCAACCAGTAAAACCTAGACTAGAAATAACTAAAAAGAGCCCTAACTATAGAATCATCTCCATCTATAATAAGCTACCCAACTATATAAAACATGAAGAGAAAGACTCGGCATATAATAGAAAACTTAAAACACTTCTATTAGAAAAGGCGTATTATACAGTTGAAGAATTTATGAGTGACAAATTGTAATAAATAAATAATAAATAAATATTATATGATAAAGAAATTAAGTTATTGTATAGAAAAATTGTATTGACTAATTTTAAAATGATGATCATATTTGACACTTTATGACATGAATGTATCTAACTAATATGAAACTGCATGTGCTATAATTATATAACATTTAAATGTGTGTGTCGTGCCTTAACATTACTGCGCCCTTACAGGGTGTCACATCTGAACTGAAATGTATTGTTAACATCTTTTGTACTGTGACTTGCAATGAATAAATGAATCTTGAATCTTGAATCTAGTTCTTCTTAAAAGCCGTATAAAAAACAAAGTGCCCAGTTGCCGTGCGATTTCGGCTGAGAATAGCATCACGTCATTTCGTTCCTATGGATGTCGTAAGAGTTGACTAAGAGACTCTAGGGTGACATGTGTATTGCAACTTGAGGCGATGGGCTCACAATCTGTCACTGTCGCGATGCACAAGTTTCTGAATGACCCTCAAAAGTTTGTCAGACGTGTCGTAAACGGTCGTTTCTTGCGGCCGTTTACGCTTTGCATACCTCGCAAGGGCTATATGTGTGGTACACGTATGTATGTATGTATGTAAGTATCCAGTAAGTACGTATCTTTTTTTTCTGTGTTGGGCACTGAGTTGAATGACCTGATGAACCCTGGTGTCAGATATTTGACTTTTTGACACTGGAGAATAAGTAGCCTTAAAGGCAGAAGCATCGGCATTTGTGCCCTCCGGAACATGAAACCATTTTCCTTTGGGGGCTACTAGGTGAATTACCCTGCAATGTTATTAAAAAACTGGTTACATATTCACAAATTGATAAATTAACAAAATATCACTTTTTTGTATTCTATGTCAAGTATCAAACCAGGGACCATGAAACCAATGCTACATCATAAGATAACGAAGGCTGTCACCACAATTACGATAAATAATTATATTATTAAACGAACAAGTATCACTCATGAGTCATGACTCTCTATCAAATCATAAAAAAGTAAGTCGCGTAAACTTACATGTCTTCCTGTTTTGCCTTGGAACTATACATAAAATAAATAGATTTTAAAGGTGTACCTTGAAGTACTGCTGATAGTACGCTGTCCGCCGCTAACAAATTGAAGTTGGCTTCAAAGCTCTCCTTTGAAGATTGACCCTCTTGCAAAAAGGAGATAAGTTAAGCGTTTCATTATAATATTGAATTTCGTTTTTGGATATATAAGTAGGTACTTAGCTATATTACGATTGTTTCGACAAATTGAAGGTGTGTTTTTATGTTTGTATGACTTTGATAATCTCATACAAATTACAAATTATTTATTGAATAAACATAATTACTAATAGGTAAAACTATACAAAAACAATTTTGAGGCTTAACTATTTCTTAAATTATTGGATTTTAATTAGATCTTTTGCCTTAGAATGCTTTTTGTTTCTGGATATATAATAATCTGCATACCAAATTATTGAAACACTTCTTGTGATGAACATTTTAAAGGTACCTAATATACACTTTTTATAAAATTTCCTAAATTTTCGACCATATCTTATATTTTCTAGTAGCCCAGAAGAGGCGGCGCAGGTTTAAAAAAAATGCTTTTTAATACGGAAAACTCCCTATTGTCACGGATAAATAAGAAGCAGTGGACAAGATGGTCTAGATTCTGGTAAATAATAAATATCTTAATGAATTTTATAATTCTTTGGACAGGAAATTAAGAAATTTGTGCTTATCTTCTAGTAAGGACTTAAAACGCATATTTTTTGCCACAAAACCATAACGCGAAGTACCCGTGTCGGTGAATAAAAAGTCTTTCCCTGGAAGGTGGAAGATGAATGATTTTTCATGTCATTGAGGGTTTTGTGGGAAGCCAAGATGGCAGGTAAAGCTGTAGAAAGATACGGTGTCATGTTCCATTATGTTAATGGTGATGAAAATATGCTACGTGATTTGGAATTTATTTTTAGATTTTTGATGGCAAATTATGGCAAAATCCTTCCAACCAGTATTTTCCTAGTAGGTGTCGAAATACGATGAATTCAGGGAATAGGCAGCAATGCAAGATGTTGTTTTCAAAGAAAACGCAGCTGCCTATCCATTGGTAGACTAATAGGTATCCTTAAATCGCTTTTAAAGACACACACGGCTAGAATTTTACGGATACTTCTAGAACATCTTGAATGGTTTATCTACGCGATATAACCTGTATTTTTTCAAAAAACTGTGCTTAGTTAATTGAAAGCTTAACTAAACATTAAAACTTACTAAGGTATTTGCCAAATCAAGCCAATAATGTATTTAACTCACAAGAGACCAAACGAATCACAAAGAAAGATTACGAAAGAAAACTAACCGCAACAAATAATTAGACGGAAACGAGACCGACGCGTTGAGGTTGACTTGGATGGATTAGGCGTGGAGAGTTTTGCTCTTTGGAGATTAGTTAGTCGAGATTTTGGTAAAGAAGGCCCATTTTTGGTGAAGAAACTTCAGGAACTTTGAGAGGAAGGACACGCGTGTCATGTCGTCTGCTATAGAAAATGTATGCAAGGTTTATTTAACGAGTGGTTTAGATGGATCTATATTTAGAAATTATAGACATTTTAAAAGGTTATCTTATAATTACATGCATTATTAATACTTGCTTGGTACTAACCAAAAGTTATAGTACTTCACAATACTTCGGCGCGCCGCCGCCGCCAATACTTAATTTGTGACAATACGCAATCTTCTTTTTAATACGTTGCAGTTGCTATGTCGTAGCACCACCCGTAGCTACGTAGCGTATTGCTACGAATATAGAAGTCACCAAAATGGATCATCAATCATCATAATTTAATAAAAACAATTTTTTTTATATGTTTTTTATTTAATATATTCAAATTATGTACATATTATATTTACCATGCTTATTTATCTTTTGCTGGATCATTCAGGAAATTGCGTATCGCCATAGTGACAGGATGTCAGCTCATAAAATTACAATACTCATGTAACCCTCATCTTTCTTAATCGCCTCTTACGGCATCCACGGAAAACAAACGGGTTGATGTTATTCTAAACCAACATCACACAAAACAAAATACAATATCAAATAAACCGCAAGTCGAGTAAATAAATATAATCTTTTAGCCTGGCTCTTTTCCTGGAAATAGTTCGAAATGAACCAACATTTTTTTAGATGTTGAGCGTCACAGACTAGGTAAATACTTTTATACTGGTGGTTATTATCTATATGGTCCAACGAATAGCTTAAAATAGCAATAAACTAGTCTGTATTAATTTTAAACGATTTCAGGAATAAAATTTAATGAGAGCTTACTTATAATTTTATTTTATTTTTTCCAAAATAATTACTTAACGATCTTCCAATAAACTGATAAGAAGTTAGCCAAATTATTTGTGAAAACATATGTGTTTTAATTGCTAAACTGATAAACAAGTTTGGCCATTCACATAGGAAAAGTTGCATTGTTACTGGAGGTACCATGTCTTATGGAGGCGCACTGGAGGACCTCTTTATAGTCAGTTTTATGCTAAATATGTATGTATGTTTATAAGTTGACCCTCTCTTTACCTGAATAAAGTTTACCATTTATAAATACATAGATATATCTATGAAGAGTAAAGACAAGGCCAGTAGGCCGAGTGACGACTGTGAGGAAAAGGGTAGCTACCCGCCAGGTCGGGTGTTGAGACCAGTAAAACGACTATTCCTACCGGACATGTTTGGAAGTTGTTTATATAGCAATCGCCGGAATAACTTCGATACCGCGTTTTCATGACATTTATTATTGGATAGGATGCAAGTATATTACCGGTTGTTGGACAACACGAAAAGAAGATGAACGAATATAATTCTACCGCGCTGTAGTATTCCAAAAAATACCTAGGTTCCCAGTCAATTGTTGGTTGACGAAACTATTTATTTTATTTCTATTACAATTGAAGTCACGTTTATTCGATTCATCATTGCCGATTAATGTGTACTGAACGATACATCAAACTTTCTTTGCCTTTTTCTGAGCTGGAATTCATTTTACCTATAAATGGATTTGGTTTTCTGGGAATGATATTATTTGATAAAAGGTCATGAATTTTATTTTTATTTACTTACCTTTCTTCTTTTTGACGTTTTGGGAAAAAGTCAACGAACCGCTCGTAAAGATCTACTAGCAGTTGGTCTCTGCTCTGGTTGTAATTAAACGTACGCTCAGTAGCAAGCAAGCGGGTTCGACGATATACCCTTCGAAACACGGAACCATTTTTCTTACGGGAAATCAGTTGGTACAATCTGCAATATTCTAATCAAAATGGGTACATTTTTTCGTTCAAACCTGGGACCTCCCTCCATGTTTGGAGACATCAGAATGGCGTATTGGAAGTTGATAACAGCAAGAGATCGGTTTTTCTCGTACATTCACAACCACAACAGACCACTGCTGGGAATAGGCCTCTCCTTATTGGGGGGTATTGCCATACTAACTACGCTTGTCAAGCGGATTAGCGAGCGCAGTGTATTTACTTGCAAATTAACGAGCTTTTGCTGTTCATCGCCTGAATTCATCTTAGGGTAGCATTGGAGTGATGCCATTGTAAATAATTGTCATTGTCATCGTCTTCTTTTTCTCTCTGTTTGGCCGGTAGAGAATACCTCGTGGCATTAGGCCCGCCTGTTGTACGATGTGCAATAGAGTATAAAATACATACATAAATCATGATTATATCCCTTACGGGGTAGGCAGAGCATCAACGACCGCAAAACGGACATCAAAACCACAAAATAAATAAATAGTAAATTAAAATAAAACTGCCGGCACTAGACAGCATCAAACAAATGCTTACAAAGTTCTATAAGTAGAAATAACTTATTCGATTTTGAAATGGAATAGTTCCACATACTGAGACTTTTATAGATAGTGCATGTGCAGTGTCGAATAAAGCAGTAAATTTTAGCTTTGGCAATACTAAAATATTCTCAACTGACATTAATATTTATATTATTACCTGTTCGCTAGAATTATGTACGTTTCAGTGGGGATTATGGAGAATGGATGTGCATTTTGACCTAAATTGCATCAGATACTCGTATAAATTTTAGCTGAACTTTTACTACTACTTTGGTGTGAATGCTATCATATAATTTGCACCCTTGTATGCAAGCTACTTCTGGCAAATAAATCATCTTGATTCTTGACTTACCATTTCTTCGTTAATAAGTACACTGCATAGGGCAGAGTTCAGGAACTAAAACTCAATTTTGTTCGCGACCTTTGAAAGTTTGTGTTTTTTATGGGAATTTTAAGCATTTTTGAAATTGATTTTTTTATATACATACATATATCACGCCTTTATCCCTTGCGGGGTAGGCAGAGCGTAAACGGCCGAAAAAACGGCCACTTACGCCACGTCTGACAAACGTTTGAGGGTCATTCGGAAAATTGTGTATCGCCATAGTGACAGGTTGTCAGCCCATCGCCTAAAATTGCTATACACACCCTCGAGTCCCTTCGTCGCCTCTTACGACTCCCACGGGTAAGTAATGGAGTGATGCTATTCTAAGCCGGCATCACACGGCAATTTTTTTATATACTTATTTATTTATTTATACTATGGTATATTTTGCACAAAATAATATAGTATTAATTCGAAAAACTTACACTAGATGTCGCTGGTACGTCGCTTCAAGACAAGTATCAAGAATTTGAAAATTTGATGTGTTCGATCGGGGCGCCGATAGCTCAGTGGCAGAGCGATGGAACGTACTTCAAAGGTCTCGGGTTCAGTCCCCGGACATCGCAATTTATTTTCATTAGGTTTTTTTGTTTTTGCGTGATTGGCCTTGAGAAATTTAAATACTGTTGAATGAAAATGTGGTTACGAATATGTATTAGTCAGTACTGAAAATGGTCTATTATCAAAATGTTGGGTATTTTTTTTTTTTTTAGAATTTGATACAATTTCACAGGGTGCAAATATATAAAATAATACTGATCTTAAGAGAGTTTAAACAAAAAATTCTTCCGCACCCTTTGGATACACAATATTTGTAATTATCCATGACATTCGAAACATTTATACCTTTTCGCTACCCTTCCTGATGACATACCGCAAAGTTACGAGTAAACCACTGAGTCTTCGGCTCGAAGTCTACCAAATTAAAATCGTTTCAGTTTTATGTATATATCGTGTCAGTTCAGTGGCAGTTATGGCCATTTTGTATTCTGATATGCCGTGTGATGCCGGCTTAGAATAGCATCAGCCCATATCTTTCCCGTGGGTGTCGTAAAAGGCGACATACGGACTCGAGGGTGTGTATTGCAATTTTAGGCGATGGGCTGACAATCTGCCACTATGGCGATACACAGTTTTCCAAATGATCCTCGGAATGTCAGATGTGGCGTAAATGTTTGTTTTCTGCGGCCGTTTACGCTCTGCCTACCCTGCAAGGGATGAAGGCGTGATATATGTATGTATGTATTCTGATAACAGTTTGAAGTATAGAATATGACGGTGATAATAAAATGATAGTTGAGTGTCGCTGACATTGTAAGGATAAAAATAAAAGAATCTGGGCTCTGTTTATAGGTTAACTCAATATATGAGTATGTTTCCACATGACTTTCGGGCACAATTCACAGTATTGTCAAATCTTCGTTGTTCTATGCAACTGAATTGTATTCAAACAATCTATAAAATTTACACACACACACACATATATCACGCCATGAATCCCTTGTGGGGAGGCAGAGCCTTAACGGCCGCAAAAAAGGGACATTTACGTCACGTCTGTCAAAAATTTGAGAGTCATTCGGAAATTTGTGTTTCATCATAGTATTAGGTTGTGAGCCCATCGCCTAAAATTGCAATACCCACCCTCGTGTCCCTTAGTCGCCTTTTACAAATCCCGCGATAAAAAAATGGGGTGATGCTATTCTAAGCAAAGCCGGCATTACACAGCATTAAATTTTCGTGTCTGAAATGTATGCAGGTGTGCATTAATTTGACTAAATGGCTACAAAATCAAAGAGCTAATATATCATTACTTTCAACAAGATTGTATATTGCCACTTGTAATTTATTACGTAGGTAATTGTTCTACGAAGTCAGTGCAATAGTATTCTACGATGAAAACCGGAAGCTCCAACGGCAAAGACAAGAGCGTTTCTCTCTAACTGGCAAGACAAAGCAAAGCGTAATCATAGCAAACAATTCTCGTATTTGCTTACATTAGAACACGAGAAAACTCAAAGGATTGTAATAAATTATTCATTCGTAACAGTTATAATCACAAAATGGGTAAATGTTGCCATCGCAACAGCAACTGTTTCTACAAAAGAAATATTATAATTTTCAATGAGAACAAAAAAGGGTGTTTTGTTAGGAAATCACGATTGTCCCGGTTGGTTGATGTTTGGGAACGTTTATCTAAAACTGTATCGTGAGGGACACCGCGTAAAACTACAATACGATATACACTGGCACCAAAGTCGATAGTATTACATCTGAAATCTCCGACTGCAATATAAGCAGGTAGAAAGTGACTCTGAAAATGGAAGGTCTGTGTGGACTACTCTGCAGGGAAGCCATCAAAGTAGGTGGACCACTAGGAAGTACATAAGCTGAAATTTTACTAGTGACCGATAGCGATAACTCAAGACAGGCTGGTGATAAGGAAAAATTATTGGCAAAAAATACAGGTCAAAAAAAAAATACAATATTTGGACTCTCTTCTCTTCTCTCTTCTCGTGTGGGACACCGAGTCGTCCAACGACCCGATGAACCCTGGTATCAGAGTTTTTCAACCGCCTACTAATAGGCCTCTGACATGGTTGTGTAACGTCCACCGTCTAAGTAATCATAGACAGCAACCGGGACCGACGGCTTAACGTGCCCAATATATTAATATTTGGACTACTACCCATACATAGTTCAGCGGATCAGCTGATTTGAGTATCTATGGACATTCAAAATATTTATGTCACATTTCAATCTATGTTCCTTGGGAAAAATTGTTCCTTATCACCAGCCCGTCTTGCGTTTTCGTTATCGGTCACTAGTAAAATTTTACCCGATATTCCATTCATCTAAGTCTTGGAATCCCAGTCGTCATGCGGCCACTATTGTACATAGGCCTATCCAATTGGAATCCGGTGAATTAATTTTCTTCCAGATTAAGCCACGAAAAATCTTATTTTATTTTATCCTTCACGCACGTAACATTATGCGCGTATGAATTTTAAGCAGATCTACATAATTAATCCAGACTCTCGGGGATCAGGAAATTAATTTCGTTTCCAGAGCTCTGCAGATTGTTCGTGTTGTTTGTTTCATATAACTTTTAATGGAAAATTTAAGTAGTAATATCTGAAATATCTACTACTGATTCAATCTTCTTCTTAGCGAATTGATACAAAACTTAAGTATCCACATTAACAGCATTAGGAGTGGTTGAACAAAGATCTTCATTCATGCAGATGTGAAGACACGCTGGGGATTCTTATAGATGGGACAATCTGTGGTACAGATTCAGCGGAACACGGGCACTGTTCAAAGTCCGGGTGAGCTCCTGCTCCCACCAACACGGGTGAGCTCCTAATCTCCAGTCAGGTGTTAAGGCCCCAGGGCGAGAAAATTAAAGAGTCCAGAACTAAAAATACAAAACTCCTCCAAGTTGCTGTTGTCTCACCGACACAAATTCTCCATGAATTTTAAATACATGTGTGTCCTCGGGTCATGAGTGCTCTTTTGTGAGTTTCTATTGAACCAAATATTATACCATAGTATAGACCGGTATCAACTGCTGCCATCATTTGAGGACATAACTAATAAACAATCTTAATGCGTTTTTTTACGATTGGGTTATGTGTGTCTGTAAAACACATTGTATAGTACTTAGCTCATTTATTGAAAAAAAATGTATATAATTAAATTAATATAAAAAATATACCCAAAACTATCTATGAGACAGGTTACACAGTGTAAAAACCCAGTTTGAGTCGTTTTTATCCACTGAAAACATAAGTTATGTTAACAAATACCTAAAATGACACAAAATCCTAAATTAGTTACGGCCAATGGTACAGAAACAAAAATAATCGACTCTAATATTTTTTAAAACGTGAAATAAGGCGGTCTCCCGCTGCGACGAAGACATGGACGTATTTTAGACGCATCCGTCTGTCAGACGAGAGGGAACTTCAAATGATTTAAAAATGGATACCATGTCACACTGCACAAGGACAACATCACGTCATCAAGGTCACGTGTTTGATCTTACTGACTACTGCACTACCGAAAGTGAATTGCACTAGCCGATTCTAGGAAAGTGTTCTCAAAAATAGGTTTATGATTTTTGGTGTTTTTAGACGTGGAATTAGCGTGAGAATTTTCACATTTGTATGGGAGTGATGTATCTGTTACGCATTCACTAATCTGTGATTGCACTGGCAAAAAATTTTAAGCGAGGTGTTTGACAGACGCATCCGTCAGTCCATTATAGTGTGGAATTTACCTAAAACGGTACTCAAGTAGTGATACTTGTCTACACAAAGACTAGATTTTTAAAGTTTTTGTAATTGCAAGATTATTTGTAATACATACATAAATCACGCCCTTATCCCTTGCGGGGTAGGTAGAGCGTAATTAACTGTAATTTACCCCACGTTTGCCAAAGATCAGAAAATCGTGTATCAGCAGAATGACAGGTTGTCTGCCCATTGCCTAAAATTGCGATACACATGCAACTTAGTCGCCTCTTACGACATCCACGGGAAAGGAATAGAGCGATGCTATTCTAAACCAACATCAGATGGCATAGACGAAGATGACGATGTTATTATTTTATAATAATATACATTATTTCTATTACTTTTTTAATTTAGAATATTAAAAGCTATATTCTCCCATTTTAAATTAAAACAGTGACGGAGAATTAATAAAATCTGAAGATCAATTTGTCGCCTAAACAAAGGATTAATTTCTTCTCAAAAAGAATTAATAAGAACTGCTCCACTGGGTATTATGATATTATCATTTTATTGAAAAGGCAGGATTTAACCAAGAAGAATTTATTGCTTCTAAAAGATTTCGAATAATATAATGTTATAAGATTTTGTTATACTTTTATCACATTAAATTCTACTTTAAGCCGTGTGATGCCGGCTTAGAACAGCATCACCCCATTTCTTTCCCGCGGGTGTCATAAGACGCGATTCAGGGACTCGAGGGTTACATGTGTATTGCAATTTTAGTCACTGGACTGAGAACCAGTCACTATGGCTATACACCATTTTCTGAATGACCCTCAAGAGTTTGTCAGACGTGGCGTAAATGTTGGGTTTTTTACGGCCGTTTACGCATTGCCTTCCCCGCAAAGGATATGATCGTGATTTTAGTATGTAAGATACTTCCTCCTATGCATTTTTTGTCTTAGAGAGATACTAAGTCCTAATATCAGACAACATTTAGGTATTCTTGCCGTGTGGACTTTGGTAGTTGTTGAAGGTATACATTTTTCTTCTTCTTCTTCTTTCGTGTCGATGACTCAAATATATTTCGACCAGAAATTAGCCACGGCTACGGCGCTGTCGGTGGCGTCATACAAGTCTGACAAGGTGCAGGTATTAGGGCACTGACTGCAAGACATCAAGTGTGGCATAGTTAGTAAGGCACCACAGTCGCAAGATGGGTTAGAGCTATATCCCCACTTATTTAGATTAAAATATACATTTAGATAAATGTTAAATCACCTGAGTTAATAGTGGTCCTAGCGTTAATATATTTCGCCTACAGGAACTGGTTTGATTAAAGCTCTTGAAAAAGGGCATACATACACATTGCCAGTTTGAGTTAGTTTGCATGAGGGGTCAACGATCTTTTTCACGAAATTACATCAAACCAGTACTATCAGCTTTCATTTCACCTCTGTATTGCTCTACGTCTGCAAACTTAGTATCCATCTTGGATAACCCCTTTATGGGATACCTAGTTCATACATTTTAACTAAGCTGCGTTCACACAGTCGAGCTATGGCAGGGAAATAGTAAGGGGAGTGGACAGTGTGAGCTTGTTAACCAGTTACTCGCGATGCTACTCGTCATACCGCTGCCACTTCCCGTGCTCCCGCAAGTGTCGGATTCACTTGCGGTAGTCTAAAGGAACTCTCACTCACTCGTGTCCCTGCGAAAAGATAATGATGGCAGTGTGTGAACTCTTTCTCGCGTCGATACTTTCACGGGCAATATTCACGGCAACGGTAGGAGCAGGAGCAGTGTGTGTCAATGTAGCCTTATATTTACTCTCAAACAGTTTTCTTCTCAAAATTTATGAACAAACGGAAACTAAATTTAAAACAGTGCCCATTTTAAATTTTCATGAGCAAAGTACGAAACTGTACGATAAATAGACCAATATATTTGAATACAGGAACACTCTCCTTTTGAATAATACATTGGCCATAAATGTACCCGCGACAAACTTTGCCTTCTACATATTATAGGGTAAAATTTTAACAAGTGTAGTGTAGTGACCAACAGCAAAAACTCAGATCGGGCTGATTATAAGGATTAACTTTAGCTGAGTAGCATAGGTCGAACTTATTTTTATTTATTTACTGTTTTACTGTTTAGTGAGTATGTATATTAATAGAGGTAGGTTTATTTTAGTAAGTATTTGTGTAGGTATATTTATTTTCGTAGTAGTTTAATTTGTTATCTTCCATTATAATTATTTCACATCTGAGTGCACCCGTGTCTTTTTCTCTGTATTTACCCTTTAGTTGGCCGGTAGAGAATGCCGCGTGGCATTATGCCCGCTTTTTGTAATATGTGCAATAAGGTTGATTTAGTATAAAAAAATGTGGTCCTCCCATATAAAATTGCCTTTCAGGTGATTTAAGTTACAAATTACAATCGAAGCTCAATTTTTTTTGTCTCTTTTTGACCTATGTTCCTCGGGGAAAGTTGATTTTTATCACCAGCCCGTACTCTGTTTTCGGTATCGGTCACTAGTAAAACACCCTCTATTCCTGGGACGATAGCTGTCTAAGCAATATGGCCTTGAATTTCTAACATTTTCATAAAATGCAAATACGAAAACCGAAAAGAATTAACTGCGGCTAGGACCAGAAAATACCGTTCCATTGCTTTGTAATATAGAAAATTACAAGAAATTAATTATTTGGCGCAGTACTTTGCCAAGGTAACTAATTCTTAACCGTGTTATAACAAAACAATTAGAAGCGCAATTATACAATATTTAAATGATTTTTGCCTACCCCGCAAGGGATTACAGGCGTATTATTTTTCCATACGATTCCACGTTATCAAACAGTTTGAATCATATCTACCTTTTTTTGTAATGCCATGTATCTCTCCGTGTTCGTTTCATTATGTGTTTAGTACTAAGACATTTTTTAATTCAATGGTTCCAAATAGTATTAATATTTGGGCATAATAAAACCTTTTTATCCGCCAATTTGTAGATTGAAAGGAATACCTACCTTACTTTAATAACATCACAATTTTTTTGAGCTATTTTTCGTTTAACTTGTTTATGAAATTAATTATATTCAAAGCATTTATCTACAATTTGAAATACAATTCTGAAATAGTTTACATATCTAATGTACCATTTCACCCATCGTTAGTTCATCAAAGTTTAAGGTATTCAACGGTTGAACGGAGAACATTTAAGGTATTCAATGTTCTATATTACCCGAGTTATATGTAAAGCCAAGCTATTACTAATTCAGCGAGTCCTGTGTCACTCTGTCGCACCCAAATCAAGCGGTATGAACGCTACCTTGAGTAAATTAGGTGAAAGTTCATAGTTTTGACGTTTGGTGCCGGGTTAGAATTCCATCACCACATTTCTCCCCATGGGTGTCATAAAAGAATCCAGGGAATGGGCAGCAGCGTTCCCTGTACAGACCAATTCGCCAGACATGGTGGGTATGGCAAATACGCATTGGGGTAGGTCCATTTTCGGCAGTGGACTATTAAGGCTTTTGAAGTTAATTGAAAAGTTTATAAAAGGGAAACATCCTCAGTCAATGATAACTAAGTCATTATCATAAAAAATTATACGGCTAGTGCTAGACTTATGCCTTTCTTGTTATCTTAAGGTGGAGACTTACTATTTCAATAAATATTTAAAGTTTTCAATGTATTTTTTAAAAAGTCTGTCTAAGAGTCATAAAATAATAAATAAATAAAACATTTTCAGCGTCTCCATATACTGCAATTTTGAAGCAACTACCTTTAAACGCTATCACATTACCTTTTCCAAGATCATCAGCAAGAAGCGTCACCACCACTCCAAGACCCAGATGCTCTTATTTTTTTTCATTCTAATGCCATCGAAAGTCAATTGTCATTATAATCCCACTGTGGTTTTTTACACTTCAAACTGTTAGCAGAAATACGAATTGACCAAAACTGTCCCACTGACAGACCATTGACACACAAATGAAACGATTTTCATTTAGCAGACTTCAAGCCCAGAGGCTTCGGACATCGTTGGTCTACGAATTGGATCAACTCACCCTGCATGAAATAAAAGCTTGATTTTGTGTGCGTAGTGCATCTCATTGTTGGTGATAAGTTATGTTTTACCCAGGCGCATCAAAATACATTTTAAGCTAATTGTATCCTTATGTTTAAGTGGTCATCCCACGCTGCGTTTTCCGAAAAAACTGCATAGTCTGGTCCCTTAAACTAGATATTTTCATAACTACACCTAGTTTCTAAGCTTCTGGCTCCATAGTTTACAAACTTTTATAAGCTTTTCTCTCTTTCAACTAACCTTCAACTATAACCAGCCGGTATAAAATAGAACTTTAAAGATGAGAATAAGGCAGACGGAACTTGAACAAATAAAGATCAGATTTAACTAGTTTAGATGAAATACAAGTATTGTTACCAAATCAATAAAGATGAAATATTTATCGAATAGATTAGGTGATAGTTACCTTCTTAGTTTTAGAATTCTATTTCTTAGTTTAGAAAACAAAAGCATCTTAATTATTTTGTATCATTTATCATATTTGTAATTAATTATTATAGATAACAAAAATCTTATCTTGGTAAATTAAAATTTTTGTAACAACAAATATAATGACTCAAATTATCTGAACTTTAAAAAAAGTACGTAAGAACGTGTTCATACAAAAAGTATTTATCATACATATCGACGGTTGAAAGGCAAAAGGGGCTGAGCGACATTTTGAGAACTTTACAGGAGAACGTTTTAAAGGTGCCGAAATCAGAAAAAAAATCATAACTTGTTGCATATTCAATATTTTACAAAATAAAAATCAAAATAAAATTCTAAATATAAATGCGCATATTTCATAGAAAATCAAACTGTTCGGCTGTTAATATTAAATAAAATAAATGGCGGTTGAGACCAAATGACCTAAACGAGGGGCAAGGTAAAAGGAACTATGGTCAAGACAAATTTAAACAAATCGTGGTAAAATGGCTTAAGCATATTAATTCCTACTTTAAAATGAGGTAAAACGCATTACTATATAACTGATTCATTTACAGTGCTAGGTAAAAAAACTTACTTTTCAATTTATGTAATTATAAAATGAGGTAATACGATGTATGTTACTTAAATTTGATATGAAAATTCAGGTATAATGCTCTACCTCATAAGCTTTGTATACAAAGAACGTGGTTAAATAACTTAGTTGAAAAATAAATAAATTATAAAATGAAGTAAAACGAATTATGTCCATTAGAGTTAAATTAATATTTTTGGAATATAGAGTGAAGTGAACAATTTGAAAAATAAAATACAGGGAAAATGATTGAATTACACTACTCTTTATAACAAAAACGGTCTAAACGTCGCGCCTTTGTTCGAAAAACGGTTAAGTGTGATTTAAGCCTTTACATTTGAAGGAGTTTAGAAAGTATCCATAGTATAAAATAAAACAAAATATAAATTTTAGTAGCTAAAATACGCTAGTTTAGTAGCTACAAATAAAATATTTATTTTATTATTATAGTTAGTTTAAAAACTTAAAACAATACCAAGTATTATTGTTTAGGGGGTACTTATCACTAGTGAACGATATTAAAAACTGGGTACATGCTAGTGGTAACAAACAACTTTTCCTAAGTACTTTCTTCTATAGTAACTCAATCAGCTGATCGATTTTTAGGGAAAATGTTTTGACCGCTTGTCTGTCACGTACCGGGAGCCGGACAACAATTTTGAACCTTAACTACCCACAATAAAATTCAAAACCAATGAAATTGTTATAGTATGAAGCGACAGACGAGTGATTATCAACGTATACCTAATTTTCAATATCAGTCAAATAAATGTTACCTGACATAAAAAAATATATTGAGTTGTTAACAAAGTTATTAGAACTTCTAAACAAAACAAATACTTCTATATGAATCAGTCATCTACTTAGTTTCAAGAAATCATTCAATAACTGGCATAAAAATGTATTTAACATAAAAATATTACCTTCTAAACAAAACAAAACATAAATCTTTTAATCAGTCATCTACCTAGTTTTAAGTAATCATTTAAACACTAGCATAACTGCCATAGATAAATAAAAAAAACAAATTGACAGCAACATCGAATATAGACACACGGCATTTTAAATTTTAAAACAATTATATAAGCAAGTCTGCTTATGAATTTACAATGGTCCCGATTCTAGAAGCCGCCATTCTTAAAAACTTTATGAAAAATACTTCTTTACTTATAATCAGTCATCTACTTACCTAGGTGGTTATGAAGCAATGTTGCATGTCGCTCCGACATGCGAGTCGCATGCGTTTGTCCGACTTTTATTTTGTATGGAGTTCTTTGAGAGTACTGACAGACGCATGCGAGTCGCGCTGACGTGCAACAATCGTGCGATAGCACGACTCGCAAGCAACTATCACTGCAATCCATACTAAATAAAAGTCGAACAGACGCATAGGACTCGCGTGTCGAAGCGACATACATCATAGTGTGTGATTCACCTTAGATGTACGAAAACTTACTGCCACATCAATCTTGATCAAATCTTGTTCTTTTTCGAATCAGCAGTAATTTAGGTACTTGTGAATTCACCTCCACTGGAAAAATCAATTCTTCTTTGGTATTTTGTACATTCTTATCTATGTTTAGAAGCTCTTCTTTTTTTTGGTGTTTTGGGTTTTTTAATTTTGGTTGTTTCATACTTTTTTTGTTTGTTGGGTTTTTCTTCTACATTTTGTCTTTTTGTGTACATCATAGGTGTTTCTTTTTTACATTGTCTTTTGGTATTTTTCATATGTGTGTCTTCTTTGTTTTGTCTTTTGGTATTTTTCATAGGTGTTTCTTCTTTATCTTGTCTTGTAGTTCTTTTTGATTGGTCTATGTTTTCGCTATTGTGTTTATCCTTAAAAAGACTTTTACTTATTTTTATTATATTATCATCTTCTTTTTATTATCTTATCTGAACAACTGTTTATGTTGTCTCTTAATAGTTTTCTTCAAGCGGCCTCCATTTTTCTTTATCTGCAAAAAAACATAATTAGTTGCATGAATAAACTCAGTGATTCAATCTTAAGTTTCACACTTATTTTGCCACTCTCTTTAAACAATTCGTTTCTGCAAAGGTAAAAAAACTTGTCAGATGCACGACAGTGAGACACACAAAGTTGATATTCATAAATTTATAATTTTGTTAGTTGTTCCCAGTTTGGTTAGGACATTTCAGAGTGAATCACCTAATTGTCCGTAAGTAAGATGATTTCGTGCTTTGGAGGGCACGTTAACCTGTCGGCCCAGGTCGCTGTCTATACGGATAAAAGGCATATATTTCGAGATGTCTCAGTGATCAATAGGTTCAATACCGGAAGCGATCACCGACTTGTAAGAGCCAACCTAAATATCAACTTCAAGCTATAAAGAAACCGCATGGTAAGGCAAGTTCTTCGTCCCAATCTGACCCAAGCCGGACATAATGAGTTCCAACTTGAATTAAAAAATCGGTTCGCTGCCCTGTAGACCCCTGCGAATGTTGACGAGGACTTTGAGGGCATAATTTGGGCTATATGCGAAACGGGACGGAGGCACTTTCGGAAAAGGCGAACAGATAAGAAGTCTAAACTTTCAAGCGAGACCTTGGAAATTATGCGAATTAGATGGGAAACACCAGAGGATGCTTTGCCAGATCCCCAGTCACTTAACAAAAAGATCCGAAGTATGGTGAGACGCGACCTCCGATGCTGGAACACTCGCCTCATAAAGGAGGCGATTGAGAAAAATCGGGGGTCTAACTACCTCGAATGGTGTAACTGTCACATCGGTTCCAAAGATTCTCGCTCAAATTGAGGACTTCTACGGAAATCTGTATGCCTCGCATCAACTCGCATGCGCAGAAACCTCCACCTGAAGCGACCACAGACCCCAAAGCTCCACTCTCTCACCACTTTACAGACGATCTCCCTGACGTGGATGTGGACGAAATCGGGGCGGCTCTTAAACAGCTTAAGAATGGGAAGGCTCCCGGTAAAGACGGAGTGGCCTCTGAGCTACTTAAAGCTGGTAGAAAACCTGTCCTGGAGGAGCTGAAAACGCTATTCAACTCTGTTGTAGCCAATGGGACAACCCCGAAGGCGTGGAGCAGAGGTGGTGTGGCATTGTTTTTCAAGAAAGGAGACAAAACGCTCCTCAAAAACTATAGGCCGATCACACTTCTGAGCCACGTCCATAAGCTGTTCTCGAGAGTCGTTACGAATCGTTGGCATTAAGATTTGACGCCTTCCAGCCACCGCAACAGGCTGGGTTTCGTAAAGACTTCAGCATCGTGGACCACATCCATACTGTACGGCAGGTTATACAGAAGTCAGAAGAGTATAACCAACCGCTGTGTATGGCCTTTGTGGACTACGAAAAAGCCTTCGACTCCATCAAAACCTGGGATGTTTTGGAGACCTTGCAGCGGTGCTAACTGCATTAGCGATATGTGGAGGTGCTAAGAAGCCTCTATCAAATGGCAACAATGTCCATCCAAGTACAAAACCACAAAACAGGATCCATCAAACTACTCCGAGGTGTAAGACAGAGTGACTTATATCCCCGAAACTCTTCACCAATTCGCTGGAGGATATCTTTAAAACTTTGCAGTGGGATAGACTAGGCATCAACGTCAACGGCGAATATCTCACACATCTGCGCTTTGCCGACGATATAGTCATAATGGTTGAATCGCAGCAGGATCTGCGAAAAATTCTGACCAGCCTCAACGTCGCCTCGAGACGTGTTGGACTCGGGATGAACTTGGACAAGACAAAAGTCATGTTCAATCAACACATCATCCCCGAGCCGGTCTCCGTCGAAGGTATAGCCCTATAGGTTGTCAAGAAGTATGTGTACCTTATGCAAACTTTGCAGCTGGGTAGAGATAACTTTGAGGCTGAAATCACCAGAAGAGTGCAGCTGGGTTGGGCAGCATTTGGGAAGTTGCGTCATATTTTGGAATCACCCTTGCCACAATGCCTTAAGACCAAGGTTCGATCACTGCGTCCTGCCAGTCATGACCTATAGAGCTGAGACGTGGAACCTGACAGTTAAACTGGCCCACCGGTTACATGTCACTCAGAGAGCTATGGAAAGGTCTATGCTCGGTATGTCTATGATGGATAAAATCCGGAATGAGACTATCCGCAAAAAGACCAAAGTAACGGACATAGTCTGGAAATGTAGCAAATTGAAAGTGACAGTGGGCTGGTCACATCTGTCGTAGAACCGACGGACGGTGGAGCAAACGGGTTCTCGAGTGGAGGCCACGCCTCGGCAAGCGTAGTGTTGGACGACCTCCGGCCAGATGGACCGATGACTTAGAAAGGCGGCTGGTAGCGACTGGATGGCGAAAACGGGAGATCGTTCCCTATGGCGTACCCTGGGGGAGGCCTTCGTCCAGCAGTTGACTGCAATAGGCTGATGATGATGATGAATAATCAGGGTAGTATTCTTATTCAGTAAGTAGCAAGCGTACTGTAAATAAAATTAGGTACTTACCTTAAACTTGATTGTTGTCGAATGTAGCGCACGCGACCCACAATTTCACTCACTGGTGACTCGCTGACGACCGAGCGAGAAGTAAACACAACAAACGCGCGCGCGTTTAAATTGCGGATGGGTTCGGGGAGGCGGGGAACAGGCTCGAATTCAAGAAATCTATGGGCTCCATCTAAGAACTTGCAAAATAATTATGGTTTAACCACCTTTACTAATGGCTTTAATATATTTTTTTGTGGGCTTCAATAAAATATTCTATTTAATTTTGAGCTTTAAATGCCTTAAATCATGTTTTAATAATCTAAGTAAAGGTGCTCACGATATTTGTTTTTAAAACAAACAAATGTATAAAAGGTTCGACATGTCATATAGGTAATGTGCAATGTATTGAAAAACGAATTAGCCAACAATATTGACCGATTTTAATACCGTCAAACAGATCCAACGAAAAAAATATCGATAAAGAGTGCGAGGTTAATCGATCTTTTTGTGAATGCTTCAATGTTCTGGATCTATGAAAAAGGGATCTAGTGACATAACTTCTAATTGCAGATTGAGGTAAAAAGTTTCAAGCAACACAGTTGTTAATTTGAGATAGAGGTAAAAGAGTTCAAGCGACACAGTTGTTATTGAGAGATTGATGTAAAAGGATTTCAGCGACACAGATGTTATTTACAGATCGAAGTAAAAGGGTTTAACCGACAAAGTCGTTGATTACAGATTGAGGTAATAGGGTTTAAACGCCCATTGAAGTCAAAATAGCACGAAGTAAAAACGGTTAAACGACGTCATAGTGTTTATTAAGATAAGGTAAAAGAGTGTAAATACATTAAATTACAAATAAGAATCAGGAATAATGATTGAAGCAGTATCTGCTCAAAGAATGGGAAGGAAATAACGACTTAAGTGACAGAACGAATACCATCGTGTGGCACAACGTAGACCTATTAATTATTTCAGAACACGCAGAGGCACCCAAGCGACAATTTGTTTTTAAATGTGGGGGGTACTAAGCGACACAAAAATGCTCCGATTGAAGTCAAACTCAGCTCAAAAAACGCAGAAAAATCCGCTGATTCCGAATATGTATAAAAGTAACTTTGGCCCAAGGTGTCGCTTAGCCCCTTTTGCCTTTCAACCGTCGATATATAAATATCATCATTATCTGCATCCCCATTCAGATGAGGTCAGTGAAACCTGTGTTTTTCTTCCTTATTCTACTGTTTATACACACACACGCACACGCACACATATATCACGCCTATAATACCTTACGGGGTAGGCAGAGCGTAAACGGACATGCACGCCACGTCCGACAAACATTGGAGGGTCATTCGGAAAATTGTGTTTCGCCATAGGGACAGGTTGTGGTTGACAAAATCGCCTCATCGCCTAAAACTGCAATACACACCCTCGAGTCTTTTAGTCGCCTCTTACGACTTCCACGGGCAAGAAATCGGGTGATGCAGTTCTAAGCCAGCATCACACGGCAAATTCTACTGTTTATATAACGGTGTAAAAGTGTGTATGTATGTATATTTATTTTATTGCACATTGGCACTTATACCATTCAGAATCCAGACAACCCTGAGAAACCCTGGATATGTCGTTATCAGGTAAACTTAGATAAAATGTTAACACAAATCTATCATAAAGGTAACCATACGCCATAGTTGGATTCGCTTCACTTTTCGGTATAACGAGTTTACTCTACATAGTTTTCTACTCTGAACCCGTCTGAAACAAAACTTATGAATTACCCTCCCAATGGAGTTGTGAAAAGCAAAAGTTGAGATAAACATAACCTAGTTGTTCAAAATATAACGCCCAAGGGAAAGTTAAACATTGAAGAATAACAATGAGATAAAATGAAAATTGTAAATTGCGTTGGAACGTTATTTTGACTTTGGTTATGCTGATGAGGACACAAAAAAACATGCAAGGGAATTTAGGGTTCTGTACCCTAAGTAAGTAATAATAAGTCATTTAGAAAAAAATATTTTTATTGCACACATGTTTTATATTATTTTTTAAATCCACATATACAAATATATCAAAATTTACCCTTTTTTGTTTTTGAGTTATGAATATTTAAATTTTGTTCAGTCAATTCTTAAATTACCTTGCCTGGTATTTTTAATAAAAAGGTTTATTTTCATCCCTTGTTCTTATTTGGATATAATAAACACCTCTCTAATAACCACAGTTTCTGAAATAAAAATCTGGATATCTATCTATCAGCAATCAGCGCAAGTTTAAAAATTTAGATCGAAATTTATTAAATCAGGATTCAGTTATGAGCAAACAAAAGCAAAATTATTACTTACTCGAAAACTAAGAAAATCGATAAGGAATACACATGGATACAATATTTTTATGATTGTGAGAAAAGTAAAACAATTTTGCTTGCGTAATTTTTTTTGGACTACCCAGTATAATTACTAACAGGCTGTGCTTTAACAAAATAGATGGCAAAAAATCAATGAATTTCTAGAAAACATCGATTATTTTTTCACATCCCTTCATTTCCCTGGCCATTATAACAAATATTGGATATTTTAATAAAATAAATCTCTCATACAACAAACATATTTATGTAAAATGGTACGGAACCATACGAACGGGTGTTTGACTCGCACTTAGCTGATTTTTTTAAACAAAGTTGGAAGCTATTTCTTAAATTAGGTTGAGGGATGATGTATGCACTCGCCGTATAAAGAAGAGAAGGCTTTCAGATGAAGGCTAATCAAAAATAAAGTCCCTTCTTCTCTCTTTCTTCTGTTTACCCTCTGATTGGCCGGTAGAGAACGCTGCGTGGCATTAGGCCCTCCTTTTGTACTATGTGCAGTAAAGTATAAAAATGAATGAATAAACATACGATGATTGTGTATGAGGTTATATGGCATATTAAGCAGTTAAGCACCCACAGATAAGTTTTAATTTGTTTTTTTTTTTGCCGATTAAGATATAAATAAATAGAGTTTAATACATACATACTTACATAAATCACGCCTTTATCCCTTACGGGGTAGGCAGAGCGTTAACGGCCGTAAAACGGATATTAACACCACGTCTGACAAAAGCGTGAGGGTCAATCAGATAACTGTGTATCGAGTTTAATATTTTATTTTATAACTTGATTCAAAATATTACATCTGGAATGCTTGTATTTTCTTTAATTTTTGTCTTCTTCATTATTTTTTCATCTTCAAAACAATACATGCGTAGTAATCATAATTTTCCTTGACTACCCTGTAAATTCAGTGTAGCGCGCAAAATCAAGCTCGCAAATAAAATTTACACTAAAAGCTGCTTTGAATTTTAAGTTAAGGCACAGTTTTGAGGTTATCTGGCCTAAAGCCAAATATAGGCCGTGTTTCAGCTCAAATTCAATGGTACGGGACGTTTTGGCACGACGCTCTTTGCTTTTCTCCACTTGACTAGTCGCTGAATAAAAAAAGTCTACTGCAAATGAAATACGGTTATCGAATTTTAATTTTAAAGGCACTGCAAGAAAAAATTACTGAACGTATTGAAACAAAGATCGTTAATACTGAGTTTGAGATATGAATTTTGTGATTATGATTGATTGAAACATACACATATACACATCACACCCATAATCCCTTGCGGGGTAGGCAAAGCGTAAACTGCCGCAAAAAACGGCCATTTACACCACGTCCGACAAATATTTGAGGGTCATTCGGAAAATAATGTATCACAGATTGTCAGCCTATCGTCTTAAATTTAAATACACTACCTCAAATCCCTTAGTCACCTCTTACAACTCCCACGGGAAAGAAATGGGGAGATGCTATTCTAAGCCGGCATCACACGGCAATCTAAGCCGGCATCACACGGTGATTGAGCACAATTTAATTTATGATAATAAAACACGTTTATTTGACGCGTGCCACGATAAGAACGCAATATTTTGCGCTCAACAAGCGCTTTTTTACAAATTAAAAAGTAACGCTTCTCTTTGCCAATAGGTGGCGTTAAACATCTGGGGGTTTGTTAACTAGTCACGCAAGTGTTCTAGTAATGTTTTCTTCCTCGTTACTTTGCTGGCGTTCCTTTTTCGGAACCGTAGTCTTTCAGTCAAGGAAAACGCAGAAGACAGGGAAAACTGGCGGAAACTTCACCGACAAGAGCAATGCTCTTAAATATGAAAGAGAGTCTTTATTCAAATAAAATATCAAAATACGCTGGAATAAGCGCCACTAGAACCGCAAATATTATTTCGAAACTTTTTATCAAACTTCCATTATAACTTCTCCAAATTTTTCATTAATTGTCGTTGGACGACTCGGTGTCCGACACGTATTTTTTTTTAATCCCGGAAAATATGTAAATCGCCATGTATTGACGATTTTTAGTACTTTATGAGTATGTATTTTTAGTTTTTTAAACAGCTGCTAAAAATACTCGTTTCTGCGCTCTTTGGTAACTGTGCGCCGTTTTCCTGATTGTGATAGTATTCTTGAGCACGTAAGAAATTACAAGCTGAGTGAGCAAAATCATTCAAACCAGAACCCTTTTTGTGTCCTCACTCGAGTGTTTTCAATTTCGTAATTGGATACCTTATTATGTAGATTCCTCTTATTCTGCCCGAATAAAGCAGGATGTAAGGAACAGTACCGAAAACTTTGCCTGAGCAAATGACATACATATATATACCACGCTATTGCGAGGTAGGCATAGCTTAAACGGACGTTAAAAACGGTCATTTAAAATGACAGGTTTTCAGCCCATCCTCTAAAATTGCAATACACATGTTACCTTCGAGTCTCTAACGACACTCACAGGAAAGAAATAGGATAATCTAAGCCGACATCGCAAGGCGTGAAAAACTAGCCACAAAGAATGTGTTGAAAAAGGGTACTACTCTTTCGACCTACCGTCGTATATGAAGCCAGTCTAGCATAAAAATATTGTCATTTTGTATGGCACAGTGCTAAATGTATACAGTTCTATCTTAATTTAATTTTTCTTGGGAAGAGTTATTTAGATTCATGGTCTGATTATGTCTGAATTTCATTTCGGTACACCATTCCTTACACCCTGTATAGAATTTGTACTGAATCCTGAAATATAAACAACTAAAATCAATCTTCAAAACGACCATCGGAAATTCATTAAATTCAACAAAATAAACAGGGTATAAAAGCGTCAATCTCAAATTTCATTATTTTAGCGCTGCTCTTGAATCAAGAAAGAAATGAAAATTATTTTTATTTAAAGACGGATACAATTTGTAACACTTTTTGATTGCCAACCACAGTCCTTCCGAAGTACCTACTTACCTAATATTCTAAGAAAATTTGTATGTATTAAGCGGTTCAACCACTTACCGTCCGTCGTTGCGTATTTTTAAAGCACCGTAACGCATGCGTCTGTCAGACGAAATGAAATTGCGAACGATTTGACAAACGATATGAAACTTAACGCACCGTAGACGTATTTGTATGAAAATAAGACCGGGATGGGCTGACAACCTGTCTCTATGGCGATACACAATTTTCTGAATGACCCTCAAATATATGTCAGACGTGGCGTAAAAGTCCGTTTTTGCGCTCATTTACGCTCTGCCTACCCCGCAAGGGATAATAGGCGTGATATGTATATGTGTATGTATGTAAGATCGGGATTCTCAATTTCATTTCGTTCGACAGACGCACGAGTTACAGTCCGTTATAAAAACGCAACAATGTACGGCAAGTGGGAGAACCGCAGGCGTTTCTTATTGAGTGGTGTTTTATCATCTGTTGAGCGATTTGAAGATTTATAAACATACGATTTTTTGAAAACTATGTTTATGGCGAGTGTAACTGTCAACGACCTCGACGGTGGCGCCATTTCACCAAACCCTTAGTTTGCTGTTTTGGTCTTCTGGAGGTTTAAACAGTCATTTTTTCTAATATTCTAACGTATTTTTCTCATTTGTTGCAGGTAGCTCCAAACATCGTAGAGTTTATTAAATCACCAGTGAACATAATAGACTTTATAGCGACACTTAGTTTTTATATGGACGTTGTTGTGGAAATATCGGCGGTTCGTAGAATCATTGAGAAATCAGACATTTTAGAATTTATTTCAATTATAAAAATCCTAAGACTGTTCAAGTTGACTCGGCATAGCCCTGGATTGAAAATTTTAGTGCATACGTTTAAGGCTTCGGCAAAAGAGTTGACTTTATTAGTGTTTTTCTTGGTGCTCGGTATAGTGATATTTGCAAGTCTGGTGTATTACGCTGAAAAGTCTCAGGTAAGTCAGTTTTTAAAGTCTCATCTACAATGGTACAGCATGTGTGTGTAGTGTGTACATAAGATATTTTGAACCTTACTACGCTACTGGCTTGATGGCGTAGTAAGTAGTACCCCTGCCTGCTACGCCGAGGGTTGAGAGTTCGATCCCCACACAGCGCAAGTATTTGTAATTTTGTTTTTTTTTATATTTCTGGTAAATATGGGTGTTATATGTATGGTTTAATTACAAAAAAAAAAGTATTCATGTCAGCTATCTTGTCCCCATTGTACTAAGCTTTGCTTAGTTTGGGGCTAGGAGTAAAGTTTGATAAATTGTGTAACTGATAAGTATATGATATCAGTTCAATCCTCGACGATAACATACCTATATTTCTTTCAGAATTGTATGGCCGTAATTGTCTGAATAAAACTGCTTTAAAACTCTTGCGCGCACTATATCCATTTGCAGTGTGTTTTTGCGTTATACAAAACGGAAGGCCGCGTTGATCAAAAACTTTATAAGAGTAAGAATTTAAAAAATAACAATGTTATAACAGCTGACAGGTATAAACATGACACGTGCGTGTTATATTTTTACTAAAATTCTTCTCATTTCTCTCACTCGCTTTCTCTTGCTTTGTTACGCCAAACTAAATTCCTATTAGAGAATGTTGCTCGGGCCGAATGAAAATGCTGGCTTAGTCCAGTCAGGTTAACCTGCCTGCATGTAACATTGTTCATTATATTACGTGCATTTTCACTGCACATTTGCTGTGGTAGTGTGTTATCCTGTTTGTATTTTTACTTGACCCCTCCGTGAGTGTATTCTCAATATAATATTACAAAGAACATGGAAAATATTTCTAGTTTGCTATTCAATGTAGCCCGCAAATGGGTGTATTGCAATGTTCTTTTCCAGCTAGTGGACGTGTGATGCTGGCTTAGAATAGCACCATTCCATTTTTTCCCGTGGGTGTCTAAGGAAGCGACTAAGGTACTCGAGGGTGTCCTATTTAATTCAGTGCAAATATTTGTAGGGTTAGTTTTACTCATAAAACTGAACAACTTTTCCTGAGGAATTTAGGCAATATGAAAAAAAAAATTGGACGTACTATACTCCAAGTAACTCAGTTTATAAACATTTCTTTTTTCATAGATAGATAGATAGATGAACACTTTATTGCTTACAACATACACAACAGAAACAAAACAATACAGAAAACTTAATACTAAAAGTAAGCAAAGGCGGCCTTATCGCTTGCAGCGATCTCTTCCAGGCAACCTTTACATTAAAATAGAGACAAAAATTAAAAGATTTGCAAGTAGTTGCATAAGCAAATTATTAAATTTCAATAACAACACTCGACTTCATATTTCGGCCTATAATTTTCTTGCGCTGAATTTAATAGGACCTAATATCAGTCACGAGTAGAAAAACATGTCATATTTTTCTTATTTTATTTTATTTGACTTTGTCGGACTTTTTCTTTCAAAATTAAAGGTTTTCTCATTATAAGTTTGGGTATTCCGTAACATTATCTTTTTTTCTAACAATGGCAAAAGCATTCAATCATTATCAGGCGTCATACATAAGTTATCAAGGGAAAACATATTATATTAAAAATCTTAGACTTTTTCTTATTATTCTAATATAGCAGATATTGCGAATAAAAAGTGTACTTAAACCAAACGTTTTATTTTGCCACAAATACATACATTACGATAAAACAGTAAGCAGGTACTACAGTAACAGGTGTTATAATTACTTATAGTGTTTAGTTCATCTATCAGTACTTCTTGAAATGGTTTGGAGTATTTTTTTAATGAACCATCTTAGCAAACTGAATTGAATATGCAAATGGAAAGCTTTTTTATTAACGCTTTTTCGAATAAGCATCGAACGTGAACGTAACATTGCACTTGAAGTCGATTTGAATTTCGACACCTGCTCTCGGAAGTCAAAATAGCCACCTATAAAAACCTTAGACTAGGATAAAAACAGATATTGGAAAACATACAACTGCTGAAGCTAATATTCATGAGTAAGTATAGCATGAATGAAAAAATACTGAAACATTTTTCGAAGAAACTCTTAACATTGAATTTTTGTAAACTAACTTTTCATCCCGTGGTTTTACGTCGTACGTCTAAAAGATGAATAAAAAGTTTCAGATAAACTCTCCACTTCTATTTTAAAGTAGTTCATTGGGTGTAGCTTTGCGTTGATATTTTACTCAGGAGTTGGAAAATAGCATAAAAGACAGTAAGTTGTAATGTTATTCAGTAGATAAACCAATTTTTATCCATCAGAGCACTTTAAAATTGTTAACTGACTTATCTACATGAACATCGACATGTTTTACATAACTCAATCTTCATTTTGACGCAGCGTCAAAAGTGATTACGATATTTTTCGCTGTGTCACGATATATATTCCGTTGTGTTACAATATATTGTGATCCAGCACGAGCAGGGTTAATTGACTGTCATTTTTTTTCCGAAAAATGTTGCTGTTTTTAAAAAAAGGAAGAAGAGAAACGAATTGCTGTGAATTTTAGGGTTGCGCTTACAAATTTGCAACGTGGTCAGTTTGAATAAAGCAAAATGGTTGACCGTAATATTTTTTTATTTTTGGTTTATTATTAGGTGTGGTGTGGTACCGGCTTAACTTGGCATTACCCAAATTCAACCCGTGGGTGTCGTTAACTATAATCTTCTAAAGCATGGGCAAAAGCCATGTCATGTTACCTGTCAATGCAATATATTGTACTGCGCTCGCCAATTTGCCTGCTAAGCGTGGTGTATGTCAATATATATCCCGATAAGGGGAGGCCCATGTCCAGCAGTGGACTGTTGTGGATCCTAATGTATGTATGCTTTTGCTTTTAAAATCAAGAGAAAGATCATAGTTACTTTCTGTAAAAAATAAAAACCATAATATTTGATAGACAAAAGGTACCTAAAGGCGCAAATTTTTGAAGCAGTGGCAGAGCAACTTCCTGTGGCGCAAAGGTTCCGGGTTCAAGTCTCGGTGAGGCACACACAAAATTTATATAATACATTGCAGGATGAACCATCTGATTGTCCGTAAGAAAGATGGTTCCGTGCTTCGGAGGGCACGTTAAGCCGTCGGTCCCGGTTGCTGTCTACGACGCTCATTACACAACTATGTCAGAGACCTACTAGTAGTAGCAGGCGGTTGAAAATTTCTGACACCAGGGTCGTTCGTCAACTCAGTGTCCCACACAAAAAGCAGAAGTGCTTTTGCTATACCTTGATACTCTGTGAAAACATCTATTTCCGAAGATATTACTTTTTCTACGAAAACTGGATTTTTAAGTTGCTTTTTCCCGAAGCCGGTTAAAAATGTCGATACGGTAGAATAACCGGATGCACGCGTTATTGAAAGGAATGACTTTTCAAAATTGGAACATAAATCACGGCGGATACTTTTTAACAAAACAGTTATGATAGGTAGATACAAGATAGATGGTATGTGTAGTTACTTCAACAAATACTTATATTTTTGAGGTCTAGATCACAAACTATTTTAGATAATTATACTGCCATTAAACATACTATCATCACCCAGGGAATGGGCAGCAGCGTTCCCTGTGAATGCAACATCATTCGCATTCAAAACTCAACACTCTTGGCAGCTGGATTGTTGAACGCGCCATAAGGCATTGTATTCATAGGGAATGTTGATTCCCCCTATATAATACTCAGATAGATAGAATGCTTTTTTAAGCCGACACTGGACGTCGTATTTTCTATATTGAATTAAAAATCATTCAGTGGAAAAATGTCTCTACATAAAGTACACAAATGAATTCATAGTAGTAAAAGAAAACAGATTTACTTTACGCCCATACATACACACACATCACGCTTTTATTCTTTGCGGGGTAGGTACAGCGTAATAAACGGTCGCTATCGCCATGTCTGATAAATATTTGAGGGCTTTGTTCGGAAATTTGTGGATCACTATAGTGACAGGTTGTAGCCTGTCACCTAAAATTGTTATACACATACAACCCTTCATTCACTTAGTCAACTCCTACGACACCCATAGGAAAGATGCTATGTTAAGCCAGCATCACACGGCATACCGGCTTAAATAACCCCTGGCTGACAAATATTTGAAGGATTTGTTCAGAAAAACTGTGTATCACTACAGTGACAGGTTGTCAGCCTGTCACATAAAATTGTTATACGCATATGACCCTCCAAGGCCCGAAGTCTGCTAAATAAAAATCGTTTCAGTTGTATATCGATAGCGTGTCAGTCGGATGCTTTTGGTATTCTGCTAACAGTTTGCAGTATAGAATGTCACGGTGACAATAGAATGACAGTTGAGTATCGCTGGTATTACAATGGTTTAAAATAAGTGTATCCGGGCTCAGTCCCTAAGTAATCTTTTACGATTCTCGCGGGAAAGAAATGGGTAATGCTATTCTATATCGGCATCACACGGCATTCTGGATGGCTTGAATAACCCGGCGTATTTTTCAATATGAATTGAAATCATTCAGTGGTTAACAGGAAAAATGTCGCCACAAAAATATACAAATAAAATAGTACAGGAAGCAGATTTATTTTACACCCGTTATATCATATTTCGCTCGTGACTATAAAATGGACTAGTTGGTTGGGTGGTGCGCGGGCTGCAAGGAATACTTGAGGCTCGAAGGCCGCAGCTGTGTTGGTTTATATTTTATACGCAGAAGGAATTTTGATGGAGGAAGTTTTGATTTAGGCATAAATGTTTTATGCATTACATTTTTAGTTTTGAATAACAGGTTCGGAGGAAACAAAATAATAAATAAAATAAAAATATATCTCGCCGGCACTGGACGGCTTTTTTTCAATATATAATAAAAAATCACTCAGTTGTTAACAGGAAAAAGGTTCACAAATAAATTCACCGTGAAGGAATTGATTTATTTTACACCTATATTTACACATACATATATCACGCATTTATCCCTTGAGGGTGGGGGGAAAGCGTAAATTGTCAAAATTGTACGCTACGCCATCGCCATAGTGACAGGCTGTCAGCCCATCGCCTAAGATTGCAATACACATATAATTAGTGAGTCCCCTAATCACCTCAAACGATACCCGCAGGAAAGAAATAGGGTAATGCTATTCTAAGCCGGCATCACAAGGCCAATATTTAGTTATTCACCATAACTATTTTTTTAATAACTAGCAGCCCGCCCAGCGGTTTCACCCGCCGCTAACAGTTTCCCCCCGGGAATAAGACAGTTTAATATAGCCTATGTTCATCAGGGATAATGTAGGATTCTAAAAATCTTGACTTCAATTTGAAACAAATATCATTTGCAGATGGTGGTGGCGTAAAGTTACATGCCTGTGATTAAGGCTTGTACTTCGACGGAAGGAACAAAATTCAAATGAAATTCGGAAGTCATGTCAAAGAGTATATTATAGAGGTGTCACCATTTCATATAATGTTAGTCTAACTGGTACTGATACAATACTTGACGACTAATGGTAGTGCGACTGCCTGCGGCGCTAAGGTTCCGGGTTAGATTCTCGGTGGACTACTCACAAAGTTGATATTATAACTTGGAAGGAATATTAACCTACATTATATCATAAGGACCATATTTTGGAATAAGCTGAACCATTCGCCAAGACTTAGCTGAAATCATAGTATCCATATTAATTATGAACTGTATAAACTGTACTGTATGTTTGTTTGTTATTCTTCCACTTTCAGTACATGAAAAGAATTGGTCTAAAAATAAGGGCTTAATCAGTTCACAAAACACTTATCTTCATAACATCTCAAATCATATTTACAACTTTTTAGTTTTACGTTATTACAGAAGAAGCAAAGTCATTAAACTAAATAAAGCCAACTTATTAGTTCAGGTTTAAAAATGCAAGTGGTCAGTATCATGTTACGCACTTTGCGCGAACATATTTTTGTTTCGTTTTTGTCCATCCTGGTATTGTACATTTTTTTGCGAACTTCGACATTAAGACACTTTTTTTGGATATTTCTTTGTCATTTTCGTCATTGCGTGCACCTTAAGCGCAACTAATACTGTTAAATTTCAATTTCAATTTTAAACGTTTATTGCATAAATCAGTATACATAGATGTAAGTTCAAAATATAAATAGCAAAAACCTATTAGCCTAATTAGCGACGACCATTATATATTCGAGTATGATATTATGATAAGATAATAATACAAGCTGTTACGAAATAACGCAAAAATAATAATATTCTTTATATGCATCAGTCGATGAAATAATAACAGCACTAGTCTAGGTCAGTACTACACTTCCATTCCAACGAATTTCGGTTTGGCATACATTTCTGGTTATCTTCAGTTCATAGAAATGATTACGCCCATGAATTAACAAGCAATGTATAGCGAATTTCGCTGCGCCGTGGTGGCAACTTCAGTTGAACTTTAAACTGTCAAAGTAGTGCTGCGATGCAACGATAAATGTTTTGAGTAATTTGATATAAAAATATTATTTCCGTAATTTTAAAAATCGACACTACGGCTTTAATTTTTTGTCAATAGACTCTTTACAAGGGTCCCTTTTACACCCTCTCGGCTTTACTTGTTATTTTGTTACACGCGGTATAAAATAGCGGTCGCATTCTCGCACCGTTCATTAGTTTTTGAACAATATTTGTTGACCATCAGACAAATACAGAGCCGCATGCCTTAAAAATGTCATACCTTCGAACACCTTTTACAATCTTTTTCCTTTAATCACCGACACCAGTTGAATTGCTTCATAGTTAAAAATTATCATACATTTTGGTGGTATCTATTAAAGTAACTAAGAAAAATTAAAATCGAAGGTGCTTCTAATTGTTTGTTTGACTAAGGTTTTTAATCCATTCCTATCTGGATAATCCTATAATTTTTGGTCTTGAAATTGGTATTTTTAGAAAAGGGATTTATAGCCCTTTACAATGTTTGGTATATTTCGGTGTTACCAACGAACCAGGGTGACCACAACCTTTAATATAATGATACCCTCGACCTTCCCGAAATGATAAGTACCTACCTGGAAATTAATTTTAACATTAGTATTGGCATTTTGTTCGGTGACACTCTAGGACTTTCCAGCTAGGTATAAGTCTAGAACCTTTCAACCCAGTGTTACCCTAGCATGAACATCTTGACCCAGTGCCACTCTAGAACCTTTCTACCCCATAACACTAAAAACCTTCCGAATCAATTGATCCCACTCTTGAACTGAAATCTGACAAAAATCTTTTACTACGTAAATAATACTTTTGTTTACTAGGTACGCAAGTTTCAAGAGATATGGGCGTGATATGTGTATGTACGTAAGTACATGTACATAATTATTTTTCTCAAACATGCTAGGAAATGAGTTCATTTCTTTCAAAAAAAGAAACCGCGAAGTTTCACATTGTTTGTCACGTCTCAGATCACGCCAGCAAAGTTGTATGGAAATCCTTTGCTGGTGTCCATTAAGATAAATTCGTTATACGCTAAACCCACATAATTTGATTTCAAAATTATCCCGATGACTCTCTTAGAAACGGAACGTAATTTTGTATGAAACAGGTAACTAAAGACGAGGCTGTATGATGTGAAGACCCTTGCCTGTCCAGAATTAAAAAAGAAAAGAATGAACTAAACATTTAGTATGGCAGAATATTACGTAATACTGTGCCTTACAGGCGAATTAATTTTAAAAAATTACAATTGGTGGGAAAATTGTAAATTTTATTTGTTTCGTTGTGTTGTGGTCGCTAGCTAACTTTTATAAGAAGTACAATCTTTCATTTCCTAGCCTTTTTTTGAGAAAAGCACTATGTAAGCCTCGGGGAAAATTACTTTGCTTGACTTGTATAATTGAAACTATACTCGTCCAGACAGACAGACAGACAGAAACACTTTATTGCTCACATTAATAATCATAACATATACAAGAACAAAAACAAACAACACAATATAAGCAAAGGCGGCCTTATCACTTTAAGCGATCTCTTCCAGGCAACCCTGCACACTAAGAGAAAACATTGAAAAACACACTGTAAATAGCAGCGGCAACACATAAAAGACATAAAAACATTAATTTAACAAATCTAAGTAACTTTTTAAACTAAGTAAAGTTTTAACTAAACAATATTAATACCTACCAAATAATTTTTAATATACTTACATACATACTAAAATACAAAATATTATATGTATAATAGATATTTTATATAAACATACATATTATATTAAATAAACAACTAAATATATAAGATAATAAATATTATATGTTAAATGCAAACAGATTTCGCAAGAAGATGCTTGTGTAGTCTAGTTTTAAAGATGGCAAGTGACTCAGAGTGACGTATATCATGAGGTAACTCGTTCCACAAGTGTGCAGCTCTTACAGTGAACGACTCTCTAGAGTATCCACTCTGTGAGTGTTCACGTTGGACTCTAAGAATATTATCCACTTTGGATCGAACATTCCGACAGTGGTCTACACCCAGGTACTGAAAGCACTCCTTCAGGTAGGGAGGGGAGAGGGGATCATGAAGGATTTTGTAAAGGAGATGAAGGACATGCTCAGCACGGCGCAACCTGAAAAACGGCGCAAAGTCTTATTTTCCATACCTCGACAACAATGTACTAATACTTGCTTTCTTATAATTTGTCCTAAAACTGTGATTGGTGGTGACCGTATGCGCAGCGCTCCATATATACATTTAAAAATTTCCGCCGCGGTTAAAAAACTGCTTTTGTGCCGCCATGTCGCCGTCTAGTGTTGCATATAAATCGAACCTTACTACTTCATATTAATCTGCACTAACAACCACGTCATCCTATTATTTGATCGTAAAAATATTTTTAATACCTACGTCTAATCGGTTCATATTTAGCGTTTCGTTCGATGTACCAATCAACGTAGTATTGACATTGGCAAAATTATCCATAGCGGATAGAATGCCGTTGTTGTAGATAGTTGATATATTTTACGGCATAATTCTAGCTACAATAATTTTTCACGGTCAAAATATCGAACAAATGTACAGTGTGTCGCGTCTGCATCATATTCCGTTTATCTATGATCAATTCCACGTCAGTTTTGACAGCAGAGGAAACACATCAAAACAAAAACCTTTTACTCCCAAGGAAAGCAGCCGGAAACAGTAAGTGTTTTGCTAAATTTCTTAATAACAAAGTTGTTTTGTCAAAAAATAGCCGCCCGGGCGGGTTCAACGTGAAATTGCCATTAATAATCATACTAAGATCAATACAGTTCGATTAGCACTGGCGGAAGAAATCTCTTACGCCACGCTTCATCACTGAAAAATAGAGGTAACTTCAAATTTTAATTTCTCCGTTATTAAATATAAAATGAGATTTTGCGCTGCCCTGGCTTATTTCTCATATCTTGAAGAATAAAAAACAAAATTTTGTTGACAGTGATGTTCCTTAGAATATGTATAAAATGCATTCTCGTAGCTCGTTTTCACCTCACTTCATGGAAGTAGGCCCGTTAACCTGGCCAGTCCCATGGCAGTGCCTATATTTTTATTCTTTTTATCCCGCCCGAGCCGGTTTTCTATTAGGTCATAACAAAATTGTAATAAAAAAAAAGAAAATTGTGTAACACAAATTTCTTTTTTTAGAATGACGGTTCATGACGTCAATAAGTGATAATACTATCCCACATTGAATTAAGAATTTCAATTTCAATTAACAGTAACAGATTTTTTAAAATCGGTCCAGTAGTTTCGGAGCCTATTCAATTCAAACAAACAATAAATAAAATCCTGTTTCTAATATAAGGAATAAATTAGATATTGATGTCCTCTATAAAACTGTAGTACATCACTTTGCTCTAATGTCAATAATTTCCACAGCGTACGCGATATAAGATATTTTTTTGGTACATTTTTCACACGTTGGGTTACATTATCGAAATTTTCACGCGGATCCCTATTTTTTTCTCGTATAAAATATAGCCTATGTTCATCAGGAATAATGTAGGATTCTAATGGTGAAAGAATTTTTAAAATCGGGCCAGTAGTTTCGGAGCCTATTCGATGCAAACAAACAAACAAACAATCAAATCTTTCCTCTTTATAATATTATATTAATATTAATTAATAATATCTAACGCATAGCTCTTCTTTGTTTCTTGTGAAACTAGACGTTCGGCAAAAAGCCTATATTTGCCTAATACGATATGTCCAAAACTTTACCAATATGCCAAGTTGTCTGGAAGCTAAAGTGGCAGTCGTTTTTTGTTTGTACTTACTTATATAATTTTGTTATTCCACGGTTGCTTTGCGGTTGTTTTGCTTTACTTTTATTATTTATAAATGGCTTTTTCCTGTAGCTATATCAGGGAAATAGAAAAGAAACTATCTTAAATATTCTCAACTTATCGTACAAATCAGTTTTTTGTTCTACATGCATACACACACACATATCACGCCTTTATCCCTTGTGGGGTAGGCAGAGCAGTCATGCCACATCTAAAAAATATTTGAGGACCGTTTCAGATCATATTGTGAGAAGTTTAATAGTAACAGGTCGGCTTGTCGCCTAAACTTTAAACACATGAAACCTCCGAGACCCTTTTACGACAACCGAAGGAAGGAAATGGGGTAATGCTATTCTGATCCGGCTTAACACGGCACTGTTCTACATCTTAAGGAAATAGTAAAAAAATCAAGATTTAAATATACTATCTCTTACAAATAATAAAATCTCAATGTAAAAATATCGCATCTCGGTCAGAACGGACTGTAAGTCGCACGGACGAGTCAGAGAAAAGGCATAGAGTAGAAATCACATAGAGATGACACTCCCGCTCCAGACGCGCTCAAGGTCAATCCGTCTGGCTGTCTCTTAGAGAACAATTCAGTCGGGAGTGCGCTTCGCCGCGGAAACGTTCGTCGTGCGGGTCGAATTTTCATTTTTTGTGAAAAATTTAGCAATGCCGAATTATTGTGGTGTGTATGGCTGCAAAAGTAAGTTTTTTTATATTTGCCTAAAGATGAGCCAAGGTAAGTGATGATTTTACAGTAAATACCTAGGTACCTACCAACCATTCGTTATTATACGTAATTGTTGTGTGTACCTACTCCTAGTTTTACTTACGTAGGTACCTAGTTTCCATTTTCTAATTTTAACTACTTACCTAGGTGCCTAAGTCATTGTTAGCTGATAATGATAAATAAGCACATTCGTATCGTAGGTATGTTTTGCACCTATTTTAAAATTCTGTACCTACCTATTAACAATAAAATGGTAAGGTAAGACTTTAAAACGGGTAAATATTTTGTTCCCACGGGAAAACTGTTAGCAGCGGTCGCAACCGCTTGACTGGCCGCTAGTCTGGAATAAAATTATTGGCACGTGACAGCCCCGACTTAAAGCGCGGGAGAGTGCGGGGCGTTACGGGCTGCGGGGGGAAGTAGGTATTTAAAGCGCGGCTTTTGGGGCCCAGACAAAGGACTTTCGTTTCTATACGCAGTATTATTACCTATTCTTATGGAAAAGGTCTGGAGCTCGATTTCCTACGTATTATAAATAATTTCACCCATATTCACATTGGTAATTCAATCTCTCATAATAATCAAATTCGCTTAATTCAGATTTTTCTTATTTTCTAAAATGTCTGTATTTCCATTCTATTGAAATCGATTGAGCTTTCTAGTTACACGCAGAAACATTGCGTCCCCATCACCACCATACCTAGAAAAATTCATTGATCTAAAAACTAGATATCTCCGAAAGTGAAACGTCACGTAATTTAAAAATTTATTGCGTCAAATCGTAGTCTATTTTTAATTCTTACCTTGTCATGTGGTTTTGACAATCAGCTGTTTTCGAGATAAGTAAAAATGATTCACAACTTAATACGCGTGGTAAGGCCACTCGTTGCGAATCACTCGAATTTACGGTCAGGAAAGTGCTTTACTTTTTTCGTGTGTGTCACCGAATTGTCCAATGACCCGATGTACTCTGGTGTCAGAGTTTTTCAACCGCCTAACACCTACTACTAGTAGGCGTCTGACATGGTTGTGTGACGATCGCTGTCTAAGTTACCATAGACAGTGACCGGGACCAACGACTTAACGTGCCTTCCGAAGCACGGAACCATCTTTCGGACAATCACGTGGTTCAGCCTGCAACCTAACTAGACTGGGAACAAATTCACAAAGTGATAATTATTTCAACTTTATGAGTGCCCTGCCGAGAATCGAACACGGAACCTTTGCGTCGCAGGCAGTCGCACTGCCACTGCGCCACATCGGCTGTCATGGAATTGCATTTTGGGATTGCGCATGCGAAATAAGCCATAGCTTATTTAGAAAATCGAGCTCTTTAGGTGTTTCTTCTTCAATGCTCAGTCACGTCACGTGGTCAACCCTTCACTGTCAGAGTTTTTCGCCGCGAAAAAGGGCAAGATAAATGATCTTTCGCGTCGGAGCTGTGTCTACTCCGATCACTTAGTCACTCACATTGTTAAAGTACTACTTATACCTACAGGATCAAAGACGACGGACGGAAAATGTTAGCGACGGGCGGGGAATTTTGGAGTATATCAATGGTATTTCAAAGGTCCCGTATTCGAAACCCGGCCGTCGCAAAAAAAAAAAACAATTTCTTATTTTCATTTAAGGCGAGAATTTAGCGCGAGCAAGATCTTAAATCAGTTTTATTTAGACAATTACAGTAATAAAATTCGGAAAAATACCTATCAGTTACACACTTGACAGACAGTTGACGGCCGATGTGGCGCAGTGGTGGTGCGACTGCCTGCGACGAAATGGTTCCGGATTCGATTCTCGGTGGGACACTCACAAAGTTGATATTTATCACTTTGTGAATTTGTTCCCGGTCTGGTAAGGACATTTTTCGTTTTTCTTGATTGTCCAAAAAAAATGGTTCCGTGCTTCGGAGGGCACGTTAAGCCGTCGGTCCCGGTTGCTGTCTATGATTACTTAGACGGCGGTCGTTACACAACCATATCGGAGGCCTACTAGTGGTTGTAGGCGGTTGAAAAACTCTGACACGAAAAGAAAGAGTTACACACTTCAACAAACTTTACTAAACAAACATACATACATACATAGATCACGCTTATAATTCCTTGCGGGGTAGGCAGACCGTTTATGGCCGCAAAAAACGGACAATAATGCCAAGTCTGACAAACATTTGAGAGTTATTCGGAAAATCGTGATCGCCATAAGGACAGGTTGTCAGCCAATTGCCTAAAATTGCAATACACACCCTCAAGTCCCTTAGTCGCCTTTTACGACTCCAACGGCAAAGAAATGGGGTGATGCTATTCTAAGCCGGCATCACACGGCGTTAAAAAAAGTAACCTCTATTTGTTTTTTTTTTTCAATATTTTTATTATTATGTCTACAGTTTTAAAGTTTTAAAAAATATGCTATAATTTAGATAGATAATGTAGATACCTTTTCTACTACGAATACCTAAATTTGAGTCTAACGGTATTTCTCTAGTCTCTATGTCGAAAAAAAACGTAAATTCTTCTGAAACCTTGAGCGTAAAGGGATTGTCTGTTTCTCTCTAGCGCAGCCCAAATAAAAGGGACAAACTTTTCAGGTGAATCGGGGCTTTAAAACTTGACCAAGTGATAATATCAACTTTGTGAGTATCCCACCGGGAATCGAAACGGGAATTTTGCGTCGCAGGCAGTCGCACTACCACTAACAACACTATATGTAGTGAAGTTGCCTTATAAAATACATACAGGGTACCTGTGAGTGACTAACGTAAATTACGATTTGAGTTCTGATTTCACAAAAGTGTAGAAATTTACGCGGACGTATTTATTTGGTGCAGTAAAATCGCGGATTTCGTTATGAATTACATAAATACTCATTAATTCTATGCAGTGGTGCGGCAGAACACCAAACCCATTACTTTTGTATAATAGACCAATTAATAATAAATCTACTAATTGGATTTATAGTGTTATGATAAGAAAATTGGTTTTCATTTGGAAAATGAAAAATATTGACCGAGCATTTTAACAATATTTTTAGTCTTACCCTAGATTTGGTAGTAATATTTTTTTTCGTGGGCGTCTGTTTTTTGAACTACAGTAATACACACACACAATACACACTTGAATTCAGTTGATGTCTTGCGTTTTCATTGATCATAATTTTATGAAATAGTTACGCTAAGTATTGAGCAGTAATAAAAACTCTGCGTATTTTTTGTGACGTCAAATTTGTCGGTTTGAGCTATGTGTTTGTAATTTTAATAATTGTAATATTTTTTTTATGATGTCGCTGGTGATAAGAACAACTTCCTGAAAAACAAATAGGAAATTATTATTCAGCTTAGCATAATTGATATTGGATGTCTAACGTATTATTTTCTTATTCCTAGGGGAAGTTTTTCCATATCATGACCGCGCAGCTTAATAAACAATACTTACCTACCTACTGTCTTTTCCAGGACAATCCGGACAATCAGTTCAAATCGATCCCCCTCGGTCTGTGGTGGGCTATCGTCACGATGACTACAGTGGGCTACGGAGACATGGCGCCTAAGACCTACTTGGGCATGTTCGTGGGCGCGCTTTGTGCGCTGGCTGGCGTACTGACGATCGCCCTGCCTGTGCCCGTCATCGTGTCCAACTTCAGCATGTTTTACTCGCACACGCAGGTCAGTGAGCATCATCATCATTAAAACCATCGTCATCGTCATCGTCATCGTCATCGTCATCGTCATCGTCATCGTCATCGTCATCGTCATCGTCATCGTCATCGTCATCGTCATCGTCATCGTCATCGTCATCGTCAACTTCAGCATGTTTTACTTACACACACAGGTGAGTGATGGATTGTACCTATTTAATGAAATGCAGTACTGTAATCTGCCTGGGAAGGTAATTAATGATTTCAGGAATTTTTTACGACTTACCTAACGAAAACACGTACTTACTCTAGTATTCGATTTTTTTTTAATGATGTGCCAATTGTCTATTTGTACCCATTTGATAAGTCATATTGTTTTATGTGTGAAAAACTTAACGTTGATAGTATGATATTATCTTAACTATCTCCAACTGAGTTATCAACAAGATGTTAACATGTTTTTAAAGGCGATAGCCAGATGCGGAAAAATCCAAACATTTCAAGGACATAAAAAGAGCTACAGAAGTTAAAATGAGATCGAAATTTTTGCACTCGTTATCCACTTTCAAGGGTTCTGGCGAGTTTCGAAAGCTGTTGACACCGAATTGGATTTTTTTGTTTGGGTATAGTTTTTCCATAAATTTTAATTAAAGAAAGTGTTGAAAATATCTTTACCATGAGTATTCTCGATCGAAAAAGCTCAGAGTGCCCTTGCAGTAATTTTGTTTTTAAAAGACAAGGTAAGTATATTTTCAATGCGGTCATAGAAATCGTATCAGTGGAGCCTTACGTTAGATATGATTAAATTTGTCATTGTAAAAAAGATAACTGCATCATTGTGTTTTAATCCCTAAAGAACCCGATTTTTCTTTCCATGTAATTTGAAATACCTTCCTTGGTTCATTCCATAACATACCCGCTGACGATACCTAATCAAAATATATGATTTATTATTTAGCATATAATTATGTATTCATACTTTTATAACTTAAATAGAGACGAAATTTATATTTGAAGCCGGTTTTCCCGGAAAAAGTTGGTCTGTTTCATTCGCACTGCGCCAGATAGAAACAAGCAATCTGCTTTTTGACATAGAAACTTAATAAATACCACAATCAAGTTACAATCTGTAATTTTTACTAGAAAATGTATAAATCTAAATTAAAGCATCTGTTTTTTTAACATAAATGATTTATAAAAACGTATTTTTTAATAATAACAAGTTTAAAACTGTACACACTTTCTAACTGCAGACATAAAAAAATAAAAATGTTTCAAATAGAGGTGACTTGACCTTCTATCAAGTAAAATTTGACAAATAGATAGTATCTGTCATCTGTTTGATGCTCCACAATGACACGTATTTATTTCTGAATTTTATGGCAGTAATTGTCGAAATAAAACCAGTTTAAAACTCTTGCCCGCGCGCTATCCCCGCCTTAATAAAAAACGCCAAGCCCAGTCTGCAGTTTATTAAAACTTCGCTACATATTTTTGCGGATTCGTTTTTCATCCCGACCGTTCCATAAGTGTAAAAACTTAGCTGCTAGTATATTTTAACTTATTTAATACATATTCATTGTGTCGCTTTTTGATAAATACTTTTTTAGTTAATTTCATATTAAATTAAACCAAGAGCATCTGTGTTTAAGTTTACTGTCTTCACGCTCAAACAGCTTGACGGATTTAAATGAAATTTTGTATACTAATAGAGTAAGTATACCTTAAAATAACACAAAGAAAAACATGTGGATTCACGGGAACACCAAATAACAGCTCCAGGTGAATCCGCGGTAATCTAGTTTACTATCATATTAATAAACTAAATATCCACCCCTATAATTTTCTATATAAACTTATAAAATATAGCAGAATCTGCACAAGAAATTGCAGAGTGTAAATATATTTACCTAGATGTTGTATTATATTTTTTATTCCTGCAAAGCGCTGATTAGATAAACATCACTATCCGTGGCTGACGTCAAGAGACTAAAGAATAAATCCAGGAAATAAGAACGCGGCTTTTCTCTAGGAATGCAGCATATTGCAATGCGCTCGCCAATTCGCTTGCCAAGCAAAAAAAATAAAGCAAGACCCCGCAATATGGAAGCACTATTAATACGGGGTGTAAGGGACGGTGTACCAAAAACTTTGCAGGCATGATCAGACCATGAAACTGAACAACTTTTACTATGGAGCCTATGTTGGGAAACGATTTTTTTTTTCGAGTTTCCATAGAAAGTCAGTCAGCTGATCGGGAACTTTGTATGGGAGGACGAAAAAAATTTCTCGTTTACCAACATAGCTTCCATAGAAAAAGTTGATCAGTTTTATGGTCTGATCATGCCTGCAAAGTTTTCGGTACACCCTCCCTTACACCCTAGTGAATAATTATAAGACGGGCTTGTAATAAGAAACAACTTTCCACAAGGAACTTAAGTAAAAAATAGGACAAAAGTATTAGGGAGTCCCATTTTTTTTTCGAATTTCGACTTAGGTTTCATGGAGAAAGTCGATCACTATCACCAGCCCGTCTTGAGATTTTGCTATCGGTCACTAATAAGCTTCACCCAATATTTTCAATGAATCGAAACAAAACCCCGATTATTTTCCGGATAAAATGTGAATTATCCCAATTCAGATCTTGGGACTCGGTTTCTCGGTCCATCGGGTTTTCAGGCCCATTAATTTTTTAAATGGCCCTTTTTGTCCGCTACTTTGTAATATCTTTATTGCTAAAGCGCTGTTCGGATTTTACATTACCATATTACGTTTGATGTAAGTACTTAAGGGTCATGGTCACTTGATTTGGCAGAGAAATTTGCACGTAGTAATTAGTATTATTAAAAGAGAGCTTTTATAAGCTATTTGTTTTTTATCCATGTTCTTTTGAGAAAGATTGTTCTATTAGTCAACATTATGTTGCGGGATATTCGCTGCGCCGGATTTTATAGCTAATTTATACCATACCGTTCTTCAGCCACTTGGACATACCGCCGGGTAGGCCATGGCGCTCCATTGCCTTGCCATTGCCATTGGCTAATCATTATTCATGATGTGTCATGTGAAAGCTAGTCTTATTTACGGACTGCGACAGAGTCACTGATAGATCAAGTCACTTAGAAAAAGCCTATTCTATCTTAGACAGTTCTCCCAGTTTGTCTGTCGTTGCGTATTTTAAACGCACCGTACCGCATGCGTCAAAGTGTTTGACAGACGCATCCGTAAACGCACCGTAGCCGAATTTACATGGACATAAGATCGCGTTACAGTGCGTTAAAAACGACGGATGACAAGTGAGAGAACCGTCCCATGCCTTACTCTGAAGAAATTACACAGCTACCTTTTGAAATGCCGTTTTAGCAATAGCTCTAAGTAGTGTATTGATCAACAGCCTAAACAAGAAGTCTGTTTCAGACTGACCTGGTTCTAGCAATAGCCGACCAATGAAAGGTCAATTCAGTCCAATGGAGCATTGATCTCGCCAATTATAGAGTTTATTTGGACTTAGCATTTTGAATTCGTAATTGACGGCTGATTTGGCGCAGTGGTAATGCGACTGCCTGTGGCGCTGATGGGGCACTCACAAAGCTGATATGTTTTGTGAATTTGATTCCAGTCTGGTTAGGACATCGCAGGCTGAACCACCTAATTGTCCGTAAAATGATGGTTCCGTGTTTCAAAGGGCACGTTAAGCCGTCGGTCCCGGTTGCTGTCTATAATCACTTAGACGGCGGTCGTTTCTCAACCATGTCAGAGGCCTACTAGTAGTAGGCGGTTGAAAAACTGACACCAGGGTTCATTGGGTCATTCGTCAACTCGGTGCCCCACACTAAAAGAAGAAGAAGATTTGTAATTTATAAACACAAACAAGCTGAAACACTTAGTTATTATGAAGTTGATGACCCATGAAAATATTTAAATTGACAACAAATGGTGTAACGCGCACTTAACTTAGGCGTAATTATTACATAGAGCAGATAAATGAGAAGCGCCTTGTGATGCCGGCTTACAATAGCATCACCCCATTTCTTACCCATGGGTGTCGTAAGAGCCGACTAAAGTACTCGAGGAATGTGTATTGCAATTTTAGGCAATGGGCTGACAACCTGTCACTAAAGTGATACACAGTTATCTGATCGACCCTAAAGCTTTTTTCAAACGTGGTGTTAATATCCGGTTTACGGCCGTTAACGCTCTGCCTACCCCGTAAGGGATATAGACATGATTTAGGTATGTATATATAAATGAAAATAAGAAATTGTTTTTTTTGCAGCGGCGGTACTTACTATAATAGACCTAGGGTGCCTACTTGTTTGCCTTGTTTTTACACGAACTGTGAGATTGATATACCCTAGGTCGTTGTTTTGGGCCAAGTTTGACCAACGCCTGCCATTTTATTAATTCTTAACTAAGGCGAGTGTACTTGACAGTGGCGCCACTTCACTAAAAAAAACTCTGTAAATAGATTTTTTTATAATTTTAAAGAATTTTGTATACACAAACAATTTATCAGAATGTCCGTTGCCCAATATTTTAGCATTATCCTTATGTAAATAGATCCTGCAAACTCAATGACATGTTCGCTGTTATTTAAGTTATCGCAATAAATACCGAAAGTGGCCGTGTTTAGGCACTTTTCAAAAATATTTTACTTTTGTGAAGTAATCAAAAGTATTTTTCTGTGAAGTGGCGCCACTGTCGAGGTCGTTCACGAGTACACTCACCTTAAGTGGGGACAAGTGTTTTCGAAGCTCCTTAGTCATTTCATTAACAGTGAAATTCTAATCTGTAGTTTAAGTAGATATCCAAAGAAAATCTAACCCGTAGCAGTCATATTTAGAGACCAAGGCTTAAAGACTAGACCACAAATACAAACATACATATATCACGTCCCTTGCGGAGTAGGCACAGCGTGAACGGCCGTAAACTGCGAACATTTACGCCAAGTGTGACAAAATTGACATAGTGACAGGTTGTCAGCCAATAGCCTAAAATTGCAATACACATGTAACCCTCGGGTCTCTTCGTCGCCTCATACGACTACTGGACTCCTGGTACCCCCACGGAAATGGACAGAAGGAAATGGGGTGATGCTATTCCAACCGGCATCACACGGCACGTAACATCAATGAACCAACGAACCACGCGGATACCAATTTTAAAACGGAAATTTAAAGTTAATGCTCGGCACGTTATAATGGAGAATGGAAATACGATAATTTGCGGTTGTCGGATGTTGTGTTGGTTTGATGATAAGTTTATAAATATCAGAAGTAGGTAAATATTGTACTTTTATAATGTATTATTGTTGCATTCACCCGTTTTAATATTTATTAACAGTTAAAATGATAAATGTAGTTTCTGGATACATAGGTTCCTTTTTAATTCAGTGCATTTTTTTAGGGTAAGTTCTACTTATGAAACTTAACAACATAACTTTTTGAATATATGTCAAAATATGTTTTTTTTTTTCATATGATTGACCTTAAGTATACTTTTTTGAGAAAATAGCGTGATAAGAGAACGTTGTGGTATTAAAATAAGACGTAGTGACTGGTCTAGAAAAAGTAATGTTGAGATGGTTTGGTCACATACATACTATACACGTACATACATTTATCACTATAATATAATCCATAGCGGGATAGGCAGAGCTTAAGCGGCAACAAAAAACGGAAATTTACGCCACGTCTAACAAACATTTGAGGGTCATTTGGAAAATTGTGTATCGCCATAGTGACAGGCTGTCAGCCTATCGCTTAAAATTGTATAAACACCCTTGAGTCCCTTAGTCGCCTCTAACGATTCCCACAGGAAAGAAATGGGGTGATGCTATTCTAAGCCGGCATTTTGGTCACATCACTACATAGTATAAAATAAAGTCGCTTCCCGTTTGGTGTCTCCTTATATCTTGAGAATTACCCAACGGATTTTGATGCGTTTTTTTTTATTAGATAGAGTAACTTGAGAGGAAGGTTTATAAGTATAATTTATTCCGGGAAATTGTCACGTTCCCATGGGAAAACGGGTAGCCCAACTGGTAGTAAACTTTTGACCCCCTTTTGACACCTTTAAGGATTAAAATTTCAAAAATGCTGAAACACGTATTTAATTATTTTAAGTTATCAGTCTAATCAGAAATTTTAAAACAGATCACATTTAAGTTAAAAAACTTTCATACAAATTTTAACCCCCTTTTCACCCATTTAATGGTTAAAATTTCAAAAATGCTGAAACACGTGTTTAATTATTTTAAGTTATTAGTCTAATCACAAATTTTGAAACAGATCACATTCATTTAAAGAAACGAACTTTCATACAAACTTTAAACCCCCCCTTTTGACCCTATTAAGGGTTAAAATTTCAAATATGCTGAAACACGTGTTTAATTATTTTAAGTCATAAGTCTAATTACTAATTTTGAAACGGATCACACTTAAGACAACGAACTTTCATACAAACTTTTAACCCCCTTTTCATTCCTTGGGGGATAAAAAAACGGAATTTAAAGTAGCCGTCTGTCCCTGTCTGTTTGTTTGTTTGTATGCTTAAATCTTCAAAACCACTTAACGGATCTGGATGAAGTTTTTTTAAAAGAAAATGATTCAAGAGGAAGGTTTTTATGTATGTATGTTATGTATGTATGATTTATGTCGGGAGAAGGTCTGTTACCCGTGGGAAATCAGTTAGCAGCGGGTGAAACCGCTGGGCGGGCCGCTAGTTGAGAGAATAAATCAAAGAAAATAAACGAAACAAGTGTATATGGCGAGTATGGATGGTAACGTTGGAAGGGGAAGATCTCGACGGAGATACCTAGATCAGAGAGACGTTCTAAATAAAGGTAAGGTCAAGAGTACCCGAAACCGACGAGCGTGTATGTAAAGATTGATGCATGTTGAAGAAGCGAAAGAGGTGTGTCAGGATCGCAGCAAGTGGAAAGATGTGGTCTCTGCCTACCCCTCCAGGAAAAAGGCGTGATTATATGTATGTATGTTACACATGTATTTTGCATAAGATTGCAACAGTTACTGTTTTGCAAACTAGTTATCTTATTGGTGACAGGTGGTTTACTTATTATTATTATTTACTTGCCCGTAACGTCCCACTGCTGGGCAAAATTTTCCCGCCCATTTTTCCTTTCTTCCCTGTTTTGGACCACCAACGAAGGTTTTTATGACCTTTTTTAATTTAAATTTGTCACAATTAAGTAAAAAATTAAGGCCTCACCACATAAAAAGTAAGACATCCGATTAACGCGAGTTTAAACAAAACTATTTAAAAACAGTTAAATACTCGTTCAACGCGTGTTTGACGTAAAGAAACGTAACAGTTATTTCTATAAACCAGTATAGTTACAGTAGAATCACAACCTTTATATGTATATATATTTATTAATTACATATATTAGTGTTCGTCATACTAGTTTATTATTGCATTTATTTTGCACCTGCCTCGCCCATTTCCCATGCCCTAAGGTAGACTGGTATATAATGCCCTCGGCATTAAGTCCGCCCATGTAAATTAATTGCATAAAGTTAAATAAATAAATAAATATAGTTTCTATCGACTTCATACATACATCACGCCTATATCCCCTGCGGGGTAGGACTATTTAATAGTAAATGAACATTAACCATTAACAAAAGGGCACAAGTCGTTACTGGCATTAAAATACACTTGCAAAATTGGCGGGCAAGGAGTGAGCTGCGGTAGCCCAGATGGAAGAGACGTCGCCACTAGGAATGCGAAAGTCGCAGGTTCAAATCCCGCCCGCGTTTGAAAATTTTGCAAGTTTTCAAAAATTGTATACCTAACACGGAAAGTGTTTTAAAATTTGGTATTCAATTTATCGCGGGTTTTCATCGCTTAGACTATATTCAATCTGTAAAGAAAGAATTAGTCGCCGGGTATTAGTTGCAAAACTAACCCGGTAGATAAAGCCATGCCACGCGTTAGTGGCATTTAAATACACTTGCAAAATTACAAAGAGTGAGCTGCGGTAGCCCAGATGGAAGAGGCGTCGCCACTAGTAATGCGAAAGTCGCAGGTTCAAATCCTTCCCGCAATTAAATTTTGCAAGAATAAAGAAATAAAAAAATAATGAATATGGCACAAGTCTCATTTACACACTTGGAGATGATTGAAAAAGTTCTCGGAAGTTAATAATATGCACTTTGACAAACTATAAAGTACTGTACTTTCCAAAACAGAATAATAAGTTGTTGAGATGTGCATGGAATATGCAACTTTATAACGCTTCCTTGTCTGTGATATATTAGCCAACATTACAGCACAGTTTTACTTAAAGTTAATATGAGTTCTACGAGACTCTACGAACTATATAACGAGGCTCTACGGACTGTTCTACGAGGCTCTACGGACTGTTCTACGAGGCTCTACGAACTTTTCTACGAGGCTCTACGAACTGTCTACGTTCTAGCTTTGTAAAACATTCGTAGCTTGTATGTAGTGGATTGTATTTCAAGGACAATCTAGAATGTGTCGTTTGTTTAAAATTTTCTCGTTCTAAGGTACAGGTAGGTAAACAGTTCTCCTATTTGTCATCCGTCGTCCGTCGTTGCGTATTTATAAATACAGTACGTCTGACAGACGCATCCGTAAGTGCACCGTTGCCATATTTGTATAGGAATAAGATCGGATACGGAATTTTCGTTCGCCTGACAAACGCATGCGTTACGGTGCGTTATAAATACGCAGCGACAGACGACAAATGGGAAAACCGACGTAGACTTTCCTGTATTATTAGAAATTTGTTATGTAGGTACTCGTCAATATTGTTTTTTTTTTTTAAATAAATCATAATTTTATGTGGTGTAAAATTATATTATGGAAAGTGGAGCCTGCCACTTCATGTAAACCATACATCAAAATGTCCTGCTATTCGATAATTCACTGTAGTTAAAGTTAGAGTAGAAAGTGCTAAAAACGACCACTTTTGGTACTTATTGAAGGAAACTGGAAACATAAAAACAGTCTCAAATTATAAATTTAACTTAAATTAATTTTAATTTTATTAACTTAAAGCTCCTAACCCTAGCTATAAACTTTTAATGGAACGATGTATGTAAAAGTCTGAAATAAAGTATATTTTTAATTATAAATTACCGCTAATCGAGTTTAAGCGAATTTAATATAACACCAAATAGTTGTGCAAAGAACATTCTGGTGTATTATTTGCCTAAGATATGATTATTTTTTACAGTGGCGCTAATTTTGCAGCACCACTCGTTTTAAAGTATCCATAACGAATGTTCCTAAAGAAATAAGTAAGGCCCAAGAATCCTAGCCAAACAATACGCGAAAGTCCTAATTTATTTAAGCCAACCACTGCGCAAAAGTTACAAATAATGTAAATTCTTACATAAACTGGGGCAAACAAACTTCTTAGGGATCCGTCATTCACTAATTGTCTTGCTCATTTACAGAGTATTTATTTGGATTACATTTTGTAGGATCATTTTCAAATTTTTTCAATAAACAAGTGTATTTTTTATCTCACCTTGATAAACCATTAGTTAAGACTTATAGACAAAATTAGAATAATAGGTAAGTTCCAGTTTTATGCAAGCCCTAATAAATTAGGAATGTCTTCAACTTGTCGTCCTTCATGTAACGCATGCGTCTTTCAAATTAAAAGAAACTGCAACTTCCGATCTTATTCCCATGCAAATACGGCTACGGTGCGTTTTCGTGTCCAACAACATGACAGACGCATTTATTACGCAGCGTTCAGAAGACAATAAAATTAAAATAAAATTAAAATTAATTTATGTGTCTGGAAGGAGATAGGTAAAGAGTAGCTACTTAATATCTCGCTTCTTCATTCAGCCGTAAAAACCAATCAATCTTGTGCCTACATATTAACTTCTACAAAACAAGAAGTTTGTGATTGAATAATTGAATACTAAGTTTAGTTAAACTGTTAAAAAGAATAGTAAATAAACTGATATGCCGGCTTAGAAAAAGCATCACTCTAATTCTACTAGTTTGTCTCGTAAAAAGTGACTAAGCGATAAGTTTATTCAGGGAATAGGCAGCAGCGTTCCCTGTAAATGCAATATCTTGCACTGCACTCGCATATCCGGATACCAATCTTGGCGAGTAAATCAATACCTCCGAATAAGGAGAGGTTCACGTCCAGCAGAGGTCTGTTGTTGTTGTTAATGAATGTATAATGAAAAATCTTCACTGCATAATTTATAATAATGCAATCTTTATAATTTCAATAACGTCAGGATCAATATTAATTGACGTCATATTGAACGATTGATAACTTGAAATGAATTGTTCTGTTTACTCTTGATAATATACAAAACCTCACAAATAAGCCGTAACACACCCTAACCCCTTCTGTATTTACACAACAAAATAAACAGAGGCAATGGGGCGCCTAATGTATGCTCTGATTGATTAAAGGTCATTTTTACCTTTCATCGTGTTTATTTAGGCCGCTAGCTGACATGTTCTACAAAAACTGTATGAGGTAGACATAATTTTTGACATTTATTATAGCGTCACGTAAAAAAAGTTTTTCGCTAGGTCGCTTCATATCTACCTACATTTTAATGAGCATTTTACAAGTCACCATGGTGCACCGTACCGTGTATGTGGAACAGTGTGATACCGGCTTAAAATAGCATCACTCCATTTCGGCCTCGCGGTGTCTTAAAAGGCGACTAAGGGACTCGTGTTTTTCATGTTTTTTAATTTTAGGCGACAGGCTGACAACCTGTCACTATGGCAATACATTTTTTTTCGAAATGCGTCTTAAATGTTTGCCATATTATTTACGACCATTTACGCTCCGATTAAAGGCGTGATGTATGTATGTAATATAATGCATTTAACATGTAATAATGTCCATAAATTAATACCAAAAGTGGCCGTTTTTAGGTAGGTACTTTTTCTATTATTGTGAAGTGGTGCCACTGTCGAGGTCGTTGACGGCTACACTCGCCTTAATTACTTAATTTATTTTCATTTGCACTAATGCGTTATCATATATTTTTGTTAGATTATTTTTATTGTAAAGTAAGTTTCCTTTATAGATGATAGTTATGTTGGGAATCTGTTTACCTGAGATACAGAAAATCATTTTCTTAATTCAGGAAATAGGTAAAACTCATTGTAAAAGTATATCTTTTTATAAGTAAATTTATTAAATAAAAGAATTATGTTATCTTACCTAATTATTATTTGGTCCCCATTATTTTAATTTGCAATATGGTCCAAGCATTTTCATCACTATTGAAAGCTTAAAACGTGGTCTATCGCAACTTACAATAACGTCAAATATTTACCAAGCTGTTCCCGTGTATGACCCTCTTACGTTATGGCGCAGTAAGTGTATTAAAATTATAGGAAAACTATTTTGCACTGGCGTGGCAAAGTTCTAATACTGTACCTTTCTACATCAACATTTAATGTAAAATTGGGCACGCTAAGATGGTCGATTTCAAGGGAAAGCTTAAAACTATTTCGAGATTTATGCACACTTTATTGACAATATCTATTAAAATAAAAATAATAACATTACATTGAACAAATTTACGAAAAACCTCGCGTATGTGATGTTAAAATAGAATTAGAACACATTTCGTTTCTTTTATATTTATCTCTTTGTCTGTTTGTCTGCGAAAATCTCCGAAGCTACTAAACGCATTCAAATGAAACTTTTAGTTGTGAAAATCTATTCAGCCTGGTCAAAGTCTAGAATACATTTTACCACAGAAAAATTGCTCATTCCTACGGGAAATTCGATAAAACGTAAATATTGTACGTTTAATCGAGCAGCTACAGTTTGAAGGATACAGAAATGTCTGCTTAGCAAAAGTTATTCCTGGTCAAATTCTAGAATACTTACATACATACATCACGCCTATATCCCTTGCGAGGTAGGCAGAGCGTAAACGGCCGTAAAAACGGACATTTACGCCGCGTCTGACAAACATTTGAGGGTCGTTCGCAAAATTGTGCATCGCCATAGTGACAGGTTGTCAGCCCATCGCCTTTAATTGCAATGCACACCCTCGAGTTGTTTCTCCATGTCGCGACGTATGTACGTAAAAACTTAAGTGCATATAAAAAGCACAATGACTTTGTAACACCATTTTTTATAACGCGTTCGTTTGTTCGTTCACTGGTATTTCTGTCGTTATTTTGTGCACTTGACACTGGCCGATTTGCGTTCTGCGCGGCCATCTTGTTGAAAAAAGTAAACGAGTTTTTTTTGCGAGTCGTTGACTTGACAGACTGTCGAGGATCGACATTTAAATTTAAATTATTTTGGTGTGGTCGCTAAGGTAAGCCTTGTTTTTTTGAATTGCTTTGTGGTTCTTTTATCGTTATCTTTCCGTTTTGGGAATAAGATCTTGATTTCCTTACAGATTTTTCCGACCGAGCTCCGTAGTTGAAACTGGCTCTGATAGCCCATGCAACCGGCATTCCTACAAAATGTAAGTATTTTTGGTGATTATCGAGTGCTTATCGGCTTGTATTTTCGTATTTATAAACCTACTTTTACATTAATTCCAGGGCGCATCGGATCGCGGAGTCGAGATGACCGCCACCTTGTTTGTCACATGGCCACTTGTCGAGTGCCTTTAAAACCCCTATAAACAGGTTAGTTTGTTCAAAATTCATTTATCCATGGCGTTGGTTACGCATTTCGACTTAATTATTCACAATTTTACATGAAAATTCTTGCTAGATTTGCCCCAAATATGGTTGAGGTTATGTTCCTTTGTTACACTTATTTCTGGTCAAGTTCTACATTTTAGAAAGATTTGAGGCTTTTTACACCTTGGCACCCACCTAGAAACCCCAGCCTAGTCAATATTTTGGGCAAAGTTTTGTTATTTTCTGAGATTTTCATGAAGTTAGTTGACGGACCTAAGTAGGTTCCTGCAGGAAAAACCCGAGTGTTTGAATTGATAAATATCCTTTTATTAGCATGGTATTTAGAGCCTCTTCGTGTGGGCAAGACGCCCATTATCAATATTGTTTATTTTTCATGTAATTTTGTAAGTTAAGAATTTTAAATCTTGCCGTCAAGCTCATAGTGCTTCCTAGTTCATTTAGTTACCTGTATTGACTATTTTTATATTCTATTACAGGGGTTCTTCTGGAGGGATGAAGGTACATCTTTAAAGCTGGGGATTTTATCCGGAGGGATGAGGAATTCTTCCTGGTAGCGGCTGCAGTTTTGTTTAGAGACATGAAGTTTCTTTGTGAGGAAGTGGAATTTTACTGTGGGTAGGCCACCCGCTGTGAGGTCGGTAACGTTTGATTATTCACGTTTGGTGTCACCTGTGCCAGGCACACATCCGTATAAATTTTGGACATTGTCTCCGAAGCATCAATATCTGCATCTCTTCTCTCCGTCTAATGGTGTCGACGCTTATCTAGTGTTGGTTTTGCGAACTACACTGTTTTATTGTCGTGGAAGTGTGGATTCGGTTTTGCTGTTTCACTACTTACCTTTTGAACACTTTTCCGTTGGGCGTAAATGTGTTGACCCTCACCTTCGTCTCAAATCTGAGTAAACTTAATAGCTTTCGATGTAAGCTATTGAATGCTAATTTACTACGTATTTTTTTTACATTTTCCGTTGGGCGTAAATGTGTTGACCCTCACCTTTATCCCAAATCTGAGTAAATTTAATGGTTTTGATGTAAGCTATTGAATGTTAATTTACTGTGTACTTTCTAACAATTTTTCCGTTGGGCGTAAATGTGTTTGCCCTCACTTTTGTACCAAATCTGTGTAAGTTGAATGGTTTTCGTTGTAAACTAATGTGTACTAAATGATTACCTACTTTTTTTTACATTTTTCTGTTGGGCGTAAATATGTGGCCCTCGCCTTAGTTCACTTTAACCATTTCATACGTTAGGCGTAAGTTGTGCGCCCTTACTTTAGTACCCAATCTGCATAAATTGGTTTTTCTTTTGTTAAATTCTTATATGTCGGCTGTTTGTATAACCTGTACACCCATACACACAAAAGCGGCGGCTCACCGAGCAAATGTAAGGCCCCATAACTTATAAACCTTATAAATAAAAAGGTTAAAAAATAATTAGTTGGTTTTCTTTCACCCTCCAAGAAAGGACCGTTACAACTTGCACTCACGTAACACCCGCAACGCCGCTAAACTTGTGCCCGTCAGGCACAGATTAGCAAAATCAAATAAGCTTACACATGTCATGGGGCCCTCGGTATACAATAAGTTGCCCAATGAAATTACTGAAGCAGCCAATGACAGCAGCTTTCAGATTAAATTAAAACGCTGGCTTATCGAGAAGACGTTCTACTCCATAATGGAATTTTTGACATTTAAATAAGTAGTTTTAATTGCATTGTTTTCTATTTAATTTTATTTGATTTTAATATAATTGATTTTAATTTGATGTAATTTAATTGATTTTAATTCAATTTGTATAATTGATGTGATGTGTTTTTTATCTGATTGACCCTCAAATTTTTGTCAGACGTGGTGTTAATGTCCGTTGAACGGCCGTTGACGCTCTGCCTACCCCGTAAGGGATATAGGCGTGATTTATGTATGTATGTATGTATGTATGTGATATTTTCTTTTTTTTTATTCTGAATTTTCTTTATTGTTTATTTGGTCTATTTTTAAATTGTTTTTAGTTAGTGTAATTTTACCTATATTTTGTGTGACTTGTATTTTAAAAGATACCTATAAAGATGAATATGAATATCGAGTTGCTTAGTCGTCTCTTACGACACCCACGGAAAAGATATGGGGTGATGCTACCCTAAGCCGCCATCACACGGCGAACACTTTTTAATACTTTTTGCCCGGAAAAAATTAAACATTAAACGTAGTTTTTTTAGGCCGCCGCCAGCTACAAAATGAGGGATACACAAATGTCTGCATAGCAAAGTTGTTCAGCATAATATGCCGCTTCTGATAAAAAAAAGAAAATTGTTATATAAATTTCTTTTTTTTACAATGACGGATCATGACGTCAATAAGTGATAATACTATCCTACATTGAATAAAGTAATTTCATTTTCATTTTCAGCTGGCACATTGGCATTGAGGGTCTGGAGGACGCAGTCGGGTTTTTGACTTCTTCATAACTAGCATGTTGTAAAACAAACTTTTCCATTGTATCCTCTACACATGATGCCGATGGATATGTCGATTCCGTTTAGTTATATTTTAAACAACTCATTTCATCCATAAAGCTGGACCGGAAAAATACAAAATACCTCAAAATCATGTCGAGCGCGTTGGTATTACAGGTTATCTGCCAATAAGTCCGATTCGGAATACATTGCTGGTTATCTTTGAGTTTTTTATAATATTTTAGTAAAATAACCAGCACTGTATGCTGAAGTGGACCTGTTGACAGAGTAGCGTAATACCAACCTAACTTACCAGGAAATCTCCCACCGTGCCATTGATTCTGCGTTCCGTTTCGCACACCATTTGTTGTTACGTTTCTTTACACGACTTTCGTTTGTTATTTTACGGCCAAGTTTTATGTACCTACGCCTCGTTTCTTGCAGACCATAAAGTTTAAGTCGACGATGTCGTGGATAAGAAATTGTATTTCGAGAAACATATTCTTATATATATTTGCTGCTCTTATATATTTGGTGATGTAAGATTTGGCTACAAGTATATTAGATGACTGCTATTACCAATGCGACTAAAATAGCTTTATTATGCATAATATCTGAAGGCGCTGTTTTTCCTGAAAAGTTGGTCCTTCTCATTCGCACTGCGCTAGAAAGAAACAACCAACAGTTTTGCGCTCATGTTTTTTCGACATAAAATCTAGAGAAATACTGTTACAATTTCTAACTCAGCCATTTTCACAATAAAAGATATGTACCTAAATTATACAATAAAATATTTATCTCGTCCGGACGGGTACGGAAGGCTGCGTTGAATTATTATTGAAAAAAAAATTAATTAGTGGTGACCTTGGGGCCGATAGAGGTAATAACGTCTCGACGCGACGGTATTAGACCTATTGCGGCTTGCATCAGTTTGACGCAGAGGCTAGAAGGGAAGGCAAGATAGTAACCACAGATAATCTTTTCTTTTATTATACGTTGAAGGTCAATGTATCAATTGCTTGAAGGTTCTATTTGAAATTCGTATATATAAATGTAGACTAGCTGTTACCCGCGGACTAGCCTGCGTGCTCATATTTTATACGAAGGGACCATGGACGTAAAAAAAAGTACGGACAGAATCCGGCTAATAACAAACTGTGTCGCTCAAAGTCGGCCAGTTCTCTGTACGTACAAGTGCACACGCACACATTCACACATTAGTCGGCCATAACGCGCGCAAACGTCAACATAAGCGGACAAAAATACCCACCGAAAATTTCGGAAAAACAATATGTCTTGCGTGGTGAAATGGTGTAAAAACCGTAGTGACCAAACGAAAAAACATCCAGGAATTACGTTTCACAGGTAAATAGATAATTCAGTTACTTATTTACAGTTGTTCAATTTAAAATAAATTTTCATTTTCAAGAACAAAACTATTTGTCAAACATCCAGTGTTGCTAGTATTCACTTAAACCATTTCCCCAAAATATGGGAAGCTTATCTACAGTTCTACACTTATATTATAAAGAGGAAAGATTTGATTGTTTGTTTGTTTGTGTGTTTGTTTGACGCGAATGGGCTCTGAAACTACTAAAACGATTTCAAAAATTATTTTACGATTAGAAAGCTACATTATATTTATCTCTGCTTCTTCTTCTTCTTCTTATCGAGTGGGACACCGAGTCAACATAGGCTATATTTTACCGCGGAATAAACAATAAAAATATTTTTATCTATCAACTTTCTTTTATTGGTAAAAAATTTGCTAACTTGGCAACCCTTAATTCACTTATACATAGACAGCCGCCGCCATTTTGCTTCCTCAGATGTGTCTTAGCTGGGATTCCGTCAGTACTTTTTTTTACGTCCATGGAAGGGACATATTCATTAAGCAAGAATAAAAGGTGCAGACCCACTGGGCTTATGTGATGCCACGTACTTATGTGAGGTGATGCCCGTAAGAAGTCATCACATTAGCTTTCATAGCTTTTTATTTCTCGTTATGAAATCACGGGGCTCGCGTGGGGCATATATAGGCCAAACAAGTATAGGCCGTTTGAGAGAAGTGTGAGATGGGATACACATTAATTACATTATTATTATAATAAATTATGAATATTTTATAAAATATTATGTACAATTTGTGCCTATAGTGGAGCTGGGTACCAACCTTTACTGGTTTTTCTTGTAAACTGTACAAAAGCCAGTTTAAATTGGTGCTTTGTTATAGATATAATTATGCTGCTGAAAGTACTTTTTTAACAAAGGAATATATTGATGTTGATCATACAATACCTTTTTACACGACTGCCCAACCAATTTGCAGTGTGATGCCGGCTTAGAATAGCATCATCCCGTTTCTTTCCCGTTGGAGTCGTAGGAGGCAACTAAGGGACTCAAGGGTGTGTATTGCAATTTTAGGCGATGGGGTGACAACCTGTCACTATGGCGATACACAAATTTCCGAAAGACCATTAAATATTTGTCACAAGTGGCCCAAATGTAAGTTCTTTGCGGCCGTTTACGCTCTGTCTACCCTGCAAGGGATTATAGGTGAGATATATATATATGTGTGTGTGTGTGTGAGCACAACCAAAAATAAGATTGTAATGTTTAAACTTTGATGTGTTCATATATGATGTGTGATTCTTCAAAGTGTAGTCTAGGTGCGTAACAAATAAACTTAAGTACTGGCAGAGTTTCTCTTTTTTTAGAATCTTTTTTAATCTGGTGGTTCGGTCCACAATGTTCTAACTAGACTGTAAACAAATTACAAATTACCAAAGTGATAATATCAACTTTATGAGTGTCCCAGTGGTAATCGAACCCGGAACCTTTGCGCCGCAGGCAGTCGTACTACCACTACGCTACAACGGCCGTCCAAACGGGTAGCTGAAATTTATCACTATCATTGAGCAAATCGGCAGAAACTCTACCAGTAATTCAGCTGAAAAGTGATCGTAAAACGTAAGACTATAACTACTGAACAGGACAGGATAAACTGAGGAACTGAGGCATTAGACACAAAGCTAAAAGCTTGAAACTTTTTTAATGCACAACATTCCATCTTTGCAGTCATGGACACCGTAAGAACAGGTAATTACGCGTTTCATTATGTCATCTTATCTTCTTATCTTAATTAGCCTACATCGTCCCACTGCTAGGCAAAGGCCTCCCTCTTCTCTTTTCATCCAGTTCTACTCTGGGCCTCCAAGTGTCAGTCTTTGCTAAAGGCATGTAGCTCGTCTCGCCACCTGCGACGGGGTGTTTAATTTAGCGTTGCTATGCTGGGGTAAGTTAGGTATTAATGACGGTCTATGAATACGCCGCGATGCTCGCCCGCACGCATCGCTCTGGGCATATGTTGTCCCTTTCTCGCTCGCGGGGCGAGGGTGGCGGCGTGCGCGCGGGCCGCCTGGTAGGCGCCAAGCGGTGATTTCTGCACCGCACTATCAGTCACTCAAAACCGTTCGGACGGGAGGGTATCGCGTATTGTGCGGATTTCCCGCCACGCGTTTTGTGATGCCGCGTGTAATGGACGATTCAATTTGAGATCGCGCGTGTTGATGCATCGTATTATTGCGTTTCTCCTGGGTTGTACTGGAATGCCAGGCTTAGTGATTGTTGGATGTCTCGACGTCTTCCACGTGAGCGTCGCGTTGAATAGGCATCAGGTGGCCATTTTGGCCCGCGTTTGTACGGCCCAAATTCGGGTTGGGTCACGCGTAATGACTAATATCAAAGTGGAATACGAACAGAAGCTGTGAGTGGTTTGACGTGAATAACGCGCCAAGGCTGTAGTGGAATGCTGGGTGTCGATATCTTTTCCACCCAGCCCTGTAAGTACCCACGGAATCCCCATTTGATCCATTCCCTGAACTTCCTTTCTCCGTTGGGTATTTTATGCATTTGGACCGGCACGTTGACTGTAAGTGTTAAACCTGGTTGTTTAGTATAAAACTGTTTATTCGTGTTAATGGTGTGTTCCCTTTAGTCATATTTGTTGTACCATATCATTGTGACTCCTTAGTACGAATTGCGGAATTCGTGGGGTGATATAATTTGGAGGTACTTACTTATAATCTAGTGCTTATACGTGTGACGTACAGGGACCGGAAGCGCTTTCCCTTTAAGGGGTTTTTACCAGGGTTTGGAAGCAGAATATTTCTTTTATTTGATAAAAATACACGGCGATATTGCTTGATATTTTAATGACTATTCCTTCACACGGAAACCCAATGAAAGGCTTTCCCAACGGGTAAGTTAAATTGTTGCAAAGCAGAACAAAAAAGCCTATTGATCGACTGTCCTAATCCGCTAGGGAAACCCTTCGATAGCGCTTCACGCGAGATAATTCATGCGAGTTAGTGCCGTATGCGTAGTTAATATGAGTGAAATTGACTTTGCAATAGTGCCGCTTGGAGAAGGTGGAGATTCATTATCACTAGACATTTTCTTCATCCAAATATTGAATAAGTACGACAGAAAACATATATTTATCAAATTTAAGAACAGGATATTATTTATGTACCGGCAGATTTTGTATTTTTCAAAAAACATCATTTCTAGTTCAAGTTCAATCTACCCTTATTTTGTTATAATTTATAATCAACAGAGTTCGTCCGTCCGTCCATAAATACCAAAAATGCTGGGTAAGCCTATGAAAGACTTTGGTTAGCGCTAATCACTTTGATTTGTTAAGTTTTCCCAAAATAAAAAGGGAAAGCTAAACATTTAGCTCGTATACCAACGCGGTTAGCAAACGTTGCGCTAGTCAAATGAGTGGGAAACCCCTTCAAAGGGTATTGAAAATTAATCCGCTCGTCCGGTCCCTGGTGACGTAACGCCAGATCGGCAGACGGTATTTACTACAGAATTGAGTTATGTAAAGGTCAGAACACATCATTTGCCAATTTCACTCAACTTAGTTAATTAAGTTAAATAGATTTAGGTTCACGTTTAATTCATAGTATGCGCTGCTATATTGTGCAGCGTATACTATTTAGCGCTGCGTAACGCGGCCATTGTCTACCTTCAGTTGAACTCCTGGTATTTTACTAGAAATTTACCTGTGTAAATCGCTTCCACTGCGGGAGTTTAGCTTGGAATTAGACAATTTTTGGTAGCAGAGCGTGGTTCAGAAAACCACTACATTTAAGATTATTTTAGTATAAGATTTTTAATCTACCTACAAAAAAAAAATATATTTATTGTGATTGTAGTGTGTGCCCTGTGTAGAATATCCTATCGGTAGGATCAGGGCCAATCAATTAGTGAATTGCTTGTTATTATCGTTGTGTTTACCCTGTGCGGATATCCTAACGGTAGGATCAGGGCCGATTGTCTATTATTTTTTTTTATTGTAAGGTTCGGTGTTACTTTGAGTTGGTACCATGGCTCCCACAATTACACAGCTTCAGGCAAAAATTAGAACGCACCTAATTTGGTTCGCGACTAAGCAGGCGATGGTCGGTCGCGGGGACCGAGAGGACGCACTCATCGCTTGTGCGCAACGGATTGACGAACGGGTCGCGGAGGTGTTGGATTGCCTCACTGGATGCGAGGAGTTATTTGATGGGACGCCTGATGAGGAGGTCAAACTTACGGTCCGGACGAATGTGACCCAGTGCATGGAGATGGGGCAGGAGATCCAGCAGGCGGCTGCTGTGATCACCAGGCGTAGAGCTGGGGAGCCGGACCCACCCCATGGTCCGCGGGTACCGGGGGTGCAAGTGCCCCTGCCGGCTGTGGCGATTCCGGTCTTCCACGGGGACTACACGGATTGGACCCGATTCCAGGATCTGTTTGACAGTGTGATTCATAACCGCACTGACTTGCAGCCGGCATATAAAATGGCACAATTGATGGCCAAGCTGCAAGGTGAGCCCCATGAGCTGGTAAAGCATCTACCAGTCGATGATGCAAGTTACGAGACGGCTCGCGGTTTGCTGATCGAGAGATACAGCAACAAACGTCTCATGATTGACCAACTCCTGGAACAGTGGCTCACCGTGCCGACCATCACACGAGGGACGGACCTCAGGGCCAAGGTCCTCAACCCTGTCTGCGTTGCAGTGAACGCTCTTGAGAGACAGGGGATGCCGGTGTCAGGCTATGATTATATCCTGGTCCACACGTTGTTGCGCCGCCTGCCGAGCGACATGGCCGCTCGTTTTGAACAGTCACACGGAGGTAAGACATCTGATTACCTCCCGACCTTCGAGGAGCTCAAGTCCTTCCTCGAGGCCGAGTGCAGGCGGGTAGATGCCCAATTTGGAGAGTCGCCTCACGCGGAGTCTGCGGCCGCTCGCCGCCCGGAACGGCCGGGTGCACAGGCGCGAGACGGTAAGAGTAGGCCACCCAGGCGATACAATGTCGCTAATTTGGAATCGAGGTGTGCCTACTGCAGAGAGGCGGGGCATCAGGTGACTGCCTGTGAGGAGTTCGCTGCACAGCGGGTGCAGAAACGTCGTGGTGTGGTGCAGCAACGGCGTTGGTGCTTTAGGTGTATGGGGCCGCATCAGGTGCGAGAGTGCCCATCAAGCACCAACTGCAGGTACTGCCAGGGTGCCCACCATCAGCTCCTATGCATGAACCGCAGCGGAGATTACGGAGGCAGAGCTGACGCGGGTCAGCGGACGGAGTCTGCCCTACCTAGACGGGAGCAACGCTCCCCACCCCCTCCAAGGAGGAGTCCTCTTCCACCAGGGTTACAGGGACGAGGCCAGGGACATCAGCAGGTGATGCCCCCTTCACCACGCGCGAGACAGTCACCACCTCGGCAGCAGGTGCCGGAACAGGGTAGGTGGTCACAGGTCCAAGGTCAGGGGCACCCATCACAAGTACGTGATGCTACGGGCGGGTGCCAACACCAGGGCCAGTACATGCAGTACTCGGCGGGTCTGAACAACATGGTGAGTTCCCATGACCCACGCATGCCTCTCCCCTTGGCTGAGCACCCGCGGCTACAAGCGCATCCACGGTACGCGCGCCTGTCGCAGGGTTACTATAGGCTGCCAGCCATGGCGTACAGGACCAGAGGTCCCTATCAGCAGGAGTGGGACCCACTCGAAGGTGTACGGAGAGAGGGGACCCCTCCGCAGGACGCGGACACTCCGCGCTTAGATTCCTGCTAGGTAATCGCCGCCTACACGCCAGCTTCGGCCCCCCGGCCAATTACGGTATTGTTGCCTACGGCAATGATTTGGGTATGGGGATACGGTGGCCGCAGCATACAGGTAAGAGCCTTGTTAGATACAGGGGCTCAGGGTTGTATTGTGTCTAGTAAGCTGGTGAGTAGGCTACGCTTAAATATAAGGCCCACAACGGATGGGGCTGTAGGTATTGGAGGTGTAGATGTGCCTGACGTTCGGGGCCAGGTGAACTTCGAGTTCACATTAGGTAATACAGGTACAGGGGTCAGCTATCATGCCTCAGCAGTGGTGCTGGATGAAGTGGTAGGGAAACTTCCTCAGGTTCGGTTACCGTCAACGGTACGAGGGTTAACCACAGGCTTAGAGTTAGCTGATCCTGAATTTGATACTCCTGGTACGGTGGACGTTCTCCTCGGGTCAGACGTCCTCGGGAGATTCTGGTGTGGCAGAAAACGGGTACTTCAGCAAACTGGTTTAGTGGCCGTTGATACCACAGGGGGGTATGTTATTTTTGGCCCAGTTTGGAGACCTCAGGACCTACCAGAGGGCGATACGGTTCTCTATGGTAGTGTGTTGTCGGAGGTGCTGCAGAGGTTTTGGGAGTCTGAGGAGCCACCCACAGCGGATAGACGGAAGCCAGAGGATGACGAGTGCGAGCTGTTCTATCAGTACAACACTGCACGAAGTTCGTCAGGTAGGTTTGTTACCAGGCTGCCATTTCTCCCAAACCGCCCCTCCTTAGGTAGTTCGCGACAGATCGCGGAACGGAGACTACTGGCTATGGAGAGAAAGATGAAGCGAGATGCAGCACTTCGGCAGAAGTATATCGAATTCATGAGGGAGTACCTAGAGTTAGGCCACATGTCGGTGTCCAGCATAGATTGGAGGTGTGTCGAGCATTACTATATACCACACCTGGCTGTTTTGAAGTCACCGGAGGCGAAGATACGGGTAGTGTTTGACGGTTCTGCTCCTACATCGAATGGTGTGTCTGTGAACCAGTGTCTGCACGCGGGTCCTAAGTTGAACCGGGACATTGTGGACATCCTCACAGATTTTCGGTTGCACCAAGTAGCGTTCGTCGCAGACGTCAAAATGATGTTTCGCCAAACAATTATACACCCGGATGACCGTCGGTACCAGCTGATTTTGTGGCGTGAGAGCCCTGACGAGCCGATGGTCACTTATGAGCTTAACACGGTAACGTATGGTCTGAAGCCAAGTCCGTTTTTGGCAGTACGTACGCTGCGAGAGTTGGCCGCACAGGAAAGGGTAAGATTCCCTCGAGCCGCAGCAGTACTGGATCGCGACGTCTACGTGGATGACATCTGCACGGGTGCAGATAGCGTGCAACAAGCACTGCTACTACGAGACGAGCTGATCGCGATCATGGAATCAGGAGGTTATGAGTTGCGGAAATGGCTGTCCAGCTGTCCAGAGCTCCTGGCCGGGTTGCCAGGTGAGTTCCAGCAGGACCCGCACCTTTTCGAGAACCCGGACAATCCAAATACGTTGAGCATCCTAGGGGTGCAATATAGGCCAACGCATGATGTCTTTACGTATCAGATCGAGCCAGACCTTTTGCAGAAGACTTGGACGAAGCGTTCGGTATTATCGACGATCGCCAGAACTTTCGATCCTAACGGGTGGATCGCACCGGTGACGTTCATGGCGAAGTGCTTCTTGCAAAGGTTGTGGATAGCAAACTTGGGTTGGGACGACCAGCTCTCCGGAGAGCTGTTGAATGATTGGACCAAGTTTGTGACCACCTTACCAGGGATCGTACGCATCGCCATACCTCGCAAGTTGCTCCCATCGGTGGGATGTAAGGCTACCCTACATGGGTTTTGTGATGCCTCGGAGCGAGGGTACGCGGCAGCTGTCTATTTGCGGACAGTCAGTTCAACGGGAACTGTAGACGTGCGTCTAATTATGGCCAAGAGTAAGGTGGCTCCGGTTAGGACAAGATGGACCATTCCAAAGTTGGAATTGGCGGGAGCAGCGCTTCTCACGCGCTTGCTACATTATGTCGCTAATCTACGCGGTACTATCAATTTGGATGAAACGGTGTACGCATGGACCGACAGTAGGATAGTTCTGTGCTGGTTACAGACGTCGGTACATACTCTTGAGGTTTTCGTGGCAAATCGGGTGTCACAGATTAAAGGATCGGAAACTCCGTTGGTATGGAGACACGTACCGGGAGAACAGAACCCAGCGGACTGCGCCTCACGGGGATGTAGGGCCCCTGATTTGGTAGGTCACTCACTGTGGTGGGGACCTCAGTGGCTGACTGAGTCACCTGAGAGATGGCCATACAATGAGTGCGGGTCGCCGCTTGGGCCACCTGATCGAGGTTTGCGAGTGAACGTAGGGCAGATCGTACCTAAGCCTAGTGCGGCTTTCTTGCTGGAACGATACAGCTCCCTCGACAAACTTCTAGGGGTGACAGGTTGGATCAAACGGTTCGTGAACAACTGTAGAAAACCTCAAGCAGAACGGAACTTGGCACCTGTCCTCTCGCCTGCGGAGCGGAATGCGGCTCTAAGTTTATTGGTTAGGGTCGTCCAGGCGGAACATTTTGAGGAAGAGGCCAGGCTGCTCAGGGATGGCCGTGGAAAGCTGAAGGGAGGTCTTGTGCGCCTCAACCCGTTCGTGGACGAGCATGGAATGCTCCGGGTTGGAGGTAGACTTCGGAACGCTAACCTGCCCTTTTCAGCACGGCATCCGCTGTTACTCCCAAAGAAGAGACCTTTGGTAGAACTTATAGTTAGGGATCGTCACCAGAAAAACTCGCATGCGGGCTGCAATGCACTTTTGGCTATTCTGCAGCGCGAGTTTTGGATCTTGTCTGGACGACGTACGGTACGGAGCATTGTGTTTCGGTGCTTGCCTTGCTATCGGTTGAAGGCAGCCACAATGCAACCTCAGATGGGAGACCTCCCACCGGACCGGGTGACGGAAGCCTGGACGTTTGCGGGTGTGGGAACGGACTTTGCGGGGCCTTTTATGGTAAAGGCATCACGCCTTCGCAACGCGAAGTCAATCAAGGCGTATTTGTGCGTGTTTGTGTGCCTAGCAACCAAGGCCGTCCACTTGGAACTCGTGGCCGACCTCACTACGGAGGCCTTCTTAGCAGCTTTAGATAGATTTGTGTCGCGAAGAGGGCGACCAGCGCTGATCAGGTCGGACTGTGGTACCAACTTTAAGAACGCTGATCGATGTATGAAAGAAATTATAACGTTTTTATCGGAAAACGAGGAAGCTATCGGCGCGAGCCTCTCCCGTCAGGGCATTAACTGGGTGTTCGATCCACCAGGATGCCCCCACTGGGGTGGTATATTTGAAGCGGTTGTAAAGTCCGCTAAGACGCATTTGATGCGCGTTATAGGTTTAACGATATTAACCTTTGAGGAGCTAGCGACCGTGTTTTGTAAAATTGAGGCCGTTCTCAATTCACGTCCTTTGTGTCCGCTTAGCTCAGATCCGAATGATCTGGAGGCCCTGACACCAGGGCATTTCTTAATTGGCCGACCACTTAACGCCTTGCCAGAGTACCCCTACACAGAGGTCAGTAGCAATCGTTTGACGCGTTATGAGTTGCTGCAGCAAATGTCTCAGAATTTTTGGAAGCGATGGTCGCTTGAGTATTTGCACATTCTGCAGCAACGCCTTAAGTGGACGGACAGAACTGAACCCCCTCGCATCGGAGATCTCGTTCTGGTTAAGGATGCCAACCTGCCGCCACTGCGATGGCGCAGAGGGCGCATTCTCAACTTGTTCCCAGGTAGTGATGGCACTCCTCGAGTCGCGACAGTTCAGGTAGGGGATTCAGTTCTTAAGCGAGCAATAGCAACGCTATCTCGTCTCCCCAGTAGTGAATAGGCCTAAGGGATTCGGCCTAGGGCGGGTGAATGTTTAATTTAGCGTTGCTATGCTGGGGTAAGTTAGGTATTAATGACGGTCTATGAATACGCCGCGATGCTCGCCCGCACGCATCGCTCTGGGCATATGTTGTCCCTTTCTCGCTCGCGGGGCGAGGGTGGCGGCGTGCGCGCGGGCCGCCTGGTAGGCGCCAAGCGGTGATTTCTGCACCGCACTATCAGTCACTCAAAACCGTTCGGACGGGAGGGTATCGCGTATTGTGCGGATTTCCCGCCACGCGTTTTGTGATGCCGCGTGTAATGGACGATTCAATTTGAGATCGCGCGTGTTGATGCATCGTATTATTGCGTTTCTCCTGGGTTGTACTGGAATGCCAGGCTTAGTGATTGTTGGATGTCTCGACGTCTTCCACGTGAGCGTCGCGTTGAATAGGCATCAGGTGGCCATTTTGGCCCGCGTTTGTACGGCCCAAATTCGGGTTGGGTCACGCGTAATGACTAATATCAAAGTGGAATACGAACAGAAGCTGTGAGTGGTTTGACGTGAATAACGCGCCAAGGCTGTAGTGGAATGCTGGGTGTCGATATCTTTTCCACCCAGCCCTGTAAGTACCCACGGAATCCCCATTTGATCCATTCCCTGAACTTCCTTTCTCCGTTGGGTATTTTATGCATTTGGACCGGCACGTTGACTGTAAGTGTTAAACCTGGTTGTTTAGTATAAAACTGTTTATTCGTGTTAATGGTGTGTTCCCTTTAGTCATATTTGTTGTACCATATCATTGTGACTCCTTAGTACGAATTGCGGAATTCGTGGGGTGATATAATTTGGAGGTACTTACTTATAATCTAGTGCTTATACGTGTGACGTAACGCCAGATCGGCAGACGGTATTTACTACAGAATTGAGTTATGTAAAGGTCAGAACACATCATTTGCCAATTTCACTCAACTTAGTTAATTAAGTTAAATAGATTTAGGTTCACGTTTAATTCATAGTATGCGCTGCTATATTGTGCAGCGTATACTATTTAGCGCTGCGTAACGCGGCCATTGTCTACCTTCAGTTGAACTCCTGGTATTTTACTAGAAATTTACCTGTGTAAATCGCTTCCACTGCGGGAGTTTAGCTTGGAATTAGACACGGGGTCTTCCGCGGCGTCGTCTCGGTGTGGGTGGTTTCATTATAAAATTATAAAATAAAATAATAATAATTACACAAAATATTTATACTTTTGGTGCATCGCCACCATTGCTTTTTTATTTAGTTTATTTAAAGATTTTTTAATTTACAGATAGACAGCGCGACAACATGATTTTTTTGTTTGTATATAGTTATTTCGCATCGGCGCGCGCGGTCTCTTCCTGTTGATTGGTTGTCATGGAGACTCGTTTGGTTATTTACGTTTTGGTTGTAAGGCTCTTTTTCCACTGCTCCGGTAACCGGCATTTATCGAAACAGTAATTTCCAATCCGATTTAGAAATCTATTAAACTTCTATACTCGCTTTTCCACTGCTCCGGTATCCGATTTATATCGTAACGGTAATTTGCCAAACCGGAATCGTATTTTATCGGTCCGAAGTGGCAGACGTACAAAATCCATGCATGCTTTTGCACTACCTGTTTCCGGTCCAGCATTTACCAGTTAGATACAAACGAGTGCCGGTATATATGCTTTTGAGGTTAGGCTGTTTCTCTCATACAAAAATGTTCAAAACATTTGTCTTTTTGAATGGGAAGTCCAGTTTTTTTAGTTTTTCGGAAATATGGTACTTAGAAAAGTTGTTCAGTTTTACGATTAGAACACACCCTGAAAGTTTATCCAGTCGATTCACAAACACACTGTATACTTATCTAGTTATAAGAGATGCTATCTTTGTTCCAATAATTATTAAAATAAATGTTGTTGATTTTGTACCATTTTGTGTCATTTACTTACCTTAAAGTCACTGAGAGCATTTCTTCAGGAGTAATACAATACCTAAAGTTAGAGTCATGTCGAGCAATTGATGGTTTTATGTGATGTAAAACAAAATTGAATGTAGCAGGCGACATTCTATAATAAAGGTAAAATTTTCTTTCGTCTTCCAACATTTGTTCATGAGAAGTATAAAATGCTCTTACTAGTCATCTGTTCCTAAACAGAGGATGTATCGCAATACCGCTTCCGTCTTCTTAGTCTCCTAGCATATAACAAAATCGCTAAAAGTTGTTCACGATTGAAGGCAGGACACATTTCGGAAGGCACGAATGAAGAATAATTTAAAAAATATACTGAATATTAATAATCGGTACCTACTGAATTCTACCACGTCCGTCGAGATAATGAAACTTTAACGTCCGTTTTTTACCGGATAGGTGGAAAAGCGTTGACCGGTCTTTCGATATTTTACTGAAGGCTACTTCCGTCATCCGGTGACGGATCGGAGCAGTGGAAAAAGAGCCTAACTTTTGGTTCCTAATTTTTTCTTGTAAATATTAAATAAACACCGAATTGTATAAGGCGAAGAACTGGTTTTGATTGACAGTATTTTTCCCCACGCGCTGGCGAAATACCTACCCACTCGTTACTAGAAGGTTAGATTTGTTTTTCTTACTATGCTGATGATCACATATAATTTTAGTTCCTACACAATGTTTATGCTAGATATCTTAGCAAACTCGTCGCTTACTCTATAATCGAACCGCTGTAGAAGTTAATCTGCATGGTTTCCTTATATTTCAGTTTTTGCGAATACTGGCAGAGTTCACTTATTAAGTTTGATGGTAGATGGTAACATTCATTAATATACTTTGTTTACATTGTAGCTCAGCTGTCTCCAGGAAACCTTATAATTTGTGTGAAGTATTGCAGTTTTCACACGATTTGCCAGCGCAAATTTTATGACAAATTAAGACCTTGCTTGAGAAAAACTTAGCAGACGAGCAGAAAGAACACTCAGACGCGACAGACTCGAACCTCGAGAAGTCAAGAAAGGATTTTTATGCATTCAATGGTTATGAACTTATGATTGTTCTACTAACATCACCTCAAGATACCCATTTAAGGTTTTACTCGAGGTGTTTTAGATGGCATCTTATTAGGGAGAAACGCTATAATGGATCAAAATTAATAAAAACAACCAACTTGAAATTCTTTCTGCTTTTCTTTAACATCCGCATATAAACACATAGCCAGCAAGACAAGCGGTCTCTCGTCTCGTTCCTTACATAAAAGAAGGCCGAGTTGATCGACGTACATAGCAGACTACAGTTTTTGATCGTGCAATTTCCCACTCCAACCTCAGACCATATTGTTGTTAATCTGTGCCCCGGAACACAAGTGGGAGAAATGTAGTTTTAATTAAATTGGATGAAATTTTGGTATGTTACAGTATTCAGTCATCTGAACAAAGTTTTATTCATAACGAGTCATGATAATTCAGATAATTTATTTTAATCATTAGGAGTAAATAGGAATACTGATGCAAGTTCTAATAGTAGAGGAGCCTAAGTGGGGATTGCTGGATCCTTTAGATCGACTTCGTCCATTTCCGAACTCGTCCACTTCCTAAATATATTGCAACAGAAGAAAATGCAAGGTTAATGGTGGGTGCAGTGTAGACAACAGCAAAAGAACGAATCAAGCCTAGGTCTTATATCTTCTTTAGGTCTCTATTTTAAAAGCTAAGCTGGTCAGTTCTGCCATGAAATGAGTTGGGCAATTTTTTTTAACCCGTAGTCCACCTATAGGTTATTTTTTTTTCTTCGCGTAGTTCACCATTAGAGTTGAGCTGGGATTTTTTAAAATAGATCCACCTGGTGGGCCATACCACATTTTTTTCGTTGCGTGGTCCACCAAAAATTTTTAACCGCTATTAACTTAAGTTTTATTGCCTGTAGTCGACCTTCTCAAATTTATGTCGCTGTCTTGTTCAAGTCATGCGCAATAATCAGCGCGCATGCAAAACTAATTTCTTTGTAAAAGTTGTAGGTCTTGAAATTGTAGATGACATCTGTCAAACTTTGAACTAATTTATTTCGTCAACTATGCATGCTTAACTACTAGTTCTTTGAAGAAGTTGTAGGTCTTGCCGAGATGTATATTTTGTAGTCAAACAAAGAACTTATTCATCTCGCTTTGCAATATGTACGAACATATCATGGATAACCCCACCCATTATGTCAGGTTCGATAAGGCAGCAATCCTAGCGAGAGAGAAGAGATTCATTCCTAGGAAAGTACGGGAAGCCTTAGAAATTCAAAAACATCCAAATTTCAACAGAGATACTGGATGGGCACAAGAAATTGACAGCTGTCATCTCAAATGTAGATCTTGTCAAGACCTACAACTTTTTCACAGAAACATACATGCATAGTTTCCAAGTTTTAATTAAGACAGCTATCACTAAATTTTGTCATGTATTGCTCTTAATTTTGAATCTTGGCTGATCTTATGTTAAGGTCTCTGACGCTCGAGTAAAACCCCATTGAGCATTGTGGGCTCCTCTACAATAATGAAATGACTTATGATTATGAATTGTCCGACGTGACGAATAACACATTTTATTCTGAGTGACTGACATAAATAAAATTGATCAAGGATTGTTAAGTATGATGTAAAGAGTATTTAATAGTCAGTTAAAATGTATGGAAAATCTGTACCTTAGTATAAAGTAATTTAAAGTGATTATTCCGAAAACTGTAAGACTTAGGATGTTGGTCTATTAGGATGTTGGGCAGCTTTACACGTACGCTGAAACCACGCGTGCTCTATGCATGTTATACGCCCGCGCAGCCCACGCGTTGTACACATGTAGAGCACGCGTTGCATACTAGTAAAGCAAGCATTGTATACAAGTAGAGCTCGCGTAATACACGTGTAGAGAACGCGTTACACACGTATCGAACACGTGTTGTACACTAGTATAATACGCGTCACCAACGTGTAAAGCACGCGTTTCACAAGAATAGAGCGCGCGTAGAAAACGTGTGTGTATCCTATGATAGAACGGACGGACGGTGGAGTAAGCGGGTTCTCGAATGGAAGCCTTGCCGCGGCAAGCGTAGCGTTGGACCACCACCGACCAGATGGACTGATAACTGGATGGAAAAAACGAGAGATCGTGCCCTGTACCTACTCTAGGGGAGGCCTACGTCCAACAGTGGACTGCAATAGGCTAATGAATGTATGTAGAGCACGAGTTATAAACGAATAGTGCACACACCGTACACGAGTACAACCTTCAACTTAGTCGTCTCTTTCAACACCCACGAGAAAAGAATGGGGTGATGCTATTCTATGCCGTCATCACACGGCAATCATCATCACACGGCAATCATCATCACACGCATGTACGCTCGTTGGTGCATACATTTTAGTTAGTAAAAAATAAACCAACGAGCCTGCATGAAAAGATAAATGAATATAGAGAAGGCAAAAGAAGTATGCAAGGATGGTCGTAAGTGGAAGGAAGTAGACGCTGCCTATCCCTGCGGGAAAGAAGCGTGATTTATGTATGTTACGTAAAATTTATAAAATATCTTCTATAGATAAGTCTGTATTCAATATTTAGCAATCCTACAGTGATGTTTGTTGATACAGTACGAAGCAACTCCAACTATTGACAAGCACAAGAAGTACAAAGTTTGATCACGAGATCAAGCATTTATAACACATTTGTTATTGTAATGATATTCATTATAATATTGAATATCAACTATCATAATGTTATCATCATCACTCAGAAAAGTAATCGAAATAATTATTTATAATGTAAATATATGAGGCGTAAACCTGAACCCAAAAAAAAACAGTTGCACATAATTATAATCGAAAATCAACAGTAGCTGATGGCAAGTGGTAATTTTTATATGTACTTTTAGTGTGTCGGTAAAGTTAGCTTACTACTTTTTTAAACGAGTTTATTCTGCTCATGCGGTCTAAAATATCCTACAGATGCATTACCAACCTTAAAAATCTCATAGTTATGGGTAATTTTTTATAAGTTATCTTAATTAAATGAAACTCGACATCGGCAAGGCACCTATGCTTGAGACTGCTCATGGTCGAGCACAATGACAGAAACTTGGTTGTCATAGCTCGACCGCTTTTCGACACCATAGACAAAATAATCGTAGAAAGGGACAAAAACCCGATGACATTAAGAACTTTGTATGTAAATTGACAAGCACTCAAATTTCATAATATCCACTTTTTCTATGACCATTTCGGAGATTTTTGATTGCAGATTCATAGTGAAAATGTTTCAAATTTTTCTGTTAAAAATCTAGGAAAAAATAATCAATTTTCTGAAATCGTGCTTGTGACGTCACAATACGATGATTATCCTGCAAAAAAAACACATCCGTTTGTAGATGTAAATTTACAAAAAAAAGCGCATCATGGGCGCCAAAACTGTCAATAACGTCAAAGTACATAGTTGGCTGGGTTGCCAACTGGGATTTTTTTTTCGTACTGAAGCACTTAAGGCTAGCGTAGACTGTGGCTTGTACGTCTACGCAAATGAAGCACGCGCGTCGACGCACCGGTTGTAATCTATGGAACCAATATGAAACTGGAAGCTTAAGAAACATGCCATAAACATGCCACACCAGATGCGGGCCGTGTTGACATGTCACACGCCAACAAGTAGGTAACTACCGAAGAGTACCAACTGACTAAGTTACTAGATTAGATGCCAAAGGCAAAACAAAATGCTTATCAATATCAATATCTACCCGGGTGTCGTAAGAGCCGACTAAGGGATGACTCCAGGGAATGGGCAGCAGCGTTGTCAGTGAATACAACACCTTACACTGCGCTCGCCATTCCACATGCTAAGCGTGGTGAGTATGGCAAATAACCCCTTATAGTCCAGCAGTGTGGTATTCCCACACTTGTGTCTTTCCTGCTGGGGTTTTGACCTCTTAGTACTACACGACTCTACTAAAGTTACATTAGTCACGACTCGTAGACTCTCCGTTTCTTAATTTGAGTAAAGTTTGTGCGTCTTCGTCTTTCTCTTTTCCCTTCCACCCTCCCATTCTGCAACGTTTTTTACTTCCTAATTAAGGCGGAACTATACTATCTGACGCGTCCATCAGCCGCGTCCGTCAGCCGCGACTTATTTGAATCTGTGTAGTAATTTATGTAAAACTGAAAACTATCTAAGTCGCGCACAGTCTGAGAGAGATATCTAGCCGGTCGGATGCCATAGACAATGTGCACTGGCCTTTAGACTCTGGAGTCGCTTTTAATTTATTTCGTGGACGTAAACACGTAAACGCTTCTTTTTATCTAATTTCTTGGTAGACAATACAATGTGGCCACAGTTAAATAAAAAAATTCGTCCTACTCGTTGCTCGACGTCATCATCGCGACCGCGACCATAGACGAATTTTGTCCGCGGACACTCCGTGCACACTGTCTTAAGCCGCGGCTGATGGATGCGTCAGATAGTATGTCTCCGCCTTTAGACTTCTTTAACATCCAATTTAATCAAAACATTTCAATACGTAAAATCGTTTGCAATCAGCATTTGCAAGCAAAATTATGAAAAATTCCAAAACCTCGTACAGAAGTGAATACTTTGTCCTCGCGTGTCATACGGGAGACCATAGTTTCGTATTCGTACGAGGAACCTTGTATTGTACGGTTGGCAACCCTGGAAATGTATGGTAATGTCATGTAATGTCGATGTCAATCATCTTTCAATCATCAGTATTGCCATTATATTTTATTATTTTCAAGAATTGTAGTGATACCATTTTAATAATCGTATTCTGACGTCATCATGCACTTACGACCTTTTAGAATGAGCAGTTTTATATTATTTAAATAAAAAGGGATAAAAGTGTTGTTTTTTCTAAAATGTTACTCGGGGGCTCCACTTGTTCACTAAAGTTTAATTTAAGCTAATAATATCGGTAGGTTTACGAAATGAGCGGTCATCAATTACTTGTCATTCTGTTTGACACCTAGATGAAACTCGACCGAATTCCGTCCGAATTCCGACGCCGTAATGCCCGCATGTGTCATTCCATACAAAAACTCGACCAGCCATTGGAATCTCCGAACAAAGCTAACGGACCGTATACCCGTCCCAGTCCCACGATTATCTTCTGAGTTACGATTAGCTACATCGAGACGAGGCTGTATGGTTTTAAGACCTTTGCCTGTCCAATGGATAAATAGAATACAAAAGAATTTTATCTATGCCTGTCAAATTCAAACTGTCATTTTTTTCACGGCCAACTTCTAACGATTTCTATTTCTTTAATTACATTTATCCTTAATATTATTGTAAACATTGACCATTTTATAACCATTTATTTTATTTTGACCTGTGCTATGGGCAAAGACGAAGAAAAGTGAACTTGGCGAATACGAGGTGACGGCATTCGATAAAAATTTGTATTGCTGTTTTTACGATCAAGAATTTATTGAAACTGTTTAGAACATCGTTTAGAACGCAGTTTCGCTGCAATTTTTGTGGTATGTATAAGTAATGATATGACTTCAACGTTCATACTTATTCGCTATAGCAAATGTAAGCAGCTTCCCTTGATGTTGATATCACAATATTTTTTTGCTGATGTATGTCTAAGTGTCTAGTTTCTTTGGTGCGTTCATTACGGTAGTGACCAGTTTAAAACAATCCAATGCTTTCTACTTTCAGAATATACCAAAGATTAGAGCAACTTAGATGTTGTGATCTTAGTAGACTGGTGGTCTGTTGAGTTCCATAAAAATGAAGATCCACACATTCGATTCTTCGTCGGCATCCAAACTGGTGAATTAAATGCATGGTGAGTTATACTTTTTCTCTTTCCGCACGAATAACCGCAGTATCAGCGTATTTAAACTGCCTACTAGGCCGACGAGGCAGTGTAGCGATCAGCATTTAAGTAGAATCATCTTAAACATCATCCCGGCCTGATGGCTTGATATGCTCTCGCAAGCAATGTACAATTGAAATTGAGAACAGCTACACCGAGCGATAAGTTGGCTAAGTATCAATAGACGCTAGACTACTGCATCACAGAAGGTGTGCGTCAATATAGCATGATGTCCCACATTCTTCACCACCTTGCCTATAATAAATGAACTCACGACTTCCCTACACGTATTATATACAATAGAACAATTACAGCCTAACACTATATTAATGTTTCAGAATAGTGCAATTCTATGGGCAGTATCAGCGCTAGACTGATACAGAAAAAAAAATAAGAATCGTATCCGCGCCTATTTTGCCTACCTGATAAGGTAGAAGGTAATGTCGCAGGTTTTAGACCAAAACCTAGTTTTGTTATCTTTTATATAAGACAAATTAAACTTAATTTTAGTTTAAACATTAGCATGGAGAAAAAATAAGTGTACCATATAAGCTTGGTGGGCTGAGTGGCGTTTTCGTTATTCAGCTCTGAAAACACATAATTATACACCTGATATAAACAATCTAGGTTTGCACGTCTATTTTATCAAAAAATCGGTTGGTCATGATCAGCAAAGTAAATAGAAACTCAAATTTCTTTGACACACTCAATTATTATTGTGTGGATCTTTATTTATCTTATCCTGTTGTAGTTAAATTGCATACATTCATTGCGACGGACAGAAGGCTCGTACTTTGAGATTTATCTATCGTATCGTTTTTAATAAAGTTTTCCTATGCTTTATTTTCAGGCTCCCAGAGTGATACGAATAAGAAACCGGCGTATGGCGGCTTGAGGTGACAGTCGTTTATTTCGTGTTTAGTTTGCTGTAATAAAATTATTCGTTTTTAGTTTGCTGTAATAAAATTATTTTAAATTATGTAACATTCATTTTATTTAAATTACCTGTATAATAAAAATACCTGTGAAAAATACTACCTATTACTGTGACTACTACACATCACTATTAAATACTAGGAGGTAACAATATAACGTAGCAAGTACGTCCATGGTACATCACAGTAAAATTACACAATTCATGGTCAATTCACGTAGTGGTATATTGTAAGTCTATGGTCAATTCAGTAAGGACTTCATGTACTAAGGCTAGTTGCTTATCTGTCCTTTAGGACATATATATAAGAGATCTGTGAACTCGACGCCGTTATACAGCTAAATAGGCCTCCTTGTTTTTTTTTTCTGTCAACTAAAGTTTGTCAAAATAAAAAACTTAAAGTATCTGTTATCTGTTATATTTACATACGTTTCTATGGAAAGAAACTTTTTCAGCTTAGCAACACGCCATCTAAGTACACTTGAAGATTGGCTGGAAAATTTGCCATTGTCTAAATAAAAATGGTTTAAAAATCTTGCCCGCGCGCTATCCCCGTCGGAAGCTTGAAACAAAAAATCATTCAGTAATGTTTCTTTCCATAAGTAGGCTATACCATTCTTTAATAAAAAAAACTACAGAAAAAAAGAAACAGTTTGAATTTACGGTGACTTGTAATTCCAAAGCCCTCTTTGGGAATGCAAATTATGGGGGAAGAGGAAAAATGTCGCGTTAAAAAGCCGAAAACCTTTCTGGGTCGCATCAACAAAGATACCACGTGCAATTTGACATCCAATACCGCTTGCAACTGAGTTCTGTTATAAACGGAATACGACCGAGCAGAAATGGTAGCTAAACAAACATGTCGTTCCATTTTGTTTGGCCTCCGAAAAGGTAAATGACACAAAAGAAAATGAGAGGGCACGCACCACACCTCTTTTGTGTGGGTGCATCTCGTTAGATATTCTTTTTTTCTGTGATGTTTTGGGTCGGGTTTTAGTTTCCTGTAACTACGTGATGTTCAGGTCTGAAATATAGTGGTTCTTTTTCATACAGGATGTAAGCCCTCCGAATACTAATGTTTAAATGAACAACTTCCTATAAACCTATTTATTTATTCATTTATTTTACCGTTTATTGTACACAATATAACATAAAAAACAATACACAACAGATCAGCTTATTTCTAAAAAGAAATCTCTTACAGCTAGGGTAGTGAGAAGGCATAAAGTGAGGCAGTTGACGTGTTCAACTTACTAAGTAAGATACAAATAAATTTGTGCTAATAAAACAAGAATATTTAGTACAATAAATAAAATAATAATGTATCCTAAAGTATACGTAATTATATGAACTATAAGAAAAACTTACATTATTGTACAATTCTTTTAAAATAAATAAATATAAAATCTATCTTTCAGGAAAAGTAAAAAAACAATTGCACACACTTAAATGCAGTCAGCTGGTGGTTTTGAATTCGAGGTCGATTTTAATTTGTCGTTTCCTGACATTATGTTTCTAAAGGAAATTGTTTAGTGACATGGTCTGTATGCATTCTATCAGTATTCAAAGGGCTGTCCCTTACACTACGTATATTCAAAGTTATTCGTTAGGTGGTACCCTATTTTATAGTTGTATGTCTGTAATGAATTGAAGTCGAGCTGGAGCAGCAATGAATAAAATCAGATCAGAATTGGCAGGCAAGAGATGAGCTGCGGTAGCCCAGATGGTAGAGGCGTCGCCACTAGAAATGTGAAAGTCGCAGGTTCAATTCCTGCCCGCGCTTGAAAATTTGGCAAGTTTTCAAAAATTGTATACCTAACACGGGAAGTGTTTTAAAATTTGGTATTCACAATAAAATCAGCTTACTACGTTCTATTACACATTGAGGCACTTAATTGTACGAAAGTAATTGTGAGAGCTTAAAGGGTTGTTTAAGAAGTTCAAAATATTTTTTGTTGAACCAGTAATGAATATTAGAAATGGCTATTCATTTATAACATTTGAAACACTTTCAGTGCGATTGCCAAAACAATTTAAAAACGATAAAATTGACACGATTTGATCTAAATATATTCAATTCAAAAGTTCTTCAACGATCTTCTTTTGACAATACAAATAGCTTATGTTTGTTAACATTTGTAATGTTCAGATTGACTTCTAAATAATCTTTCTTATTCTTTCCTACCATTACGGGGCTCCTCAATTTGTCTGAAGCAATTAGAGCGCCTTCTAAATTATTGTAAGATTAATTGACATCCGATCCGAAAACGGAACGATAGGTAATTGTCTTGTAATTAAAATTGTTCGGACTTAGAGGTATAAAATTACTCTTTTTTGGTCGGGAAACTGTTTGCGAATGAATTAATAAAATAAATAATTTCTTCATATTTTTTTAATTTCCTATGCAAATTTATAACAAATATAATATAGCAACATCATTATATAGGATGAAATTTTACAAGACAAGTGACAGATAGCGAATCCTTAAAACGGGTCAGTGATAAGGAACGACTTTCCCCAAGAAACATAGGTTGGAAAAGTATTTTAAGTTTCCATAGTATCTCTAATCAGCTGATCAAGATTTTTTTATGGGAGGTCCAAATTTTGTTTTCGTTTTCCGGTTGTTCCCTATCACCCGTTTTGTGATTTCACTATCGGTCACTAGTCAAATTTCACCCTATAAAGAATTGATAAGTTTAAGGAAGGATACTTTGGCTGTATAAAAAGTTTGAATTTTAAATCTAACTACCTATATATTACTAATAAATATAACTATATCTTTATTTTAGTCTTACTCATCACATGTAAGTACTGTATTCTAACGAATTCGGATTTTGAATATGACATCAAATATTACCCGCACGAGTTTTCATATCCCAGACTATTTCAATTTTCCCAACTGAACGGTAGTTAATGCCCCTACATACACTGAAGTAAACAACATTTTTATTACACTACAGTTTTTATTTTACGTGCAAAAGTGTATTACCCATCAAACTCAAGGTCAATGACCTTCCAGTCGATTTCTTGAAAATTTTCTTGTAAGAAAATGAACGCAATTTTTAATTAAGAATCATTAAACCATACTTTTTCTTTACAGCTAAATCAAGTTTGTAGTCAATAAAACTGTTTTGTCTAGACGCCAAATTCTCGTATTATAACTACAACAAGCAAGCAAGCTTGCTGCGCACTAAGCGTTGGCATAGCATAGCAGTGCAAGTTTATAGCTACTTATCAATGATATTATTAATATTACTTGAAACAATATTGTAATGTATATTAACATAATTTCTATGAAATGAAGTATTTAAGAACACCCATGTTTGAGAAGGGGTAAGCTTAAAACCAGCTCTGTTCTGGTGTACTCCCATTTCAGCTCATGTTGTTTATTTTGACTGTAAGTATTAACTGATTCATGTAATAAGTATGTGATGGGAAGTAATATATTTATTATATTTGTAGGTATATTTTATTTCTGCCATGTGATGCTGGCTTAGAATAGCACCACTCCATTTCTATGTAGAATTTCCAACGATGATGTGTTCATGAGCTCCGAAAATAATCACAAGACCGAATATAGTACTTTAAACGGTATTCACTGTTTTAATTTAAAATAAAGGGTAAAGAAACAACTTAATTTAAATGTTCGTGTTCACTCATTCGTAAAATAGTGCTCGGCCATGCATGAGTTGTATTGACTTTTATAAGGAAAAAGAAAAGCTACATTTTTGCTTTTCCTTTAAACTTTGCGCAAATTTTTTCCTTTAGATTTAGCAGTTGCTCTGATGTATAACGACTGAGGACTTGATTATAATTTATTTAAGAAGAAAAAAATGAACTGAGACGTCATTTGCAAATATTTTCATACAAAATGTCGTTTTTGAACGTTATAAAAAGTTTCTCATTTATCTGTCAGTTAAATAGCCAATTCCAATTGTTTCGATTTAGTTTTAGCATTCGATAAGCTAACGTCAATTTGTAAGAGATATTGTTAAGATCTTCGTTTTAAAAGTAAACAGGTTTGCTAATGATTTCTTAAATCCTTTCCAAGCAATTACTTTGGATTAAAAAAAAACAGAAGTGCTCTTATAAAGTAGCGCACACCCCCTTGACTTCCCCAAGGCTCTTCACTGGGGCCATTGTTCCTAGTTGTTTGTGAACGTCTGTGCAATCACAGCTACTGTAGTTAAACTTGAAAGTGATTCAATTGAGAAAATTTTATTCATTGAAAATAAAGAAGATTTTACCCGACAATTTGTTTCAAAGAAAAGACCAGGATTTATCTACTTTTACTTTATCTGGCCACAAAAAGAAAACTTTTAAACTTTTTTTATTGAGATTTGGCTTCCATCGCCTTCAGGCTATTTTATTTATTAAAGCGGGAACTAGAAAACTTAAACAAAAAGTATTTAACATGATATAAACCTCTATTTATGCCTACTGACAACACACCAAAAAAATCAAAACATCAGAAAAATTCACAACATTTTTTTTCATCATACCTAGCAATATATAAACAACTGAAACGTGGCTTGACATGAGCTTACCCTAGGGGGTTATTTGCTAGCCCACTTCCATGATTCATTTCTTGGCCACTTGTTACAATTGAAAAAAAATATGGTGATTCTATTCTGACTCGGCATCACACAGTCGCACCAACCGCACATTAAAAACAATTTCAAAACGGAACGATTAGATAACTCCTTTCCTTTTCTAAACCTATTTGTCGGAAAGTGACAGCGCTTATTTAAAGTAAGTTAAAAGAATTTATTTCCTGAAATGAGACCATTATTAATGTTCTTTTACATTTAAATTGTTGCGACGATCTCTATCTCAAAAGCTCTTTGTATTAGCAAATCGCTGCATTTGTTTTTACCGCTGCTGATATAAAAAAGTAAATAGCTGCGAATAAAATCCCTGTAAATCTCGTTTTATTCTACCAATCACGGTCTGGGATGAAAATTTTATTCCAAAAGTACGCTTAAAACGTTTTGTTAGGGCTTTTGCAAAAAGACTTAAAGATTTTACATTGGTTTTGTTTGGATGCAGACTTTGTAGAATAAAATAAACCAAAATAAAAAATTACTACGAGGTAGGTAACAGTTGCTTTGATAAGTCATTATTATAATAAGCATGGAAACTATATCGCTACGATACAAAAACCCTTCACACTACAGAAAAAGCATACTTATAAAAAAAAAGAGTTTTTTCTTTCATTCAGTAATTTTTAAAAGCTAGGTATCGGAGCCTCCTTTTAAGCATAACAATGCCTGTGCCAGGAGGATCCACTCTTCCGCAGGCAATAACATAAGAATGGTTTATTAATTATATAATTAATAATTATTATACTTGGTCCTATAGATAACAGTTCATAAATAGAGGGTACAAACGCCATAATATTGGTTGAATGTATACTAAGTTTGAAAGTAACGAGTTGTCTGAAATAGCATCCTACTTTATTTTAGCAGTAACCTACAGTAACCAGTATTTAATTTTGTTAGGAATAACCAGTTTTTCGATCTATAGACCATAGGGAAAATTAACCCTTATCACCAGCCCGTCTTGAGTTTTCGCTATCGGTCACTAGTAATATTTAACCCTATATAGTATCGGATCATAATTTCAATAGGATAATAAAATGTTCCCACAGGATGATCACATAGAACCCAGAACCCTATTGTTAGGGATTCTTTGTGCGCATGTCTGCAAAATTTAATGTATGGGCTATTCGTAAGCCTCGTTCAAAGGATTTTGTATTAAATCCATTATTGGTATTAGAAGTAATATTTTATTAACCACATAGCTGTCAATTTGGCGGTATGGAATTAAGTTTTGCATAGATACATTCAAGGCACGTGGACGGTCTCCATTTGCGGATTGGCAAGCGCATTGCAGTGTTATATTAACAGAAAACGCTGCTGCCCATTCATTGGATACACCCCTTAGTTGATTTTTATGACAACAATAGATATGGGGTGATGCTATTCTAAGCCCCATGAGTGCTATGGCGGTTCACTAATTTGTCGTCCGTCGCTGCGTATTTTTGACGCACCGTAACGCATGCGTTTGTAGACGATATGAATTTGAAAATTCCGATCTTATTCCCATACAAATTTTATTACGGTGTGTTGACGGATGCATCTGTCAAACGACTTGACGTCACGTTCCGTTCAATCCGTTACGCACCTTAGCCCTATTTCTATAGGAATAGCATTGGAATTTTCAAATTCCTTTCGTCTGACAGATGACAAATTAGATAACCGCCATAGCACTCATTGGGCTTCTAATAGCTTCACCCCATATCTACACATTGTTGTCATAAAATCAACAAAGGGGATTATACAATAAATGGACTGTAGCGTTATCTGTAAGTAGGTACACTATCTGTATTATAGTGATTGGAAACACAAGACAAAACATCATCCGACCTGGAATAAATTCACTTAACCGAAATTCATTTGAGTTAAATATAATGGCCTGAAAATGTCACCAGCAGTCTATAAAAGGTCTTGTCTTTTATCGGAAAATGCTCTGTAGTTTGACCAAGTTTATTTTGTGGCTAAGTGGTGATAATTTCAGATCCTTTACTACAAATAAAGCTTAAAATTTAAATATACATCTATATTATTATATTACGACTATATATTTTGTGGCGTAGGCAAATCGTAAAAAAACAGACATTTACGCCACGTCTGACAAACATTCGAGGGTAATTTAGAAAATTGTGTATCACTATAGGGACAGGTTGTTGGATCTCATTAGATCGTTTACCTCTTAATATTTGATCCGATATCTCAAACCCTTTTATTATTATTTAAACACACATTAATAACAATATCTCCAAAATCACAAACGGTATCAAAAAGGTTAAGCAGTTTATCTTCTGTTAAAGACAAGCACAATACATTATACTGTAGGTATCACGTTTACACGAGAAAAGAGATCTGCTGTAAATACTAACAAAACCACGAAAACATTTATGAAGCTAAGGGCGGTCAAAACCGGTATTATTATGAACCGATATTGAATAAACTTTGGATGTTTTCTACAAAGTGGAATTTCACTAGTGACCGATAGCAAAATCTCAAGACGGTTTGGTGATAAGGAATAACTTTCACCAAAGAACATAGGTTGAAGTATGACATAAATAAATATATATAAAGCCATATAAAACATACACTTACGCCACGTCTGACAAATATATGAAGGTGATTCGTGAAATTGTGTTTCACCTAAATAAACCGTAATAAAATATTATTTACCTACATAAAACATTACTACCTAATAACATTACCAGCCACGTCAGATCACGGCTGGACATGGGCCTCCCCCTATTGCCATACTTACCACGCTTAGCCAGCGGATTGGCGCAACACTGCTGCTCATTCCCTAGATCCATTCATTCATCAGTTACTTTATACGGCACCCACGGGTACTATTCGGATGATGCTATTCTAAGTCGGCATCACTCAGCATTATAACCTAAAATTCGAATTACCATAAAAAAACCGGTACAAATAAAACCGATTTCGCGATTACGACACCGCTAAGTTCACAGTACACGGGCTGTCAATGTAAACGGGAAAGCTTTCATTTTTATTGCCGACAACTAGACACCCGCTGTGTAGCGAACACGGAATGGGGTTGTGTGCAGGTCACGATATCTTGTTGTGATTATAGCTATCTGTACAGAATAACAATATATAAAATAACGCTTTCATTCCGCATGGTAGGCAGAGGGATAACAGTAATCAAAATGTCGTTAAGTCTTTGTTTTATCAAAATAGTAGTTTATGCAACTGTCACTCAACGAGAGCATAACCAATAAGTGTCTGTTTATTACCATAGCCGAAAATGGCGAAAAGCGAAATTTGAGTATTGGCACTGAACACGTCGTTTTATTTCTTCATTAAATCGAAAAGCTTACAACATTCTTAAGACGTTATGTTACATAGGTTTGTGAAGAAAATTTTATATCCATAGTTATCATGCATAAAACAGCATAGGTAGGTCTTTATCCAACTGTTTTCGAGTTTTAAATCCAAACTTTATGCGACGAGTGTAGATAAAATATTTTATTGTAGACTAAGGACATGTACAAACATACAAGGTGTAAGGCACTACTAATAGGGTGCATGTAGACCAAGAAACTGAACAACTTACCCCTGCATGTAAGGCGACGAGTAAAATTTCAAACTCCCATACAAGATCACGATCAAATAAGCAACTACACCATGTAAAAAAAAATTAGAATGAGTCATATCCGAAAAAATATTGTAGCATTGAATATAGTAAAACTTATTTCATTTGTTTTTGGTCGGCTCTATGTGACCACAGAAAATTAATTGATGAGATGAAAATTAATGACTTATTCCTGAATTATTCGGAATAGTCAAGACTGAATCACCTTGGTGAATCGATAATGTGGACTGAAAACTTTCGGTTCTATATTTTTCCTTTCGATTCTTAGACACTATGTCTTTACTTATACCTATATTTTACTATCTTAGTTAAGTTGTATCAAAGACAAGATAACTAATGGTCCCTCTGGTAAGGAAGGGAGGGAGTGGGGTGAAACTGTCACCCGCAATATGCTACTAATTAAAATGGTTGTCGTGATGCAGCTGTTATACTTTATAGTGACTTCAGTTGTACGCCAAAATGAGATGTATATAATATACAATTGCTGCAAAGATTTTAAGGGGCGAACTAGCCTTTAAAAATCAACAAAATTTCTAAAAGAAGATAGGTCAAAATCCCATATAAAAGTAACTTTTGATTTAGTCTTGCTTATTATTTATTTGTATGTGATCTGTCGACCTCCGTGAAGAAGACTGTCTTAAGCAACCGAAACGTAGAGGGCTAAACTCTTTACCAAATAAATAAAAAGTAAATAGCGTTAACCCACATCATGAGTCATTCTTGCGTGTTTAATAACGAAGTAACTTTGTTACCCGGTGGGGTCATTTTGTAAAATTGAAGGTAACAGAATGTTTTTCACTTTGCGATTTTGTTACTTGGGGAAAGCTGTTCAGTGTCATGGTCTATTGAACCTGTTGAAATATTTCAGCATTTTTTTTGTAGTTCTCCCATTATGATGGACTGACAGTCGTAGTCGTATTTTTGACTCATACGCCTGTCATACGAAATAATATTTCGCATACAATAAACGGATACCATGCCACTCTGTGACGCATACGATTTGATCAAGATGTTTGACAGACGCATTCGTCACCCCTTTATAGTGTGGCAGACTTATCCATCCCTTTCAAGTCTTTGAAAATGTTTTATGATTAAAACAGCAATATACGATTCATAGAGGACGTAATAAAACTATGAAGGATTTGAAATTAATTTCCCAACAAATCCCAGCTGGCTTAGAACTAACACAGGTGTAGCGTAGACGTAACTAATCATCTGCAGCAAATTGCACGTATCATATTGCATGTACTGTAGGCAGCATATCCACTTTCTCCTTCACGGGATCAGCTCAAACTGGTTTTTCATATAGTTTATAAGAAATAATAATAAGCAGTACAAAACCGGGGATGTCCCACAACTCGAGCTCTACCACGGAGCTACCGGCGCCCCGACCGAACCCTTTCAAATTGTCAAACTCCTGATACTCGTCTTGAAGCGGCGTGCAAGTGGCATCCAGTGTAACTTTTTTTAACTAATGCCATGGTTAGTCCTCATTACGGTAGGAATTCAAACCATGCGATAAAGCTAAAAATAATGTAACTTGCACTATGAGTTCAAAATAAACCATAGTTTATAAGAAACCCCAAATGAAACTAGTCATTCTTAGAATTTCAATGGAGTTGGTAGGTAGTTGTAAGTAAATCCCTCAAACGTGGAACTGCAGGTTGCAGCAATGCCAATAGCAGGCTTAGTTGCAAGTGCAAGGCACATTTCAGAGCCAACAAGGTATATTAAGATGCCAATATTCCTCTTGGAATGTGGAATTGTCAGTATGTAAGTATATGTCTCAGGTATTTGTCTTCGTGTGGGACATCAAGTCGGCCAACAAACCGATGAACCTTGATATCAAAGATTTTAAACCACATACTGCTAGCATAGCCTCTGACATGGTTATTAACGACTGTCGTCTAAGTAATCACAGACAGCAACCGGAACCGAGAGGGCTTAACGTGCTGTCCGAAGCCCGGAACCATTTTTTTTTGGACTATCAGGAGGTTCAGCCTACGATATCCCACCAGACTGGTAACAAATTCACAAACTGATAATATCAACTTAGTGAGTGCCCCACTGGTAATCGAACCCGGAACCTTTGCGTCGCAGGCAGTTGCACCTCCACTGCGCCACATCGGTCGGTATATTAAGATGCCAATATTGCTCTTGGAATGTGGCAATATCAAGATGTAGGTATATGACATGGGTACGTATACATCTAGTTGGGAATGCGCCATGCATGTGATGCCGGCTTAGAATAGCACTTCCCCATTTCTTTCCCGTGGGTCTCGTAAGAGGCGACTAATGGACTCGAGGGTTACACGTGCATTGCAATTTTAGACGATGGGCTGACCTGTCACTATGGTGACCCAAATTTTCTAAATGACCCTCAATTGTCCGTTTTTACAGCCATATGCGCTCTGCCTACGTGATATGTGTTTATATGCAAATCCAATGAAAAACTGGTTTTGACGCTGATGGTATATGCCATAGAAATGCGATAAAAATTCCATAAAAAGAATTGCTGCAATCTAAAAAAAAAGCTTTTAGTTCTAGAGTGATGAGTGCGTTCAATATCCAACATTTTGTACTGGCAGTGTTCCAAGCACTCTAACGGCTACCAGCGTATTGCCAATTAATTGAAGTGTAGTCGAATTTGTTACATTTTGTATGGAAAGCTTTATTTTTCGTAGTCCAGTGCCAAAGGGTTTGTAATGATCAATTTGAATGTCCAAAGCTAGGTGCCTTTGAGGATTGTGAGCCACCAGGCACCTAACTTTGAGGATTAAGAGATAGAGAGAGAGAGAGAGAGAGAGAGAGAGGAAGGGACGTCTCGTTTATTTCTGTATCAAAGCCAATCGTAGTTGCTTTAAAGGAACTAGCAAAGGAACTTCTGAGAAATTATATTCAATTCAATTCAATCATCCATACTTAATATTATAAATTCGAAAGTAACTCTTTCTGTCTGTTACGTTTTCGCGCCTAAACCACTGAACCAATTTTGATACAATTCGGCATAAACATAGACATGAACCTAAGAAATGACATAAGCTACTTTTTACCGCAGATAAATCTATCAATCCCACGGGAAAATGGTTAGCAGCGAGTGAAACCGCTGGGTGGGCCGCTGGTTTATTTATAAATATTAAATTACTAGCCATTTTGTTACATAAATTGTATGGGTACATACATACATGCACGTTGTCAAGACTACAGTATAAATTATACATTGTATTACGAAGGTAAATTTAGTAATCAATGGCTATAGCTATACTTATGATACTGACGACTGGGAAAGTTTATGATATCTATCTTCGGTATGTTTGCACTGCAAAATATCCTTCCGGTGCAGTAAGGATTATTTTTAAAATGTCTGATGATAACAGTACGACATTATCCCACAATGACTGAAATACAACTAAATTTTAAAATGAATTAGTATCTTATTGCCTAAAAGTCTAATAAGTAAAGTAAATAACGTCCACAGTTCTTCCCAGGCGATTTAATAGACCACGATTTAACGCTGATTGGATCCAACTACTGTCTACAACTTTAGCAAGTTCGTCAGGCATTATTGGCAATAGCGCACAATTTTTACACCATTGTTTGCATAACTAAGAAGACTATTGTTAGTTATTATACAACGTAATCTGGTTTTTCATTTTCACAACAAATCGCAGTCAACAGCAACCATACATAAGCACATACATACATACATACATAAATCACGCCTATATCCCTTACGGGGTAGGCAGAGCGTTAACGGCCGTAAAACGGATATTAACACCACGTCTGACAAAAGCTTGAGGGTCAATCAGATAACTGTGTATCACTATAGTGACAGGTTGTCAGCCCATCGCCTAAAATTCCAATACACATCCCTCGAGTCCCTTAGTCGGCTCTTACGACACCCATGGGTAAGAAATGGGTTGATGCTATTCTAAGCCGGCAATCACACGGCCATACATAAGCACAGATTAATAAAAAAATATATTAATGAGATCAATTCAATTCAATTCTTTTTTTTTAAATGGCCTCTGTCAGCAAAGGACATGTGATGGCAACTCGGTCACCTGACATGTGTCAAATTCCACAGACAAGGTTCTTGACGTTCGCTTGACAACCGCAATCTTGACTCTAGTTGGTTTATGGTTGTCTACACCAGTGCCACGGCCTCGAGTTACTTCTTAGCTTCCTATACTTGTGGACAGATGATTTATTCCCTTCTAATAATACATTATTAATTAGTATTGGAATAAAAAAATCTTCCTTACTTACTTTGTCTGTTCTCAAAATTGCCGCTTCGAGGCAAAGTTGCCAAGATGCTGGCCCCGTTACTGCATTGCACTTCCAATTCAAAGTACTCAGCAAACCGCGTTTTAAAAAACTATAACTTAAATTTTAAATGGAAGGCATATTTGCAGAAAACTATCTGCCTAAAGATCACGCGAAATTATAAAACAATTTTGCTTCAGTTGGCTTGTTTCCAAAAACAACTTATAAAGTTTGAGAGGTTTCAGCCACACCCCATATTTAGGCTGTGAGCAAATCAAGAATAGTTTTAAATGGTAGTTCCCAACTTTAAATTGATTAGATTATAGTTAAAATTAAGCGACAATACAATTTTTTCAATTATATTCCTTATAATATTTGTTTGATTAGAATACGTTTTTTGATAACTTTATTTTGCATGGGTTTACAGGAGATATTTATGTCCTCAAAAGCTTTTGCAAAACCGAGTGGTTTTTGGGCTTTTATTGAATTTTCTACCATTAGTAATAAGTGAATTGACGAGTGGACCTCGATACGAAGTCCAGCTCGCGTGGCGTAAGACACAAAAATCCACTGCGGGGCTGTTTTTTTATGTTAGGTCGATAATATTTATTAGTTTTCTGACATAATATGCTCAGTATGGACAGCTTGCACCTTATCAGTAATCGGAAGATCCCTTACTCGTATAAATATTACTTTCAATATGGTTTAGATTCCTTTTTTATAACATTTTTATAATTGTTACGATGTCACGTATATATTGAGATCGATAAACAATATGAGTTTAAAAATAATCATTCATCAAAGGACCGAGCCATGCATGAAACGCAATATTGTGCATTCATGTAACATGCGTGCCTGCCATAACTCCGGCTTATAAGCATCGGTCGGCATACCACAAGATTGTATAGGCAGGCATAGTATAGCGTCAATTATCTTCGAGTCCATTAAACTGTAGCCCCATACTGTGAAGCATTACCTCATATTGTTTTAGCCATGTGGTGTTAGAATAGCGTCACCCAAATACTACTAGTGGGTTTCGTAAGGGATAGTCAGCAGCAGCGTTGTGAATGCAATATTTTGAGGGGGGGCATTTTGAACATAATATTCTTCCACACAAATATGGGTCAGAAATAAATCGAAAATTGGGCCTTTGAGTTTTGCATTACGACGGGCTTGAGTCATATGTTTTGGTGCCACACGCCGTATTATGTTCTCGCGACGCCTCTTTAAGGGCGCGTTCTACCGAAGCTTTAGGTATTTCACACGTCCAGGCGATTTGCGTTCTGCGACATATATTTTTTTCAAAATTTTTCGACACTTTTCTACTGAGTGATATTGTTTTGAAAAACGGCATTTGAGGTATAAGGTGCTCTTAATCTGGGCTACCGCCGCTCAATCGTTGATGCTAGTGTATTTTATGCCAGTAACCATCCAGTCTATCTACCGGGATAGTTGCAAAACTAACTAAACTATATACAATGTGTTACAAAAAACCCCAATAATTATAATATTCTTCATTGTCATCAGTCGACGAAATAATCACATCACAAGTCTAGGTCAGCCATTGAATTTTGAGGGCATATATTGCTAGTTGTGTTCAATTTATTGAAATGATACCCATGAAATAACGACCAATGTATGCCGAATCACGCTGCGCCGCGTTTGCAACTTCAGTTCATTTGAAAATTGACTAAATAGTGCTGCGATGCAACAATAAACATACATACATACATATATCACGCCTATTTGCCGTGTGATGCCGGCTTAGAATAGCATCACCCCATTTCTTACCCGTGGGTGTCGTAAGAGCCGACTGAGGGACTCGAGGGATGTGTATTGCAATTTTAGGCGATGGGCTGACAACCTGTCACTATAGTGATACACAGTTATCTGATTGACCCTCAAGCTTTTGTCAGACGTGGTGTTAATATCCGTTTTACGGCCGTTAACGCTCTGCCTACCCCGAAAGAGATATAGGCGTGATTTATGTATGTATGTATGTATCACGCCTATAATCCCTTGCGGGGTAGGCAGAGCATAAATGGCCGTAAAAAAACGGTCATTTACGCCACGTCTGACAATCATTTGAGGGTCATTCGGAAAATTGTGTATCGCCATAGTGACAGGTTGTCAGCCCATCGCCTAAAGTTGCAATACACACCCTCGAGTCCCTCAGTCGCTTCTTACGACACCCACGGGAAAGAAATGGGGAGATGCTATTCTAAGCCGGCATCACACGGGAAACAATAAAACTTTGTGGAATTTGACTTTAAAAATATATTTTAATAAATTTCAAGAAGTAAGAAGTAAGTAAGAAGCGACTGAGGGACTCGAGGGTGTGTATTGCAACTTTAGGCGATGGGCTGACAACCTGTCACTATGGCGATACACAATTTTCCGAATTACCCTCAAATATTTGTCAGACGCAAGGGATTTTAGGCGTGATGTGTGTATGTATGTATGTTATATGTACTTAATAGTGAATTAAATTATTTAAAATCATTTTACTTATTTTTTTCTTTTATTCCTTCGTGGCGCGGACTCTACCAGCATTTCAATCAAACGTTCACAAAATATTTGAGCTGTGATTTTCATTTTCACACAGCTGATATTTGACGCATTGCGATAGAAATCATGCTGATACGAGCGTGCCAACTGACATGCCAAATGTGATCTCTCATTCAATATTGAATATTGCTGGCTGAAATCAGTAAACAGCATTAATAAAACTTTACGAAGCGAAACTATAAGTACCGCTGTTCCATTAAGTCGTCTCCGACAGATGTTATCTCCAAACTAAAAGAGGTGTCAACAAAGGAAAATGGACCTTCTGACATAGTATTATCACGAATCTGACAGCTGTTAAATACGACGATACGATACGATGAAGATTTAATTTACGTACACTATTTTGAATTTGATCACCATACAGACTCTCAAAAAATGTTTAGAATAAATGACATAAAAATATTTTCTACGCGGAGGCAACGCCTCGGCAAGCGTAGCGTTGGACCTGTGCGTTGGACGACCTCCAGCCAAATGAACCGATGATCTTAAAAGGCGGCTGGTAGCGATTGGATGTCGGAAACGAGAAATCGTGCCCTATGGCCCTGGAGGAGGCCTACGTCCAGCAGTGTACTGAAATAGGTTAATGTATGTATGTTTCCCTTGCTGAAATTCCACGATTTAAATTAAACATAGGTGAGTGAGATAAATTAGCTCAAATAGGTAGTTTAGTAACCTACCTACGACTACATTAGTAAGTTTTGTTCCACATTATATTGCTCAAACCCCGGAGGCTTTTATGTTGTGGGCTATTTGTGGGTATTCTTGACCTTTTGAGGTCTGAAGTGGCCTTAACAACCTCGCCTCTACATCCTAAAACTTTAAGCTCTTAAAATAAGCTTAAAAATAATACCTTTGTGTCCGCAAACAACTACTGTATTAGCTTGCGAGTAAAACTAGTTTAATCTCTACTTAGTGTCAAAATCACAGGGCACAGAAACGTCAAGCGGTCACCCCGCGTGAGTTCTTTGTTCTGTGGTCAAAACACACCAACTGTGTTTTATGTTTGATTCTATCCGAGGGGCTAAAAAAAGCTACTACTAAGTGATAGGTAAATTTATTAATGGAATGCTCCAATCTGCTTGCCAAGTGTCATGAGTATGGCATATGTCGAGCAGTAGACTGTTGTGGCTGTTAATGTGTGTATGTTTAATTATAAATGGTTAATAAAATTATGTAAAAAAAACTTTTAAAACAAGCTTTTATTTAAGTGCTCTGAAAAGATGAAAATAAAATTTTGAATGACATTAACCACATTCATTTATGACTTTACAGAAATGAAAATATAATAAAAGCTTGTCGCGATGCCTAGAAGAAACTACCTAATTACAGTCAGGTGCGTACCTTATTACAAAATTTCAATCACAAATTGAAAGTTTCGCGACAAGCTTTTATTATATTTTCATTTCTGTAAAGTCATAAATGAATGTGGTTAATGTCATTCAAAATTTTATTTTCATCTTTTCAGAGCACTTAAATAAAAGCTTGTTTTAAAAGTTTTTTTTACATAATTTTATTTTATATTTTTTAGTTTATGTTACGATAGTTATTGATAAATACGAAAGTCTTTCTATAAAACAGAGAGACCTTCAATAGAAAAACTTAAGGCACGGGGAAAACTAACATTAGGATAAAGTATAATTATCTCTTTTATATTCTATAGAAGTAGGTTGGTACCTACTCCTCCGGCATCCCTAATAGAAGAATTAGTTTGTAATGTCTTAGTCTTTTCATTTCATTGATGGCGTCATTATTACATGGCCGAGTCCCAGTTAATTTCGAACAGTCTAATTCTTCTATCAGGAGGCCTTCTATTGACGTGGCCCTAATTCATGGTGGGCCTACCAACTGCCTATCATGAACGAATTCGTATACAACATTGCAAGTCCCAGCAGTTGAATATTGAGGAGTTCCATAGTTCGAAGACAACCCTGGATGTAGCGTCTAATTCATGGTGGGCCTACCAACTGCCTATAATAAACGAATTCGTATACAAAATTGCAAGTCCCAGCAGTTGAATATTGAGGAGTTCCATAGTTCGAAGACAACCCTGGATGTAGCGTCTAATTCATGGTAGGCCTACCAACTGCCTATAACAAACGAATTCGTATACAAAATTGCAAGTCCGAGCAGTTGAATATGGAGGAGTTCCATAGTTCGAAGACAACCCTGGATGTAGCGTCTAATTCATGGTGGGCCTACCAACTGCCTATAATAAACGAATTCGTATACAAAATTGCAAGTCCCAGCAGTTGAATATTGAGGAGTTCCATAGTTCGAAGACAACCCTGGATGTAGCGTCTAATTCATGGTAGGCCTACCAACTGCCTATAATAAACGAATTCGTATACAAAATTGCAAGTCCCAGCAGTTGAATATTGAGGAGTTCCATAGTTCGAAGACAACCCTGGATGTAGCGTCTAATTCATGGTGGGCCTACCAACTGCCTATAATAAACGAATTCGTATACAAAATTTTGTGTCCCAGCTATAAACCGCTGAGGAGATCTCTCGTACGGAGCCGATCCTGGCAGCAGCATCAGGTCAAATTTATGATTAACATGCATTGTCATCGGTTCTGGACCAACATGCAAAATTTCAACTCAATCGGATACCGAGAAGTGGTTCAAATTAAACTTGCAAGATTTGCACCGAACAAACATTGTTACTTACTTACATACACTGCAAGTTAAATAAAAGCTTTTAAAAATAACTTAAACTGAATGTTAGTAATTGAATTAAAAACACTTTTTCTGACACTTTCAAATCGATGCATGCAACTACTTGGCCTATTTTTGATGTGTGCGCCATGACAACGCGATTATGCGTAGAAAATATTGATGAATCAATGTTTGGATGCTTAATGTCCAACGTACCATTCATTTTGAACATTATACCCTCATTCATAGTAGACCGAAACTTACAACCTGCTGTCTTCTTCTTTTCGTGTGGGACTTCGAGTCGTCCAACAACACGATGAACCCTAGTGGCCTAGTACTACTAGTAGTAGGCCTCTGACATGGTTGTGTAACGACCACCATCTAAGTAATCATAGACAGCAACTGGGACCGATGGCTTAATATGCCCTCTGAAGCACGGAACCATTTATTTTCGGACAATCGAGTGGTTCACCCTGCAATGTCCTAACCAGACCGGGAACAAATTCACAAAGTGATAGATATCAACTTCGTGAGTGTCCCACCGAGAACCGAACCCGGAACCTTTGCGTCGCAGGTAGTCGCACTACCACTGCGCCACATCGGCCGTCGCCACAACTGCTGTTAAAATGTTCTTTTAAAGTAATTTCTAAAATCAACAACACAAACTTGGAAATACTTTGAGAAATATTAAAGGCGACAAAGCAATTTGAGTACAAAATTTCAGATATTTTAGCTTGAAACTTGAAAACAAGTGCGAACTTGAAGTATTCTTGTGAAAACTTGAAGAGTAATTATGACTTAAATATTTTCTGAATGGCTAATGGCTTTTTAAAATAACGTTACACCCCCTCCATTCACACACCGGAAAAAATAATCATTAAAAATATCCTTGTTATTTCAGTAAAGGAAAAACTAATGAAGTTTGAAGGTATGTAGAATGTTTGTTTATACAAATGTTTGTTTATACAAAGGGATTATAGGCATGATATGTGTATGCAGAAGTATAATCTCAACCTTTTAGGATGGTTATTGATTATTTCGTTGGCATGATTAGTGGCCAATCCGTGTTGGCCAAAGACGATTAATGATACACTGATAGATAAATCTGTAGTAGGCGTCTGGGACTGGAACCAATATTCCATTTATCATGCAAAGACAGGATCTTCATGATTAAATAAACAACTTAATCCATATTTTGTATCGTCGGTTTTTTATGCGTGTGTTTTCAGATTTTACAACCGAGCTTAAGTTATAGCTATGTATAATTAAGAGTAAGTTAAGCTAAGCTTATTGTGTTAATAAAGCTTTAAAATATATTTCATTTGTTATTATCAAAATGTCATTTAATTTATTTATTTAATCAACCAAAGCGGCCTTCCGTGGATCGGAACGAGACGGTAGACCTCGTTGTTCGAAAAGACCAAAAGTTTGTTTAGAATTAGAAGCTAAGACTCACAAGACGAAGTTAACCAGTATTTTCATGAAGATAAGTATAAAAAGATACATATAATATCCAATCACCATTATTCTGACACGGAAAGGGATAAGTGAGTATAAGTATCTTGGACATTCCACACAACGCCATATAGCTCTAAACTAAGCAAAGCTTGTACTATGGGTACAAGATAATATAGCTGATATAATACATAAATACTTATTTTGTAAATAAATACATAGAAAACACCCAGAATCAACACAAATATTTGATAAGTAACTTACAAACAATTGAGCTGTGTGGTGATCGAACCCACGACCTTCGGCGTAGCAGGCAGGGGTATTATCAAACTACACCATCGGGCCAGTCAAAATAGTGTAAAGTTTGCCATTAGTGTCATATTGATTTACTAATTTTCTTGATGTGTCTGTAGTCGGTATTGAAAGCTTAGCGGTCCAGCAGTCAAACCAAAAATCAAATCTTTCCTTTAGACTTTTTTGAGGTCAGACGGGTCAGACCGTTGGAATCTTTCTTCCACTTACCACGTAGAAAAAGGGATAAATAAAAAAATTTATGTCACGCAGTAAACGCTACCGTATTTTGGGCAGAAGTCCAAGGCACATGAAATGAAATGAAATTAACTTTATTCTATATACATAATACTAACACTTATTATCCTTTATCTAATCATGAGGCTAAAAACTGTCGCCAATAGAAACCCATAAAAATACGTATAGTTTAAAAATAGTAACGAGTATTAACGAATGGAGTTCACGAAACGCCATACAATAACCGGACACCATGGCATATCTAAGTCACGGCATCGAATCGCGGCTGTCACAGTTTTTCATTTTGTATGGTAGCTGTCACAAACCAAACACAATATTGCCCAGTTTCAAAATGTATTTACAAATTGCCTTAAAAATGTGAAAAAACTGGCTCAGGCTGGATTAAAAATTTAAAATAAAGGCACTGCCTAGGGGCTGGCCAGGGAAACTTTACGCTCCCATCACTAGTAAACGTCATATTTCTGAAATTCAAGTCATGATCTTTAAAAGGTGTTGTTTACGCTAAACTACCAGAACCACCTGGACACGAAAACGCCAAAAACTTGCTCGGAAGTGCATTTGTGGGTCACCTTAGGTAGGACAAAGTTTAACACCGCCTAACATCCGACAAGGAAAGTACCTACTTGACAAACTCTCAAAGCGTTAAGTGCGACATGGTTTCTATCAAAGACAGCTAGTCAGGTCCCCATTTTATGCAACCTTTTATGCCTTTTCTTTACGTTTTGTATAAAACACTCAGTCACTCTGATGACAGAGTTTTGAATATTTACACTTACTCCCTTTCTTAGAACGAAACAAACAAAATATTAATATTCTTTTGTCCCCAAGTTAATCTACGGTCCGCAAGTTGATAAAACTGTGGCCAACATGACAAAGAATTTTAAACAATAGCCTTTTTAATAGTGCTCGTTTTTCGTATTGTAAAAAAACGACACATTGTTGGTAGCATTTTTTCAACTACCCTTAGGATTTCTTGTAAATATAATTTGAAATACTTTAATGAAGTAAAAAATATATATTCATTCGTAGTTGAAGGTTACTGCATAATTTTCAAAATTACTTGCACATATTTTTTATGTAACAAATACCTCGGTAATATGAATTCCATTTATCATTGTTGTGTTGGTTTAATCAAGCATGGTTCTATTCGAAGTAGCTGTGGAATTAAGCCTAAGGACTGCCACTGCTGAATAAAGGATCCAGGGTCATAGGTACATAGCTTTTGTGTACTTTTTTAGAGGACCGACGCAAAAAAAAAAACTTTAGTTGAAACCCAGATCTTTTGGATGAGTTTCAGATTCCTCACCGATTTTATATTACAAGCATGCTTATTTTGTTTCTAGTAACATTTTAAAAATAAAACGCTACTAAATCAAATACAAGGTCATATTTGTTTATTTTTTCTATATCTTTGTTTTAATCTTTCGCTAGCCTTTAGGCAATGGTACTCATGAAAATAAGATTGGGTCCTTATCTGAAGGGACAGATTCGTAGACGTCAGATAGTTCTTTTATACTGACTCGAAAGTGATACGGCCCTTGGAAATTGAAGGAGACCTTTTTTGGGTCAAAACATGTTTCTTTTTCATACTTAGCATGTAGTAAATGTTTGAGACATGCGTTAAAAGAGTAATGAATGAACAAATATATACGGGGTGTAAGAGACAGCCATCCGAATACTGATAGGGTACATGCAGACTATGAAACTAAATACCTTGCCCTTAGAAACAATTATGTCAGGAAACGACAAAAAAATTAAGTCCTATACTAAATTACAATTAGCTGACTGAATTTACTATGGAAAGTCAAACCCTATCAATATTCGAAAGGATGTCCCTTACACCCTGAATATTAAAATAATTGGATTTAGCAAAAACATTTTGAGAACTCAGAACTTTATTTGTAATTATCGGTATAGTATAAAATACAGATATCAGGTTAGTACAGTCCTCAATTATTTACAGAACATAGCACACAAATACTTTGGTCTTAAAACAATTCGACCAGAATCGCCCATGGTGGCGGATGGTGTGTTAAATTTACACGTTATTTTGTCTCTATGATACCTACATACACAAATAATAACATTTTTAATTATATGTTAATTGAAGGATGACGTTGATGAAAGTGCATTTATTTCGCCTTATCTTGCTACATTAAAAACTATTTGTCTCATTTTTAAGGTATGATAAAAAAGCAAAAATGAATCATTTCCTGTCACTATTAAATTGGCGTTTTAGAAGTTTTGTTATTCTGCATAGATTATTCTGTTTGTGATTTGTATTGCTTTAGACTTTTTTCAACTTATTGTTTATTTTTCATCTTTTTATTAATCTATAGCCCTGAGCGTTATATTCATCATAAAATGGCTCCAGTAGACTATACAGATCCTGGTTTCATAGCATTCATGAAAGAAAACAATGAAAAAACAGCAAAACTCCGTGCCAGATGGAATGAACTTCATAGACCTAAGATGTTGAGAGCTGCTGCGTTTGTAGGTAAAGAAAAGGGTTATACAGAAAAAGATGTAACAATAAAATTATTAGAAGCTTGTATGCCTACTTTAACAAGAGAAAATATCAACGCTGGTTACAACCGACGCAAGCGTCCAAAGCAGCCATACATTTATACTACAAAAGACCTCATCAAAGAACACTCTGCACAAAGCATGGGTCTTGGAGACCCAAAAAGTGATCCCATACTTGAAAAACCCAGTGACGATACCGCAACTGACCCTGTTATGCGGCCAATTTCTGCTGAACAGGAGAACATTTTTCGTACAAAAGGGAGAGTTGCCTATCTGAAGGTAAACCTATCCATTTTTTAGAAGGCCTCCTACTACCAACAACCAAAATGAAATGTAGAACTATTCCACTAAGTTCCTGTAATTATGATGATTGATGATGTCTAGAGACCGGATTATATGCATTTGCATATTTAAGACCTTTTCACCGCAAGTAGCATATTTTTTCAAGCTTTTTTCAATCATATAATCTGGTCCCAAAGATGTCTATCGTAGCCGATTTCGTGATAGCGACAGTATGAGCAAAGCTTTGGTGATTTGCCTGTCATCATGCCTTCGTGTGACTGCAGTAGTCAAAAGTTTAGTTTTGCAATGCACGTGCCAAGCATGCTAAGATTCCGTTTACATATTTGTATGCGTAGGTTTTCGTTAGTATAGGCTATAAAACATCTCGTTTAATATCGTGGTCAGTTTTCTGGCTGGTACTAACATAACAATATCATGACAACGACTTTGTTTTTATCCCTTAAAGGAAAGATCTCGTATGAAACACGAAGATAAGTACTATTTCGAAGAATGTAGTAGCTGGCAACATGGCTGGAAAATACAAGACAGTTACTTTGGATGCAATACACCCAAATATCCTCACCAGCCAATGCTCACAAAAGGCCGCAACAGTCGTACTGGAGGACAACCGGACCCAAGTCATTACGCACTAAGTACTTCTATCCAAACGCACAATCAATGCTTAATGTAGGCCTATTAACCATTTTATATTCCCGTATTTATAATTTGATAATAATTTTTATTTGTATAGATTATTATATATTTAGTTTCATTAAATTTTTATTTATTTTTGAAATAATAAAAATTTGAATTAATATCATTATAAACGAATTTATTAAAATGTCTTAGGATCTTTAGCCATTAACTATTGTTATTTTTAATTAAAGTAAAATGATCTGGTAACCCATAACAACTTTTTATTTATCAAGCAAATGGTTCGTTAACATAATCATGACCAACTAGAAAATTTATTTTTACAATATTATTGAAAAACAATTTTTTCTAAGATAATAAGATAGTTTATTAATTTTATTAATAGTTTTTGATCAAAATGTCATACAAAGATTTAACTAAACCAGAAGTCATTCGAGTTTTAATCGGAAATCATGAAAAAGAGTCAAAACTTCGTGCCAGATGGAACGATCGTCATAAAGATTTGGTAAATCAAGCAGCTACCTTAAGCTAAAGCTACAGAAAGGATATACAGAATCAGACGTAGCAAAATCATATATTGAAGCCGGTTTGGCTGCCACTACAAACTACAAGAGACCATATTGAAGCAGGTCGAAACAGGCGTCGGATTTTACCTGATCGAAAACTTTATCCAACTAAAGAAGATATTAAAACTAAATATTCAATTGAAAATCTTGGTGTTGGAGTTCCAAAAGAAGATTCAAGATTGGAACGTCCTAAAGATGATCTTTCTGGAGAAGTAATCATGAGGCCAGTTCCAACTGAAGAAATTGAGTTGATTTACAAAGGACTGCCTGAGCACGGTCGTTTGGAATACCTAAAGGTAAGAATTACTACTTAAATGGGAACACACCAAAGTCTTCTTAGGGATAAAATAGAAACAAGGGAGGGACAGATAAATTATTGCAAATAGGCTCCGTGGAACAGAAGGCACTTCTTAGGGTTTAGTAGACTAAGCTTTACGAGCGTCAAAATAGTTCTAGTTTCTTCAAGTGCAAATTGCAGACATTACATTAAATAATAATAATTTTTCAGAAAAGAAAGGAGACCAAACCAGAAGACAAATTTTATTTCGAAGTGACAACTAGTCACGACTACGGTTGGCGTCTCAAAGACAGTCCTTTTGGAAATAATGTTCCTAAGCATCCACGTCTAAAAACCATGAAAGAATGCCTACATTCACGTACAGGCATGCTACCTGATCCAGATTATTACAAGTCTTCTTATGGTTTAATGCAAAATTTGCCTTGTTCTTCTGCTATTTAATAAAACAGGTTATTTTTGTTTTAAATTTATTACATTTATATATTACATGCGATTTGGATTGTTTAACTATAGCGAGCCTACATTGCAAAATTCGTTGAGTTATTAAGTTATGAGAATAGGTAATTTAATTTATTAATTACTTACCAAAATTATTTTGATCCTTGGTATTGTATAAAATACTTTGAAGGCTGATAAGCATAATATCTCATTAATTATTTATTACATATGTTAAATATTGCCTGCCAAGCGTAATGAGTATGGTAAAACCCTCCCATTAGGGGGAAGCCCATGTCTAGCAGTGAACTGTTGAGGATGTTAATGTATGTTATGTATGTAAGAACGATTTGTTATGAACATTTGTAGGTAGATAAGAACTTATCATAATATTTCAACTCATCACATCTAGCTATTATCTACTCTTTCTATTAAATATAGATTTCAAGCACGAAACCTTAATTACTTTCTTGCGAATCTTTTTCGGATTTGGTTCCAGAAAATTCCAAAAACATATTTTGTTACCGACCAAGTTAGAAATTGACTGAGCTTCGGTCAATAGCAGAGCTGGATCTAGGGCACTGTGCTCAAAAGTAGCATCGGGAATTCGAAAACTCTGTCAAACGGTTGTGGTCACTGATCTAAAATGGTGTTTGGTCACTGGCTCAATGCAATTTAGGGCGCAGGTTATGTAAATTATTATAAAACTCAAAATAAATTAGATTAATTTAATACAAAAAACTGATTCTGACTGACTGGCTCGATGGTGTAGTGGATAGTATCCTTGCCTGCTACGCTGAGGGTCGTGGGTTCGATCTCCACACAGGACAAATATGTGTATGTTACTTTTCAAATATTAGTGTTTGAGTCTATGTATTGTACGTATTGCTTTACAAAAAATATATATTTAAGTATGAATAATATTAGCTATCTAGTTGCCATAGTACAAGCTTTGCTTAGTCTGGGGCTAGATGGAAGTGTTTGAAATGACCATTTTTTTTACAGCTTGCGCGGTCTGGTTTGGTTACAGTAGAAATCGTATCAGCTAGACTTGGACGGCCTATCGATGGTATGCACTAAACTCAAGTAATTTGAAAACACTGACTCGCTTGATTATGTGTGAATGTCAGCTGGAAATATGAAAAATAATAGTCACTTCTCACAATAATTACTCTACTCTTAAATCACTACATGATTAAATGGGTTTAGGGTTCCTCGGTTTTTCACAATACTTATATTATTGTTCGGGGCTTTTAAACACGATTTCGTTCTTGATATTCCATGATTACCTACTCCATTATAGGGGTATTAATATGACTTCGCACAGGTTTACTATAACCTATACATCTCTAATAATATAAACCTACACAGATTTCTTTGGATAACATAATCCGACTGACTACAGCCCTGGCTCTTACATTTAAACTTATACCCATGCACTTTTTATTCAAGTTAACATTTGTTCAGAAAAATAAAAAGAAAGTTGTAAATAGGTTATTTCGTGTACGTATCCAATCTTTTTCATGCCAAGAACATCTTTGGTTGTGTCGAGTAATAACCATAACACTTAGGTTTTATTTTCAGCTGTTTTCGTATTGTTGCAAAACACAAAAATGAGATTATTTTAGTTTTTATTTCTATCAATCCATCTGGCAACAATTTTTTTTTGGCAGGCACAAACTAACCTTCAGCTTATATTTAATAACCTTTATAAAATGCATTGTTTTGTTTACTTATTGATAAAGGAAATAAACAACCAGTTGTATGTATAATAGCGTTAGTGTACCACACCGTGTTTCGGCCGTGTGATGCCGGCTTAGAATAGCATCAGCCCATTCCTTACCCATAGGTGTCGTAAGAGGTGACTAAGGGACTCGAGGGTTAGATGTGATTTGTAATTTTAGGTGATGGGCTGACAACATATCACTATGGTGAAACATAGTTATCTGATTGAACCTCAAACTTTTGTCAGACGTGGTGTTAATATCCGTTTTACGACCGTTAACGCTCTGCCTACCCCGTAAGGGATACAGGCGTGATTTACGTATGAATGTACGTATGTGTACCACAACACATATTTAATATGCCTAGAAAAAGGAATAAAATACTTTAATTACATATTTTTATAATTTTATGAATGGTATTATTAGGCTACATAACCAGCTACGGGCTGAAACTGGTAAACTTATAATCACATTGGAGTTTGCATTAACGGGCGTTTATTCGATTACCATGGGAGTCGGGGTAGTCAGTAACAACTTTGATACTCTTTGCTTAATAATCTGTGGTTTTTTCATAAAGTTTACACACCAAAAATGCTTTTAATTATATAAATCAGCTTCTAAATGTATACTTTAGCGTCAAATTTTGTGAGATGCGTGCAAGAAGGTTCGGAATAGTTCGGGAAGGCGCGGGATACTTGCGTGATGGTGAGGTTAACACGCTCCCACAAACATCGTGAAAGCTTCCCGTACGAAGGTACCATCCCGCACCTTCCCGTACCATCACGAAATATCTTACACTATTATATTTATGCTTTCTAATTAACATTGAAGCGTTATATTAAATTAGAGGTGTCTGACACCAGGGTTCATCGAGTCGTTGGATGACTCGATGTCCCACACGTAAAGAAAAAGAAGAAGAGGTGTCTGAATTAATTTTTAAGATGCACTTATTAGAAACTAGGTAGATCATGACATGTTAAAACTTTAGTTGCAAAATAACATTATTTATTTATACTTAATTGCACATCATACAAAAGGCGGTATTGATTCATAGTTACAATTTTATTTAAACTTACTGTCAATTTTTATTATTTTGAGCTCCCCATATATAATGGTAATATGAATAGTGTAAACAACTTCAAAAGTAAACTTCTTCTTGGGTATTCGTTAAACAGTCGCTTGAAAAGTATTTAATAGAAGCTAAAATATTGTCCATGATTTATCAATTTAGAAGACCATTAATTTTATTAGAAGTCGTGCTTGACATTAAAAAGTACCCACTTTAAAGTACTTCAACGTGTATAATATAATTTTAGAAAACATGCATTCGCCTTATTATCATTTCGCAGCTACCTACGTACAAAAAGGGTTTAAATTTGTAAAACTAGGTTAGAGTCCGACTATTCTGCATTTGCAGTTTAAATGCTTTTGAATATTCATATCGTTAGTGGAATGGCCGTTAAACCCTTCGGGCTATTTGGCTACGAATGAGGTAATCATTTTTGCACTGATCTCTTGTTTAAACTCTATTTTATAAAATATTTAAATAAAATGATTGTGAAGATTTCTATCTACGTGAACTTGTGATAAACAAAAGAATCCATTACGACTACCTATTTACGTAGAAAATATTTACACTATAAGGCGCGATCTCCCGTTATTGCCATCCAGTCACTACCAGTGGTGACTTCAAAATTTCAAATACTTAGTAGAGTTAAACACTACTACACTTTGTCACAAAGTAAGTATTGGCGGCACTTGTCTATTAGTAGTAGAGGGTTCAAACATGCTTCGTCAAAAACTAAGAACAGATACTTACAAGTCATTTATCAGCAACATGCATCGTCAACGGTGAAACAGAAGGTTATTTCAGCAACATGCGCGACTTTGTCGAAGCCTACGTCCATAGTGGACTGCTTTACCTAGACCACAAATTGCCTCTTTAATGTAGTCTTGCTACCTAGGTTGATGTGATGTGTGATGTGATGATTTGAACAAAACAAAACATTCAAAAGGAAACCTATAATTTCATTTTTCATACAGCAGTAATGTAACGGCTGGTGAAGAGAGGAGCTATTGGCTGGCGAGATGAGCAGTGTAAAGCGAAGTGGTGTGGAGCGATGTAATACAAAGAGGTGGGGTGCGGTGAGGTGCGGAGGTGAGGTGAGCATAGACATTTGTGTCTATGGAGGAGAGGAGAGGAGGAGAGCATAGTTGCGAGACAAAAATGACGTTTTGATTCGAATTTGGAGTTCAGTGTGTGACAGCGGCGTTTTACACACTTTTTCGTATAAATCAGAGAAATTGTTTTGCCTAATATGAATCGAATATAAAGCATTGTGATTCCAAGAAACTCTTTTATTCGCTAAAATATCCTGACGATAATAGTAATTAAAATAAATTTCAAACCATAATTATAAATTATTATGATGAAACCAAGGATGAAACGAATACGCCACATTACGCTTATAGTATTCAATAAAAAAAATGTCATAGATGATGCTACTGCTATAAAAAAAAGATTTAATTGTGGCCGGTATACTCTTTTTATCTTGTAACCTTTAGTAGCGTTGCTGCGCCTAATTTACGTGTGCCTGATTCATCATTTTACATAAGCTTTTGAAAATAAATAAATCTGAATTTCATGTTTAAATCCAATGAATGACAGTTTTTCGTTAAAATGAAAAATTAGAGAAAGGAGGAAAAATAAAGTCTTTTTATTCAAAAATTACTAATTTAATAAAAGTATTCAGAAAATAACTTGGACATAAATTATCCGCCTGCCTTTAACATTTCAAAAGCTATTCTTGTTATTAAATCCAACTTTTCCTGAACCATTTTCAACAGTTTTTTTTGTATTCTTTGTGATGTCGATTGAGATCGTCTATTCAAAATCGCTGAGTTGGGAAAATCTATTCAATGTATGATTCATGATTACCACAAAAAGTAAAGAAAAGTTAAGTCCATCATTGTGACTGTGGTTTAGCGTTCGAGCTAATTTAAAATTTCGTAAAGTACGTAATGCTAGGTACTAATCTTTTGAAATTTGAAGGGTCAGTTATACGACCAAATGTAAAAGTTATGAATAATACATACATACATACATATATGACGCCTATAATCCCTTACGGGGTAGGCAGAGCGTAAACGGCTGTAATAAAAGGACATTTACGCCACGTCTGACCAACGTTTGAGGGTCATTTAGAATATTGTGTATCACCATTGTGACAGGTTGTCAGCCCATCACCTAAATTTGCAATACACACCCTCGAGTCCCTTAGTCGCTTCTTACGATACCCACAGGAAGGAAAAGGGGTGATGCTATTCTAAGCTGGCATGACACGGCCAATAGTTATGAATAATACAGCTGTGATATTACGACGACGGTGCTAACCTTTCTGTTTTAGCCGCGTAACATTGCTGTACACCGATTACGTTCTAAGTGTAAAAAGTATTTGATTAATATAGGTATTTTATTTTCTTTCTGTTCTTTGATCATATAACACGGCATTAAACAGCAACTAATTCTGTATTTGAATAATTTGTTGAGGACAAAATTAGCCCGTTTTATTGAAAATGTATATCACTCTGTAGTGTGTGGAAACGTGGATAATAAAACACCTGTTTTGGTTTGTTTACAAAAAATCTGTATCTATCCTTATGAACTATAGTAAAGATATTAAATTGTTTAAAAAATACATTCACTTCGGAGAAACAGAAAAAAAGGACCAGGTACTTCAATTAACAGGCTTCTTCTGGGTGAGCCCGCTCCATCTTAGACTCTGTCTCTGTCCTCTGACCTAGACTAGAGTCAAGAGCAACCCATCATTTATAAAAAAAATACAGACACAGAATTCACAAATAAATTGACAAAACTTAAATCCCTGTATTTCTGAGTACAGTTAAATTAAAAGAGAATAGGAGATAACCATACCTTAAATTTATAGCCATTACATGTACTGATACATATGATTATGGTCACTAGTAAAAAGATGGCGCCATATTTGGTTGTAGCGACATGTTCTACTTGTACCCGTTATTATGAAACTACAGGCTATAATTTCACAGGAGAAAATGTATGTGCATTGCGTAGTCGGTTAGGAATATTAACTGGTTACGTATAATGTACTAAAATTTTTTACTGTAGACTTGAAACCTGTAGTTTCATAACATAGGGCACTGGCCTTATGCCGCAAATTTTTGCTGAAAGTACAACCGCATTAATATTAGAAAGCTTAATATAAATTTTCAATTTTAAGCGATGGGCTGCCAACCTGTCACTGTAGTGATACACAGTTATCTGATTGACCCTCAAACTTTTGTCAGACGTGGTGTTAATATCCGTTTAACGGCCTTTAACGCTCCGCCTACCCCGTAAAGGATATAGACGTGATTTATGTATGCATGTATATTTATACGGTTTTAAAGATAAAATCATTTTGTACCAACAAAACAAAAGAAATCTTTCCGCTCACTGACGCAAGTCTGCAACTAATGAGTTAGCCTTAAGGTCAGATAAATAGCTTCCAATAAGGCTCACTATTGCTCCGAGTGACCTAATTCCAATGTGAGACTGTACACAGATCACTGTCCACGTAAAAAAGTGGTCGTAATTCATATTAGATTATATTTTCTTGATTAAATATACCCGTTTACGGGAACACTCGCCTTATAGTCAACTTTACGAAATGTCCACTTCTCAAATAAACACTTTTCCAAATTGTACATAGCTCAAGCCCTCAAAATTAACAAAAGCTTTTGTTGCTGAGATTTAATCCTATTAAATCTGTTTGAAGAAGATACTGTCAATTGCGCGAATGACTTTCTATTCGTGGAACACAAAGCTATCTGACTACAAATCGTTTTGATTCTAAACAGTTGTAAAATATATAATTTACAGAATATGTTAACTGGGACCAGGATAATGGACCTTTTGCATCGAATTACGTCTATAACTCTGTCTCTGTCCTATAACCTAGACTAGAGTCAAGAGCAAACCCATCATTAATAAAAAAAAGACTGAGAATTTGGAACCTCATTAACTGAGTATTCTTTTTCCATATTTACCTCTTAACAAATACAATAGTAGTTTATGCAACTGTCATATAATGGGGGTCATTAGAATGCGAGTGTCTGTTTATCACACGAGGCGTAGCCGAGTGTGATAATAGATTGACACGAGCATTCTAATGCCTAATTATATGCAGTTGCATACACTATTTTATCTACACTCTAAATAATTAACTCAGTTGAACACTTTTCCAAACGTCCGCACCGGCGATTGCAAGGCCCTATACATAGTCAAATTCAATACGAGAACGTAATATGGCTTGATATAAATTTTTGAAGATTCTTTACTAACAGTTGTTTAGATGTCGAGTCTCAACAGCAAATAACTAAACAACTGAACAACAACTGAACAACACTGAACAACAACTGAACAACAACTGAACAACAACTGAACAACACTGAACAACACTGAACAACACTGAACAACATCGGAATAACATCTGAACAACAACTAATCAACATCTGAACAACATCTCAACAACAACAGAACAAAAACCTATTAAAACAACTGAACAACATCCGAAAAACTACCCTACAACAACAACTGTCAGGTGCGGCGGAAGATAGCGATTTGAGTATTGGAAAAAAAAACTTCGTTTCATTTCTCAACTTTATCGTAATATCGACACGCCCAATGAACAACAACGTAACTTGAGTTACGACAAAAATGAGTTAATTACATATCCTTGTTCGTTATAATTTTCTCTACACGTGTGTCCAACAAACGTATCTCTAAGTACAATAGAACCGAAGTTAGCGAGAATCACAACAACGTAACCTGTGGTTGCCTTCTGAAAAAAAATATTGTTTACCGGGTAAAACATGTTATATTGATTTACAATTTTGTTATACGGATCAAATATTCTCCCTTTAAAAAATATAACAACTCATGTTTATTTACAATGATTGATAGTATTTATTTTTTACCTAATTTACATGCAAATAGATTGCAAATTGAGTTACGTTGATTTTCTCCGTATTCAATTCATAGTTCTCCAATTCGACAAGGTACTGATGAGGAAGATACTGTTTCGATACACGAAATCCAACCTTCCAGCCAATGTTGTAAGTAATAACTTCATTTTAGTATTTTTTTGTTATTAATCTACACTTATAATATAATAAAGAGGAAAGATTTATTTTTTTGTTTGTTTGTATGTAATCGATAAACTCCGAAAGTACTAAACCGATTTCCAAAATTCTTTCACCATTAGAAAGCTACAACATACTTGAGTAACATAGGCTACTTTTAACTACGCGAAAATTCCTCATTCCTACGGGAAAACGGTTAGAAACAGGAAAAGCGGGAAATATAGCGGATATTACCCAAATTAGCCAAATCGATTTGCGATCTTCGTAAAATTTGGCACTAATATTGGTGGTATATTGAAAACGGACTTGGACTACTTCTTGTCAGCACTTGAGGATCTGGTGTACCTGATGGTGGGCACCAGGAGCACTGCTAAACTATATGAGATACGATAATGGCTTGATAGCAACAGTTGTTCAGCATGACGGGCCGCTTCTGCTGGAACATGGTCATCAAGGATCTGGAGTACCTGATGCTGACCACCAGCATCCCATCTAAACTACAGGAGATAGGGTATCAGAATCAAAGTAAAAAATGTTTAACATGACGGGCCGCTTTTGGAACACTTGTAAGTAGCAGCGGGTGAAACCACTGGGCGGGCCGCTAGTAGGTTATATTAATGAAAAAGAGTAAAAGTATTAAATATTCATACATACATCAGCATATTGCATTCCACTGAAAGTAGCCCTCTTCCATGGTACGCCATAGGGCACGATCTCCAGTTTTTGCCATCCAGTCACTACCAACCGCTTTTTTTAAGTCATCGGTCCATCTGGCCGGAGGACGTCCAACACTACGCTTGCCGAGACGTGGCCTCCACTCGAGAACTCTTGCGAATATCTCACACATCTCCGCTTTGCCGACGATATAGTCATAATGGCTGAATCACTACAGGATCTGCAAAAAATGCTGACCAGTCTCAACGTCGCCTCGGGACGTGTTTGACTCGGTATGAACTTGGAAAAAAGACGAAAGTCATGTTCAATCAACACATCATCCCAGAGCCGGTCTCCGTCGAAGGTATAGCCCTTGAAGTTGTCCAGAAGTATGTGTACCTTGGGCAAACTTTGCAACTGGGTAGAGACCACTTAAAGACTGAAATCACCAGAAGAGTGCAGCTGCGTTGGGCAGCATTTGGGAAGTTGTGTCATATTTTGGAATTACCCTTGCCACAATGCCTCAAGACCAAGGTGTTCGATCAGTGCGTCCTGCCCGTCATGACCTATGGAGCCGAGACGTGGAACCTGACAGTAAGACTGGCCCACCGGTTACATGTCACTCAGAGAGCTATGGAAAGGTCTATGCTCGGTATCTCTACCTCTATAATAAATAAAATCCGGAATGATACTATCCGCAAAAAGACCAAACTAACGGACATAGTCTGGAAGTGTAGCAAACTGAAGTGGCAGTGGGCTGGGCAAATCTGTCGTAGAACCGATGGACGGTGGAGTAAGAGGGTTCTCAAGTAGAGGCCACGCCTCGGCAAGCGTAGTGTTGGACGACCTCCGGCCAGATGGACCGATGACGTAAAAAAGGCGGCTGGTAGCGACTGGATGGTGAAAACGGGAGATCGTGCCCTATGGCGTACCCTAGGGGAGGCCTACGTCCAGCAGTGGACTGCAATAGGCTGATGTTTGTAGGTATGACAACGCTTACGTAAGTCTGTTACCGCAATTACAGCAGCTAAATATAAATACTTATGGAGTTTGTGCCTGTCAAAAGCAATTTCAACTAGTTTTTTGCCGGTTGCAAAAAACGATAATCGGAAAGATTTAAATGAATCTGATGATAATGATGATGGCTTATTTTTATTATCGTTTCTTTGAAAAATGACTACATTTATCTATGGTAAGAAAAGAAGTTTTGTTTTGTATGACACATATTTGTTTTTTGTATAACATATATTAAGTAGAAAAGCATTAAAATATAAGATTTTATGAAAGTGTTTTATTTCATTGCATTATAGTCAGTAAATTTCATACAAGACTTACGCTTCTTGGATTATTTTGATGTCAAAAGGTAATAAGTGCACAAGACAACTCAAACGTAACTCAGACATACACTGGATTCAATCGTAAAAAGGTAATACGTGCATAAGACAACTCAAACGTAATTCAGACATACACTGGTATTTACCGTAATATCTCTATCTTTGAAGAATCACTATCTCAACTTACATTGTTATTGCAAGTAATATGCATCGTAGCCCTTCATTGTAAGTCATAAAACTCAATGAAAGCAAATTATTATGTTAAAAACATATATAACAACATATCAAACCCGATACATGTATTCTTTAAAACAAACAATCACTTAAATTAATAAAAAAACAAAAGCGTGAGAATTTTTTTAAACCTTAAAATCGCTGTACTGTAAAGTTTACAAAAATGAGATACGTTGTTGTTCATTGGGCGTGTCGATATGAGTTTTCTCATTAAGTCATTACGCTTCTGTAATTTATAGTAAACCCTAGTTTTTATAGGCAGAATGCATAAAGTAGGTCATTATGCATCTGTTTTCGAATTCATAATTCGAACATTTTGAGACGAGTGTAGATAAAAAGCTTAATAGCCTCTGTAATAAAGTAATTATTTCATTTTTTTTCCAGCTCTAATACATCTGTCCCGAATATTCTATCTAGGCCTACAATAGTTAAAACGTCCATTCCAAGATAAGTGTAACCCTAAAAGTCAGAAGTTGATACTATAAGCCCAGCAGGGCTAAGATGGCAGCACGACTCTACAAAAGTTCTATACGATTTGACATTACGGCGCGACTTCTAGTCTTCGATTGAGTCTTCGCGTTACAAACTGGACATTTTGCTGTAGACGATTATCACGATCAAGACCATGAAGATTTTCATCGGAGGTTTTCACCCACTCAAAAACTGTAGTTTTTTCAAATTTGCTTATTGTGTAATAAGTTTGAAGAAATCACTTAAATGGAAGTAACGTTACAATGTGATTTTGACTTATTTATTCCTTTTCTTTGTAATTTTACTATTATAGTCATCATCATCTACAAAAAACTGTGATTTATTATCACGTAATATTTACGTACCGAATTCGACCTCATTGTTCCTAATCCTAAAAGCCATATAATCTATTTAAATAAAATACCATTTGACACTTGCCAAAATGTTATTCATAGGGTTGCCTAGCTGAACAAAAATTTACTATCGATAACCTGAATATATAGGTACACATATCGCGGCTTTATTCCTTGCGGGGTAGGCAGAGCGTTATCGGCCGTAAAATACGATCGCTATCGCCACGTCTCACAAATATGTAAGGTCCGTTTTAGAAAAATCGTGTATCACAATAGTGACAGGTTGTCAGCCTATCGCCTAAAAATGTAATACACATAAAACCCTAGAGTCTATCAGCCGCCTCTTACGATACCCGCAAAAAGAAATAGGATGATGCTATTCTAAACCGCGGAGCCTGGAGGAGTTTGGCGGAGCAGTAACTCCCCATGGTTACTGCTCGGTCGTTCCTAAGGAATGAGGCATCGACCGAGAAGAAGAAGATTCTAAACCGGCATTACACGGCAAATCGATAGAGGCGTCGGTAGTACTGATTTCGAAAGTCGCAGGTTCCTGCATTATTTGAGATTTGAGATAATACTTTTATTTATTTAATCAATTATTAGTTATTTTTGTATTACATTTCTTTCACGCGGTGCATGCCGTGTGGTTTTAGAATTTGAATGACAATGCTGCGTCTGAGTGACCTCTTTCGTGGCGCGAACTAATGGGTATTGCAAAAGTAAATCGCCAGTGGAAAAACAAATCCATCCAATCGTCATCAATAGCTACAACCATAAACCATGAGCCTTTTCTTATTGAGGCGTACTACGAGTATAATACCACGCTTTGTAGGCGACCCAAATGCAAGGCGTTGCATTCAATAAGAATTTGAGAACTGTACTGTTCGTTACTACTGCTGATACTTGCCTTCATTGATTTAAGGACACCTAGAGCTAGAAATGGGTGATCAAATTCCGCCTGGCACTACTTGTAGTTTTTTCCTGCATTTAAATTGTTGAAATTCACTGCTAACTAAGAATAATAATAGCTTCAATTCGGGATATATTAGAAATAAACTATTCTTCCTTACTTACTTTCTATGAAATGCAATATTGAAGAACACCCATTTTTGACTAGGGGTTAGCTTAAAACCAGCAGTGTGCTGTGCCTACACCTATTTCAGCTCATATTGTATATTTGTACTGAATTGATTTATTGTTGTGCCTAAGATGTGATGCGAAATAAATATATTTGTATTTGTATATAAATTCTCTTAACTTAAATTAGTGCTGTCACTTTCTGTAAAATTAGTTTAGAGAAGGATAGGAGATATCTATGACTTAGATATCTCCTATGCTTTTCTAAACCTATTTGTCTGAAAGTGACAGCATTAATTTAAGGTAAGTTAAGAGAATTTATATCCCGAATTGAGGGCGATATTATACTACTCTGAAATAGGTACTACTTTGAAACTCTGATAATCGATATCGATAGTCTATCGAAAGTTTTCTATCATCGGTAGCACTACTAAAAATGACGTTACTTACGTTGTCAAATGCTTGGATTGAAGGAAAAAGTTATACATAGGACAAAATGATCATACTATCGAAACTTTGAACAAAAAATTTAATGTATGAAACGCAGGAGAACTTTCATGGCGGCTATTATATCTGTTTCACTTATTTCCGTTTTCTTTCTCTTTTGTTGGCAATAATGTCAACATCATTTGATCTGTGGACTCAGTTCAATCATCAAACAAAGAAATTGTTTTTAAGTTAATACTGTTTATTTTGCTTTGCTTCTTATCAAATAATTTTAAATAAGTAACAAAACCATAGTATTTGGCAAAAGCAAAGGAATGATGAAGTATAGGAAGTGTGAAATTTGTGAAATTGAAACCGAAAGAAAGGATGGACAGAAATGGTATTTCATGGCTCAGTTTCCTCTGGATAAAGAAAGGTAAGTAAAGATAATTATAATGATAATGCCTAGAATATGACTCATAAACATCGTTATTATAGCAATAAACATTAATTTGAGTTAATATGTTTATTTAGCTTAAGAAGTTACTGTTATGTAGTACGACCAAAAATAATATATAATCGATATCGATACCATGCGTTGTCACTTGGCACAAATTTACTTTTAATGGAGAATGTTTTTAACATTTCCTTACAACCGAGTTCTGGGTCAGAGTACCTATGTTTTTCGGGGCGGGGGGATATTGGAGTAAACGCTTCTGGGCCCTATGAAACGTCGAAATTTACTATTGGCAAAGCCTCTTCCATCTGCGCTACCGCGGCTCGTCCCCTGCCCGCGTAGGATAAGATACACTTGCAAAGTTCACGGGCAGGGGACGATCCGCGGTAGCCCACATGGATGAGGCGTCGCCACTAGTAAAGGAAAAAGTCGCAGGTTCAAATCATAGCCACGGTTGAAAAAAAATGCGGGTTTTCCAAAATTTTATACATAACACGGGAAGTGTTTTAACAATTTTTAATCAATTAAATGTATTTATTTTTGATAAGATATAATTATAGGTTTCAGGTGAAGAAGAAATGTACCGCTATATAGCCCTGAACGAATGGTACAACAAAAAATCTTCGATCTACCCTACAATGAAATTATGTGCAATGATTGAAAATATGGTCAAAGTTTTTGATGAAGAAATAGGACCTACACTAAAAATTGTAGACGATTAAATGCATGGACATGCTTGTATGAACTCCGCCAAACCAGTCGCTCTCTTTTCCTGTGGGAATGGGGTGTGAGATTTTTCTGAAGTAAAAGTATCCTCTAAGTGTTGACCAGTTATACAAAATTTGGTAAAAATTCGTCTAGTACTTTTTGCTAGAAACGTGGACAAACAGACAGATAGAAACAGTAATTTTTTTACTGTTGTTTTAAGACCTATAACTTGAACGGAATTTTAAGTATTCAAATGTACAGACTTGGTTGAGTTACTGTTTTATTATATTTATTTAGAATTTTACAAAATTAATAATTATTGAAATCCTTTAGCTTGTTTTACTTTGAAAAAAGTCCATTAGTTATGTTTCGGCAACTTATTGTTATTGAAATATTGAGTTAAAATTGTTTCGATAATATTCAAATACGGGGAGGTTCCGACCGTCTTTCCCGAAAACACTAAGCTCCACCGGCTAAACTGAACAACTATACCCAAGAAGCATAGGTCAAAAATTTTAAAAAAATTACCTTCCGTCGAGTATTATTCGGTCAGCTTAATTTTTGTGTGGGAGGTACTACTTTTTAATGTTGTCTATCACTTTTGATCCTCGGTGAAAGTTGCTCAGTTTGACGGGCTTAGGGTCTTCGAGAAAGTCGGTTGTTGTCGGAACTTACCTGCTGCTAAATTGCTGAAACATAATTATTATTAGAATAAAAATATTATTTTGAGCTGCCGCGCCGTTTCGGCAGCTACGTTGTCGATATGGATAAATTGCAGGCTGTCGCGTAGCTACACCACTACGTGTGTTCTTTATATTGGCTATACTAGACTTGACTTGTTTTGTCATGTTGGCAATGATTTGGGAACTGCGTTTTGACGTTTTGCGTCGTTAATTTTTTTTCTTCGGAGTCCCAACTCTTAAAACGCTAGTTCTATAGTTCTATTATATTCTCTTTGAAAATGATTGTAAACAATAAAAACAACAACAAAGAAAAAAATATATTATTTTTGCAATATGTGGTTATATAATGGTCATATACCATTGATTTACAAAATAATATATCTCAAAGTGATCTCAAATCACGTAAATGCTCAATAATATGTAAGTAACTAATAGCACTATTAGGAACTTTGATCTTATTATCAAGTATGGATTTTTTGTGTGATTTCCTCATCTCTCAATTATACCTATCCACCTACTTTACCTATTTATTACATACTTTGTTCACGACTCTTGTATTTTGTGATATTTACAGAGAAAGAAGCTTTACAGGACATAAAAACCTTACTGTTTCATGAATTAATCAATCAATCATATCATCCTCAGCGTTCAGTGCTGGCTTGGATATCTAGTTCTTGTATTGAACGCCACTAAGCATGATCCGCGATGGCCTTTCTACGCGCTTACCTAGCCTGAGCCTATAAATACGTTTTTGGATTCGCGGTTTCGACTCAAGAATATTTCAATCAGCAGTGGTTGTCGGATCTGCTTTGCTAATGAGCTGACTAAGGAAGGTAGGTACTGCTTATCTGCTGTGCTGCGTTTCATACTTCCTATTATATTTACTGGCGATTTTTTGTGCAGTGATGCAATGCCATCAAAACAATGAAACATATTTCTCCTACAGCTACGGTTATTTATTTATTAGCCATGGTTTTATAAGAGTTTATAGTGGGAGTATGGAGAGTCAGACTCTTGTGCATAAATATACAATAACAGTTCGTAAATAACAACATTATTTTTGTCTTTTCAGAATACCCTGCCACCATCTAATTTTGTTGTAATCCGCAATAAAGTAATTGAATATTTATCATATGAGGATAAGAATACCTAATGATTCATCAGCTTCAGCAAGCCTCTGCTAAAATTCGGCCTCTCTCTCGTGTCATAAATAATAATTTAAGCTCTACAATTGTTTTATTTATTTATGTACCATTTCAGTTAAAATAGAACATTTATGGCTAACGGACAAAAGAAATGGAAAAATAAGTTAATAGCTTATTCCTGACTGAATACCCTGATGATTTTTGGATTCGTTGCCTGTTCAGACAGGGATGTATTGTCTTAAATTAGCGCACAACTGGCGTATATGAGCATAATTACAGGTGCGCGGGGGAAATGGTTTCGTGACTTGCATTGCAGCGTATTAGACCGTAACTATTACTTTTATTAAAGACGCTTCCAAAGGCTTGATGAAGCCTTCCGCTGGTCGAGTCGAAGTTCAGATACTGAAGCTTATTACAGAATCAGTTTAGTATTTGTACTTTACTCTGGACCACCGGTTTTTAATAAAATACCTTCTTATAGAGGTAAGAATTCCGCCTACCCCGTAAGGGATATAGGCGTGATTTATGTATGTATGTAAGAATTCTAAAGTAAAGGGGTAAGCACCTAGCCTATGGAGGCGTGTTTAAGAAAAAAACTATTTACGAAGTGTATTAACTACAAATCCTATCAATATAGGGATAAAACACACATCGCCATCTAGCCCCAAAGTCAACTACGTAATATGTTTAGGAACTAACATTCACCTTCAAATTTTCATACTGATTTTTAAAAACAATCTGTGCCATCTATTTCCTGTTAAATAAACGGGTATAAATAATAAATTTTATACAAAGCAAGTAACGTTTCATGTGTTGGGGTGTGAAATAATATTTAAAATTCTTTTTCACCTACTCCTTTATGATCTTTATCTCATCTACTTACTTTATTTATTCCCATTTCTTTTTGCCGTTTATGCGCAAATACTGTGTTTTCCTAAAATTTAAGTGGTTACCTACGTGCCTGTAGGGCATTATAACAACTTAGAAATAGTAAGTATGAAGCTAATATCTATAGTTAGATAGGTACTACATACAAAGTAAGAGCAAAAAGAATACTAAAGCGTAGATAATATAGATTACCTGCTTGGTAGTTGTGAATTTTTTATACAGAAACTATAAGTTTAACGTGCCCTCCGAAACACAAAAGTCCGGCGATATGATCACGTGATTTAAGCCAAAGCAGACTAGAAATTTAAAAAATATATCTTACCAAATTGGAAACAATCTCATAGTATAATAACTTTGCGTGTCCCGTCCGTGAGGTGAAAATGATACTAAAATAACCCGAGCTGAGCTTGATTGTACTATCAGGAGTTTTTTGTAGACATTTTGTGTAAAAAAAAGTTTTTAATGAACAAAATCACCTCATTCGCTATACTAAAATAAATATGTAGACATAAATATTTCGTATTTCTTGAATGCGAACTTGAAGAAACTGCTACGAGATTTCTAATATCTAATTCTATTAATATCTTTTATCTTTGAATCAAATATCTCATATTTCCTATTTGTCATATTATTTGCCGTGTGATGCCGGCTTAGAATAGTATCACCCCATATCTTTCCTATGGGAGTCGTAAGAGGCGACTAAGGGACTCGCGGTATATTGCAATTGGTGCATCGGTGTGTATTGCAATTTAGGGCGATGGGCTGAGAACCTGTCACTATGGCGATACACAATTTTCCAAATGACTCTCAAATATTTGTCAGTACATACATACATACATACATATATCACGCCTTTAATCCCTTGCGGGGTAGGCAGAGCATAAACAGCCGCATAAAACGGACATTTACGCCACGTCTGACAAATATTTGTCAGTCGTGGCGTAAATTTCCGTTTTTTGCGTCCGTTTACGCTCTGCCTACCCCGCAAGGGATTATAGGCGTGATATGTGTATGCCATATTATAAGATACACGATTATGTTTCATATGCTTAATTGACACCCTTCTACTTCATAATTGAAATTGTAAGTAATGTTTTCGTCTTAGAAATTTAAAAATGGCAGCTTTTATTCTGAATTTGGGTTTATTAAGTAAGTTTTGCTGCCTTCTATCTACAGCCTCCGAGATCGCGTACAAAGTTATTCTGTCTTTGTTTTTCAAAGATATTTTACTCCGTTAGCCTTTATGAAAGCCAAAAAGAAATTCTGGGTTTATCCGGAAATTATTTCACTTTGTACAATGACATGCTAAAATTATTAAGTTATATCAATACAATATATTTCTTAGGTCCTACATATTTGTCAAATACATCTATATTAGACAGTCAAATATAATATTATCTTAGAACTAAAATATGTGTGTAATGTTTGTGTGTAAAATAAATTATTTCTTATCGCAAGAAGTTTTTTAATACCTACCCATGATTCAATTAAATACTTATTATAAATACATTTTATATATCATACATTCATACATAATAGTAATGTTTCTAATTTGGGTAAAGAAGCGTGGTAAGACCTTTTTCCAACACTGAGACAACATAACGACAAAAAACCGGCCAAGTGCGAGTTGGGTTCCGACCACCGAGGGTTCGAAACATGCACATTTAGTCATTTTATATGATACCCCACTTAAACTACTAGCCTCATTGTTATTTAAATAAATAACACATTATTTAAACAGTTCAAAATTTAGTATTTTTTTTCTTTAACTGGTACTTCGAAACGAAGGTTCTTGCCAAATTTCATAGTTCTAGGTCTAAGGGAAGTACCCTATGAATTTTGATAACAAAAACACGAGCTTATTACAGCATAAAGAATCGTATCCTTTTTAAAATAAATACATGCATGCATATTTTTGATATCAAGCAACAATTTTGGTTAAAATAATAAAGACACGCATATCTATAATGTAAAATAATACAATAATTATATCAAATATATTGCAACCAATAAATTGAGTTAAGTTTTTATTACTTAAAATTTTCATAATCTTAAGGAACTTTTTAATTGTTATAATAAATAATCATTCAGATATAATTTTTCCGAAAACGAGGTAATGAAAGTTCCCAACAGAAAAAAAGTTAAAAGTAGAAAGTAAATTTAAAAAAGGATGGTAAACTGCTGAACCCAGTGTATGTTATGTCCTTTTTTCAAGAGTGTATTTATTTTCTAGTACCTTGTTTAAAAAAATAGTAAGTTATTAAAACCATCATCATCATTCAAAACAGTATGCCGTTAAATCAAAATTACCGTAAAAATAAGATTCCATAACCAAACTAATTGAGATATTTTTTATCTATAAAACTTCGTACACTATGAATATAGAAAGACACACAGGATAAATTGTTTTGCAAGGAAACACTGCAATCCAACGGGATATATCATGAAGTATAATGAGATACTTTAGCCACACTAAAATGTTGACATTCCTCGCATAGATCACTTGAACAATCTTGTCAAGAAATTTGCCCATTGTCGTTTGGCCAGCACAAAGGGCATGGTCTTGCCCCAACAATTAGCAAGAAATTGGACAGAGGTCAGTATCTACAAATAAAAACTCAGTCTCATTATTCAAGTAAGAAGTAATTATTGTAAAGAAGCCCAGCGTTTTCCCGTGAGAATAATACTTTTTCACAGAGTTTATTATAAATAATGATATTAACCTATCTCTTAAATGACTCGATATATAAAAAGGCATTAAAATCGGTTGTGAAGTTTGAAAGATCGAAGAATATTTACATAGTGACAAAGAGACAGCGGGAAGCGACGTATGTGTCGAATTGCACTGTTAGTGATGATTTAAAGGTAATGATATTGGCAGTAGGCCTAAATACTTCTGAGTTATTACTCACTATAATATGCGTTGGCATACCTTCCCCATTATGCGGGTCAAGATCAACGCGTAAGGTGTCTACGAGATAGCGACCCATATACTTATTTATGCGGAATAGAGATTAATATTCGCTATTCGGGATAGAAAATGGGTCGCATATATCTCTAATTCTGCCTCTTTGCACCTTACGCGCCTTCCTCTCCTCATAAGTAGTAAGGAAAAAGTTATATAAAATATAACTTTATAAATTTTTAAGATTCAGATTCATATTCTTTATTTAGCTTTAACAACATCGTCAACAGAGTAAACATAAATTATTCAAACATTTACAATAATTTGATAAATAGCACTCGCAATAAATTCTTTGAATATAGGCGATTTTTAATATTAATATCAATATCAATAAACATAATTTCATTTCATTGAAATCAATAGTACTTACGTCACGATTACCTCGACTTTTATCATTTTATTTTTTGTGATAACTAGAAGACTCGCTTCAGTCTATCGAGTCGCCCAAGCTTAGATAGGAGACTCGAAATGTCAGATTCACTCTATTTGTAACTTCAATTGAAAGTCAGTTGATAATATTCTCTATGGTTTGCATGAGATTTTAGTCCTTTGTGTAACTTTTTGACAACTCGAAGCGACTCGAAGACTATTTTGCCATCTTAGCCCTGGACTTAACCGCAAAGCCAGATTGCTAAACGACTGAATCAATCTACCAAACGTGACAGACGGAAACAAAATCGGAGGTAGGGTTGTGACTTTGGTACCATGCTATCGATTTTTATTCGGTATAATAAAATCGATCATGTTATATTAAGAGGCTACGTCAGCGACGCTAGCGCCTTAATAATGAAAAAACAACTATACAAGTACAAAATACAAAATTCTTTATTTAATAAACATAATTACTAATAGGTAAAACTATACAAAAACAATTATGAGGCTTAACTATTTCCTAAACTAAGAATAGTATTTCCTGTGTCTTAGGTAAACAGTTTACCAACATAACTGTTCTAAATAATAAAATTATAAAAATAAAATACGACTATACAATTAAAATAAACTTAAATACACTTTTAAATATTACTATTCTAACGGTGAAGCCGGGAGCGGTAGCTTCCCTCGGAAGCGGCGGAACACGACTCCCTGCGGCAAAAAAACTATCACTAGCTAAGATTATTTAAAATCAATATAACCTTGTTCTACTACCTAAATATGCGAAAAGTGGCACCCAATATCGGCATCATTACTAAAGCGCACAGTTTTAACAAGGCTTTATTGATTCTAAAATAATTATTCGGGCTAGTGATTTTCGATGATTCATAATTTATTTTCCTATTTAACTAGTAATCAGCCAGAGAATATTGTTCAATCAGCAGCGCTAGTGTCGCTGACGTTGCCCCTTAAGAACAAAATCAAGATAAAAAACTAAATTTTAAGCAGTTTTTATAGATTTAACTAGATTTGTACCCAGAGGATTCACCCGCTGTCACTCATTTTCCAGTGGTAATATTTGTTTTCCCGCGGTAAAAAGTAGCCTATGTCTTATTTCGGGCTACATTTTACCTGTGTTCTAAATTTTATCCAAATGGGTCAAGCCGTTTGAGCGTGAAGAGGTAACAAATATACATACACACACACAAACTCTCAGATTTATAATATAAGTACGGATTGAAGGCAGAAAAAATAATATTTTTCTTAATTATCAATCTGAAACTCGAAAATTACACACAGCTAAGATTTGATTATTTTCTGTAATTATATTTAAGTAAAAATCGATTGTAACGTCAAATCATCAACTTTTGATGTAATCGATTATTTTGTCACATCCCTACCTAAAAGATCTGCCCCTGACACATAACGGGCGACAGATTGATAATACTTGCTTGGTTGCCATCGACACATTAGATTGATTAGATGACATTATAGTACGAGTGTTCTACATTTGTAGTAACAATAAGAGTTTGGAGTAATAAAAAGAGTTTGACGAGCCGAAAAGAGGTTAAAGTACTCATGAAACTAAATAACTTTCGTCATGGAAGATGGTTCGAAAAATAAAAAATAATAATTTGGACCTTCCATACCCAATTGCCAATCAGCTGGTTTATTTTGCTACGGAATTTCTTTTTTTTCATAGTTCGACCTATGTTTCATAAGGAAAGTTGTTTATTTTCATGAGTACCTTTTGGCTAGTTATTTAGTTACTCTTTGTATATATTTTTAGTTTCTAGCTAATAATACTGCCACCCATTCCAGTCGGTGAAATTTTGTGAAGGTACCTCCAAATCCTGAGACTAAAAAGGCCGCTAGACCACGTAACCAGCTAGCTTTACTTTTTCTTCTTTTCTTGTGGGATACCTAGTCGTCCAACGACCCTGTGTCGGATTTTTCAACCGCCTACTAGTAGAAGTAGGTCTCTGACAATGTCGTGTAACGACCGCCGTCTAAGTAATCATAGACAGTAACCAGGACCGACGGCTTAACGTGTCCTCGAAAGCACGGAACCATCTATCCTTTCGGACAATCAAGTTGGACAGCCTACAATGTCCTAAGCAGACCAGAACTGAATACTTAAAGTTATAAATATCAACTTTGTGATTGCCCCATCGACAATCAAACCCGAATCCTTTGCGCCGCTTTTTCTAGCTTTACTAAAATCCCAGTACGTAAATCTGTCTATATCCTAATGAACTAGGCAAAGCCCGCGGGTTTACCTGCTTCAATCCATTATCCCTTGTCTCAAAGCACTTTTCTTGTTTCACTTTTGTCAAGGATAATTTATATCACTCCCTTTTATGCGGTAGGTGTGGTTTTTGGCGTCTTGTTTTTATCCGTAAAATTGGATTACATTTTATCTGAAAGATTTTGATATTATTTTTCGGTCGGTTTTCTACGAACCATTTTACCAAAATTTGTGGTGATTAGACAAAATTTAGGCTATTTATAATAAATAGAGAGATTATTTTAAACCCTCTGGGTTAAAGGCGAGTTCCTAAAATAATTTGATTTGCTATTAAGAAAATATATGCAATAGGTACAATGTTACAAATCATTTCGTACTCGTGTGAATCAAACCCACTATCTTTTGGTACACCACCTGCGTCAGGCCTATCATGACCTACGTCAGCGTAACCTTTGCTCACACTTAAGATTCACATCCAAAAATGCTTCAGGTCATCCAAAACCGTTTCATACGTAAAGCTGCCGGGCGCCCTGGTACTTACGGAACGCCAACCTCCATATCGACTTAGGTCTCCCTACGATTAAAGCCTTTTATAAGGGAAGCGTCTCGTCGCTTCTTCGACAACACTCCCCATCATGAAAACCCCTGAATTGCCGCATCCAACTACTTCTCCTATCCAACCTTACGTCTTAGTTGCCGGTAATGGTGGCAGCAATTGGTGACACCTTTGATTAAATACAGTGACGTGCCTTTGACAATCAAACCCAAGTTCCCTGACTTAGGAGCCCTTACTCAGACGACTAAACCATGAGTCACTTTCAGTGTATTAGAAGCTCGTAAATAAGGTTGTGACGGGCGGCAGCAATCGATGGCACCTTTGATTAAATTCCGCGCGTTTAAACGTGATTTGTAGCACAATTTGTGCGCTGCGCGTGCAAGAGTGTTGATTTCCCAGGGTAAAATTGCTGTAACGCTAAGTACTTATTATTAAGATAATGGTCCGGTTCTCGAGACGGGGTAGGCTGGCAACGTTGATATTTTGCAAAAAGTTTAAAATTGTTTCGAGTTAGGACGTAGTGAGCTGAACTGCCTGATTGTTTTAAAGAGGTATGGCACGTAAAGCCGTTGGTCCCGGTTGCTGTCCATTGTCCATTGCTACTAAGATGGCGTACATAACACAGCTATATCAAAGGCCTTCTACCTCTACTTAGGGTCATTCCCATGTCCCAATGTCAAGCTTCACCGGGCGGCTTGAAGATGCGCAGCGCGGCGCGTCTTGTCGCCTCTCGTCTAGTTGCGGTAGAAATTGACCCTTACCTAGTAAGCGGTTTAAATCTATGACGCTAAAGTTAATCGGGTCGTTCATCACACACGATACGAATGAATGAAAAACAGGGCAATAAATTGGTATTGGTTTGCATATGTATAGTTTTAATTGATGGAACTAACTCAGTGTCTGCCAGCTTAGAATAGCATTACCCCATTTCTACACGTGGGTGTCAATAAGGCAACTAACGTGAGGGATACATGGCCCGGATTCTCTTATTTTTTACCCTTACAATGCCAGCGACACTCAACTGTCATTGTATTGTGAATTCATCTTATTTCATTTTCATCTATCATATAATTATATTTTTTTACACAATTTTATTATATTTCATACTGATACTTCATTTAATTTTCATTGAATGTAGTGCATAAATTTACAATTGACGTGTAATGAATTACCAATAAAATATGTCTATTTCTATTGTCGCCGTGATATTCTTTACTTTAAACTGTTCGCGGAATACAAAACGCTCAAAACTAAGCCACTGACATGCTTTTTACATAGAACTGAAACGATTTTCATTGCGCAGACTTCGAGCCCTGATAAATAACACCTTGCACTGTTCACGCTAATCCGCCTGCCAAGCAAAATGTACACGGCAAAATCTTTTAATAGGTTCATATCCAAGAAAGGCTTGTTTTGTCTTTTGTGATGACAACTGTCAAATCTGTTTCCTAATTAGCTCAACTGTAACAATCAACTTGATATTCTTAAGTTACACTGAACGTAACACAAATCCTCCAATGGGTTCATATCCAAGAGTGGATTGTTCAGGCTTTTGATAACGACTGTCAAATCTGATTCCCATTTGGCTCAACTGTAACAATCAACTTGATATTCATAAGTTACAGTGAACGTAACACAAATCTTCCAATGGGTTCATATCCAATAGTGGATTGTTTTGGCTGTTGATGACAACTGTCAAATCGGTTTCCTAATTGGCTCAACTGTAACAATCAACAAGATGATATTCATAAGTAACAGTGAACGTGATACCATTATAATAACTAAACCCGTCGCCTTAATCACCGTAGTCGAAAGTGAGGTGCCTTAATTACCATAACCATTAACTTAGCAATTTGGTAAAATAGAGAGTAGTAGTGTAAAGCAATTGCCGTGTGGTGTCAGTTTACAATAGCATCACCCCATTTCTCTCCCAATTTTATTTGTCGTAAGAGGCAGCTATGGGACTTGAGGGTTATTATGTGAATTGCAATTCTAGGCGGCAATTCTTCCTGAATGACTTTAAAAGTTTTTTACGGCCGTTAACGCTCTGCCTACCCCACAAGGGATATAGGCGTGTATTTGAGAAAAATAATTAGTTGTTCCATTTGTTAATATTTTATCTTTGTAATGATTCAGATCGGTTCCAACATTACGTGCAAAAAGATTGTGTGGAATCTGGCAACATTCTTACCATTAATGACATATTGTCAGTAGACTGCAATAGGTTAATGTATGTATTTATGTATGTTGGTTGTCAAAATTATCGCATGCAGTCTATATTCTGCATGGGATAATAATTATTACAACCTGCTTAGAAAAATCTTTTATGTCATATTTATACAATATAAATTAAAGTGAACTTTAATTAAATCACGAGTGGATTGGAAAAAAGTACATTTTGAATTTTGTTTTGAGATATTTCGGTAAGTCCTAAAAAAAATTGGCAAAATTTCTGGACTTGTTTAGGAAGTAGAATGAAGTCTACGGTTTTTATAACATACCTATTCCGGCCATATTATACATACATACATCAGTCTATTGCAGTCTACTACTGGACGTAGGCATCCTCCAGGGTTGGTACGCCATAGGGCACGATCTCTCGTTTTCGCCATCATATTATTATTGCGACATATTCTGTCATATTCTTGCGCACATTCTTATATTGTCGATGCACAATGAAGAGTATATAGGTATATAATTATATTTATAGTGCACCGTCAATACAATAAGTTTTATCCTGTAAGTAGTTAACAAAAAAGAGCTTACCCCAATCAACAAATCTCTTCCAGCCAACCAGTAAAATCGAGTATGAAACTAAATATGACAATATTCACTTGCAAAAAGTTCACTCGCGGAAATTTACCATTTCCGTTTAATGGCCACTTTAGTTGGTTAATTTTATTGTATACCTACCTAACATGGGAAGTGTTTTAAATTTTGGTATTTAATCAATTTTTGCCATTTCCGTCTTCGTCTTCTTCTCTTGTATGCCGATAAAATATGAAGGCCCAATCTTATCTTGACTTCAAGTGTCCTTAACCATCTCCCTGTCAGTATCACGCCACGTCCAACGATGAACCTTTTCCCCAATTATGGTACCTTCAACCAACGACCACAAAGCCTTTATAGACGACACACTAAGGGCGAATACTTTCTGGCAACACATCAGTCCTATATTCTTTATGTAAAATCGCAAGCATTGGTTAATTAGCTGTCATTTATGAGATGACGTGACCACTGACCAATCAGCATGCACGCTACCTGCTTCTATATAATAGTAGACATAATTTTTGCTTGCATAAATTGACACTTTAGTGTATCGTGATTTGGCTTAAATCTTACGTCGCCGTAAAAGAAGACTACACATATCTGGACTCTACTTAAACAAGGAGTAACAAACAAGACTCATGATACTGAACAACTTTTTCAATGAAACATAGATCTAAATATATTTTTTAATTGGACCTATCTAAATTCACCAGCTCACCGGAAATTTTGGATAGGAGGTCAAGTTTGTATAAGTAATTCGCCCCATGTTTTATTTCATGGCTTTACCTCTTTTCGGCTTGTTATACCCTTTTGGTTACTCCCTGTATACTTGATAGACGAGGCGACGTGTTTTTGAGTCCTTTTTGTATTTCAAACAAACTTATTGAAACCATTCGAGTATTTGACAGTCTTGACGAAGCATCGTCTGATGGGTCTCGATTTGAACCTTTAGGTACTTATCATTCGATTCTTGAGTTATGTGTTTGGTCATCAAATAAGAACCTACCTTAAGCATTATTTAGATGGACCCTCCAACTACCTGAAATCTAGGGGTCTTTGTTTGGTCTACCTCTGCGATCTAAGCTTTTGGACTAAGGAGGTCCTTGGTTTGATTTTTATTAGAAAGGCACATTGTTATCATTTGTAAATTGATCGCTTTTATGAGATAGTTCCCAGTCAGGTTAGGTTATCAAGCTGAACCACTTGATTGTCCATAAAAATGATGTTTCTGTGCTGGGCCTTGTAGAGCCATCTCGGTTCCGGTTTACTTATATGTCGGTCTTTACACAACCAAGTCTGAGCCACGTGCACAATAATTTTTATTTTTATTTTATTATTCTTAGGAAGACTAACAGCTAAATATAAAAATACAATAATAATTATAAATATACAAATGCTAATAATAAGTCTCCACCTATAGATAACAAGATATCAGCTTAATACCAAACTAACAATATACTTAATTATTAGAACAGAGTAGTAACTATGGAATGGACATTGGTTGTGCGTTTGAGAAATATCTCACAGTAAGTTGGCGCTTGAGCGATGTAGTGCCGGTACAGAATAGATCAAAATCAGAATAAATGTTGTTGAATGCTGCTAGAGTTCGTGGTAAAAACGAGTTTTTCCTATAGTTGGTCCGCGCCCGTGGAACGCTCAGTTCAACCCTACACCGAAGGCGAGCGTGGTTATGCTTAATACCGATTTTAGATAATAGTTCGGTGTTATCCACCGATCCGTTAGCTATACCAGTCAAATAGCAGATGTCACTGATATTACGCCTCACCTCAAGAGGGAGGAAATGGTATCTCTTGCAGCGGTGTTCATAACTCTCAGATTTGAGGTGAGCCTTAAAATCTAAGTAACGAAGAAATCTTCTTTGAATAGCCTCTAATCTATTTATATAACTTTTATACTGGGGATTCCATATATGTGACGCGTACTCGAGGTGGCTGCGAACGAAGGCGCAGAATAATATTTTTATTACTTTAATTGTTTTAAATACTACACAAGATCTCATGACGAAACCCAAGGCCTTGTTTGCCTTTTTTATAATTTGCTCTACATGTTTGTCAAATAATAGTTTCTTATCATGAAGTACACCTAGATCTTTTATACAATCTACTTTAGTTATACTTAAACCGTTAATCGCATACCCCTTATCCAATAATTTGTTCTTACGTGAAAACGATATGTAATAACATTTGGAAATATTTAGGTCAAGTTTGTTAATAGTACAGTAAGTTTCGAATCTTCCCAAATCGGACTGTAAATTATCGATGTCACCATTATTATGGATAGTTTTTAGAATTTTCATATCGTCTGCAAAAAGTAATATTTTTGAATGACGAAAACAATGATTTATATCGTTGATAAATATAATAAACAATAAGGGTCCTAACAGAGAACCCTGAGGCACGCCAGAGGGAATTGGTAACCATGAGGATGTGTAACCTTTCAAAACCACAGCTTGATTTCGATTTTCAACATATGAACTGAACCACCTGTGCAAGTCGCCATGTATACCGGCTAAATGAAGCTTACTCAAGAGTACACTGTGGTCAATTCGGTCGAAGCACTTGCTGTAATCCGTATAGATAACGTCAACCTGCCCAGGGCTCTCCATACCTTCTGTAATAAATTCATTAGCTAGGATTAAGTTAGAGACAGTTGAACGTTTCTTTAAGAACCCATGTTGTTCATCGCTGAAAAAGCACTTCAGACAAGCGTACAACTGAGTATAAACTACTCTTTCGAATATTTTTGCAAATAGACATAATTTAGATATCGGCCTATAGTTTTCCACGTCGGATTTGTCACCTTTTTTATGAATTGGAGTTATAAACGCTGATTTCCAAAGCTTAGGGACCACCCCTTCCGAAATTGAGCGTTTAAACAATATACATAGAGGGTCAACCAAACTGTCAGCACAGTTGACAATAAATGTCGCCGGAATAAGGTCGGGGCCAGCTGACTTTGAAAGATCTATTGTTTTTAAATGTGATAACACCTCTTTCCGTTGGATTTCAATCGAGCTGATACTAAAATTAGACAAATTCTCCGTGAGGCCATCGTCTGACGGCTTTCTAAGATCACTGGCGTCTAGGGAGCGAAAAGTAGAGTGAAAATATTGCGAAAATAGTTCACTTATGCCCTCACCCGTGTCCATTGATGAATCTTTATATCTCATTACAGCAGGAAGGTTATTTGATTTATTTTTACTTTTAATATATGAAAAGAAAGCTTTGGGGTTCGTTACTATTGATGATTCAATTTTTTCAATATAGCGGTCATAGCAGCTTTTCTCCAATTGTTCAGCTCGATCACGAAGTAGAGCAAAAGTCTGATAGTCAGTCAGATTGTTATACACTTTATATTTTTGATGGTACTTATATTTTTCTCTTAACGTTTTAATCAACGCGGAGTTATACCAAGGTGGATAGTGCGACGCACGGGTAGTTTTTGTAGGTACATATTTATCTCTAAAGTAATATAACTTGTTGTAGAAGTAGGAAATAGCATGATTCATGGAACCAGTTAATAAGTTAGTATTCCAATCAACATCATCTAGGCTATAACAGATATTATTAAAATCTGCTTGGTTATACAGGTATTTTAATGATGGTTTTTCAAACAAATCGTTAGAATGCAAGGAGTTTAGCTGTATGCATAATGCCCTGTGATGAGGATCTTCGGGAACTAATGGTCTGTTACAATGAGAAACGTTAACAGGTAAATTTGATAGAACTAAGTCAAGCAGCCTATTATTCTGGTTACGCTGAGAATTAAATTGGCTTAACCCACATGAGTCAAGTACATCAATAAAGTTAGCAAAATGATCACCACAAATATCACCCGGTACGAGCTCATTACTATCGTGAATAGGTGTCCATTCGACTTTATCTGCCATATTAAAATCGCCTAATAGTAAGAATTTGTCATCTGGGTAGAGTGAATAAATATCCATTAGTTTGGAAGAGAAATTTGTGAGTTGAGTTTTGTAGCTGAGACCGACATTTTCATCACAAAGGTAAGCGACACACACATGAACCCTAAGTGAGGTATTGGTCATATTGCAACGCATAGATATTGTTAGCCATAGGTCTTCAGCTGTACTACGCCAGTCCAACTGCTCAGAGACTACTAAATCACGCCTAACAGCAATCATAACGCCCCCACCCTTATTTTGGCATGTTCGTGAGTAATCGCGGTCTCGCCTCCATACTAAGTAACGACTATCAAACAATTCACAGTCGTTTATGCCTTCAAGGAGCCACGTTTCGGATATTGCAATAATATCGTAGTTATTAAGATACACATTTCTCAAAAAGTTATTGACCTTCGTACGCAATCCTCGAGTATTTTGGTAGAAGATGTTAAGTGGACGCATTTTTAAAGTAAGACAATGTCAAATTAGGTATTGATATTAGGGAAAATATTAAATTAAAATGAGTTATGCAACACCAACTAATAGTATAACGGTAAAGAATAGTACGACTTAACGATAAGTAACCAGGAACCACGCAGCCGCCATCAACGGCAATGATATGACAACGAACGAATCGGAATGCAAAAATATGACACGAACTACAAGCAGAATTAAGTTTGAAATAGGCTAAGAAATAAAGTGTAAATAAAAACAGGCTGATCCGGCAGAACATCACACAGAAAACAATTGGTAATAATAAGTCGACGATTTGCTTACTGTAATTAAACAAACTATGGAAAGAGATTAAAAAATAATGAATTAAAAAGAATAATTGATTTACTTGTTGGCTAGCTTGATCAAGTCCTTCTCTGATTTTATGTGAATGACTGGGGAGGTGTCCGATTTTCGCAGGTGAATAATCTTATCTAATCTTCGCAGGTGAATAATAATATAATCTTCATTTATAATAATATTTGCTGCAAATATTTTAAGTGTTAACCAGCCTATGAAACTTTTTAACTTTCCTCAACGAACAAAGGTCGGAAAATTAAAAAAATATTTGGACCTCCCATACAAATTAACCCGAATGGCTAGACCATTTTGTATGGGAGCCTGGGAGGTCCAAATATTTTTACATATTTTGAATTTTCCAAGTTTATTTTTATATCCTGTAATAGTTTATTTATTTTTTATACATAGCCTACTAGTTCCCATTGCTGGGCAAAGGCCTCCCTCGCGGTCTTACACTTCTTCCGATCCAAAGCCAACTCGGTCCACCCCATCAGTTTTAGGGTCTACCTCGCCGTTGGGACCCGCCTTAGTAAAAGTTAAGGCCTATATATTTACTATGTCAGAGGCATATCGACTAGCTACCAAGTATGTACCAGATAAATTTTTTTACGAATTGAATAACTATTTGAGCTTTTGATCAACCCTTTAAGGTAGGTATTCCAGTCACAAATTTAATTAAGTAAGGTTCACGATGCTTCGATTCGCCAATGGTGTCACTAACTGGATAACACATGCTACTTACAATAATTATGTTTCAGGGCCTTCTCTGTTTGAAGGTAAACTGTTGAACTCAACCTGTTCTGAAATCAAGTAACTATCTGAGCATGCTTAGATACTAAACATATTTCTGATGAAATGTACAGGACAAAGCAGGTTTCTTTATCAAAAATATTTTCAGAATTTCAGGGCCTAGATCATCTTCTGATTATTGCAATTTTAGCAAGACAAGAAAATGCCACACCATTGCCACCAGATTTCTACCATAATACAGTATGACTCAAATTCTAAGCGAAATAAGTAATAAGAAACAGCCAAAACTCAGGCCAAAACCATCCTACTGCCACTATCGAAACAAAACTGCAAAGTTTTTCAAATAACGAAATACGGATCCCGATCAAAATCTTTTATACAAGTTCAATCTCACATCTCAATAAAACTCGTCGCCAATCGCTGTCGTAGTCACTCAATACAATGGATCCGTGAGAATCTGAATAACGGAATGTTGTAAAATCTGATAATGGCTTTCTTTGAATTTTATGATATACGGGGTGTAAGGGACGGAGTATCGAAAACTTTGTAGGCATGATAAGACCACGAAACTGAACAAATTAATCTACTATGACTATGTTGATAAACGAGGAACAAAAACGACCTTCCAAACCTCCCGATCAGCTGACTGACTTTCTATGAAAGTTGTAAAGTCGAATTTCGTTTCCCAACTAGCACATAAGGCATCAATCGAGCAAATGTTTACATTGTGACGCCCGATGTAGATTAGTCGTAGTGCCATTGCCAGCTTTGCAAATCAATAATATTATTAAAAAGACTAATTAAGATTAGAATAAAGTACAATTTAAAAATGGAAATTAAAAGTATTACACGGCAAGCATAATATTACCATTCATACACATATCACGCTTATAATCCCTTGCGGGGTAGGCTGAGCGTAAACGGCCGTACTATGGCGATACACAATTTAATGACCCGCAAATGATTGTCATACGTGGCGTGACGTGCCTACCCTGCAAAGCATATAAGCGTGAAATAAGAATATATGTATAATTTACACTGTAATATTTTAAAAGGCTAGTCAGGAAGAAAATAAAGGTTGTTGAACGGCCGTAAATTAAACCTCCCGCGGAAATGTTCTCATTTACATGGAAAAAAGAATTATTTTGCAAAATAAATGGACTTGCCTACAATATTTTCTCCTAAAAAATATTTACGGTGTTACTTTTTTCTCTCACCCAGAACTCGTGTTAATTAGCAGTGAGTCGACAGACACAAAAAATACTTATTTCATCCCTGTGGCATGTACCTGCCTTGACCCTTCCCACCATGCCCTAAGGTAGACTGGGAGATAACGCTTTTGGCGTTAAGTTCGTCCGTGTAAATTTTTGTGCATAAAGTTAAATTAATAAATGAAATGTAGCATCTACTGCGTCATTTAAAAAAAGGCTGTATTAGTTTTTAATACACATACCTATATCACGCCAGTATACCTTACGGGATAGGCAAAGCGTAAACAGCTGCTAAAACGGCCATTTATGTCACGTCGGACAAATATTTAAGGGTCATTCGGACAATAGATATTGTATTGAATTGATGTAAGGAAAAGTAAAAATGTGGTATGTTTTAAAACTAACATAAAGAAAGTTTGGGGATATGTGAATGCACAATAGAGAGACGACACCCACAGAAATGGGGTGATTGCTATTCTGAGCCGGCATCACACGGCAACTTAAATAATTCTATTTTTTTAAAGTATAATATTTTAAAATGCTTTCCGAGAACTGATTGATTTGGCTAAAATAATCGATATGATTCGTATTTGAAAAAAATAAAACAACAGAGAGAGAAGTTATCTTCTTCATGACTTAATGAGATTGCATCTTTTTGTATGGGAAAAAATATATAAAAATAATTAATAATTAAATAAAACAATGTATCTTAAAAATTATAATTTCTAATAATCGATAAAAGTCGTTTTTCTTTCAGTTTTAAGCAAATCGACTTTGCACCAACCGTCTTGACAAAAATAATCAAAACAAATCACACTTAGATGTTTTTAATTGCAAATACAAGATACGTTTCACCAAACAAATATTATTTTTGGAATTCTTCATCCTGGTGTGTGTAACATTTTACTGTTTTTTGTTTAGGTGGTTGGAAGTATACAGGGTGTAAGGGACAGCTCTACGAACACTGATAGAGTGCATTCAGACCGTTAAATTTAACAACTTTTCCCCTAGGAACATATGTCAGGAAATAACAAAAAAAAATCGACTTCCCATACAAAATTACGATCAGCAGACTTACTCTTCTCTTTTTGTGTGGGACACCGAGTCGTCCAACGACCCGATGAACCCTAGTGTCAGAGTTTTTTCAACCGCCTACTACCACTAGTAGGCCTCTGACATGGTTGTGTTACGACCGCCGTCTAAGTAATCATAGACAGCAACCGGGACCGACGGCTTAACGTGCCCTCCGAAGCACGGAACCATTTCTTTTCGGACAGTCAGATGGTTCACCCTGCAATGTCCTGACCAGACTGGGAACAAATTCACAAAGTGATAAATATCAACTTTGTGAGTGGCCCACCGAGAATCGAACCCGGAACCTTTGCGTCGCAGGTAGTCGCACTACCACTGCGCCACATCGGTCGTCAGCAGACTTACTAAGTAAGAGGGAAGTAATTTTTTTTTGTTTCCTAACATATTATAATCCTTGAAGAAAGTTGTTCAATTTCATGATCAAAATCAGAACTTGGAGAGCTGTTGTTACACCCCTTATTTTGTTTCTGGCACTAATTTCTAAAATATATGTATTTTTATTTGCTTGTGATTTTCTTCACAAATAGCACAACTTTGGTACCACCGCGGCCAGAAACGTCGTCGTCGCCCTTTACCTATTAAAAACCAATTAGACCCGCTATAGGAGCGACTAATTGGACCTAGCTAACGGGACTAAAGATGTGCTAGACCTGATTTCATTTCTAAAATAAATCGTTATGACGAAATAGTCGGACACAACCGCCGAAGGTTCCGTAACGTGCACATCAAGCCCTTTCATATGACAAGTGGGGTACTTGCACTTTTACTCTCAATTTTATAATTTTGTTTTTTTGCGCGCTAAAAAATTATGATTAAAACAAAAGTATTATTTTTCTAAACTTCACGTTTGAAGAAAACTACTTGGCCAATTTCATAGCTCTAGGTTCGCGGATAGTACCATATTGGTAAAATTTTATTCCTTTAATAGGGTCAAATACGAGTTTTTTATAGCATGGTTTTATTGAAGAATGTTTCAACTTAAAAAATATTTGCTCCTTTACATTAAAAATCTCTACCGAACGCTACTCAACAAATATTTTGCCCATATTTTCAGTTTTTACTTGAATAACATGTTTTCCGATCGACTCTAACGATGTGAAAAATCCTGACAATGTTATGAGGAGAATAACCTTTGAAAAATACAGTTATTTTTTACATTTAAAACTGAGTTCAATTGAGAACTAATAAATAAAATAAATAAATAAAAGATTTTATTAAGTAATTTTAAAATATACGGAGTGTAAGGGAAATCCCTCCGAATACCGAGAAGGTGCATGCAGACCATGACACTGAACCACTTTTCCCTTGGATCATGACGTCTGGAAACGAAAAAAATTGTTTGACCATCCATACAAAATAGTAATTTTCTTTGTCGTATTTTTAAGTATGTTTATTTGTATTTTTTTTGTAGTTTCTTACTTATATCTTAAAAGCTACATGGTTGATTTGACCAAATCATTTTAATGTAACTTCTGACAGGTTTGTCAATTTTTATTGAAGGTGGGTAGATATTTGAAAATAATATTTAAGTATACTTACGGACTATTTTTTGTGGACAACCTACTTTAAAAGGCGAAAAGTAATGTCTCCGTTAATGAAAAAAGTCTGGCGTTGTTCCAACTTTTCTGAACATCAGAAGCTTTAGTTTAAAAGATATAAAGTATAGATTTTGTTTTAATATTACAATTTTGAAACAGTACCTACTCGGGAAATAGAGGTATATATTGTATAGCCATGACTTGGGTATGATGGGGTAAGCCTCAAGGTAAGCGCCTATACTGAGGGACTGGTTAATCGTTTGTCGAATTTCTTATGTACTGCACTACTTGTTTATCCACTGCCTTTACAATAGAAAACAGGGAAATGTTTTGTACCCCTAAGCCGGCATCACACAAATTGCCGTGTGATGCCGGCTTAGAATAGCATCACCCCATATCTTTCCTGTGGGTGTCGTAAGAGGCGACTAAGGGACTCGAGGGTGTGTATTGCAATTTTAGGCGATGGGCTGACAACCTGTCACTATAGCGATACACAATATTCCGAATAACCCTCAAAAACTTGTCAGACGTGGTGTAAATGGCCGTTTTTTGCGGCTGTTTACGCTCTGCCTACCCCGCAAGGGATTATAGGCGTGATATGTGTGTGTAATATTGACTGTACCAAACTACTACTACTATAAAAACCACAAAAGTCCACTGCTAGACATGGGCTTCTACCTTTTAGGTTGAAATTTGCCATACTAACCACGCTTGTTAGGCAGATTGGCGAGCGCAGTGAAATTCACAGAAAACGCTGCTGCCCATTTCCTGGATACATTATATATGTGGAAGCTATTATGGCATTTGTTAATATATTAAGTTATGTATGTTTTTTAAGGTTTTAAGCCCCACAAATATAAAAAAACCTTAGTCGAATTTTACGACATGCACAGGTAGGTAAGGGATGATGCTATTCTAAGCCGGCACAACACGGCATGACCACGAATCTTGAATATACCTTATAAGAAAAAAAATACAGTGAATAAGTAAATGGGTAGAACTTGTTTGCTAGCAACGAAATAATAAGTAGGTTTCCACTAATGGAATATGTAAGTAAGTGTTTTCCTCGTGAAAACGCACATTATGTGTTGCCATGATTACCTTCGTTATTACCCGACTAAATTATGTAGGTGCTACCCAATAATGGAGCAATGTTTTTCACTTATTATGAATTAGGTGGGTAGATACATATTATTATAATCAGCCACAACAGTCCATTGCGGAACATGGGCCTTAGCCTATTAGGAGGGTTGCTATACTCACCACGCTTGGCAAGGGGATTAGCGAGAGCAGTGCAAGATATTAATTTCACAGGGAATGCTGCTCCCCATTGCCTGGATGAATAAATCCCTCTCTCTCTCTCTTTTCGTGTGGGACACCGAGTCATCCAACGACCCGATTAACCCTAGTGTCAGAGTTTTTCAACCGCCTACTACCATAGATTAGGAATCACATAGAGATGACACTCTCGCTCCAGACGCGCTCAAGGTCAATCCGTCTGGCTGTCTCTTAGAGAACAATTCAGTCGGGAGTGCGCTTCGCCGCGAAAACGTTCGTCGTGCGGGTCGAATTTTATTTTTTTGTGAAAAATTTAGCAATGCTTGGCGGATGGATTAGCGAGCAGAGTGCAAGGTGCAATTCATAGGGAGAACGCGTTTTACAAAAAGAATGCTATTTTAATCTGGCACCACACGGCGCCATTTTTGCACCTATTTTAAAATTCTATACCTACCTTTTAACAATAAAATGGTAAGGTAAGACTTTAAAACGGGTAAATATTTTGTTCCCACGGGAAAACTGTTAGCAGCGGTCGCAACCGCTTGACTGGCCGCTGGTCTGGAATAAAATTATTGGCACGTGACAGCCCCGACTTAAAGTGCGGGAGAGTGCGGGGCGTTACGGGCTGCGGGGGGAAGTAGGTATTTAAAGCGCGGCTTTTGGGGCCCAGACAAAGGAGTTTCGTTTCTATACGCCAGTATTATTATCTGTTCTTATGCTACTACCTCTTACGACGCCCTCGGGTAGAATGGGGGTGATTCTATTCTAAGCCGGCATCACGCGGCACAGGAAGCTACATAGAAATTTGAATAAAACACGAACTTTGGTTACAGAATGGCCGTCCCGATTTATTTTATTTAAGCTATATTCGACAACTGTCAGATTCGTGCTTATGCTATGGCATATGGTCCATTTCCTTTTGTTGACATATCTTTTAATATAGAGTTTATAACTGTCAAATATGGCTTATTAGGGTGGTTTTAATAGCGGAAAATCTTGCAAAATATCTGAATTTAGGTTGTTTTAGAATAAACGTGCTTGCTTTACTTATTACAAGAAACTTTACGTATGTATTTGTTTGTATTGTATTTGTATATTATGTATTTATATTTATATATTGGTTTTGTATTTATAGTTCAATTAGTCTAGCTATGTGTATTTATTTGACTATTATCAAATAATTATTTATCATATTGTTGTTTTATTTTTATTTTTACTTTGTGTGCAATCTTGTCCCCGCACGTATTTATTTCGTACTTAGTTTTACAGGTTGACTGGAAGCTGAAGCTGAAGCTCACCTTTGTGAACTACTTTTAAAACAAATATTATTGTATTGTTATTGCACAATAAAGAATACATATATAAGAAAAAAAGATTATTGAAACGTTTCATTTTTATACTCTTATAACAGGAAACAGGTGCAATCGAGATTATTGTAGATTAACAGGTTTGAAACTGCGCAACTCTTCCCAAATATGAAATAAACTGACTTTCCATAAACAAAATTGTTTATACCTAACCGTACCTGAAATATAGGTTTTTTTTTTGGACTTCTTAAAAAATAGATTTTAAACATATTTATTTGAAACATAGGTTAAAATATAAATAAATTAATAATGTAACAGAATGAAATATTTAAAGAATAATAATATTATGTATAGAAAAATGATGACATTTGACTTGTAAACTTTATTATTACCAATAAACGAAACTTTATTATTACCAATAAACGCTTGAATCTTGAATCTAGGTCTAATTAAGCCTACGTGCTATGAGAATATTTGAAGAGTTTCATAGATTTTATTCGTTCCTTGCATTATTTTCACCTATTTTATTTACACTGAATGCAAGTATCAATACATTGATGCCGAATAAAATATATTTAGAAATTTCACACTACACTACTTAGATGCTGAGAAATGAAATGAGGCCTAACAGCAGGGCATTACAAATAATAGGCTCGGCTGATGTATGTGGAATAAAATTACTTACAACGCCATCTCTTGGCAGGCGCGGTCAAAGCTACCCAAGAAGCGTCGCCGGGTGCTGCCGGTGGAGCAACCGCGGCGCAAACGAGAACCACCCTCTTCCAACCGGAGGGTGAACGCGATCAAGAACCCCGTGGTGCTGAAAGAGCTCTCGCCTGAAGTCAATAAGTTCGGTAAGTGAAATGTAGATGGCGCTACGTTTGTGATTTCAGGACTGAGAGCGTTTCAATTTTAAGATTAAAGAATCATTTGACACCATTGAAAGACCATTAAAAGCATTAATTTGCCAAACATAACAGAACAAAAGAATAGGTAGGTACAATTGGGTCATACAAAATCCCTAGTTTCATTGGGATATCATCTTGTAGGTAGAGAATGAACGAACACCAGCGATATGATTGACTAAAGCTCTTATTTCTGTAAAGAATACAAGCAAAAGTTAGTAATGTAGGAAAATCTTCAAGTTCTCTTAATTTGGATTATATCTAAAGGTTTTATTTATCTAAGCTTTTGAATATGGAACTATCAAATCTTCAAATCCAACTTTGAAAGAGTAAAATATTGATTCGCTGCTCGTGGTTGTACTTGCGAGCTCAACGCTGGTACAAACAACTCTGTTTACACATATTACGCCTATAATCGCTTGCGGGGTAAGCAGAGCGCAAACAGCCGCGAAAAACGTACATTTACGCCGCGTCTGACGAATATTCGAGGGTCATCCGGAAAATTGTGTATCGCCATAGTAACAGGTTGTCAGCCCATCGTCTAAAATTTCAATACAGACCCTCGAGTCCCTTAGTCGCCTTTTACGACTCCCAATGGAAAGAAATGGGGTGATGCTATTCTTAGCCGGGATCACACGGCAATTCTGTATGCATGTACTTTATTATTTGCATCGAGCAGCGCCACCGTAGTGGCAATATCAGACCGCACGGACAAACCTTGACAGGTTTTTGTTGCGTTCTATTGTAATTGGTGTTTTTCTTTTTGTAAATGTTTAAATAGAATAAAAAATCCAACTGTCTATCAAATTCCAGGTGTGAACGGCATGAATATGATCAGCCTGGCCCTCCAAGCTCCTCCAAGCCTGCTCCGGCCTCCGACGACAAACCCTCAGCCACTTCAAGCCAGAGCACCAACGGGTAAAGCGCATCTCTTGGTCTTAAGTTCTCCAGATTCTGATATGCTTACTTTGCTTTAGTTTGCTGGTGGCTTTAGCTTTACCAAACAGGTTGTTAGGAAAAGTACTGCGTTCCTTTAAACTACGCATGTTATAAAAAAAACTTATAATTAAAAATATTGTATACAAACTTATTATTTAATTTTTCAATACTTGGTCAAAACGCAGCAAAACGAGTCGTTACAGTCAAGTAAAACTCGAACAAGATTGTACCGTTCCCACGACTCGCGTAATAAGATCTCTAATTGTGCAACCGCAGCTGAACTTAACTGTAAAGTCGCCCTGTGTCGCGTTTTAATTCATTTTTTTAAACACGCTTCACACGCTTTGTTATATCTAAAGGATGCGCGGTTTAGAGGAACGTAGTACTTTTTCTCACAACCTAAGGTGAAATTTAATAAGTGACCGATAATGAAAAGTCAGTACGGGCTGGTTTTTCCCAAGGAACATAGGTCGCAATATGAAAAAAATTGGACCTGCCATGCAAATTGGTTTGGTCAACTAGTAAATTTTTTGTGGGAGGTAATTTATTTTTACATAAGTACATACATACATAAATAACGCCTCTTTCCCGGAGGGGTAGGCAGAGACTACTTCCTTATTTATTTTTATATTGCGCTTTTTGTTCTCTGGAGGAAGTTATTCCTAATCATCTGCCCGTCTTGAGTTTTCTGTATCGGTCACTAGCAAAGTTTCCCCTTATTTGTTTTTATAGGGTGTTATTGCTATTCTGCTTTGATTTATTTGGATCTTTTTAAGCTACTTTTTTCATTATATACATAAACTCTATCGATATTCATCATGTAACGCATAGAAATACTTACTGCTTAGTAGATACTGATTTGCATATAATTTTAATAGTAATAATAATGTTATAATTTAAATATCGCTTCTTCTAGATTCAAGTTGTGTTCAAATTTTCATTCTTTTTCTTCAAATTTAAATGTCAAACTCTTGTCGGTGTTCATTACCTAACATTTATTTTAATTAATTCACAACTTACATTTTTAGACTTAGATTTTATGCAAACCTTTCAAAATTCCTTTATATTTATGCATGCAACATTTCGTTGTAGCTTTCACTGATCCCGACCTCGCAAATTAACACTTCAACTCACGATTCTTTTCTCATTCCAGTTGAGAGCCCAATCATCAATCCACAATCCGGCGCCATATCCCTGGCATCATTGCAACCACCATTGGTGACTGCCCCACCTCTCCAACCTCGCCCCGCAACCACCGGCGCTCTAGACCTAATGCTACCATTACAACCAAAATTACTACCAGGGTACAACCTAACCACTTTACAGTCATCATTCTTGTCAAACACCCTCTCTACGGTCAGACCGCCTGATCTACAAGAAAAAAGAGAAGTAGCCATTGTAAAAGAATTCAAATCAAATGTTGAAGTGATTGTCGAAAAAAGAGAATCAATATCTGATAGTGTTGAGGAAAAGAGTTGTGAGTTAGATAGGGAAGTCAGTGAAGAAGTGAATTTAGAAGAAAACTGTAACAATGTCGAATTAGATGACAATTGTTCTAGAGATGAAATAAACTCGAATGTAATAGATACAACTAATACAAGCATAGTGAGTAGTCCTAATGAAAAATCAAATGATAATTCAAACGATAATGGTCAGTGTCCAAATAATAATTCTCCGCAATGAAATTGTAATGTAAGAAAATTAGGATATTTCTGATTGTGAACCCCAACTAAGAGTTATTTACAATGTCTCCCATTAGTTTTTAAGTAACTTATTGAAATATTTAAAAAATCTCTTAAATATAGTAATTAAAAATATGAGTAATATTTTCAAAATTCCTTGGTATTTTTTTGCAGTAGTGTCAATTAGAAATAGGAAAATACCTTGTAACTAACAAGTATTTTGCAATGTTATGATAATTTTACCGAAAGTACGAAAACTATGATGATTATAATATTTTTACTGGTCCGATGTCGTAGCGGATAGTACTTCTGCTACGCCAAAGGTCGTGGTTTCGATCCCCACACGACACTTAAATTTGTTAAGTCAATTTTCAGATATTTGTGTTAAGTCTGGGTGTTTTCCATAGAAACTTGTACATAATATACAATAAGTATTAATTTACAAATAAAATATATAAGTATTAATATCACTTATTTAGTTCCGATAGTACAAGCTATGCTTAGTTTGGGGCTAGATGGCGCTGTATGAATTGTCCAGGATATTTGTTTATTTTTAATAATACTTGATCAGGATCATTGAGCTGACAGAAAATATAAATAATTTTTAAAAATCACCATAAAATTACGAAGTTACTAAACAATGTCGACCAAAGTAGAATAGAATGTAGAGCATTATACAAAATGTAAAATTTGTAAGTATAGTTAAAACGAAAGACGAAACAGTGATGAAATATAAAAACATTTATTGAAAAACTTAGGATTTATATCTAAGCGATATGAATAAGTACCTAGCTAATTTAATATTTTTTGCATTATAACACGAAATATCAAAATATTAGCTGAACAGAAGATAGGTATAGGAAAAACGCGTTAGCTTGGCGATAGCAAAAATTTACACGACTGGTATCAAAAACTACAATTTTTAAATGGAAATTATCGTGTTTCATACAAACTGTCGCTATAAATCACATCGCTAGCGTATCATAATACATTGGCTTTTGTATTCTTTAAATCGCTATCATAAACATAGTTATATCTATAGGCTACTACACAAACTAACGCGTTTTACTACAGGTATTTGAATCTTTTTTATTATATTGATTAAAATAATTTATTTTAGTTTTTTATCAAACTATGTATTTTGATATCCAACAGAATGGTTAAAGGTTTATTGGTCAATAAAAATCTGCATTTTTGATATTTTGCAATCAGTCCTCAGATTGAACCTTCTGAAAGCTACAATACGTATCATGTGTCACAAGAATTCGTTTTACGAGGTGTAACTATCTTGGGTCGAAAAATTAAGTGCTTTTTCTATGAGTAAATGTTATCTTTTCTGCGGCTCTCTCTTGTGAGTCTTTTTGTCAGCTTCAAAAGCAAAACAAAATTCAATTGCGTATAATTCAGTCGCAACATATATGATTGTTCCTACATGAGATATGACAACTTGCGCGAAAAAAATCTGTCATACTTAAACTACTTGAAGTTTCACGACTGAACTTTACGCATGTGTATGTCAAAAGATTATTTATTAAAACTTATGATGATATGTGTGCAGGTTAGACCAACGTCTTCTGAGAATTTAAAATTATGTGCCAAAAAAGCTCATGTTATTATTAATGACGAAACACAATTATGTTAGTAAGTAACGAGTAGGTTAGGTAAACGATGGCTGTTCAACGTGCACTTCAGAGAGATGGCTTGAAAAAAAAACACTATAAAAAAGATTATAATAATAATAATAATAATGCTTTTATTATTCAGGCATTAAAAAAAACCCATAATATATAAAACATACACAAAAATAAAACAAAATAAAAATATAATATTAGTCAAAAATTTATTGCTGAGTGGGAACAGCGTAAAATAATATTCTCTTTCTTAATTTTTTGGTGATTGATACGTTGATATACCTACTTAGTTATTTACTTACAATATTATTCTGAGTCAATATTGAAATGTTAAATAAGTTAAAAAAACTTGTTTGGAAGCAAAGAAGCTTATTTTTATTTGCAAGAAAAAAAGAGTGCCACGCATTCTTAATAAACTATGCAAATATTAACTCAATTAAGTTTAATAATAAATAATTAATAAACTAAAATTAAAATTTTCAAGCCAACTCGCTGAAATTACTTAATATTTTAGATCAATCTTTAGAATTTTGAATTAATTATTGTAGATAGTTTAAGATAAAGTGCGTTCCCAATCTGTAAATTTCACCTCTGAATTAACTTAGATTCTCGAATATTTTTCTAATATTACCATTTTCATTGATTTTCTAAAGGTTAATGTAAAGTCACAGGATTCAAGAATTTTTAAAATTGCCTACATTCATATTTTTAAAATTACTTTTTTCTTCATTCAGGTGGTACTTACTTGTTACGTAAGTAGGATTGTTATAAACCCAATATAATTTTTTATATTATTTAAACAATCACGTTTAGTTATAACCTAAAACAAACTTTGTTCCAAACTCTTTATCCTTGAATAATTTAAGTGTAGGTGTGTAGGTAACTTACTTTTTTACTTTAGTTAAATTTGACATTATTCCAAATAAGATGACTTTACGATGACCAGAAACATTTGAATGTACTAAATATATTTGATTGTTTCAATAAATCAAACTTAAAATTACTGTATTATTTTATTTCACCTGTCCCAAACTTAATTTCAATAATTGAATTCTACCTAGCGTGCATCGGTGGCGATGTAGTACGTGTAGTTTAATTTTAACAATCATTAAACAATAATAATAATATCTTTATTTTCAAAAGCAAGTAATACACTTTACACTTGACCTGCGGACCTCGCCCTAGGAATTAACCTGTATCGCGGATTACCATACATAACAGTTCTATGAGTCAGTTTGGGTGTACCTTCGGGCGTATTGTAAGTAATTTGCTAAGGACAGATTTTAAGAAGTTAGGCCATACAAATAATAAAAAAAATATAATCAAATATAAACGTAGATGCGTATGTGTGATAGTGTGAGTGTGTGTGTGTGAAAAAGAGTGAGAACATATAAGAGTGAATATGATGGTATTCATTGAGAAAACCAGAATTTGTTGTTAATAAGACTTTCTGTTTCATCCTACGTTAGATATAGCAGCGCCTGGTGAATCTTGACTTTTGCCTGTCTAGTTATGCACAGTTTGATGTTGCATATTCTGACAATGCGATTATAAAATTGTAAGGTTGGTTGAAATTAGGGAAACAGCGACCAACGGCAGATTTAACTCTGAGTTGGGGAATAAACTCTCTTTTTGATAAGTTCCGAGTAGGTGACTGGGGCTAAGGTACTTCTGTGAGTAGCTACAGCAATATTTAGGATGTACAGTCGCTCATATAACATAAGGTAACAGGCATTATAAGTGGTATTAAACGAACACTACGGGTGTGCCTTGTGTGAAAGAGGCTAACTATTTTACGCCTTGGCACAGCAGGACTGTGGTGTAATGGTCTAACTGCTCGGTGGTAGCCTCAAGCAAAGCCACAATCGAGGTTCGATCCTCGGGTTGGGATAGCGTTTGTTTTTCTTTTTTGTGTATTATTTTGAAACATTTTTTGTTGTATTATGTTTTTGTCGGTAGCTGGTGACTCCAGGGATATAAAAATAAGGCGTAAGTATATTTTAACTACAATGAGAAAGCTTTATATGGTTTCTTTTAAAACATGAGGTGTTAACTAAGTAATTATAGTATGGTAAGTGAGCACGGAGCTATATTACAGAAAAAAATTATTTGTATGAAAGTAGCGACATCTGGTGATCAGTAGTAATAACACGATGTTCTCTCTGGTCATCGCCAAGCTTCTGAGGGGGAGTTATACCTCAGCTGATGGTATAGATGCATTGTATAGATGTTTCTAACGTATTAACGGGCAGTATAGGTAGACCTACCTATACCTAAAAATATCGCCCAAAAATTAAAAATATGTAATACCTGTTTTTTATATTTATTGCTAGGCAGGTTTTTATACTTATTTATTGGTAATCTTATTTCATCATTACGATATCATCTTTTAAAACATTATACATATACAAATTAAAGTAGACAGAAATAAAAGTGAACAATAAATTGAAAGTATTTATTTATTTACAACGATTGTTTACAGCCTCATATACTTAGGTGCTATGCTTAGTAACAATATAGGTAGGTATATCTATCTAATTATGAGACAGGTTTAAAACAACGATTTAAAAAACTTAGTTTACAACTGCTTCCTTTGTTTAGCTAGCACACAGTGAATAAACATGTATAGTTAAATACAATAACATCACTTTGGCGCTTATTTAAGAATGAGTTGCACAGCTATAATAATTTTGTCACAAATCTTATGGTAAAGAAATGTTCCAGAAGGAACCTTACGACCAACCAAAATGAAACTACCAATGTATAAAAACTTATTCATTCATATAATAATGCACGCTCAAATACAAATAAAAGCTCATTACTTTGTAAGTATAAACAGAGTATCTCGTGTATTTTTAGTGCATCAAATTATATTTGAGCGTTTGTCTTGGCTTAGCTCCGGTTATTTGTAGGGTTCCCTCTGATATTTTTAATACATTTAGGTTAAACAAACTTAATAATGTGGTCTGTAAAATTACAAAAATACTCCCGGGCAAATCGAATTATGTCCTGAAGATGTCTATTAGACAAGGCGTTTTTTTTGCCGCTTTGTATGTTTTGAATCCTTTTGCATGCAAATCTTAGCACGGTTTGTACAGATATACCATGTGCAATTGCTGTTTCCTTTGTTGATGCAAATAGATTCGCAGTGTGCTTTGCAATAACATCCCGATGGCGTGCAGACTGAGGAGCAAACATCTTGGGGGCAAAACCAGGCTTAATACGTTGAACATCTCCAGTGTCACCATGACGCTGAATTCACAATCGTACGGCCTTTCTCTGCAAATAAATAAATCCTAAATTAGAAGAATGATTCTACAGTTAAAAGTTCTAAAGTTATCTTCCTACTATTTAACATTTATTGAAACCTAATATTAAAATACATTGTAGGTTACTATTAAAATCAGGCTAACACATATATTACAATGACGTAACACAATATTTTACTTACCGAAATATTTAATTTACGAGCGATTGCACTCATTGACATTTGCTGTTCATGTAACACCACGATTTCAGCCTTCATAAAAACTGATAAATTATGCATTACTTATAATAAAAATTGTTAAAGTTCTGTTAGAATTCAAAAAACACTGTTGTCGCTTCCAAAGAAGACGATCAATAGTAAAGAAGCGAATTCATTCAAGCTGAACTGGTTATTTATAAGTAATTTTTATTGCCTACCTGCAATTTTATAAGACTCGCGGTATATTCAACATTTTCTGATCCGAATATCTATGACGCGCCATGTTATTGATAAGCTTGTAGCAACCAGTTAAAAATTTGAACGTTCTTCGTAACAAGCATCTGGTCTAGGGGCTTCGCTGTCGGATACAACGCAGCATAGCCACGGTTCGAATCTCGGCCTGCGCTAGAGTGGTAACTGTCATATTTTTATGTTAAAATTTTAGTTCCTAAGTGAATGATTGCGAGTTCGATTATACTTCGTATTTGGCTTGCGAAAAAGTTTCCAGCAAGTAATTTAAACAGGTTTAAGTGACGTATGCAACGCTAGTAGATTCCGGCTAACTAGCTCAGTGCTGCCACCAAGTTTAAATATTGGCGAAGAGTTTGATATGGTGGTATGTGGTTGTAATTTTATAGTTAGTGTCGCTGGTGGTGCCATCTTTGTGTTGAATAGTGAATAAATTCCTTTGATACTTCGCATATGCATGCCTGTTACCTTAAGTGGTATAAGAGACTGTACTACTGTCGCACATTAAATACACGGACTTCGGCGTACAGAGCCTGAGTTGAGTACCAAATTGGTTTCCTCAGCATAACTTTCAGCACAGAATGCTGGGCTCTTTCCAGCTGTAACATAGCTGTTTTGTAAGCACAGCCCCAAATGGTGATGCAGTAAGTAATGAGAGACTTACAGAGTGAAGTGTAAACCATTTTTAAAATTGTGGTGCAACCCGCAACTCGGAGAAGTTTTATAACGTAAATAAGTTTCATAACGTAAATAACAATGGCCAAAACTTAATAACTTAAACATTTACTTTTGTGGTCATAACATCCATACCTAACTTACATAAAAATAAGTAAGATATAAAATCTAATTCTGACGTTGATATCTTACATTATGCTATGTATAATAGCGATATCTAACCCGTTCCCGCATGCCTCGGAGGTATTGTCACGTAGTGTGGCCAAACGTTCGAATTAAACTAGGATATTTCAAAGTTTACCCATTATTAAAAAATGAAGAATATGACCTGAATGTATGTTACCTGAATAAACTGTCTCTCTCTTTTCGTGTGGGAACACCAAGTCGTCCAACGACCCGATGAACCCTGGTCTCAGAGTTTTTCAACCGCCTACTACTAGTAGTTGAAAAGTAGTAGGCCTCTGACATGGTTGTGTAACGACCGCCTTCTAAGTAATCATAAACAGCAACCAGAACCGACGGCTAAACGTGCTCTCCGAAGCACGGAACCATTTCTTTGCGGACAATCAGGTGGTTCACTCTGCAATGTCCAAACCACACCGACACAATTTAATAAAGTGATAAATATTAATTTTGCGAGTGTCCCACCGAGTATCGAACCCGGAACCTTTGCGTCGAAGGCAGTCGCACTACCACTGCACCACATCAGCCGTCGGCCGTGAATAAACTGTCAAAAACAATTATTCAAGTACATAAGATTGGTTGGAAGAGTGCCAGAACAAATGCAATTTTCATAATAAAAGTAAAATAGGTAACTTTATGATTTAAAAATACAATACAGACCTCACTGATGTACCAGTCTTACTTTTATCTTTAAGACATGGTAACGCCGAAATCATTTACACATATTAACGAGTTTTTTACTCACGCTACTTTACGTAAACCTATGAACTGTCTGCTTGCAGCTGTGTGATTGCAACGTCACCAAAATATCGGGCACTCAATACACACAAACCGTAAGTCTAAATCCAGTTAATATTATGTAATAGTTTAAGTGCAAATGATGGTAACCCCACTCAGAGGCACAAAGGCCTAAATGAAGTTTCCTTCGCTATAATCAATGTTCGATCGGCAAATATTAGCAGGAGATTGGAGCCTGGATTTAATAAGGTAAGGGAAAAAGGATGTTGATAACGACGACCTATAACATACAACGAGTGCACACATATCTTATTGGGCATGTTGAAGACTTGAAATAGAACTAATAGCCTTTGTAGCTATTCTCTTATAGTATGAAAAATAAACCAGTGTTGCCGGCTTGAAATAGCATCACCCTATTTTACCCGTGGGTGCCGTAAAAAGAAAAAGCAATCAAGGGATAAATTCATTCAAGCAACAATACCCCATTCGTTTCCAGTGGGTGTCGTAAGTGACTAAGGGATTCGAGGGTAACATGTGCAATGTAATTTTGGGCGCTAGGCTGACAACCTGTCGTTATGGTGACACACGGTTTTCTGAATGACCCTCAAATGTTTGTCAGACGTTGCGTTAATGTCTGTTTTTGACAGCCGATTACGCTTTGTCTACCCCGCAAGTGATTTTGGGCGTAAAATTATCCTTTCTGCACTTCGAATTAGTAAAGAATTAAACATGCAATCTTCTTCTACTATTCGTATGGGACACCGAGTCGTCCACAGACGCACCCATTTAATAAATCAACAGTTATATTGGTTGATTTATTAATCAACCAATATAACTGTTTGGTTGTATTGGTTGATTAATACAACCAAATTATTATTCGATGCATTTGTTGAATCGAATAATAATTACGCAGTAGGAACATATGGTATAACATTTTTGCAAATTATCAGGAAACCATTTTTTTTTATAGTAACTGATAAGAAAACTCTTAATTAGTGTAAACTTATACATAAATATGAAGCATTGTATAAAGCAATATATTCTTTTGATTGTCAGAAAAAAAACTGTGCCCCATTATGATAGTATAACACAGTAACAAATTTAAAAATATTAATACAGTACAATTATGCGTCAAGATTCGCCATACATGGTACCCTTGTAGGCTGAAGATATAATAATGTGCACGGCACAAGAATATTTAGGCATATGGTTCCAGATTATTTAAATAATTTGCCAGTAGAACTTCTTCTTTCATTTCGTGTGGGACACCGAGTCGTCCAACGACCCGATGAACCCTGGTGTCAGAGTTTTTCAACCGCCTACTACCACTAGTAGGCCTCTGACATGGTTGTATTACGACCGCCATTTAAGTAATCATAGACAGCACCGGGGACCGACGGCTTAACGTGCCCTCCGAAGCACGGAACCATTCATTTTTGGACAATCAGTTGGTTCACCCTGTAATGTCCTAACCAGACAAATTTTATTTCCAAAGTCATAAATATCAACTTTGTGTGTGTCCCACCGAGAATCGAACCCGGTACCTTTGCGTCGCAGGCAGTCGTACTACCATAGCGCTACATCGGTCGCCAGTAGAACTTAAAAAACTTAGTTTCCCAGGTACTGAAATTTCTGAAAACTTTTATTAGATGTGTAAGGATTTATATAGAAATTGGCATTTTCTGTCTAATAAAGAGACTTATAACGATTATTATAAGCGGAGCAATTTCTGTTTCAATTTTTTGGGGGTTTTCCTGTTCAGGGGGTGCATTTAATTACACGCATATAAATAGCACGCTTTGAAAAAGCACGCTTTTTAAAGAAACACATTGTTATTGATATTATAATATTAGCTATGCAGACAATATGGTGCTGCTCAGTCCATCTATCTGTGCCTTAAGGAAACTTCTAGAGTATTGTGAACACGTTGAGGTACAATGAAAAAAAAGTGAGTTCATATTATTTAATAGTAAAAAAAAGAACCAGTAAATGTACCACCTATTTTCTTGAATAAGGCCCCTCTGAGATGTGTTACACAGTTTAAGTATCTTGGTCATATAGTGACAGATGATTTAAAAGATTTTGCAGACATAGAAAGGGAGCATAGGTTACTGTCAGTCTGAGGCAATATGTTGGCCCACAGATTCAGGCGTTGGTTGTACAACAGGTGTTAAACTGACTCTGTTCAAAGCATTCTGTCAAAGTTTCTACATGTGTGCGCTGTGGACCAACTATACACTTAGGGCATACAGTGTCATACATGTGCAATATAAAAATGTCTTCAGGGCCTTGCTGGGGTTACCCCAATACTGTAGCGCTTCAGCATGTACCTACTTTAAAACGAAATATATTTATTTTTAGGGTAGAATTGCAGTTTGAAGTGGAGTTACAAGATGACACCACAACAAAGACATAGAGCCATCTCCTCGCTGTTTAAGATTGGGCCACGCAAGAGGCGAAGAAATAATAAGGACATACATAAAGATCAAATAAATAATATCATCTTTTTTATTTCTAAGTTATGTCACCATGTTAACAAAAGAAACGGTCATAAAAAAATCACAACTGATTTGACTGATTCCGATCAGACAAAAACACAATATTCAATCCTTGATCCTGAGTACCTATCTTTGATTATTATATATTTTTCGTCAATATATTTAGTATTGTATAGTATTGTATTGTGCACGCCCAATGCACCCGTCTTGTAGCAGTCTCACTTTCTGTTGGTAAGCTGAAAGAAATTTCTTAGTAGAAATAAGTTGTTCTGTTGTGTCGTCATTCTTTGTATATTGTCTCTTGTAATGTTTCTTGTGTGCAATAAATGGTTAATAATAATAACAATAATTATTCCTTCTCCGGTAATTCGAAAAGGTCGCATATATCTCTAACCCTAGATCGCTCATCTTAACTTTCCTGCCTCGACTCATACATTTCGAGGATGTAGTTGTTATATTATATGGCTCACAGCCAACAAAAAATTATAGCCAAAAAAAGTTAACAGATACTCGAATGTTTAAAAGATCATTCTTGTGAAGCAGTCTCAAAGCATTTATATGGCAGTCCCAAGTGCACTTAAACCCATTTTTCTAGTATGGATCCGGTCTATCGTTTTTACCGTCGGGTAGGTAGGTAGGTGTTGTGAAGAGTCCACTTCAAAACTCCTTTTATTTTCTCAAACAAAACTCTTAAGATACATACATACATACATAAATTACGCTTATATCCCTTACGGGGTAGGCAGAGCGTTAACGGCCGTTCAACGGATGTTAACACCACGTCTGACAAAAGTTTAAGGGTCAATAAGATAACTGTGTATCATCATAGTGACAGGTTGTCAGCCCGTCGCCTAAAATTGCAATACACACCCTCGAGTCCCTTAGTCGCCTCTTACGACACCCATGGATACCTACTTAAAATAATGGTTTTATATTCGGAAACTACTTACTTCCTCATCGCAATATTGGTAATATGAAATATTGACCAATATAATTGGTAAATATGTAGATTTACTGTGTTCTTAAGCGTTGTCGCTACCAAAATACATGGAAGAGTTAACTCGCGCTTCTAAGTCTACAGCGAAACGTCAAACGTAGACTAAAATAGGTGCGCATCTTACCAAATGTTGATAAGTTGTCTATAGTCTAGACATATTAGACAAAACTCGCTCTGACGTCAGCAGCGTAGACATATGTCGCAGTCGCGGTGCGCGTGTTAAGCTTGGGAAGACTTAACTCGCGCTTCTAACTCTACAGCGAAACGTCAAATGTAGACTAAAGTTGGTGCGCATCTTACCGACTGTAGATAAATTGTCTATGGTCTGGACTTGTTTCGCACTCGCGGCCCTCTCGCGGGGCGCATATTAGCACCTAAGAAATAACTCGCTCTGACGTCACTAGCGTAGAGATATGTCGCAGTCGCGGTGCGCGTGCTAGCACTGCTGGAAGACTTGCTGAAGCACAAAAACATGTTCTGCTGATAGAAGCTGGTGGAGATGCTCCCATAGAAACCACTGTAAGTTATTAGGAAGTAAAAAACATGCTTCGTTTTTAGGGCCATAGACAAAATAAAGTAAGTCGTTGTATAATATTTTATGACGAGGAAAATAATGTTTTGAGTTTTATGATGTTTTATTGCAGTATCCGGCGCTCTGGCCTTTCCTACAAAACTCTTATCTGGACTGGAAAAATATAAACCAAGAAAATAAATGTAGTGGACAGTGCCAAAAAAAAATATTACCATTAAGTCGTGGTAAAATGCTAGGTGGTACAGGCAGTATGAATGCCATGATGTATGTCAGAGGCAATCCACATGACTTCAACACATGGGCTCAAATAGCTAACGACAGCACATGGCAATACAAAGCAGTATTGCCTTTTTTCAAAAAAAGTTAAACCCTTTTGGATCCCGTGGTACTAAAATCAAAATATGGTAAGTATCATGGCAAAAATGGGCCTATGAAAGTTACAAAACAAGTACATGCCGAATTGAACCCTTACCTGAAAGCTTTTGAAGAAGTAGGATATAAAACACTCATAGATACCAATTCTGAAGACAGTATAGGCTATACCCAACCTATGTTCAATATTGCTGAAGGTATACGTTGGAGTTCTGCGTATGCGTTTATATCTACGAAAAAGGATAATCATTACCTACACGTAAAAAAAATACTTTGGTTACTAAAATTTTAAGTAAGTAATTGTATCAGGCGTTACTTTGCGGAAGTCCATCTTGATTGAATTAGATAGAAAGGTATTTAGCTTCTTCCGCACTTATGATGGCTAGTAATGCAGCTAGTTGAATGCACCACGCGTACGACCGCAAGTTAATGCAAATGCACAAGCGATGCACTTTACTCGCACTACCTCCACCGTTTTACACTCTACACGTGTTTCGCCCCTCCACGGAGCATCATCAGGAGATCTTCGACAGTCGAGTTCCGAGCACTGACTGAGTAACCGTCGTTGTCGGCTCGAGCTTATAAATGCTTCCTCCCCGCCATTAGGTGACGCAATGTACGAGAACCAATCAGAATGCAGATTGGTCAGGTGACTCTCTGCGATTGGTTATTTTGAAAAATACGCAGTAATGGAGAAGAGGAAACATTTACCTGCTCGTTGAAGATAGTTCCAGTACACCCGTGACGTATGATTTCTAATTGTTCCAACACGTTCAGCCTTTGGCCTTTATTACAAGTATGTAGAACTTTATAGGAATGGCTGTCTGTTAAACTATGCCCAGAATCTAGCAAATGTTTTGCGAAATGCGATCTTTCTGGACGTCCATTCCTATACGCAGAAGTGTGTTCTTTATAACGTGTATTAAAGCTACGACCAGTTTGACCTACGTAAACCCCATTACACACATCGCATGCAAGTTTGTATACGCCCGACTTCTTACCAACCTCAGTCTTTTCTTTGCCGTTGCAAACCGCCCGACGAATGGTGTTGTTAGTCCTAAAAGCCACATGAACATCGTTGTTCCTCAAAATTCTTGATATCTTTTCAGATATTGGTCCGACGTACAGTAAACTTGACCGATAGTGATGAACATCGCGTTCCTGTGGCGCTGAATATAAACGGCTAGAAACCTGCTGATTTATCTTTTTCCTGATTAACCCGTCCACCATTCGCCGGTCGTACCCGTTTGCAACTGCAATTGAGTAAATAGTATTCAATTCTTTATTATACGCTTGCGAAGATAGAGGATATGTTAATAACCTATTTACGTAACAATGAAAAGCCGCTAATTTGTGTTGCCAAGGGTGACAAGAAGTCGCCGGAATAACTAAATCAGTGTGAGTTGGTTTTCTGTATACTTCAAAGGCATGCTGACAACGCTCCCGTGTGATAGTCACATCTAAGAAGTTAATTGCGCAGTTCTGTTCGAGTTCTAATTTGAATTTGATTTTAGGATGGAATGTATTCAGACTACTAACAAAGATATCTAATTCTTGTCTCGTACCTGTCCAGCATATCAGTATATCATCAACGTATCTGTTGTAATAAAGGATATTACTGTTGCCCACGATGTACTTATTTTCGTAGTTATCCATGAATATCTCCGCCATCAATGGAGATAGTGGAGACCCCATAGCCAAACCCTCTTTCTGCCTATAATAAGCCCCATTAAACCTAAAATAGTTTTGTTTCATGCATATTGTTGCTAGGTCAATAAGTTCTTTTACCTCCTCTGGATGTAAGTTTTTTCTTTCTAACATGTCGGAAAGAAAAACTAAAACTTCTTCATAGGGTACGTTAGTAAACAAACTGTCTACATCCAAAGAAAGTAAAAGAGAGTTCGTGGGCAACACAACATCCTTTATTTTTTCTGTTAAGTCTTGCGTATTCTGTAGACTATATTTAGGAGAAAAACCTGACTTGTTCTTAATAATAGTATTTAATCTTTTAGCTAACTCATATGCTGGGCACCCAATGTACGAAACAACAGGACGAATGGGAACGTTGTCTTTATGTATCTTAGGTAAACCGTACAACACAGGAGCCTGAGGGTTCATGGGGACTATATATTTAGAAGCACTCTCGCTTGGAAATGTGAATTTAGAATTATCAACAGCTCTTTTGACTTCTGCATTGTACTTGGCCGTCGGATCTGAGCGTAAGACAATGAAATCATCAGTTTGAATTACATCGTTCACCTTATTGACATAATCGCTATCGTTAAGAACTACTATAGTGTTGCCTTTATCTGCCTTCGTGACTATAAGATTGTTACTATTAATCTTGCGTTTCAATGATTTCACTGTTCTTATCTCAGGTCCGACGGTGTAATTCAGATTCTGCTTCTTTAGTTCATTAGCAACAATTCCTTTCACCAAGCTATCTTTACCATTAATCATGCATGCTAGCTCTGTATCTACACCTAATTCCTCAACAGTTTGTTGGGTCAGCCTAGGAGTCATGTTGTACTTCAGACCTTTTTCCAGCAGTGATAACTCGTTTTAAAAGGTCTGAAGTACAACATGACTCCTAGGCTGACCCAACAAACTGTTGAGGAATTAGGTGTAGATACAGAGCTAGCATGCATGATTAATGGTAAAGATAGCTTGGTGAAAGGAATTGTTGCTAATGAACTAAAGAAGCAGAATCTGAATTACACCGTCGGACCTGAGATAAGAACAGTGAAATCATTGAAACGCAAGATTAATAGTAACAATCTTATAGTCACGAAGGCAGATAAAGGCAACACTATAGTAGTTCTTAACGATAGCGATTATGTCAATAAGGTGAACGATGTAATTCAAACTGATGATTTCATTGTCTTACGCTCAGATCCGACGGCCAAGTACAATGCAGAAGTCAAAAGAGCTGTTGATAATTCTAAATTCACATTTCCAAGCGAGAGTGCTTCTAAATATATAGTCCCCATGAACCCTCAGGCTCCTGTGTTGTACGGTTTACCTAAGATACATAAAGACAACGTTCCCATTCGTCCTGTTGTTTCGTACATTGGGTGCCCAGCATATGAGTTAGCTAAAAGATTAAATACTATTATTAAGAACAAGTCAGGTTTTTCTCCTAAATATAGTCTACAGAATACGCAAGACTTAACAGAAAAAATAAAGGATGTTGTGTTGCCCACGAACTCTCTTTTACTTTCTTTGGATGTAGACAGTTTGTTTACTAACGTACCCTATGAAGAAGTTTTAGTTTTTCTTTCCGACATGTTAGAAAGAAAAAACTTACATCCAGAGGAGGTAAAAGAACTTATTGACCTAGCAACAATATGCATGAAACAAAACTATTTTAGGTTTAATGGGGCTTATTATAGGCAGAAAGAGGGTTTGGCTATGGGGTCTCCACTATCTCCATTGATGGCGGAGATATTCATGGATAACTACGAAAATAAGTACATCGTGGGCAACAGTAATATCCTTTATTACAACAGATACGTTGATGATATACTGATATGCTGGACAGGGACGAGACAAGAATTAGATATCTTTGTTAGTAGTCTGAATACATTCCATCCTAAAATCAAATTCAAATTAGAACTCGAACAGAACTGCGCAATTAACTTCTTAGATGTGACTATCACACGGGAGCGTTGTCAGCATGCCTTTGAAGTATACAGAAAACCAACTCACACTGATTTAGTTATTCCGGCGACTTCTTGTCACCCTTGGCAACACAAATTAGCGGCTTTTCATTGTTACGTAAATAGGTTATTAACATATCCTCTATCTTCGCAAGCGTATAATAAAGAATTGAATACTATTTACTCAATTGCAGTTGCAAACGGGTACGACCGGCGAATGGTGGACGGGTTAATCAGGAAAAAGATAAATCAGCAGGTTTCTAGCCGTTTATATTCAGCGCCACAGGAACGCGATGTTCATCACTATCGGTCAAGTTTACTGTACGTCGGACCAATATCTGAAAAGATATCAAGAATTTTGAGGAACAACGATGTTCATGTGGCTTTTAGGACTAACAACACCATTCGTCGGGCGGTTTGCAACGGCAAAGAAAAGACTGAGGTTGGTAAGAAGTCGGGCGTATACAAACTTGCATGCGATGTGTGTAATGGGGTTTACGTAGGTCAAACTGGTCGTAGCTTTAATACACGTTATAAAGAACACACTTCTGCGTATAGGAATGGACGTCCAGAAAGATCGCATTTCGCAAAACATTTGCTAGATTCTGGGCATAGTTTAACAGACAGCCATTCCTATAAAGTTCTACATACTTGTAATAAAGGCCAAAGGCTGAACGTGTTGGAACAATTAGAAATCATACGTCACGGGTGTACTGGAACTATCTTCAACGAGCAGGTAAATGTTTCCTCTTCTCCATTACTGCGTATTTTTCAAAATAACCAATCGCAGAGAGTCACCTGACCAATCTGCATTCTGATTGGTTCTCGTACATTGCGTCACCTAATGGCGGGGAGGAAGCATTTATAAGCTTGAGCCGACAACGACGGTTACTCAGTCAGTGCTCGGAACTCGACTGTCGAAGATCTCCTGATGATGCTCCGTGGAGGGGCGAAACACGTGTAGAGTGTAAAACGGTGGAGGTAGTGCGAGTAAAGTGCATCGCTTGTGCATTTGCATTAACTTGCGGTCGTACGCGTGGTGCATTCAACTAGCTGCATTACTAGCCATCATAAGTGCGGAAGAAGCTAAATACCTTTCTATCTAATTCAATACTAAAATTTTGTTTGACGACTCCAATAATGCTATAGGAGTAGAAGCAATCGACGAAAACAATGAAACAGTAATGTTTCGGGCAAAAAATGAAGTAATTTTATCAGCAGGTGCTTTTAATAGTCCCCAAATTCTTATGCTTTCAGGTATAGGACCAAAAAAGCACTTACAATCATTGAGAATCGATGTAAGATCTGACTTACCTGTTGGTGAAAATTTGCAAGATCAACTAGGTGTACCTATTATATTTAGTATGGATAGGTCTAAGTCACCTGTTGTTCCACAACCACCAATCACAGAATTCCCTGTTTACCTTTTAGCCGGATATGGCGCTGTTAATAAAACTCAAACATATCCAGACTATCAAACTCTTGTTTTCAGACTACCAGATGATAAAATAGGTTCAGTAAATTTCTGTTCGGTCGGTTATAACTTACAAGACCGCATTTGTAAACAGGTCTATGACATTGCTAAAAACAGAACAATTCTTTTATCAAATTTAGCTAGTTTCCATTTAAAATCAAGAGGACATGTCAAACTGAAGAGCAAAAACCCTAAAGACTTGGCTGTTACATCTTTAGGGTGGTTTAATGAAGAAGAAGATATAGACACTGTAGTCAAATATATAGAAGACTTCATAAAAGTCGGTGATTCTGAATATTTTAAAAGTGTTCATGCCGAATTACTCCTTTTGGATTTACCACAGTGTCAAAACATTACGAAAGGGTCACACGATTATTGGAAATGTTACGTCAGATGTATGTGGTTAACTGAATATCACTATGGAGGTACTTGTGCTTTAGGCAGCGTAGTAGATTCACATTTGAGAGTAAAAGGAGTGGGAAATCTAAGGGTTGCTGATGCTAGCGTTATGCCAATTATAACAAGTGGGAACACTAATGCTCCGTCTGTCATGATCGGAGAAAAAGCTGTGAATTTCATATTAAATGCCAACACAAGATATTAAGCATGCGAAAGTATGGTTTTGATAAATATCTAAGTGGTTTTTAATCGTTTGAAATGAAATAAAAAATATATTCAAATTGTTATAATAAATTTAAAGAGAAAAAAATGTGTGTTTTCATTCGTGTAATTTTATCCCTGAAAAATATTAATAGTTGAACTATTTTCTGGGTTTTGGGACAAGGCACTGAATATTTCTCCGAAATCATCAGTCCAAGAAACTGAACAACTTTCGTAGAGGTGTAATTTATGACTTTCCTTTGGTAGTGTTTTAAAAAAAAGGGAGATAGTAATCTTTTAGTCCTTTCCTAGTACACGATATGTATATATTTTAGGAAAGTTTTTCAGTTTTCAAAACTAATTATACTAACTATACTTTACTATAGTTTAGTTAGGATTTGCTTCAAAACTTCTAGCCCGTTATGGCTAGCTTTTCATGCTTCAAAAATATTTAAGTCGTTTATTGGTTCATAGTTTCTGGACCTATGTCTGAACCCAATTTATTATATTGTGTAATTTTAGGTATATTCTAAAATAACTTCCGTTTGCAGTAGATAATAACGACACAGAATGGTATGTACACTGTGAAAACCACTGAACTATGACTAAAGTTATAGAACCAACACAATATTTTTATTTAGACGAACGAAAATAACTACCTGTATCTTTCTTTCTAGCGCTTTGTTTAAAACTACTGGTGATGTGTCAAAGTATATCTACCGTTGTCATAAACAACTGAATTTTAACGTACACTTAGTAAATAAAACTTGTGTTAACTTCTAATTGGCGATACGAATAACCTAAATAAATCCTTTCGTAGCGCATTGAAAGAGCAATAAGGAAAAATAGGGTGAAATTATATATTCTGTTGTTATTTTAGTCTGGTTTCCATAGCTTTAGTCGAGTGGAGTTGTTTTGTGGTGTAAATTGTTACAATAGTGGTATATTTTATAATATTAAATTATAAACACTTGAATATAAATTTTGTATGTGAGCTGCCATACATTGAATTGAAGACTTACGTGAATATAAAAAACTACATAAAATGTTTCAGGTGCTTTACTGTATTAGATACACATAACGCAATCGTACAAAAGCCGTACCGGATAATTTTTTATACTCACACATCCATAGAGTATTTATTTCTTTCTGTGCGTTAAAAACCTTCATCTACGAAGTTCTCGCGCTAGGCACTTCATAATGCTGATGAAATATTTGTTTAAATAAATCTAGTAAAAAATATGATTTCTACCAAAATGTAAATGAAAATTCAGAACATCATCAAAGGAAATGGCCTCAAAAAACAAAAGGCAAGTGACGATGCAGGTAAAATTTTGAAGTTTAACCACTGCCTACCTTGGTTTTATTGACATATTTACGTTTTTTTTATCGATGCTGCTTTTAACTTCAGATCAAGGGCACCACTTTTCTCATTGTTAGCCGAAATAAGACAACACTCAGTCGGAATCTAAATTATGGCCATTTGTTCAAGTTATGACCTGTCAGGAGCACTCTTGAAGCATCTTGAAGGTTGTCTCATTGACTCGTTCATTTTAAGGGATAGATGATTGATACCAGAATCTCCATTACCCAGAAAAGGGGTCGTTTACAGGGTCGTTTCAGTATGGAAATTGAACCATTTTGTTCGTGTTGAGAATACACCACGTGACACGTAAAATACCTCTTGAAAATGGAACATCGTTGACGATGAGGTAATGGCTTTAGGGAATGGTAATTTATGAGAAGTGAATGCTGAATAAGAGGTTACGATACGAGTTCTGAAATACATGGAGATCGTTATGTTGCCAAAAATATACTTATTCGTAGCGATTCTACAACGACGTTAACTGATTAAAAATACAAGTTGCGGATTCATCTAATACACATATCACGCCTATATTCCTTTGCAGGGTAGGACAAGCATAAACGGCCGCAAAAAGCGGACATTCACACCACTCAATTGTTTTTCTAAAATTTTGGAATTTAAAATTGTGTAAATTGTGATGATTTACGTAGAAAATCAGATCTGTATTTCAATTAACCATTTTTTTGACACAAATAACCAATAATTTAGTTGTAAATGTCATTAATATGTTATAAACGTAGCACCTACCTACCTTTAGATGTTAAAGTAATAGATAACATCGAGTAGGTCGCTACTTGTACCATACTTTATTAATAGCCAAAAAAGATTGTAGCAATTTTTTTCAGGAGAATTTACTTCGATGGTTTCAAGAAAAATATCGAAATATCATTTGTAAACCTCCCTACATATTGGCGAGGGTTGTGTCGATGTATTATTCATGTAGGCCCTCATACCTGCGGTTCCGTAGTCGTTACTTAATGGTAAAAACATGAGTATGGAACAAAGTACGATTTGATTGATAGAAGTGGCATTCTAGTTGAATAAAATCATGAAGTAGGTAGTTAATATTTCACAATCTGAGATGGAAAAGAAATTCCTCTTCTTTATTAAAGCTCTTGTCAGCGGAGTATACGCCATTAGGTCGGTACGCAGCTCGTCTCTTGCCCGCCAATTTTGCAAGTTTTCAAAAATTGTATACCTAACACGGGAAGTGTTTTAAAATATCGTATTCAATTTATCGCGGGTTTTCATCGCTTAGACTACATTCACTAGACTGTAAAGATAGAATTAGTCGCCGGGTATTAGTTGCAAAACTAACCCGGTAGATGGAGCCGTGCCACGCGTTACTGGCATTAAAATATACTTGCAAAAATGGCGGGCAAGAGACGAGCTGCGGTACCCCAGATGGAAGAGGCGTCGCCACTAGTAATGCGAAAGCCGCAGGTTCAAATCCTGCCCGCGCCTAAAAATTTGCAAGTTTTCAAAAAAATTATGGAAACCCTAAATCACAAAAAGTCAACTGTTCCATAGAAAAAGAACATGAACCTACCTACTTAACAAAATTAATGGAACGGTTGATATTTTTTCGCTATTTTGTAGGTGCCTTTGTGAGCGTAAAATTAACGCTGAATCATTCTGAAAAGTTTGCGCACAGTCTAAAGGAATGACCTTATATTATACATTGCATTGACATTTCCATCAATACAGACAGATTTTTTCTTCTATGCCACGTACACACTATAGGTATTAGCTCTCGACAACTCTTTATGTGCACATTCATCATCCAGAAGCCTATGCTGAGTTATTATCGTATTTACGCCGTTTCCAACTAAATATAAATATTTCATCATGATAATGTATTTGTTTGTAAATATAATCAACTGCCTATCTACAAAAATTTAGACCTAATCAAAATAATGATCTTTGCAATTTGATCAGACAAAACATTCGAGAATTAAAAAGTTTCAGAGTGTACAAGAATCATTTCATCGTCATTAGCTTTGTACTTGCAAAAAAAACTTACATTCTCCAAAAAAAACGTATGGTACGGTTTACATAAGACTTTGCAGTCATTACCAGCCCATGACTCAGAAAAATGAAAATTGTTGGTTTATTAAGTGAAATAGAACATTAGAAAATTCATTATATAAACCTGAAATTTAAAATGGCAGAAGTAAGACCTGGTAAACCTCTTTATTTTGTATATATTTTTTCTCCAGCGCACGACATTGCCTCAAAATACAACCTAACTACATTAAGAATCGATAAGTCTACATAATATAATAGCTGTTGGGAGTAACGTGGCAAATTGCCGATACCGTGACGGCCTCCCCTCTGAGTCCCTGGGGTGATGGCACCTAAAACATTTTGCTTTAATATAGGGCAAAATTTTACTAGTGACCGATAGCAAAATCTCAAGACGGGCTGGTGATAATTAACAACTTTCCACAAGTCAGCTGATCGGCAATTTTGTATGGGAGGTCTAAATTTTTTTTTAGTATTTCGACTAAGATAAGATTAAGTAGTTCATTCACCAGCCCGTCTTGTGTTTTCGCTATCGGTCACTAAAATTTCAGCCTTCATTTCTTCGTACCATACTGTTGCAGTAGCAAACGATCGGTATATCGAATCAACGAATGACCCGATTAACCTTGATGTCGATGTAGTTAAAAGGTCTTTAGTGGTTGTGTCATTATCATCATCAAGAGACACAACCGCACAATGCTGGACGTTGGCTTACTCCAATGCCATACTTACCACAGAAGACTTATTTAGAATATGACTTATGAAGAACTAAGAATGTTGCATTTACTAATAACACTGCTGTTCATATTCATTAAGGTGAAGTGGGCTTACAAATCTACCGCACAAATTTGGATAGTGTTCAGAATTTTGTATTCCATTTCCTGAAATCTCCAAATTATGACAAGATATTTTTCATACTACAAAATATGCTACAAAACTATGGAACTTAAAACACGATTTATAAAAATTGCTTAGATAGAAAAGAGCCGCAAAGTAATCTAATTTTTAGACCACAAACCTGAACCATTTTATTGTTATCCATCATTTTATATTTAATTTTGTGACTATTTATGAGTCTAATATGGCTTAGGTACATTTTTTTATTTATCAATAATCAAGCAAATAATAGGTTTTCTGGATTTGAGCTCATTCTCGCTCATTCGAGCTCGTCATTGTCTGTTTCTTTCTATCGCAGCAAAAAAGGAATTTACTTCTTGGGACTTGTGCCGCTTCAATAAAATTAGAACCTGCAAACTCAATGTAATATTCGCAGTAAGTAATTAAAGTTATGGTAATTATTACCAAAATTGGCCGTATTTAGGTACTTTTGCAGCGAATATTTCATTGAGTTTGCAGGGTCTAATTTTACTTAAAGATAATACTATAAACTTTGGCAACGGATTTTTCGATAGATTGTTTGTATAAAGAGAAAACTTATTTTGTGAAGTGGCGCCACTGTCGAGGTCATTCACGGCTACACTCACCTTAAAGACACTTTTAACACAAACTCCTCACATTCACTAAATCCCGTACCAGCGCCTCAGCAACGTAAAACATGGTTAAACCTGATGAACCCCTGGTGTACAACCTTTGATCCCTGGATAAGGTAACCACATTAAGAATCAATAAGCCTGCATAATAACCCACTGTTGGGAGTATAACGTGGCAAATTGCCGATACTGTGAAAGCCCTCCCCTCTCATAGCCCCTGGAGTCTAGTCCCTGGAGTGATGGCACCGATAACATTTTGCTGTTATTATTTAGTACATACTGTTGCTATGACTGGCGAGCAAGCTCATTCATTCATACCTCGTAGGACATTGAAGATGGCTTTAATTGCTTTCCGATGAACGGAACTATCTTCCATAGGCGATTCGCCTACTTTCCGTCCGTCGTTGCGTATTTTTTTTGCACCGTAATCCAAATTTATATTGAAACTGAAACTGAAACTGAAATAACTTTATTCAATGTAGGATAGCATTATCACTTATTGACGTCATGATCGGTCATTGTAAAAAAAAGAAATTTGCATAACGCAATTTTCTTCTTTTTATAACAATTTTGTATTGTCCTAATAGAAAACCGGCTCGGGCGGGATAAAAAAATAAAAATAAAGGCATTGCCTCGGGGCTGGCCAGGTTAATTACACAGCACGTAACTTTACGCCACCACCATTTGTAAACGACATTTGTTTCAAATTGAAGCCAAGATTTCCAAAGCGTGTTATTTACATGCGTATAATTAACTGGACCCCCTGAACAGGAAAAACCCCCCAAAAATTGGAATATGATCGGAATTTGAAAGACAGACTGACAGACGCATGCGTTACGCGTTAAAAATACGCAGCGACGTACGCCAACTTGGAGAACCGCCGCTTTTTTAAGTTTTAAGATGTTAGTATAGACAGTATGGCAGATGCTCTATTAGGAAGCTCATATCCAGCAATGGTCTGTTGCGGCAGTTGATGAAGACGTTGTTGTCCGTTTTCAAGATCAGTGTGTATCGAAGCCAGTGAAGTATTACTACTCATTATAAGTAATTGTAATTTCCCCTAGGATTGCTTAGTTAATCTACGTTTTTGGTAATTACGCTCACAGTGAAATAGCACTTAGGACATTTATGTGAGCTATGAAAGTAAATTGAAGCTTACATTAAACTTTAAATGAAAATTCTGTATTTTATTCTCATTTGAAGGATCAAAGTGTAGTATTAATTTTTTAAACTGTGTCTTCATATGAAAACCCAGGTTAAGTTGATAAATAAAATGGATTATGTCCCGAAGATATCGATTATGTGTCGAAGGGACTCGAGGGCATGTATTGCAATTTTAGGCGATGGGCTGACATCCTGTCACTATGACAATACACAGTTTTCCGAATGACCCTCGAATGTTTGTCAGACGTGGCGTAAGTGGCCGTATTTTGCTGCCTTTTATGCTCTGCCTACTCCGCAAGAGATAAAGGCGTTATATATGTATGTATTATGTCCCTCACTGTGTGTGTGTGGCTGAAGGATGCCTATAATATGAAGTGTTGCCTTTTTTGTTTCTGTCGTGTGTAATTGTGGCTACTGATGTAGGTGACTACCACAGTTATTAATGACAGTAATTTTTCCTTTAGGTGAAATCTTGTAGTTGACATTTGTTTATGTATTTAGAAACGTATGCTTTTCAAGCCTGTAAGCTCCCAAAATAAAATAAATAAGCAGGTTTTAAATAAACTAACTTTTACCTACATTTTGGACAAATATTATCTCTTTTCAAGCATGTAACGTTCGAAAATTGTGGGGTTCCGCGCAGAAAGGGTGCAGTAATCGGCATTCAGTTTTCAAGTTATTGCGAATAAGTTTTTGATGCTGTGTGATGCCGGCTTAGAATATCATCACTCCTTTTCAATCCCGTAGGAGTCGTAAGAGGCGACTAAGGGACTCGAGGGTTACATGGGTATTGCAATTATAGGCAATGGGCTGATACGGCTGTATACGCTTTGCCTACCCCAAAAGGGACGTGATTTATGTATGTATAAAAAAAGAACTATGTTTTCACCGTTTTTACACAGAAGTTAAAACTAGCTTTTAAAAGTTGAGTCGTGTCTCTCTTAATTGGGTTGTTACAAGTGTCTCCGTCGCCATTGGTTTCAAATTCCTTTTCATTTTCTTAGTTAAAATGTAGCGAAAGGTTTGGAAATGAATTAGAAAAAGCAAAGAAAATAGAACTCTTGTCTTTTAGATGCAAATACGTTAACAGTAAGACCATCCCAATAAGCCGTTATTGACAGCTGTCATATTTGTGCTAATGCTATAGCAGAGGATCTAATTTCTTATGTTGACATCTTATTTCTTATGTTGAAATTTTAGTACGGAGATGACAGCTGTCAAGAATGACTAATTGATTATCCTTATTGTGTGATGGTCACGTGCCAGCTTCGAATAATAGCATCACCCCAATACAACTCGTGGGTGACGTTAAAAGCATCTGAGGTATAAATTGATCAAGGAAATAGGCAGCAGCATTCCCTGTGAAAGCAATGTCTTGCACTGCGCTCGCCAATCCTCTTGCGGGGAGTGGTGAGTATAGCATACCCTTCAATAGGAGGAGGCTCATTTGCAGCAGTGGACTGTTAATGTTATGTAAATAGGTTATCGTGGTCATCGTATTGTGGCTCCTGCTTCCCACCATATAGTCAGGTGTAGATTTCATAGCCGTGGGGCTAAAATTGTAGAGTCGAGAACTTAAAAAAAATATATTTATAGGGCACTTAAACCAGTCTGTGACATGAACATTTGTCCCAGAAGAAAACAGGGCTAGATACAGGGTGGACTAAAAAGTGTTTGGTGTCCCAACATGAAGTAATAATGTATTACGTAGGTTGCAGTAATTATGTTAACATAAAAAAAATGGCTTAGAATAGCATCACCCCATTTCTTTCCCGTGGGTGGCGTAAGAAGCGACTTAGGGACTCGAGGGTGTGGATTGCAATATTAGGCGATGGGCTGACAACCTGTCACAATGGCGATACACAATTTTCCGATTGACCCTCAAATGTTTGTCAGACGTGGCGTAAATTACTGCTTTTACAGCCGTTTATGCTTTGCCTACCCAGCAAGGGATGATAGGTGTGATAAAATGTATGTAGGTATAAAAAAAAGAACAATTATTTACTTTTTCGTCCAAGTTCTTCTTAGAACAACTTCTACACCCATTCTCGCCCAAAGGTGTGGGCTGGTTACTGGATCAACCAAACAAACTTCTCATTGGTAAGCCCCTCGCTGCCCACTAAAAAAATAGTCAGGTGTACGTTTTATAGACCAAAACCATAGTGGCCAGCCTTCAAAAAGACCAGAATATGGTTTGCTTTCTTAAAATAAGTTCCAATGAGATGACATAGTGCTGGTGTGTCAATTAACCTTTCGAACGAAGCGTTCCTGGGAAAACTCATTTCTCATAAAAACCAGTTCAAAAACTAACACCCGACTACTGAGATATCGCGCTCTAAAAAGTAAGAAACAAGAAATCTGGAATATTAACTACAAACAATTTAATATCTATAGTCCACGAAATTTATACGAAGATATGACATATAATTATATATTTAAATGTATATTTAATAAAAAACAAATGTGGTTTATAGGTGATAGACGTGGACGTATGCCAGTTTGCCTTACCTAATTATGTTGTGCAAGTTTATGATATCACCTACTAAGTACTAGAGTAGGTGGCATACGACCACGGCTATCACCTATAAACCACAATATTTTTTTATTAAATATACATTTAAATATATAATTATATGTCATATCTTCGTATAAATTTCGTGGACTATAGATATTAAATTGTTTGTAGTTAATATTCCAGATTTCTTGTTTCTTACTTTTTAGAGCGCGATATCTCAGTAGTCGGGTGTTAGTTTTTGAACTGGTTTTTATTTTAATTATTTTGGGGTTGAAGGTAAGTTTAACACTTTGGTATGCATTTTTTTTTCTGGATAGAAATGCAGCTCAATTCACAATTAAAACATCACTCGTTAATTAAACAAAATACACTCATCATAATCTTATCTTTGTATGTATGTATGTTTGACCATGCATAATAGGGTAGGAGCCAACATGCAGCCATGGCGAACACCTCTACGAACGGCTCGGATGTATTGCCGTTAAATACAACAGGTCCTTTCATGTCTATAATGGAAGGATTTAACGAGTCTCAGAAGCTGCTAAACACTAAGCTGCTTAACAGCCTTGTGGTATTCCCTTATGGTAGGAAGGTCATCTAACTCGGCCCAGGTAGCTAGTTTTGGCATGCAGTCTGCAGCTTCCGGCATTATATTAACTGGTTCCGAATAGAGACCGATATAATGTTCTATCCATCGTTCGAGTTGGCGTTGGGCATCTGTAATGACAGTGCCATCCACTTCTTTAAGGGGGGCTGTTTTTTTAGGCAAAGGACCAAGGACCTTTTTACTGCCAGCATACACACCACCAAAATTTCCGACATCAGCGCACGATTGGATACTTTGGCAAAGCTCGGTCCAGCATGCATTAGCAAAGTACCGTGATGTGCGTTGTAATACAGCTTTTGCATTCGCTAAATTGACACGCGACTTTTCGGAAGGGTTAAGGCGATGAGTAAGCGAAGCTTGCCGTTTGGACTCGAGCAGGGGTGTTATGTGTTCGAGATTTTCAGCGAACCAGTCCTGGTTTTTGACTTTCTGTAGTGTAGGGTCTCGCGGAGATTTTTCTTTTTGGTTAGTATAAGGTCCAGTTGATGCAAGTGACCAGAACGAGGGTGTTTCCAGGATACTTTGCGAGATGATTTGCCTTTGAAGTAGGTATTGGTAACACACAGTAGTTGTTTAGAGCATAGCTTTAATAAACGTTGGCCGTTTTCGTTTAACTTCCCTATACCGTGGTTACCTATACAATCAGGCCAAGCTACGTTGTCCTGTCCAACCCTTGTGTTAAAATTGCCCAGATTGTATAAGCGGTCAGATGGTCTTAACCCGCGTAGAGACTGGTCGAGCTGGTCATAAAACTGTGTTTTTGCTTCATCCGTTGAGGATAATGTTGGTGCGTAAGCAGAAATAAGTGTTACGTATCCATGATTCGTATTTAACCGCACCAACATAATGCGTTCCGATATGCCGCAAGGAGCCTCTATTGATGTTAAGAGATCGTTGCGGATAGCCAAGCCTACACCATGCTCACACACAGCGCTGCTGTCCTTTCCTTTCCAAAAGAATGTGTAATGTGTCTCACGCAAGGAACCCTCGTCAGGGAGTCTGGTCTCTTGTAAGGCACAAACAACAATGTTAAGTCTGTTGAGTTCGGCGTCCATAATGGCAGTTTTACGCAGATCTTGTGCGTCAGTAGAAGGGTAGAAGAGCCTACACAGGTGTCAGGGAGGCCTGTCCTCATAGTACGGACATTCCATGTTACAAATCGCATGGATAAGCGGTGTTGGGAATTGTTTCTATTATGCCTTTTAGTCGCAGGTGTAAAATGTAACGGCGCCGATTGTCCAGTTGAGGCTGGTGCTCTCTACACCCTAAAAGAGCAAACCAGCACCGGGGCGGAACAGTACCTTATTGGTCGGGGGCTGCCCAACTTGGAGCAGGCGGTAACTGATCAGTGGGCCTACGATGGATCCTTCCACTGTCGGAAGCGACCCCTGGCGCCCGCACTTACGCCCATACGTGCGGACTTATGGTCACTGCCACTTCCCGTGTTGGTATCCGCGTGACGCGGGTGAAGTGTCCTCTCCACAGACACTGCGTTGCCTGGGACGCAATTATGGAAAACGCAGGGCTGCCCAGGACCTGCGCCAACCTCTCGGCCTTCCTGGCAGGATACGGGAAGAGACGGGGTGGTGCTATTCTACTCTGCCGGCACCACACGGCTGACCGACCGATTTGAATAGTTTTTATAATACCGCCTGTTCTATTTGGATCGTTTGGTATGTGCTCTTGCTTAGGTATTTGTCCATATGTTTTAGACTATGTTGAAGTGTCTATTGCATTGATCGTATAGATTTTTGTTCGTAATGCCAAGCGCTCTGATATTTTTTTACCCGACTACGGCAAATCAAAAAGGAGGGTTATGATTTTGACCTGTATGTATGTATGTATGTATGTATGTATGTGGAAACGAAAACGTTTGTTCCATCCTAACTTCTAAACAACTTATCAGAATTTGATAAATGAGGTATCATTTGAAGCGTCTAAACAGTCCGGTGGTTATAGGCTACGTTATGTCACTATACATTACATAGGGCGCCCTCTAGAGCTAAGAATTGAAAAAGTTTATACTACTAGTAATGTCGTGTTGGGTATCAAATGAAAGGGCTTAATAAGCACAGTTCAAAAAAATAGTTGCCGTGTGATGCCAGCTAAGAATAGCACCACCCCATTTCTTTTCCGTGGTTGTCGTATGAGGCGACTACGGGATAACGGGACGCGACGGGTGTCGTATAAGGCGACTAAGGGACACGAGGAGTTCATGTGTAGGTATTACAATTAGGCGACAGCTGTCAACCTGTCACTTAAGTGAAACACGATTTTAAGGGTTAACCTATTAGTCTTTGATGACTTAATGCAATTACCACCCGTATCTGCAACTCGTGTAGGCGCATATTGTTACAAACAACCTGACATTTATGCAGCTGAACCACATTTATAGAGAATGTTCAGTTTCTGTGAATTGGGTCAAAATATGTGACAAGTAAATGACAACAGTTTGATTGATCTGTTGAACAGCATCAGAGTAGGGAAGTTGACAATGGAGCAATTAGCAATATTAGACACAAGAAGTAAACGACACTATTGAATACGATGAAATTGTACATTATTTCCAACTTTAAAACATGTAGACCAATTTAACAAAAAAAATGTCAGAGCGCTTGGCATTACGAACAAAAATCTATACGATCAATGCAATAGACACTTCAACAGAGTCAAAAACTTATGGACAAATACCTAAGCAAGAGCACATAGTACATACGAAACGATCCAAATAGAACAGGCGGTATTATAAAAACTATTCAAATCGGTCGGTCAGCCGTGTAGTGCCGGCAGAGTAGAATAGCACCACCCCATCTTTTCCCGTGGGGGTCGTAAAAAGCGACCGAGGGATAAATCCGACCCAAGCACAACGGTCCTGGAGAGGCCAACTCCACAATTAAACCCGGAACGGGGTCTCCGTCAGGCGCGTGTGACAGAGATCTATCGCGCGGCAGACTCCTGCAGCCAACCTGGCTCCGCACGTATCGACTAGTCGTTCCTGCGGATCCAGCCAGGAAGGCCGAGAGATTGGCGCAGGTCCTGGGCAGCCCTGCGTTTTCCATAATTGCGTCCCAGGCAACGCAGTGTCTGTGGAGAGAACACTTCACCCGCGTCACGCGGATACCAACACGGGAAGTGGCAGTGATCGGTTATAAGTCCGCACATATGGGCGTAAGTGCGGGCGCCAGGGGTCGCTTCCGACAGTGGAAGGGTCCATCGTAGGCCCACTGATCAGTTACCGCCTGCTCCAAGTTGGGCAGCCCCCGACCAATAAGGTACTGTTCCGCCCCGGTGCTGGTTTGCTCTTTTAGGGTGTAGAGAGCACCAGCCTCAACTGGACAATCGGCGCCGTTACATTTTACACCTGCGACTAAAAGGCATAATAGAAACAATTCCCAACACCGCTTTTCCATGCGATTTGTAACATGAAATGTCCGTACTATGAGGACAGGCCTCCCTGACACCTGTGGAGGCTCTTCTACCATCTTCTAGTGACGCACAAAATCTGCGTAAAACTGCCATTATCGACGCCGAACTCAACAGACTTAACATTGTTGTTTGTGCCTTACAAGAGACCAGACTCCCCGACGAGGGTTCCTTGCGTGAGACACATTACACATTCTTTTGAAAAGGAAAGGACAGCAGCGCTGTGTGTGAGCATGGTGTAGGCTTGGCTATCCACAACGATCTCTTAACATCAATAGAGGCTCCTTGCGGCATATCGGAACGCATTATGTTGGTGCGATAAAATACGAATCATGGATACGTAACACTTATTTCTGCTTACGCACCAACATTATCCTCAACGGATGAAGCCAAAACACAGTTTTATGACCAGCTCGACCAGTCTCTACGCGGGTCAAGACCATCGGACCGCTTATATATTCTGGGAGTTTAACGCAAGGGTTGGACAGGACAACGTAGCTTGGCCTGATTGTATAGGTAACCACGGTATAGGGAAGTTAAACGAAAACGGCCAACGTTTATTAGAGCTATGCTCTAAACACCTGCTGTGTGTTACCAATACCTACTTCAAAGGCAAATCATCTCGCAAAGTATCCTGGAAACACCCTCGTTCTGGTCACTGGCATCAACTGGAACTTATCCTAACCAAAAAGAAAAATCTCCGCGAGACCCTACACACGCCTACATTTCATAGCGCTGATTGTGACACAGATCACTCCTTGGTGGCTTCGCACGTTGCTATAACTCACAAAAAGATCCACTCGTCCAAACTGCCCGGTAGGAAGAAGATCGATCTTCCCATAACCAGGGATGATGAGTTTGTCCGAAAGTTTGAGGAGTTGGTACGCGATGAAACTGCCACCTGGGACGTAGACGCTCCTATAGAGGAAGACTGGGGCAAAATAAAAAAGTTACTAACAGATGTGGCTGGTACGGCTTTCGGCCACCAGAAAGTCAAAAACCAGGACTGGTTCGCTGAAAATCTCGAACACATAACACCCCTGCTCGAGTCCAAACGGCAAGCTGCGCTTACTCATCGCCTTAACTCTTCCGAAAAGTCGCGTGTCGATTTAGCGAATGCAAAAGCTGTATTACAACGCACATCACGGTACTTCGCTAATGCATACTGGACCGAGCTTTGCCAAAGTATCCAATCGTGCGCTGATGTCGGAAATTTTGGTGGTGTGTATGCTGGCAGAAAAAGGCCCTTGGTCCTGTGCCTAAAAAAACAGCCCCCCTTAAAGAAGTGGATGGCACTGTTATTACAGATGCCCAACGCCAACTCGAACGATGGATAGAACATTATATCAGTCTCTATTCGGAACCAGTTAATATAATGCCGGAAGCTGCAGACTGCATGCCAAAACTAGCTACCTGGGCCAAGTTAGATGACCTTTCGTACCATAAGGGAATACCACAAGGCTGTTAAACAGCTTAAGACCGGAAAGTCTCCTGGATTGATGGTACCCATGCCGAAATCATCAGGCTCAAGTGCATATTACCCATCCTTCACAATCTGTTGTGTAAATGTTGGGAAGCGGGATATATATGCTATGCTAACATCATTACCCTATACAAAGGCAAAGGTGACCGCGGTGACTGTAACTGTTATCGTGGTATATCCCTTTTAAGTATAGTAGGTAAATTATTTGCTCGGTTAGTCTTATTAAGACTCCAGAAACTAGCTGATCGTGTATATCCCGAATCGTAATGTGGATTCCGCGCCCAGCGTTCCATAACAGATATGATCTTTACACTTCACCAACTTCAGGAAAAGTGTAGAGAGCAGAGAACACCTCTGTGCCTTTACACTGCACTTGTAAACATCGGGTGCCCGCCAAAACTTCTGAGCCTCGTTAAATCCTTCCATATGGACATGAAAGGATCTGTTGTTTTTAACGGCAATACATCCGAGCCGTGCGTAGAGATGTTCGCCAAGGCTGCGTGTTGGCTCCTACCCTGTTATGCATGGTCAAACATACATATAGATATCATATCATATAGCTGTCACTATAGCGATACACAATTTTCCAAATAACCCTCAAAATATTTGTCAGACGTGGCGTAAATGTCCGTTTTATGCGGCTGTTTATGCTCTGCCTACCCCACAAGGGATTATAGGCGTGATATATGTATGTATGTATGTAAACATACATACATACAAAGATAAGATTATGATGAGTGCATTTTGTTTAATTAACGAGTGATGTTTTAATTGTGAATTGAGCTGCATTTCTATCCAGAAAAAAAATACATACCAAAGTGTTAAACTTACCTTCAACCCCAAAATAATTAAAATAAAAACCAGTTCAAAAACTAACACCCGACTACTGAGATATCGCGCTCTAAAAAGTAAGAAACAAGAAATCTGGAATATTAACTACAAACAATTTAATATCTATAGTCCACGAAATTTATACGAAGATATGACATATAATTATATATTTAAATGTATATTTAATAAAAAAATATTGTGGTTTATAGGTGATAGCCGTGGTCGTATGCCACCTACTCTAATACTTAGTAGATGATATCATAAACTTGAACAACATAATTAGGTAAGGCAAACTGGCATACGTCCACGGCTATCACCTATAAACCACAATATTTTTTTATTAAATATACATTTAAATATATAATTATATGTCATATCTTCGTATAAATTTCGTGGACTATAGATATTAAATTGTTTGTAGTTAATATTCCAGATTTCTTGTTTCTTACTTTTTAGAGCGCGATATCTCAGTAGTCGGGTGTTAGTTTTTGAACTGGTTTTTATTGTTAAATTGGTCTACATGTTTTAAAGTTGGAAATAATGTACAATTTCATCGTATTCAATTGTGTCGTTTACAATTCTTCTTGTGTCTAATATTGCTAATTGCTCCATTGTCAACTTCCCTATTCTGATGCTGTTCAACAGATCAACGAAACTGTTGTCATTTACTTGTCACATATTTTGACCCAATTCACAGAAACTGAACATCCATACTATCCATACTAATATTATAAATGCGAAAGTGTGTTTGTTTGTTTGTTTGTTTGTTTGTTTGTCTTTCTTTCACGTTACAACAGAGCGATATCATGCAGTGTTTTTTAGGTGTGCAGTTAGGTGAGAGGCTGGAGAGTGACATAGGCTACTTTTTTATCCCGGAAAAACATATTTTTCCCATCGGAAAAGCGATTAATGTTTAGCAATAGAATACACCCATACTACGAACATAGATGAGTATCATGCAGCGATGTAAAGCATTTTTTTTTTGAGAGCAGCTAAATGAAAAGCTGGTGAGTGACATAGGTTATTTTTTATCCCGGAAAAACATATTTTTCCCTTCGGAAAACCGATTAATGTTTAGCAATAGAATACATCCATACTACATACATAAATGAGTATCATGCAGCGATGTAAAGCATTTTTTTTTTGGAAAGCAGTTAGATGAAAAGCTGGTGAGTGTCATAGGTTACTTTTTATCTCGGAAAAACATATTTTTCCCATCGGAAAACTGATTATTGTGTAGCATAGAATACATCCATACCACATAAAAAAGATGTATATACAGGATGTAAGGGACAGCCCTCCGAATACTGATATTCCCATAGTAAATGCAGTGAGCTGATTGTGATTTTGTATGGGATATAGAAAAAAAGAATTTAATCTATGGCAGGTTGTTCAGTTTCATGGTTTGAATACACCCAATCAGTATTCGAAGGGCTGTCACTTACACCCTGTATAGCACTACTATGAGAATGTCTCTTGAATATGAGTTTTGGGATATGAATGTGGCTTTAAGGGTGATGTGGGTATGTACTTGAGATACTTCTTACCACAGTAGTAAAGTTAATTTCTACAGTTAAACATGATTTGAAAGTCCATTTCTATAATAATAACCATTTTTAGCACAGTAAGTTTGCCCTGCGTATACTTGCGAAGACACATAATAAACTTAAATTTTTTGGTACCATAGTCCTGAAAATTGAAGACTAGGCAAAATCATTATACTGCGTATTCATATTATTATAATTCCAATCCAAGAACATCCATCCCCAAGTTAATTTGGTTTGGAGCTAATATAGGTTTTCAAATCCTTGATTACATACCCACTCCTTTCTTTCATGTCTTCTTGGAGCATGTTTGTATGTAATAAAAATTTCAAAATAGCAGGAATATTAAAAAAAAATTAAAGCTATATACAAGTAGACACGGTTATGGACACAGAACAGAGCACTTCATACCCCGTCGAGTTTTTAAATTCATTGGAGTTGTCAGGTGTGCCCTCACATAAGCTGCAATTAAAAGTAGGCGTTCCAGTCATGCTTATGCGAAATTTAGATGCCCCTCGATTATGTAATGGAACGAGACTTCGTGTGACACAACTAGGACGGAACATAATTGGAGCCACCATCTTAACCGGCGTTGGCAAGGGTGAAAATGTAATAATACCACGGATCCCAATTATTCCCACAGATCTTCCATTCCAATTCAAGAGGCTGCAATTTCCTATCAAGCTTAGTTTCGCAATGACAATCAACAAAGCGCAGGGACAAACTTTAAAGGTAGCGGGGGTCCACTTAGAAAAACCGTGCTTCTCTCATGGCCAGCTATATGTAGCATGTTCGCGTGTGTCCAATGCTCAGAACCTCTTCATTTTATCCCCAGATGGTAAAACTTACAATATCGTTTACAATAGCGTATTAAAATAGTGCTCTGTTCTGTGTCCATTAAGCTGTGTACTATGTCTTTAACACTCTTCTGGAAACAAACGCTCCGAAACACTGTAAAAGCATAAATCCCTCCCCTTTGAAAGACAATTTTTGTATACGCGCTCTCCATCAAGATATGTCTTCCATATTACTCACGATAATTTTTCCGGTTTAGTGACTGCGTCTCTATTAAAATTACGTTATCTTTACTTTTAACATTAAATGCCTGTTTTTCCTTACACTATAAATGTGTCATAATCTTCTTTCTAGCGTCGTAATATCTTCATTATTGAAGGTCGTAATTCCCCTGATGGGAAATATTTTTCTCATTCAGGATTCTTTTCCATCGCTGCGTATCTTTGGCGACATAGAGCGCTGAGTGTATTTAATGAGACCACCTAATTGTACTGAAACCTCTTGGTCGTTTGCCATCGACTTTTCCAGTGATCATGAGTGCAAAGTGGCAAAAGAACTCAAGGATCATTCTTGCGCCTCATTACTTGATTTTACAATAGCCTGTATTAGTGATGGTAGCGCCCAGGTACCACAAATTATATACTTTTTCAAGGAAGTGAACCATTCCAGTGTAGTGTCGTCTGTGTATCGGTGAATAGTGATTTTAGTGCCCTCCCAGTTTACACAGTTGTTCGCCTTACGATGTGTCGTTTAGAATACACAACTAATTAATAAAACTCTATGAGTACGCGGGCGAAGCCGCGGGTAACAGCTAGTTCTCCATAAATGTGGTTCAGCTGCATAAATGTCAGGTTGTTTGTAACAATATTCGCCAACACGAGTTGCAGATACGGGTGGTAATTGCATTAAGTCTTCAAAAACTAATAGGTTAACCCTTAAAATCGTGTTTCACTTAAGTGACAGGTTGTCAGCTGTCGCCTAATTGTAATACCTTCACATGAACTCCTCGTGTCCCTTAGTCGCCTTATACGTCACCCGTCGCGTCCCGTTATCCCGTAGTCGCCTCATACGACACCCACGGAAAAGAAATATGGTGGTGCTATTCTTAGCTGGCATCACACGGCAACTATTTTTTTGAACTGTGCTTATTAAGCCCTTTCATTTGATACCCAACACGACATTACTAGTAGTATAAACTTTTTCAATTCTTAGCTCTAGAGGGCGCCCTATGTAATGTATAGTGACATAACGTAGCCTATAACCAGCGGACTGTTGAGACGCTTCAAATGATACCTCATTTATCAAATTCTGATAAGTTGTTTAGAAGTTAGGACGGAACAAACGTTTTCGTTTCCACATACATACATACATACATACATACATACATACATACATACAGGTCAAAATCATAACCCTCCTTTTTGCTTTGCCGTAGTCGGGTAAAAAGGGGATATTAAATGAAACACTGGACCCCCTTTTGGTCCATCCTGTATTTAAATTGGCCACCCGTACGAAACGTGTTCATTTTATATGAGAGATTCAAAATTATTTTGTTAAGTTTCATGGGCTAGTTCTCTCATTGAAATATTTTTAATGCACCTGAATACGTTAAACAGAAACGTAATTTTCTTTAAAAAAACGGAACATTTTTTTTATTGTTTACAAAGGTCAAACAGACAGAAAAAAAAAAACAGAACAGACTAAAAACCAAACTTTAGCCTAATTTCGTATTCATCAAATATCATAACTGTGTCCACTTTACCCCAATTAAAATTCAAAAGCACGCCTTTCTAAGAGAGATAGCAGTACAACTGGAATGAGACAACAAAAATAATGAAGTTTAGGTTTTTCAGTGGATGCTGGCTTAGAATAGCTTCGCCCCAATTCTACCCGTAGGTTTCATAAAAAGCGACTAAACGATAAATTTGTTCAGGCAATGGGCTGCAGTGTTTCCTATGAATTTAAACTCTTGCACTCCACTTGCCAATCCGCCTGCCAAGCGTGGTGAGTATGGCAATACCCCCTAGTAGGGGAGGCCAATGACCAGCAGCGGACTGTTCGGCTGTTTATGTATGGATGTAATGTTATGTGCCGTGTGATGCTGGCTTAGAAAAGCATCTACCCATTTCTTTTCCGTGGGAGTCGTAAGAGGCGACTAAGGTGATTGAGGGTGTGTATTGCAATTTTAGGCGATGGGCTGACAACCTGTCACTAGGCGCAAAACGGACATTTACGCCCCGTCTTATATTTGAGGGTCATTCGGAAGATTGTGTATCGCCATAGTGACAGGTTGTCAGCCCGTAGCCTAAAATTGCAATTCACACCTGGAGTCCGTTAGTCGCCTCTTACGACTCCCACGGGGAAGAAATGGGGTGATGCTATTGGAAGCTGGTATCACACGGCACGGGTTTGTTTATGTTTTAGCTCAAAAACAACATTAAGCTATAATATGATTTGTCTTTTGGTCTGTTATATATTTAACTACCTCAACTTTTATTCTTACAAATTGTATTGTCAAGGGAAGGAAAAACCACAAGAAATGGAAATTGTCATATTTGATATATTATTATTTTTTACTTTTGTTTTCTTTGATCTTGACTCTGGCAGAATCATCGTCCGAAGGCGATGGAAGCCAAATCTTTAAAAAATATATAATAGCCACAAAAGCTTTACAAAACTACACCTAAATAGAGCCACTCTAAAAAGCAAATTTTTGTTTTTTACCTTCTGTTTATTTATTTACTCAATTTAAAAATGACGATTAAGATTTAAGCATTTACTATTTTGAACAGTCTCTATTTTCAATTGAACTTTACCCGTTATTTTATCTACAAAACGTTTACTCGTTGTGATTGAAACGACCTTCCAAAACTTTATTCTAATCACAGTAAACACATCAAACTATTTTCAAATGGATCGATTTCTCGAAATTACCCGCGTGCGAAGGTCGCCAGTTCGAATCAAAGTATGTGTAAGGTTTTACCATGTTACCTACGCCTGTTGGTTACGGCTGGCACAATTGTTTCGCTGTGTATGTAAGAGAGAAAGGGTGGAAAACTGGCCCAACAAAGGTAGGAGTAGATCAAAAGAAAATATAACAGCAAAATGGTTTCGTCCAGTTCTTGAGCCCGCGAGCTGCTAGTCTGTACCTTATTGCGTAGTATTAGCGACTACGCCTACCGACTCAGCAAGAAAGCTCCTGTGTACCTACTGGTGATTGAATGCACTGTGGTAAGTAAGGGTGAATACTGAATCGCGCATGCGTGCTTCAAAACAACGGACGGTAGTGACGAGACGTCCGCCCCGCACGGCGCACGCAGCGTCACGCGCCATCCCTACCCAACATTCAAATGTGGAATTCGCAAAGAAGTGACAGTTATTTTTTCTTTTCTCAAACTGAAGTGAATGCGTGCGAGCCAGATAGTGTTGCCGGCCAGTATTGTGTGAATCGATATTTTTTCTGAATTTTTAATGTGGACCGGCAGTGCGGCAGTGGCGTATTCGTATACAGCCGTCGAAACACCCTTTTGATACAGGTTCGTAAATTAAATTACTTTGTTGCGTGAGTCTTGGGAAACAACTGGCACATTCCGACCAGCAACTATATTTTTAAACAATTCTATTAACTTGCTTTAGGGTTGCCGTGTACCGTTGACCTTTCATGATTAACACAAATTAACAATTAGTTTCTGGAGTTTGAGTTTTCGGCGTAATGTCGTTATTTGAACTGTTTGCACAATTTGAACTGATTTAAATCAAAATTTAATTAAGCCTCATTATACCGTGCCTACAAAGTAAAATATAACTGGATATAAAGGTAACATATAGGGTGAGTGTTTTTTTACTCGTGAAAGTGAACAACTTTTCTTAGTAACATTTTTTGAAATATATAGAAGAATTTGGACCTCCTATTAAAAGTTCAATATTTTATGTACCTGATTGTTCTATTTCGAAGAATATAACCACGTAAAATTGTTTAGTTTCACGAGTGGAACTCATCCTTAAAATACTCATTTTATGTAGCCTGTTCTGTGTCAAGCAGGGTGATCCGCTTTCACCAAAACTTTTAATAGCAGCTCTGGAAGTAAATATTTAACTATTTTATTTAACACAGCTTAATAAAAAAAAGTCTCACCGACAAACATTGACTTTATTGTTTACAGTTCATAGCGGATGAGACATACATACACACATCACGCCCATAATTCCTTGCGGGGCAGGCAGAGCGCAAACAGCCGCAAAAACGGCCATTTACACCACGTCTGACAAAATGTTTGAGGGTTATTCAGAAAATTGTGTATCGTTATAGTGACAGGTTGTCAGCCCATTGCCTAAAATTGCAATACACACCCTCGAGTCCCTTAGTCGCCTCTTACAACTCCTACGGGAAAGAAATAGGGTTATGTTATTCTAAGCCGGCATCACACGGCATGAGACACATGGCAATAAAAGATACGGTTAGCGCATGTTACGTATAACCGGAACATTAGTAAGACAATAAAAATAATGACGTTGTACACCTGAGCTTTGACATAGTCATACGAGGTAGTGCCTTTATTTTATTTTTTTCTTTATTCCACCCGAGCCGGTTTTATATCAGGACAAATACAAAATTGTAATAAAAATAAGGAAAATTGGTTAGTAGGTTCTGTATATTTATGTAGCCTAAGTTTTGTAAATAATTTTTCGTAGTTACTAAGCCTTTTTTTTCACTTTAAACATATATACTACAGAAATGTTTTTGGCATGATAAATAAAATTGCGTTATACAGATTTATTTATTTTTAAAGACGAAACATAACTTAAATAAGTGATAGTACTATCCTACATTAAATAAAGTTAATAGTTCATTTCATTTCATTCCATTTTCATTTGAAGCACGACCAAATTCACATTAGATATAATAAATAAACTGAATTTTATATAGATAAGGTACATACCTTATCTATTTCTATATGCAATATTTTTATCTCTATATTGGCGCAATTAAAAAAAACGCCTTTGTCCAGCAGTAGGTTAATATAGGATAATTCGATAAATAGAATCTATTTCTTTATTGTAGAAAATTTGGGACTGCGTTGATAAAAGTTTAATTTTCTGTGTTTTATATCTGTAGGTACAGTATAATATTCTTGACATAATAAAGAATGAAAATTAAAGATTTACTGGTTTGACTTTTGCGGTCTAAATATCCTTTCGGTTTCAGTCTAAAAAAACGATTGAAAATAAATACGCAACAATAAATTACTTACCATGAATTTTGGATAATGTTATCTTATCTAGTACATTGTTTTAATATTTTCTTGAGTATGCACAACTATTACTCATCACAATAAAACAATTTTAAACGGATTTAAGTTGTGTTTATTTTGGATTTTACAATTCCTACGTTTCGAGCTCTTTACAGAGCCCGTGGTCACGGATGACTAAGGTGTTGGACGTCATTATTTAGAATTGAAATTATTTTTGTTCTACCGCCATCTATTTCTTAATTGCCTAGCGTAACGTCCGGGTTCCACACAAAATGCTGAAACCGTATCTTGTGTAGTAGGTCTTACAGTATGTTGGATCTGGTTCTTCTGCTGTGTAATCAGCGGAGTCCAAGTTGATGAGATTCCCCATCCAGTATCTCTGTTGAAATTCGGATGTTTTTGAATTTCTATGGCTTCCCGTACTTTCCTAGGAATGAATCTCTTCTCTCTCGCTAGGATTGCAGCCTTATCGAATCAGACATAATGGGTGGGGTTATCCATGATATGTTCACACACTGCAGACTGTCTGTCACGACGGTTTTTTACATCAGCAATATGTTCTTTTAGACGTGTAGATACATTTCTTTTTGTTTCTCCTATTTGAGTCATTTTCAACAACAGCATATTTTTGTCAATTTCGGTGGATTTTTAAATTTTCTGCTTTTTTGATATTTTTTGTAGCTGTATAGCAAAAGATACTCATTTTGAATACAATATATTAACAGGAAAATATGTAAGAATAGTATTTGGTGAGTTATTTGGGTCACCGAAATTGCCTTGTCACCGAAATTGAATTCATGCCACCGAAATTGGGTTTGTGCCACCGAAGTTGCAATTGTGCCTCAGATCCTCCAATGCTAAAACCTGATGGATCACTGGCTCACTCTGCAAGTGAGAAGGCAAATTTGTTTGCATCCCTGTTTGCAAGCAACTCACGTCTGGACGCTGGCACCAAGCAACCACCTACTGTACCTCGTTGCGATTCTTCGATGTCGGAGATCGCAGTACACACTAAAGAGGTTCGAAGAGTAATGTGCAGTCTAGACATGAACAAAGCCAGCGGACCTGATGGCATACCAGCGAGAGTGTTACGACTTTGTGCGCCTGAACTGTCTCCTGTGCTGACACGCTTGTTCCACCTCTCTCTTAAAGAAAGAACGGTGCCGGGGGCCTGGAAGCTTACTAATGTGCAACCAGTTCCCAAAAGGGTGACCGTGCTGACCCTGCCCATTACCGTCCAATTGCCATTACCTCCATCCTATGCAAGGTCATGAAGAGGGTACTTATCAGTAAGTTGCTGACCTACCTTGAAGACAATGATCTTCTCAGTGACCGTCAATATGGCTTTCGCCGGGGCCGGTCTACTGGTGATCTTTTTGTGTATGTCACGCACTGCTGGGGCGAAGCCATCGAGAAAAACGGTGAAGCACTTGCCGTTTCACTCGATATCTCGAAGGCCTTTGACAGGGCCTGGCATGCAAATCTGCTCAGTAAGCTTCCTGCTTATGGCATCCCAGCTGATTTTTGTACTTGGATTTCAGACTTCCATAGTGAACAGTCCATCAAAGTAGTCGTTGACGGCTGCTCCTCTGACCTTAGGGCCATTTATGCCGGAGTTCCTCAGGGGTTCGTTCTCTCTGCAACTCTTTTCCTGCTGCACATCAATGACCTCCTTCAGCATGGTATTGTTGGATACGCAGATGATAGTACCGTTTCAGAGAGATACTTGACAGGTGCAAGAATCAGTGGGGATGAAATACGTTCGTTAAGGAAGACCATGGTAGAGCGAACAGATCTGACCTTAAGTCTTTTCTCCCAATGGGGCGACGACAATCTGGTCTCATTCAACGCCACCAAAACACAGGCGTGTCCTTTCGACTGGACACCTACTTTGACTCTGGCTTGAGCTTCTAGGCATGGAGTTGACATCAAATCTAGACTTCGGCGCAACCATATTCATATTCATATTCCTTTTATTTCGTTACAATAATTTTTACAGTCTTATTTTAGAAAAATAATTCATGAAATTAGATTAATGTAATCATCGAGTACAAAGCTCAAACGGCGGCTAAGAAGCTGGGCATCCTGAATAGAGTGAAGCGATACTTTACGCCTGGACAGCTTTTAACTCTTTACAAAGCACAAGTCCGATCCTGCATGGAGTGTTGCAGTCACCTTTGGGATGGCTCAGCCAAATACCAACTTGCCGCTCTTGACTCGGTGGAACGCAGGGCCAAGAGGCTCATAGGCGACAAAAAACTGTTGGACACCAAGCTACATAGACTGGCACATCGCCGCAAGGTTGCCTGCTTGTCGGTTTTTACAGATTGTACTTCGGAGAGTGCGCTCACGACCTTGTTTCACCAGCTTCCTTCTACCATCGGGACATCCAGACGCACCGCCGGATACCATCCATACCTGGTTGCCATTCCACTAATTCGGACTAAGCGCTTCCAGTCATCATTTATAATGTGCACTGCTAAAGAGTGGAACTCACTACCTGCGTCTATGCTTCCAAACGCATACAACCCTTGCAAAGCAAGAGTGAATAGGCTTCTTCTGGGTGAGCTTGCTCCATCTTAGACTCTGTCTCAGTTCTATGACCTAGATTAGAGTCAAGAGCAAACCCATCATTAATAAAAAAAATGGCTTGTTTGGCTGCTTACATATGGATGGCAATGTGTTGAAGATAGCCGTAGACCCCTGTTAGCGGCAGCCATCCACACCTGTTAGCACCTGCCGGTCGACATATCAACTGATACCTGCGACTACAAATAATAGCCACGTCTTCGGCTATTGCTGACGGGTGTCAATGACTGAGCAGGAGGACCTCGCGGGAGCGCCGGGCTGGAGGGCTATGAGGGATCTCCGGGCTGGAGGGCCACGAGGGATCGCCGGGCTGGAGGGCCACGAGGGATCGCCAGGCAGGAGGACCTCGTGGGTGCACCGGGCTGGAGGGCCAGGAGGGATCGCCGGGCTGGCTCAAAAATCCACTGCTGGACATGGGCCTCCCCTTATCGGGAGTATCGCCATCCTCTACACGCTCGGCTGGCGGATAGGCGAGCGCAGCACAACATTTTGCATTCAGAGGGAACGCTGTTCTCTATTCCCTCAATGAATTTATCCCTTAGTCTTCTTTTACGACGCAGATTTTGTTTTTTTCTGAAATAACCACAATTTTTTGTCAAACAAACTACCTAAAGCGACCGCATTTTACAGGCTTTTTCGATCTGTATACCCCGCAAGGAGTGAAAGCGTGATATTTCTAAATATGTTTGTAATTTGTATCAATTGAGCAAATTCGGTGGAGCTTTGCAATTTCGGTGTGCTTCTAGCAGCCCTAAAAGCCACCGAAATGTGCCCACCAAAATTGCAAACTAGTCATTTATTTATAAAATATACAAAAGTAGCAAGGTTATTTCAGTTTGCAACTGATATCTCAAAAGTGTACCCAAAGGCTATTTAGAAAGCATTACTGTAATATTTTTAAACCTTGAGGAAACATTTTAATCCCGAGCACCGAAATTGCAAAATTTTGTTCCGAGTAAACGGAAATTGTTTAATAACATTTTTGGCGGGAAGACGCAAGGAGGTAGTGCACAACCGTGCACACTGCGCGTGAGTGCTCGGCTGATCCTAGCAGGGGAGGGGTTTTAGGTCTGGATATACCCAACAGTGTGAGCAGGAAGCGTCGAAACAAAATTGCCACCGAAATTGCTATTTTTGCTGGGACAAATCTAGTTTTGACATAGTTCATAAACTTTTCATCTAAAAATTCAATTTTTAATAATTTCTCGTAGGGTCACTAATCTTTAACATAATCAAAATAAATTTTCCTAAATATGTTGGACATAATTTTCCTGAGAGATGAATATGTTGTGAAAAACGGATTGGGGACAAGCCACCGAACATTGAAATTCGACACTTACTATTTTTTTTCTAATAAAATAATAACTCTCCAAACATTATTTATATGGCTTCATATCAGAACAAGTGTCTTATATTTTGAAAAAAAATATCATAGTCATATCTGCAAAGCGTCACCTCGTTTTCAGCGAGGACAAGAAAAATTTCCGCTTGAGAAATCCACTCATTTATGAGAGTCCACAGTCACAGTCAAGTTTATAAACACCAGGGTCTTGGAGAGGGATGTTGCATTTGACTGATCTGATGTACTGGCTGATCTTCCTCGGCGGCTTGAAAATTTAATTTAGGAATTGTAAATTCCAAAATAAACACAACTTAAATCCGTTTAAAATTGTTTTATTGTGATATTGTGACAAGTTATTTAAAAAATAAATTTTTGATCTTTGGTTTGTTACTAATTTAAATTTTTGTGCTTTATGGCTAACGCAAATGATATAAAAACTTATTTTTTTATAATATGTGTAGTAAAAAATAATGCCTCTAAAAAAGCAAAATAATAGTTTAGTTATTTTTTGATTTTCGGGATCAATATCTCCTTCCTTCCACGCGGGAAAAATTGGGGTAATGCTATTCTAAGCTGGCATCGCACCACTTTAACCCGTTAATATCAAAACCGTGACCAAAATCTTATTGAACCCTTTCTTTCCCACGATAAAATGTTTCTTATTTTCGCGACCCCCTCAAATGTTGATTTATATAAAAAGGACCACCGATTTGTATATGTCTTGAAAAGCTTCATAGTAAATGCGATGACCGGAATGTTTTCTGACCCAATTGTATTTTTCTGACGCTTTTATTTCTTTAAACTTTCTTTTTTGTGTGGGACATCGGTCGACGAGTTTTTCAACCGCCTTCTACTAATATTAGGCCTGTGACGGGTTGTGTAACGACCATTGTTTAAGTGATCATAGACAGCAATCGGGACCGACGGCTTAACGTGCCCACCGCAGCACGGAACCATCTTTCTTACGCACATTCAAGTTGAGCCTGCAATGTCCTAACAGACTGGAAAGAAATTCAATAAGAGATAATATCAACTTTGAGAGTCCCCGCCGGGAATAGAACCCGGAACTGTCTAATTCCAAGCTAAACTCCCGCAGTGGAAGCGATTTACACAGGTAAATTTCTAGTAAAATACCAGGAGTTCAACTGAAGGCAGACAATGGCCGCGTTACGCAGCGCTAAATAGCATACGCTGCACAATATAGCAGCGCATACTATGAATTAAACGTGAACCCAAATCTATTTAACTTAATTAACTAAGTTGAGTGAAATTGGCAAATGATGTGTTCTGACCTTTACATAACTCAATTCTGTAGTAAATACCGTCTGCCGATCTGGCGTTACGTCACACGTATAAGCACTAGATTATAAGTGAGTACCTCCAAATTATATCACCCCACGAATTCCGCAATTCGTACTAAGGAGTCACAATGATATGGTACAACAAATATGACTAAAGGGAACACACCATTAACACGAATAAACAGTTTTATACTAAACAACTAGGTTTATCACTTACAGTCACGTGCCGGCGCAAATGCATAAATACCCAACGGAGAAAGGAAGTTCAGGGAATGGATCAGATAGGGATTCCGTTGGTACTTACAGGGCTGGGTGGAAAAGATATCGACACCCAGCATTCCACTACAGCCTTGGCGCGTTATTCACTTCAAACCACTCACAGCTTCTGTTCGTATTCCACTTTGATATCAGTCATTACGCGTGACCCAACCCGAATTTGGGTCGTACAAACGCGAGCCGATATGGCCACTTGATGCCTATTCAACGCGACGCTCACGTGGAAGACGTCGAGACATCCAACAATCACTAAGCCTGGTATTCTAGTATAACCCAGGAGAACCGCAATAATACGATGCATCAACACGCGCGATCTCAAATTGAATCGTCCATTACACGCGGCATCACAAAACGCGTGGCGGGAAATCCGTACAAAACACAATACGTTCTCGTCCGAACGGTTTTGAGTGACTGAATGCGGTGCAGAAATCACCGCTTGGCGTCTACCAGGCGGCCCGCGCGCACGCCGCCCCCTCGCCCCGCGAGCGAGAAAGGGACAACATATGCCCAGAGCGATGCGTGCGAAATCGCGGCGCATTCATAGACCGTCATTAATACCTAACTTAGCCCAGCATAGCAACGCTAAATTAAACATTCACCCGCCCTAGGCCGAATCCCTTAGGCCTATTCACTACTGGGGAGACGAGATAGCGTTGCTATTGCTCGCTTAAGAACTGAATCCCCTACCTGAACTGTCGCGACTCGAGGAGTGCCATCACTACCTGGGAACAAGTTGAGAATGCGCCCTCTGCGCCATCGCAGTGGCGGCAGGTTGGCATCCTTAACCAGAACGAGATCTCCGATGCGAGGGGGTTCAGTTCTGTCCGTCCACTTAAGGCGTTGCTGCAGAATGTGCAAATACTCAAGCGACCATCGCTTCCAAAAATTTTGAGACATTTGCTGCAGCAACTCATAACGCGTCAAACGATTGCTACTGACCTCTGTGTAGGGGTATTCTGGCAAGGCGTTAAGTGGTCGGCCAATTAAGAAATGCCCTGGTGTCAGGGCCTCCAGATCATTCGGATCTGAGCTAAGCGGACACAAAGGACGTGAATTGAGAACGGCCTCAATTTTACAAAACACGGTCGCTAGCTCCTCAAAGGTTAATATCGTTAAACCTATAACGCGCATCAAATGCGTCTTAGCGGACTTTACAACCGCTTCAAATATACCACCCCAGTGGGGGCATCCTGGTGGATCGAACACCCAGTTAATGCCCTGACGGGAGAGGCTCGTGCCGATAGCTTCCTCGTTTTCCGATAAAAACGTTATAATTTCTTTCATACATCGATCAACGCCCTTAAAGTTGGTACCACAGTCCGACCTGATCAGCGCAGGTCGCCCTCTTCGCGACACAAATCTATCTAAAGCTGCTAAGAAAGCCTCCGTAGTGAGGTCGGCCACGAGTTCCAAGTGGACGGCCTTGGTTGCTAGGCACACAAACACGCACAAATACGCCTTGATTGACTTCGCGTTGCGAAGGCGTGATGCCTTTACCATAAAAGGCCCCGCAAAGTCCGTTCCCACACCCGCAAACGTCCAGGCTTCCGTCACCCGGTCCGGTGGGAGGTCTCCCATCTGAGGTTGCATTGTGGCTGCCTTCAACCGATAGCAAGGCAAGCACCGAAACACAATGCTCCGTACCGTACGTCGTCCAGACAAGATCCAAAACTCGCGCTGCAGAATAGCCAAAAGTGCATTGCAGCCCGCATGCGAGTTTTTCTGGTGACGATCCCTAACTATAAGTTCTACCAAAGGTCCCTTCTTTGGGAGTAACAGCGGATGCCGTGCTGAAAAGGGCAGGTTAGCGTTCCGAAGTCTACCTCCAACCCGGAGCATTCCATGCTCGTCCACGAACGGGTTGAGGCGCACAAGACCTCCCTTCAGCTTTCCACGGCCATCCCTCAGCAGCCTGGCCTCTTCCTCAAAATGTTCCGCCTGGACGACCCTAACCAATAAACTTAGAGCCGCATTCCGCTCCGCAGGCGAGAGGACAGGTGCCAAGTTCCGTTCTGCTTGAGGTTTTCTACAGTTGTTCACGAACCGTTTGATCCAACCTGTCACCCCTAGAAGTTTGTCGAGGGAGCTGTATCGTTCCAGCAAGAAAGCCGCACTAGGCTTAGGTACGATCTGCCCTACGTTCACTCGCAAACCTCGATCAGGTGGCCCAAGCGGCGACCCGCACTCATTGTATGGCCATCTCTCAGGTGACTCAGTCAGCCACTGAGGTCCCCACCACAGTGAGTGACCTACCAAATCAGGGGCCCTACATCCCCGTGAGGCGCAGTCCGCTGGGTTCTGTTCTCCCGGTACGTGTCTCCATACCAACGGAGTTTCCGATCCTTTAATCTGTGACACCCGATTTGCCACGAAAACCTCAAGAGTATGTACCGACGTCTGTAACCAGCACAGAACTATCCTACTGTCGGTCCATGCGTACACCGTTTCATCCAAATTGATGGTACCGCGTAGATTACTAGCGACATGATGTAGCAAGCGCGTGAGAAGCGCTGCTCCCGCCAATTCCAACTTTGGAATGGTCCATCTTGTCCTAACCGGAGCCACCTTACTCTTGGCCATAACTAGACGCACGTCTACAGTTCCCGTTGAACTGACTGTCCGCAAATAGACAGCTGCCGCGTACCCTCGCTCCGAGGCATCACAAAACCCATGTAGGGTAGCCTTACATCCCACCGATGGGAGCAACTTGCGAGGTATGGCGATGCGTACGATCCCTGGTAAGGTGGTCACAAACTTGGTCCAATCATTCAACAGCTCTCCGGAGAGCTGGTCGTCCCAACCCAAGTTTGCTATCCACAACCTTTGCAAGAAGCACTTCGCCATGAACGTCACCGGTGCGATCCACCCGTTAGGATCGAAAGTTCTGGCGATCGTCGATAATACCGAACGCTTCGTCCAAGTCTTCTGCAAAAGGTCTGGCTCGATCTGATACGTAAAGACATCATGCGTTGGCCTATATTGCACCCCTAGGATGCTCAACGTATTTGGATTGTCCGGGTTCTCGAAAAGGTGCGGGTCCTGCTGGAACTCACCTGGCAACCCGGCCAGGAGCTCTGGACAGCTGGACAGCCATTTCCGCAACTCATAACCTCCTGATTCCATGATCGCGATCAGCTCGTCTCGTAGTAGCAGTGCTTGTTGCACGCTATCTGCACCCGTGCAGATGTCATCCACGTAGACGTCGCGATCCAGTACTGCTGCGGCTCGAGGGAATCTTACCCTTTCCTGTGCGGCCAACTCTCGCAGCGTGCGTACTGCCAAAAACGGACTTGGCTTCAGACCATACGTTACCGTGTTGAGCTCATAAGTGACCATCGGCTCGTCAGGGCTCTCACGCCACAAAATCACCTGGTACCGACGGTCATCCGGGTGTATAATTGTTTGGCGAAACATCATTTTGACGTCTGCGACGAACGCTACTTGGTGCAACCGAAAATCTGTGAGGATGTCCACAATGTCCCGGTTCAACTTGGGACCCGCGTGCAGACACTGGTTCACAGACACACCATTCGATGTAGGAGCAGAACCGTCAAACACTACCCGTATCTTCGCCTCCGGTGACTTCAAAACAGCCAGGTGTGGTATGTAGTAATGCTCGACACACCTCCAATCTATGCTGGACACCGACATGTGGCCTAACTCTAGGTACTCCCTCATGAATTCGATATACTTCTGCCGAAGTGCTGCATCTCGCTTCATCTTTCTCTCCATAGCCAGTAGTCTCCGTTCCGCGATCTGTCGCGAACTACCTAAGGAGGGGCGGTTTGGGAGAAATGGCAGCCTGGTAACAAACCTACCTGACGAACTTCGTGCAGTGTTGTACTGATAGAACAGCTCGCACTCGTCATCCTCTGGCTTCCGTCTATCCGCTGTGGGTGGCTCCTCAGACTCCCAAAACCTCTGCAGCACCTCCGACAACACACTACCATAGAGAACCGTATCGCCCTCTGGTAGGTCCTGAGGTCTCCAAACTGGGCCAAAAATAACATACCCCCCTGTGGTATCAACGGCCACTAAACCAGTTTGCTGAAGTACCCGTTTTCTGCCACACCAGAATCTCCCGAGGACGTCTGACCCGAGGAGAACGTCCACCGTACCAGGAGTATCAAATTCAGGATCAGCTAACTCTAAGCCTGTGGTTAACCCTCGTACCGTTGACGGTAACCGAACCTGAGGAAGTTTCCCTACCACTTCATCCAGCACCACTGCTGAGGCATGATAGCTGACCCCTGTACCTGTATTACCTAATGTGAACTCGAAGTTCACCTGACCCCGAACGTCAGGCACATCTACACCTCCAATACCTACAGCCCCATCCGTTGTGGGCCTTATATTTAAGCGTAGCCTACTCCCCAGCTTACTAGACACAATACAACCCTGAGCCCTGAGCCCCTGTATCTAACAAGGCTCTTACCTGTATGCTGCGGCCACCGTATCCCCATACCCAAATCATTGCCGTAGGCAACAATACCGTAATTGGCCGGGGGGCCGAAGCTGGCGTGTAGGCGGCGATTACCTAGCAGGAATCTAAGCGCGGAGTGTCCGCGTCCTGCGGGGGGGTCCCCTCTCTCCGTACACCTTCGAGTGGGTCCCACTCCTGCTGATAGGGACCTCTGGTCCTGTACGCCATGGCTGGCAGCCTATAGTAACCCTGCGGCAGGCGCGCGTACCGTGGATGCGCCTGTAGCCGCGGGTGCTCAGCCAAGGGGAGAGGCATGCGTGGGTCATGGGAACTCACCATGTTGTTCAGACCCGCCGAGTACTGCATGTACTGGCCCTGGTGTTGGCACCCGCCCGTAGCATCACGTACTTGTGATGGGTGCCCCTGACCTTGGACCTGTGACCACCTACCCTGTTCCGGCACCTGCTGCCGAGGTGGTGACTGTCTCGCGCGTGGTGAAGGGGGCATCACCTGCTGATGTCCCTGGCCTCGTCCCTGAAACCCTGGTGGAAGAGGACTCCTCCTTGGAGGGGGTGGGGAGCGTTGCTCCCGTCTAGGTAGGGCAGACTCCGTCCGCTGACCCGCGTCAGCTCTGCCTCCGTAATCTCCGCTGCGGTTCATGCATAGGAGCTGATGGTGGGCACCCTGGCAGTACCTGCAGTTGGTGCTTGATGGGCACTCTCGCACCTGATGCGGCCCCATACACCTAAAGCACCAACGCCGTTGCTGCACCACACCACGACGTTTCTGCACCCGTTGTGCAGCGAACTCCTCACACGCAGTCACCTGATGCCCCGCCTCTCTGCAGTAGGCACACCTCGATTCCAAATTAGCGACATTGTATCGCCTGGGTGGCCTACTCTTACCGTCTCGCGCCTGTGCACCCGGCCGTTCCGGGCGGCGAGCGGCCGCAGACTCCGCGTGAGGCGACTCTCCAAATTGGGCATCTACCCGCCTGCACTCGGCCTCGAGGAAGGACTTGAGCTCCTCGAAGGTCGGGAGGTAATCAGATGTCTTACCTCCGTGTGACTGTTCAAAACGAGCGGCCATGTCGCTCGGCAGGCGGCGCAACAACGTGTGGACCAGGATATAATCATAGCCTGACACCGGCATCCCCTGTCTCTCAAGAGCGTTCACTGCAACGCAGACAGGGTTGAGGACCTTGGCCCTGAGGTCCGTCCCTCGTGTGATGGTCGGCACGGTGAGCCACTGTTCCAGGAGTTGGTCAATCATGAGACGTTTGTTGCTGTATCTCTCGATCAGCAAACCGCGAGCCGTCTCGTAACTTGCATCATCGACTGGTAGATGCTTTACCAGCTCATGGGGCTCACCTTGCAGCTTGGCCATCAATTGTGCCATTTTATATGCCGGCTGCAAGTCAGTGCGGTTATGAATCACACTGTCAAACAGATCCTGGAATCGGGTCCAATCCGTGTAGTCCCCGTGGAAGACCGGAATCGCCACAGCCGGCAGGGGCACTTGCACCCCCGGTCCCCGCGGACCATGGGGTGGGTCCGGCTCCCCAGCTCTACGCCTGGTGATCACAGCAGCCGCCTGCTGGATCTCCTGCCCCATCTCCATGCACTGGGTCACATTCGTCCGGACCGTAAGTTTGACCTCCTCATCAGGCGTCCCATCAAATAACTCCTCGCAGCCAGTGAGGCAATCCAACACCTCCGCGACCCGTTCGTCAATCCGTTGCGCACAAGCGATGAGTGCGTCCTCTCGGTCCCCGCGACCGACCATCGCCTGCTTAGTCGCGAACCAAATTAGGTGCGTTCTAATTTTTGCCTGAAGCTGTGTAATTGTGGGAGCCATGGTACCAACTCAAAGTAACACCGAACCTTACAATAAAAAAAAATAGACAATCGGCCCTGATCCTACCGTTAGGATATCCGCACAGGGTAAACACAACGATAATAACAAGCAATTCACTAATTGATTGGCCCTGATCCTACCGATAGGATATTCTACACAGGGCACACACTACAATCACAATAAATATATTTTTTTATGTAGGTAGATTAAAAATCTTATACTAAAATAATCTTAAATCTAGTGATGCCCCCTTAACCGAGCTCTGCTACCAAAAATTGTCTAATTCCAAGCTAAACTCCCGCAGTGGAAGCGATTTACACAGGTAAATTTCTAGTAAAATACCAGGAGTTCAACTGAAGGCAGACAATGGCCGCGTTACGCAGCGCTAAATAGCATACGCTGCACAATATAGCAGCGCATACTATGAATTAAACGTGAACCTAAATCTATTTAACTTAATTAACTAAGTTGAGTGAAATTGGCAAATGATGTGTTCTGACCTTTACATAACTCAATTCTGTAGTAAATACCGTCTGCCGATCTGGCGTTACGTCACACGTATAAGCACTAGATTATAAGTGAGTACCTCCAAATTATATCACCCCACGAATTCCGCAATTCGTACTAAGGAGTCACAATGATATGGTACAACAAATATGACTAAAGGGAACACACCATTAACACGAATAAACAGTTTTATACTAAACAACTAGGTTTATCACTTACAGTCACGTGCCGGCGCAAATGCATAAATACCCAACGGAGAAAGGAAGTTCAGGGAATGGATCAGATAGGGATTCCGTTGGTACTTACAGGGCTGGGTGGAAAAGATATCGACACCCAGCATTCCACTACAGCCTTGGCGCGTTATTCACTTCAAACCACTCACAGCTTCTGTTCGTACCACTTTGATATCAGTCATTACGCGTGACCCAACCCGAATTTGGGTCGTACAAACGCGAGCCGATATGGCCACTTGATGCCTATTCAACGCGACGCTCATGTGGAAGACGTCGAGACATCCAACAATCACTAAGCCTGGTATTCTAGTATAACCCAGGAGAACCGCAATAATACGATGCATCAACACGCGCGATCTCAAATTGAATCGTCCATTACACGCGGCATCACAAAACGCGTGGCGGGAAATCCGTACAAAACACAATACGTTCTCGTCCGAACGGTTTTGAGTGACTGAATGCGGTGCAGAAATCACCGCTTGGCGTCTACCAGGCGGCCCGCGCGCACGCCGCCCCCTCGCCCCGCGAGCGAGAAAGGGACAACATATGCCCAGAGCGATGCGTGCGAAATCGCGGCGCATTCATAGACCGTCATTAATACCTAACTTACCCCAGCATAGCAACGCTAAATTAAACAGGAACCTTTGCGCTGTAGGCAGTTGCACTACCACTGCGCCACATCAGTCGCATTCATTTAACTAAAACAGAAAGTCTAATACACCACCCCGGATCATTCCCGGAGGAAAGGATTCCAAGATGCAGGCAGTGTTACCTTGTTGAACAGTTTGGGATAAACTTTGCGCTAGGAATGAACCGTAAATAAAATAGTAAAAAATAGTATATAGGAATCAAGTAGGTATATAAGATTTTTGAAAACTTGCAAATGTTTCAAGCGCGGGCAAGAATTGAACGTGCTTCTTTCGCCATTACTAAGCTGAAAATTTTGCAAGTTATCAAAAATTGTATACCTAACACGAGAAGGGTTTTAAAAATTGGTATTCAAGTTATATAGGAATCAAATAGGTATTCACCGTCCATCCTTAAGTTAACAATTTAGGGGATCAAATCATTTCGGTTCTTTACGTAGAAAGATAACCATTAATGTGGCAATGGCGATTGGTATCGAATATTTTATTCCTCATTAAATGTGTCATTAATATATGGGCTAAAAAAAAAAATATACTGACATACATACACATATCACGCCTATAATCACTTGCGGGGTAGGCAGAGCGTAAACGGCCGCATAGAACGGACATTTACGCCACGTCTGACAAACATTTGAGGGTCATCCGGAAAATTGTGTATCGCCATAGTGACAGGTTGTCAGCCCATCGCCTAAAATTGCAATACACACCCTCGAGTCCCTTAGACGCTTCTTACGACTCCCACGGGCAAGAAGTGGGGTGATACTATTCTAAGCCGGCAGCACACGGCATTATATACTGACATTACTGTGTATAATTATATTAAACAAATGTTCGGTTTCCCGTAGCAAAGCCGTCATCGTCTGTTTCTTTCTAATGAAGCAGAAAAGAAAGGGCTTATTTTTGGGACGGGTACTGCCTTAAATATACATTACCTCCTACACGGTCTGAAGCTCAGAAGGCTTTAGCGTAGTTTATAAAATTTGAGAACGTTACTCACGGTTAGAGGTTACGAACCTCCTTTTTTGAAGTCGGCTAATAACTAGTTAAGATCTTACTTGTAGCCTTTTATTATAAAAAAATATAATATATAATATATACAAATATAACCAGTCCCGGCACCAACCGTCTTAAACAAACCCCAAAAGTCAGTTGTGGTTTTTTTTTGTATGTGGTTCACAGTGTTGACTCATCAGGGTTCATGGGGTTGTTTGTCGACTCGGTGTCCCACACGAGTCAAATCTCATCAGCGTATAGTTTAGAAGTAAAAACATTCCTAAAATTCAAGATTGCATGAGATATATTTTCAACATTCACGAAAAATTTGAGGTGTAATATAAATGATACCTGAAGTCCGCGCGTGTTTTCGCGTAGTAAATAGTCTTACATAACGACGCAAAATGACGCCTCTTTCCCGAAGGGTGGTCAGAGACTACATTCTTTCGCTTGCTTCTTACGCTGCCGTCGCTCTTTTGTCGTTTTCTTTACAACAAAGATTCCATACATGCTCATCGATTAAAGCGGTTCACTCACCTGTCGACCGTCGTTCCGTTTTTTTAAAGCAACGTAAAGTCTGTCAATCAAATACGGATTGACACACGTGTCCGTTACAAACCTTAACACACCGTCTTCTTCTATTCGTGTGGGACACCGAGTCATCTAACGACCCGATGAACCCTGGTGTCAGAGTTTTTCAACCGCCTACTACTAGACGTAGGCCTCTGATACTAGCCGTTTTTGTATGGGAATAAGATTAGCATTCGCAATTTTCTCTTCGATTGATAGACGCATGCGTTACGTTGCGTTAAAAAAACGGAAGCACGAACGACAAGTGAGTGAACCGCCTTACTGAGTAGAATTACCTAAAATTAATTCAAAATATAAGATCAATGGCTATTTTACTTCAACGTAGAAGGTACTACTTTAAAATTAAATATTCGAATTAAGAACACTCGAAAATCTTTTACCGTGGGCTTTTAACCGGAAAGCGGATGGAAGGGTCGGAAAGTCGACCAAAAGTACATTAGTAAATGAATATACAATTAAGGGATCATACTTCTGAGTCATAGCTACACTTAAGTGCTGTTTGCTTACTTATTAACCATTTAAGGATAAATTCAACCAGGAAATGGGCAGCAGCGTATCCTGTGAATGCTAAATCTTGCACTGCGCTCGCCAATTTGCCTGCCAAGCTCGGTGAGTATGACAATATCCCCCAACAGAGAAGGCTATAAGCCGTGTGATGCCGGCTTAGAATAGCATCACCCCATTTCTTTCCCGTGGGGGTCGTAAGAGGTGACTAAGGGACTCGAGGGATGTGTATTGCAATTTTAGGCGATGGGCTGACAACCTGTCACTATAGTGATACACAGTTATCTGATTGACCCTCAAAATTTTGTCAGACGTGGCGTTAATATCCGTTTTACGGCCGTAAACGCTCTGCCTACCCCGTAAGGGATATAGGCGTGATTTATGTATGTATGACAAGGCTCATGTCCAGCAGTGGGCTGTTGTGGCTGTTAATATAATGTGTTTTTTACCTTATAGCGCACTTTATTGCTCAAATGTCATGGTTCCAAATAAAAATCAGCGCTGCAGCTTTAAGCTACAGCATATGCTGTGCTGGACTTCATTTCAGTCTTAGTCATAAGTGTGTGTTGTGTATGCTATGTACTTGATTGCAACTGAATCAATATTTTTCTTAATTCCTTTTTTTAAAGCCGTCGGGATCTCACTACTGAGCAAAAGCCTCCATCCCCTTCCTCCACTGATCTCTATCCTGTGCCTTTCTAAGAATGTATGTATAAACAAAAAAGTGACATATTTTTGGGGTTTTGCCGCTTCTCATTTTTGCTTTAGCACAAACGTTGAGAACAAAATATTTTTCGGCTCGCAGAGTTTGTCTGTGTGGGAAATAATTACTCCAAAACCCTTTGAGAAGCTGTTTCATATCAGCCAACTAAAAGATAATTATATATTATAATTAGCACGAAGCTAAGGAACATTTTGGATATTATCAAAGGTATTAATTTACTATTAAGTACAGTAAGTGTCGTAAAAGAAGACTAAAAATAAATTCGTCTAGGGAATTGGTAGCAGCGTTCCCTGTATCTTACGTGGCATTGCCAAATACCTCCCTAATAGCGGGAGGCTTATGTCCAGTTGTGGACTTTTGCTGCTGTTATTGTACGTATGAGACAAAATATGGAGGTGACTGGTGTGAGCGGTTGCACGATCGCTGTAGAAAAAAAAATTAAGGCGGCGATAGCACGCAGGCAAGATCGGTTCTATTTAGACAACTCCAGTCATAAATTTATTGTCGAGGCTCTAGAATTTTATCTGATACTATCAGTAACACAATTCTTAAATTTATACGAGATAGAAAAATTCCAAAGTCACCTCTATTTGTTTTGTTTATATTGTCAGTTTTCAAGTTTTGTAAATTTTATTATGCTATCAAATACATACATTTCTTGTAAAAATGGCTGAATTAAACATTATTAAGTTTCTTTTCATTCTATGTCGACCGCTAAACTAAAATATGCGTTAAAAAAACAAATAGTCATAAAAATCGATACGTTACAAAATATTGCAAACATTTACTGCCTTGAATACCATATTTCCAAACACTTACTTAACCTAACCTAACACGGTAAGTGTTAGATATAGCGGTAGCCCAGATGGAAGAGGCGTCACCACTAGTAATGCGAAAGTCGCAGGTTCAAATCCTGTCCGCGCTTGAAAATTTTGCAAATTTTCAAAAATTTACTGCGTTTTTGATTTTTTCCAGATGACTGTATTCTAAATATAACTTTACATACACGTGAAAGCAGGAAAATCACATAACCAAGGCAAACAACCTTGAATCCACAATAAATGTACTAAATGGTCAGAATAAACAGCAAATTCTGGTGATCACATAGACGATTGAATGCTGTGTATTTAACCGTGCAGCGGATAAACAAATAAAATATAGACCATCCAGCCGTGAAATTGGCTGGCCCGCGGGAAATGGGTGGGACGAAACATCGTGTACTGGGGGCCAATCGCGGTAATTTATAACGTAAATACCAAAACAAAACCAAACCAAAAACGCTACGTTACGCACTTTTCGTATCGCGGTAACCGCATGAACGGAAACGTTTCGACTTTTGTTTGGAAGTTACGCTGGAGCGGCGAACGTTCGATCTTTTAGTACGCATTTGGTATCGCGGTAATTTTTTGACAGCGTTTTAAACCACTAACGTTACGTTGGGAAGGTCTCAGACGCTGTCAAATGAACGTTTTTGTTGTAGTTCGTCGAGAGCAACTTTTGCTGAGACGTTGGCCGTTTTAAATACGTTTTTGATAAAAAAAAATGCTTGAGCTCTATCTCCACACCCTCGATAGGGCCCATGAGGTGGACGTGGCTGAATAAAGAGCCTAGAGCCGCAGGAAGAATACCACAAGTGCCTTAATCACACGCAGCGAGTGTAGTGGACAGAGTGGCAAGTCAGTGCTCTTGGCTGTGTTTGTTTGTATGATTGCCTTGACCACATGTAGCGAGTACATTGGACAATAGAGGAAAAGTCAGTGCGCTCGCCTCCTACTCACCAAAAGCCTTGATCACACATAGCGAGTGCAGTGGACAGAGAGTGGCAAGTCAGTGCTCTTGGCTGTGTTTGTTTGTATGATTGCCTTGACCACATGTAGCGAGTACATTGGACAATAGAGGAAAAGTCAGTGCTTGCCTCCTACTCACCAAAAGCCTTGATCACACATAGCGAGTGCAGTGGACAGAGAGTGGCAAGTCAGTGCTCTTGGCTGTGTTTGTTTGTATGATTGCCTTGACCACATGTAGCGAGTACATTGGACAATAGAGGAAAAGTCAGTGCGCTCGCCTCCTACTCACCAAAAGCCTTGATCACACATAGCGAGTGCAGTGGACAGAGAGTGGCAAGTCAGTGCTCTTGGCTGTGTTTGTTTGTATGATTGCCTTGACCACATGTAGCAAGTACATTGGACAATAGAGGAAAAGTCAGTGCGCTCGCCTCCTACTCACCAAAAGCCTTGATCACACATAGCGAGTGAAGTGGACAGAGTGGCAAGTCAGTGCTCTTGGCTGTGTTTGTTTGTATGATTGCCTTGACCACATGTAGCAAGTACATTGGACAATAGAGGAAAAGTCAGTGCGCTCGCCTCCTACTCACCAAAAGCCTTGATCACACATAGCGAGTGAAGTGGACAGTGAGTGGCGAGACAGAGAAATATTTTTAGCCTAGCTGAGGGAGCGAGCGATGGTGGAATAAATTTGTAAATAAAAGAAATATATATTATAATATACTTTGTTTATTTTATTTTTCTTTAGCTAGTTTACATCCATGTTGTGGCTGTTTAATTCGTTGGTGATCCCCTGCATCTGCATCAGACGATGGTAGCTGTAACAATATAATAATAGTGTAAATAGCCTACCCCATGTGCCATGCAAATGGGATGTTTTCCTGCTGTAAAAAGAAGCAACTTTTATTACTATTGATATCTATATATTATTTCTATCTTCCCCGAGACTACATACATACAGTTTTGACCCTTTATCTCAATTCTTTATTTCTGCTTACATCAAGAAGATCTTAAAATTTAATTGGACACTAACATGCACCTTGCTAGGGTATTGCAGTTTAGATAAAAAACTTAAATAAACTAGCAATTTTTAAATTAAAAATTATATTTTTACATATATTACCTGCCGGGTAGGCAGAAAGAAAACAACTGCAAAAATACAGTTGCTATGGCGCTATGGCCATGTCTGATAAATAAGTGTGGGCTGTATAAGAAAAATCTATATAGTGATAGGTTCTCAGTCTTTGGCCTAACGTGGTAATACACATAACACCTTCAACTCCCTTAGTCACCTCTGACAAACTACATACATGGGAAAGAAATGAATTGATGCTATTCAAAGCAGTCATCACATGATAAAATTAAATAAATTAAGTAATTTTAAATTCAAATGTATATGTACCTGTAGGAATGGATCTTCAACAACACTTGGCCTTGACATCTTGTCCTATTATATTTGCCACACTCAATTCCATTGAAAAGGGTGACATTTACTGGAGTTCCACGTCTGGTGCCATGTTGAGACTGGATGAAGCTAGATAATTTAGACCTCATCCTGTCTTACGTTGTTCCAAACCTGAAAAATAGTACATCATTGAGACAAATTTAACGAGACATTGCGGTTGGGAAGAGACAACTTTGAGGCTGAAATCACCCGACAGCTAAATTGAATCATAAAACCATTGAATCATACGTTCTTTATTTAAGTATTATATTATGTACTTACTGAAAGGCCAATAAATACACGGCGGCAATCCAATTTCTTATTTTCCTATGTATTTCATCTTATTTTCATACTTCACATTTAAAAATAGTACTGTACATTACGCGACATGATGGGGTTTAGAAATCCCATGGATCTAAGATCATGGATAAAAGTAGATGGCTATCTAATCTAATACACTAGTTTTTTTAGTGATAGCTAAATAAAACATAGAAATCAACAAAACATGGAAAACCACAGATCACTTGTACAGTTAATATTCTTAAATCTAAGAAAAGGCGTAGAGCGTGAGGTAATTATTGCTATACAGCCGTTTTACATGCATAATCGATCATCGATTATGAAAGTAACACCTAGTATTTTGCAATACTCATTGCAAGCTCTTAACGTTTCAAGTTTGGTTTTTACATTGGCAACGTTAACGATTAATACGTTCAGAAAAAATACCGCGATAGCGTTTTTGACATTTACCATTGCCAAACCATTTCCGAACCGCTAACGTTACGTTGAAATGGTAAAACCTTTGACAAATAGCGCGATTGGCCTCCTGGAGTTAAACACTAAACATGAGTCTATATTTAGACTTAAAGACTTATGAACAAGACCTATGCCACGAAACCTTTTTAATAATGACTGTACCTTTTTCTGTGATTTGTAAAAAATGTGACATTTTCAAAGTTTGTAGTTACTTCTTATTGGTGCGTTAGTCACAGTCACGCCTGCTGCTATCTACAATAGTCTTTGAGTTTTCCTCCATATCTTGCCTTGAAAGTAGTCCGCTCCTTTTTTTTCGCGTTTGCCGATAAAGAATGACCATAACCTTTAGTCACTAGGCAGTTTACTCGCTAGGTGCCTTAAAGGTCAGGTTGATCAACCTTCCGAAGTTTGTTAGCCTTCGCGCCTTAGTCGGTTTTCCCACTTGACGTTACACATGCGTCTGTCAGTCGAAAGGAAATTGTGATTTCCGATCTTATTCTCATATAAATACAGCTACGTTGCGGTGCACAATGGATCGTTTTACAGACGCATCCGTTACTCAGGTCAAAATTTACTTTGTTTTTGTTACGATTAAACACTTTTATATATAACAGAACGCTAAAACGCCACGACTCAGTAGACACAAATAGTTCAGCCGTTCGAATAACAAAAATGCAAACTTTAGTGACTTGAAACGGTACGGAATACTTACTGGGCATGCCCTTCCTATCCAAATCTAATTTATCTTACATAAAATATAAAAAAGTGTGATAAAATTCGACAAAATTTATGTTTAGAATGTAACTAAACAATTTTACAATTATTGTTTGGAATGCAATAAAAAAATGCTGATCTTAACACTACTTTATTTATTAACGAAAGCCGAAAACTTTAGTATTAAGGCATGATTTACACGCACCGCATGGTTTTCCAGCGTTCTGCTGGATCCGGATCCGATGTCAAATACCATACAGAAACTGGATAATGGCACACGCAGCCGCAATTTTCGGCTGTCATATGATGTTGTATGGCAGCTGTCATAAATGGCAACATCTTGCGGTACATGTGCGATTTCTAAGTATTAGTTATTGAATAGAAACAGCTTGGTGTTTTGAGGTAAGCAACATCGGCAAAAAAATTGCTGTTAGCCGCTTAACTATAGAATCAAAACAATGCTACCCCATTTCCACAGAAAGCTTTTCCTTTCTGTTAGCAGTAGGCGTGTCAGTACGTCCATCGTCTGCTAGTTTTGACATAATACTTCGCTTATTGAAACATAAAAATAATAATAATAAATTTGACAAGCAGCGAGTTTTGGCTTTGTTTGTTTGTATGATGCCAGTATAGAATAGCATCACCCCATTACTACCCATGAGTAGGAAGTGCAAAAATCCATGATAACTATGTAGGGTATAATTTCTAGTTTTTACGAAATTGCTGGTGATAAGGAACAAATTTACCAAGGAACAAAGTTCGAAATACGAAACAAACCTGGACTTGCCATACAAAAGTACTTTGACCAGCCGACCAAGTCAGATAATATGGCAGGAACAATTAATTTTTACATATTTGGACCTATTTTCGTTAACGAAAGTTGTTCCTTATCACCAGCCTGTCCTAGGTTTTCGGTATAGGTCACTTGTAAAATTTCCTATTTAAAATAGTAGTCAATAGTAGCATAGTCTCCAACCACAACTGCCAAAAAAGTATTTTATCTCATTTGCTCACAGATTTCCACAAAAACTGATTGCAAAGGTCACATCATTTATTTACCGCAATTAAAATTACAATTCACGTAATAATTTTATAACCCGCCGGATCATAAAGGCATGACCACACCATCCTAATTATTTCACCCGTCCAAATCGAGCGCTGGAGCATAGACTAGAAAACTTAAATATGGCGCGGCGATATATGAGGTGTAAAACAAAACGGAAAATTTCAACTTTTCAAGACGTTAACCAGACCGTAAAACTGACTGAATATCATCCCCAAAGCAATTTAAGTAGAAAAAGATTCAAAATTACTGACTCTGTAATATTTTCGAGATTAAAATCAATTTATTTTTTCATAATTTGGCTAATTTAGGGAATGTTGTTCAATGGGCTACCTCACTTTTATGCTGTATTTTTATATCATGTCAAGATAAACAGCATGGCAATTTCACTCAACGCGCGCTTCAAACTTTAGCACCGAACGGAACATGTTAAATACAGTTTGTAAAAATATTTGTCAATGTCTGTCATTGCTTATAATTTTATTTTAATTTAAAAGCTTGACAACATAATCTAAATGATGCATAGTCAGTGGCTCAAGTCAAGTTTACGATGTAATAAAGATACAAAAACCTACGTTTTATTGGCCAGATTAAACATTATTAGGCTGTAAAAAAAGGTTGATGTGGGAGCGTTAGTTTTAATGTGTAGTGAGCCTTATCATGGAACTTTGACGTTTGGTTGGGTTAAACTTGACTACCTACAAACAATTTTCAGGAGTATACCTCTTTTATATCCCGTATAAAATTGTGAGTGATTTTTTTTCGTTTTGTAAGTGTGTTTTGCGATTTGTCCAAAATGCTTTTTGTTCATTTTGTGCCCTGTTTGGTTACCTACGATAATTATTTGTGAGTGCCACCGAGAATCGAACCCGGAACCTTTGCGTCACAGGCAGTCGCACGACCATTGCGCCGCATCGGCCGTCATATCACTTGTCATCAAAAGGATTGTTATCGAGGACTATAAAAAAACGTTCATATTTAAGCACCTTTTCAGTTAATTTTCCCAAAATGGCGGCTGATAAAATCTCTGATTGAAATAATCTAGATTAACATAGCGAGAACTGACTAAAGCTAACATTATCAACAGTGGCTATTATCAGATATCGCGCACACAATCCACAAACTACCGGCTACAATTCTACAGGTGAAATTCGATGTTCATAGCGTAGTCGCTTAGCCATATGATACCAGGAATATAAACCGGCTACGCAATGTACTAAAGAATTTTACCTGTATACTTGTAGCCTGTAGTTTCATGACATGGCACGCACACATACCATACATACGGCTGATAGTGTTCATGTAGCTTTATATGTCTTTAACACGCTAGTGTTTTATTGATTTCGTGTTTTATGTGTAGCTTTGCTAAGTCGCTTTTTTATGTGACCCATTTTTGGGGTGGAAATGGTGAAATGGAATTTCATATACATACACATATCACGCCTATTATATATACGGTATATAGCGTAAGGGTTAACGGGGTAGGCAGAGCGCCACATCTGATATTTGAGTTATTCAGAAAATTGTGTAATCACAATTTGTGGACTGGTTTTTTTTCATTTTATTTACTCTCTGTACCCGAAGTTATCAAACTACAGGCCGTACGAACATTGAATTTCACTTTCTATTACAAGTGAAATTCAATGTTCATTGCGTAGTCAGTTAGCGATTATGATACCAGTAATATTAACCAGCTACGCAATAAACTAAGAATTTTACGTGAAGATTTGTAGCCTGTAGTTTCATAACATGAGGCACTAGTATTAAATTATTATTTTTTTCATTTGATATACTTTTTAACTTTTTTCTAATATAGCTACACTTCAAACAGATTGGCGAGCACAGTAAAATATATTATACTAGCAGCCCGTCCAGCGGTTACATCCGCTTCCCGTTTTAAATATATGGACCTTTTCCCATTCTAAATTATACATATATACCTTTCTTCTAATTCATTATGTCTTTTAAAACAAATGAATCAACATTTGTTGCGTAATTGATAGATCTAGCATACATAGGGTGAGAAACGGGAAGTGACTTTATTTTATACTTTGTAGTGATTCACAAATAACACGGAAGGAAATTGAAAAAAAGTAATCGTTGGCCGAGCATTGAACCCGGAACCTGTGAACTACCGTCCCTCCGTTCTGCCAATGAGCTACCGGCGCCGCGACCAAACACCAAGAAAAAAATAATAATTTTATAATGTAAATAATATAGCACTTTGAATGCAAAATAAACCATAGTACAACACTCTATCCATCTCCAAAAAAATAACAAGGTATTTCAGGCCAAAAGTTTTAGAGTCCATTATTATAACAAAGTAGCTTATAACAATCTTTTAACATTATTATAACAATCTTCTTTGAAAAATAATGCTCGTAATTTCTAAGAAATAGAAAACTTTTCTTCATCTAAAGCAAGTTTGGTAGTAAAGTGGAGCATAAAATATACCGAGAAAAACGAGTAATGCGAAGATATTTATCAGTAACAAAAGATTGTTGCAAACATGCAACCATTATGGTGCACTTTTCTGCAGATAATTTACTGTGAACTCTTTTGTTTTTCTTTAAAAAAAAATAGGGAGTACATATATCACGCTTTTATCCCTTACGGGGTAGGAAGAGCGTAAACGGCCATTAAAAACGGACATTTACGCCATGTCTGACAAAGATTTAAGGGTAGGTAGGTACCTAATTCAGAAAATTGAGTATCACCATGGTAACAGGTTGTCAGCCTATTTCCCAAAATCCCTCCCTCCCATCCCACCCTCTTAGTCATCTCTTACAACACCGGCAGGAAAGAAATGGGGTGATGCTATTCTAAACCGGTATCACACGGTATAGAATAGGAGTCTTGGCAAAACAGTAGGAACTGCAAGCAACATGCGAAATCCGACCATCCAGTGGCGCTTCTAATTTGAAACAAATATTAAAAAGTGCCGTGTGATGCCGGCTTAGTAAAGCATCAACCTATTTCTTTCCCGTGGGTGTCGTAAGAGGCGACTTAGGTAGGTACTTGAGGGTGTGTATTGCAATTTTAGACAATTGACTGACAACCTGTTACTATGGCGATACACAATTTTCCGGATGACCCTCAAATATAATGTCACATGTGGCGTATATGTCCGTTTTTGCGGCCGTTTACGCTTCGCCTACCACGCAAGTGATAATAGGCGTGATATGTGTATGTGTGTGTGTGTGTGTATTAAAAGTCTAAAAGTATACGATAAGTTTATTTCAAAATTCAACAGTGAGCTTTTTCTTGTATTTTAATTTTCAATCAATGTAACGGATGGTAGAGGCCACAATTTTAATGTGTAATCGTACATACATCGTTCTTATATAAACAAACAGTTATATTATATAAACATGCTACTCAATTCGAAGTTTACGTGTATCGCTTGCATGTGTGTTAGCACTATTATTACCAACTCTAATATTCTATTCATACTATCAGCAGAATTTCTAGTCACCCATTTCATCGATCAACCTTTAATGAACATAGGTCGTAATATGGAAAAAAAAATGAACTCCCATACAAAATGTTCCAGTCGACCGGGTAAATTTGTATAGGACGCCCGTATTTTTGTGTCATATTTTGATCTATGTTCCTCGGGGAAAGTATATCAGTTTCATGAGCTGCTTCTCCTCTTAAAATATTTCCTGCGAATTCTGTATATCATATCGCATTGATTGCACAGTACATGTACCACCAGTAACATTCTGAGCTACGTTTCTACTTACCTAACAATTATTTTGTCATAATAGAGACAAAGGAATTTAGTACTCGTAAATTACAATAAAACAATTTAAAACGAATTTAAGTTGCGTTTTTTGGATTTTATATTTCCAAACATAAATCCGTTTAAAATTGTTTTATTGTGATGGGTAATAGTTGTGCAACCTCTTGAAATATTACTCGTACATTGTTACATTAATGTAAGAATCGTGTTTGATAAAATAACATAGTAGTATCAGCAGTATATCAACCTACCCGTTTTAGGGATCAACATAAACAAGATTTTCATGCAGTTATCCGTACTAATATTGTAAATCTGAGAGTTTGTGTGTGTATGTATGTTTGTTACCTCTTCACGCTCAAACGGATTGACCGATTTGGATGAAATTTGAAACACAGGTAGAGTATAACCTGGAATAACACAAATGCTACTTTTTACCGCAAGCAAACAACTATTACCACGGGAAAATGGTGGCAGCGGGTGAAACCACTGGGTGGAAATCTAGTTGTGAATAAAGCAAAGCGGTTCTCCCACTTCTCGTCAGCCGCTGTGTATTTTTAATGCTAGGTCATAAGACAGAGACAGAGTCTAAGATGGAGCGAGCTCACCCAGAAGAAGCCTGTTCACTCTTATTTTGAAGAGATTAGGGTTGTATGCGTTTGGAAACACAGACGCAGGTAGTGAGTTCCACTCTTTAGCAGTGCGCATTATAAATAATTACTGGAAGTTAAGTTCGGAAATTTTCTACCATCTGATTAATAAAAACAAACGTCAAATGGGAGAACCGCTATACGCTCAAGGTCTGAAATTTTGTTCAGTAACATGCAGTATTTTCAAAAAAATATATTATGAAAACTTTAAATGCTTTAGAATCAGTTTTCCATAAAATCAACAGTAGAACCGGCGCCAATAGCTAGTCTAGAATGAAATCATACATATAACTCGGTGTGTAGTTAGTTCATTTGCTGTGTGGTGCCGGTTTGGAATAGCATCACCCCAATTCTACCCGTGAGTGTTATAAAAAGAACTAAAAGATAATCATCCAGGGAATGGGCAGCAGCGTTCTCTGTGAATGCAACATCATGCGTTCGCCAATCCGCCTGCCAAGCATGGTGAGTATGGCAATACCCCCCAATAGAGAGAGGCCCATGTCCAGCAGTGGACTGTTGTGACTGTTAATGTAATGTATGGTCAGTTTCAACGCAAACAAAACGAATTCACACACTCGATACTTACCAAAGAGCTGGAAATAGGTCGAGTGGGTGCTTCACTATTATTATCTTAATCCACACTCGAACATTTCCCGTGTTTACCGTATAAAAGCTACTTTCAGCTAGTGCTGCCAATCGATAGTATCGATTGCGGTGAGTCATCGACACAAAATGTTTGTGAGTGCTTAAATGTAAGCTCAATACATTTTGCGCTGTTACTATTTTTAACTTTACATATAAGACATATCTGTGGAATAGAGTCAATAAATTGATCATCGCATGTTTTTTATGCTTTGAACTTGTTCTTTTTCCTGAAAACCGTTTCATTTTTTAATGAAATTTAACGTTGCCCAATTAATGTAAAAGTGGTTGGTTTATTTTGCTCGCACGTGAAAACACGATTTCATTCCTTGACATTTCCGCTCACGGAATATCAGTGCAGTCGTAAAAATAACTTTATATGAAATATAGCAAATCATGCGGAAAATATTTGATGTCATATTCCATCAATGCAAAAATCTGCGGCTGAGCTAACGCAGTTGCGTTATTGTTGCTGTTTGTTATTGTATCAAAATATCGATAATTTTTTAAGTTGTCGATATTACCGATAGCTCTATCGATATTCAAGCTGATTTTCCAGACAACAATTTCGTGTTCCAGGTAAAGTGGTGGTTATTTTAAGAAGGTGTGGTTATGAGAAATAAACTGGCTTTAGATTTCCGAGAACTACTTATCTTCTTACTGAAATCGTAAACTTAAATGATACCAAGCTTTTGAAATTTTTGTAATAGCCTCACTGTATTTGACTCATTCACCAACGCACTAAAGCAACCGATGTCGGGAAAAGAGTTGCGCAATCGAAATGGCAATGGGCAGAACGTGGGCAGAACACGTGTGTCGTGGAGATGACGACAGGTGGAGCCATTGAGTGCTACATTGGAGGCCCCGTGCAGGAAGTCGAAGTGTTGGCAGACCAGTAGCAAGATGGTCGGACGACATTAAAAAGACGGCAGGGCCGACCTCGACCAAAATCGCCGCTAATATATCAGAGTGGAGGAAGCATCAAGATACATTCGTTCAATAGTGGACATTACTATGCTGAAAAGAAGAAGAAAAAGAAGAAGATTTGATGTTATAGCCTCTCATGGATTTCAACCGCAGCCTAAATTGTTTTATAGATTCTTTTTATGTTTTTTTTAGATTTTTTTATATTTTATTAGGTGTGGGTATTAGTTGCAAAACTAACTCAGGAGATGGAGCCGTGGCACGCGTTATTGGCATTAATATACATTTTGCAAAATTTGCGGGTTTTAGGGGAGCCGCGGTAGCTCAGATGGAGGAGGCGACGCTATTAGTGATGGTCAAAGTCGCTGGTTTAAATCCTGCCCGTGGTAGAAAATTAAGCAGATTTTTTAAAATCAAATCATAGGTTTGTATAATCTAACACGGTGTTTTAAAAACTTGGTATTCAGGCTATTACGTGGTTTACTTATCTTAGGTTAATAAGTGATTCACGAATTTGAAATAAGTTTGACTTTTGCTACATAATTTTTTCAAGGTCTGACAAGTTAGCAAAACGTAATAAAGAGCTAAAACTATTTACTACAGCGACAAACACCACCATGGAAACTCTTAAACTTTTGCAACTAAAACCCCAATTTATACTCGTAAAAAGATTTCCTGGCTGCGCTGCCTTACAAAGTTTTTGTAACGTCTGCAACCTAACCAAAAAGATTGCTATCTCGCCAGCAGGGCCGATTCGGCATTCATTGCTGGTCAATCAACTCACAATAACCAGCAATGTACCAAGTTCCCTGTGAATGCACATCTTGCACAGCGCTCGCCAATTGGCTTGCCGTGCATGGTCAGTATGGCAATACCCCCCTATAAATGGAGGCCCGTGTTCAGCAGTGGTAGATGTAAACCATCAATGTATGCTGAATTTGGCCCTGTTGGCATTGTAATACCAACCTAACCTAGCAGATCACTATCTTACCTTCGTAACCCAGAAAATAAATCAAACCTTATCTGTGACCAGCCTTTTCAGGTTACTTTTCAGGCCCCTGACTGATGGTTGATTAAAGCCACAACTTTACGTGGGAACAAAGATTGTAAGGGTTACGTAAATCAGTTCAGTAGTTTTCAGAATAAAGGCCTCACATTTCCCGCACGACGTTGCGGTATTTTGCCGGTCCGGTGATAGCAGTTATACAGAATGTAAGGCCCTGGGGACTCTTCATGGTCTGAATGCTTAAAACGCACATTCAGACCATGACACTGAAAAACTTTACCATGAGAAAATACTTCAGGAAAAGTATTGCGATACTTGACAGGGTGTCACATCTAATTTCCATGCCATCTGTTAATGACCTACTTTTAATGAATGTACTACATGATTTGTGACAATGCAATCAATAAATGAATAAATATGAAGTTCACAATAAATTTACAACACGTTTCTTCACTGTAAGTAGGTTTATTTTTTATTTTATTTTACAGACGTACACAACAGTTTACAATCAATGCATACATACATACATAAATCACACCTTTATCCCTTACGGGGTAAGCAGAGCGTTAACGGTTGTAAAACGGATGTTAACACCACGTCTGACAAAAGTTTGAGGGTCAATCAGATAACTGTGTATCACTATAGTGAAAGATTGTCAGGCCATCGCCTAAAATTGCAATACAGATCTTGCCGTCGAGTCCCTTAGTCGCCTCTTATGACACCCATAGGTAAGAAATGGGGTGATGCTATTCTAAGCCGGCATCACACAGCATTCTAAGCCGGCATCACACGGCATACAATCAATGCAGATTGAAAACCACAAACGTGAACGTACAGCTTGGTTAGGCAAATGGCTACTATTAAATTAGACATGATTATTTATAGAATACTTAGTTGGAAAACAAATTTTAAATTTTTAACATGCAACATGCTAACAGTAAGATTCTGGAATAATATTTACATAAAGAACATTAACTATTTGAGGTTGAGGATTTTTGAAACTGATTTCTTAATTAAATAATGATTTGAATTTAATTATACAACGACGTATTTTTTTTATTCATACATAGTTATTATACAGACGATACGTTAGGTTTCATGAAGATATCCAATTAAGGAGAAGTTTTTTTTTAATAAAAAATAGGTAAGCATTTGTCTGCCATCTCACCTGATGTTAAGTGACGATGTTAGAACATGCTTACCTAGATAATGCCTATTCAATCTCGCCTTGAAAATGCCCAGGTTGTAACGTTCCGGAAACACTCCGCAGGCAGGGAATTCCACTCTTTAGCTTTCCAAGTTTATATTTACCACAGTACGATTTGCCTCACAGATGTAAACTTTTTTTATTCTCCACGAAGCAATGTTAGAGTTATGTTTACAAACCTGTTCCGATTATAAGAACACACACGAAAGATTGAAAATTTGATGGAAGTGTATTTTTGGAGTTAATTCAAAGCAAACATTAGCTACAAAATTTGGATTCACTCAAATTTTGTAGCAAAAGAAAGTAACTCAATCAAAATGTTCAAGAATTCTTCACGTCTTTCTAAGCTACGCAAATTAGAAAATGTAAGTACCTAGGTGAATCATTGCCGTGTGATGCTGGCTGAAAATAACATCGCCCCATTTCTTTCCCGTGGGAGACGTAAGAGGCGACTAAGGGACTTGAGGGTGTGTATTGAAATTTAAGGCGATAGGTTGACATTTAATTAATTTATTTATTTCGTTAACAATATAAATTGTGTTCGAAAACAATATATAATGTAGTTACATACAAGATAAAAATAATAAAATAAGATTAAAATATATCGCAAAAAAGAATTAAAGTCAACAATTTAGGTATAGAAATAAAGTCAGAAATAACGATATAAAACATTTAACAAACTCCTTACGGGAAAAACAGGTAAAATTATCACGTTATAAATACTGACAACCTGTCACTATGGCAATACACAATTTTTCTATTGACCCTCAAATATTTGTCAGACGTGGCGTAAACGTCCGTTTTACGGTTGTTTACACTTTGCCTTCCCCGTAAGGGATTATAGGCGTGATATGTGTATGTGTATGTGTGTGTATGATTTGCTCCATAGATGTATTCTCCACGAAGCAATGTTAGAGTTATGTTTACAAACCTGTTCCGATTATAAGAACATACATGAAACATTGTAGATTCGATGGAAGTGTAATTTTGGAGTTAATTCAAAGCAAACATTATTTGGATACACTCAAATTTTGTAGCAAAGAAAATAACTCACGTGAATGTACGTATTTCTAAGCAAATTAGAAAATGTAAGTAGGCAAACCACTTCCAGAACTCTAAATCGTCTTTACGCGAGTGAAGTCGTGAACGGCCTCGACTATGGCGCCACTTCACAAATAAACATTTCTCTTTATCCAAAAATCTATGACAATGTTCGTTGCTCAAGTTTTTAGTATCATAATATTTTCTTGAGTTTGCACAACTATTACTCATCACAATAAAACAATTTTAAACGGATTTAAGTTGTGTTTATTTTGGATTTTACAATTCCTACGTTTCGAGCTCTTTACAGAGCCCGTGGTCACGGATGACTAAGGTGTTAGACGTCATTATTTAGAATTGAAATTATTTTTGTTGTTCTACCGCCATCTATTTCTTAATTGCCTAGCGTAACGTCCTGGTTCCACACAAAATGCTGAAACCGTATCTTGTGTAGTAGGTCTTACAGTATGTTGGATCTGGTTCTTCTGCTGTGTAATCAGCGGAGTCCAAGTTGATGAGATTCCCCATCCAGTATCTCTGTTGAAATTCGGATGTTTTTGAATTTCTATGGCTTCCCGTACTTTCCTAGGAATGAATCTCTTCTCTCTCGCTAGGATTGCAGCCTTATCAAATCTGACATAATGGGTGGGGTTATCCATGATATGTTCACACACTGCAGACTGTCTGTCACGACGGTTTTTTACATCAGCAATATGTTCTTTTAGACGTGTAGATACATTTCTCTTTGTTTCTCCTATGTATGAGAGTCCACAGTCACAGTCAAGTTTATAAACACCAGGGTCTTGGAGAGGGATGTTGCATTTGACTGATCTGATGTACTGGCTGATCTTCCTCGGCGGCTTGAAAATGGTTTTGATTGAAGCTCGCTTTAGAATTCTACCGATCTTATCAGTTACTCCCTTCAAGTATGGTAAGTACGCTGGTTGTCGTTCGACTGTGGATGGTTTGGCACGGTTTCTGTGACGTTGACGGGGTGGCTTCAGGTTATTTTCATGGAGTACTCGTCTCACATGCTTGAGCTCATCGTCTAGGTGTTGGGGGTCACAGATACCGCGTGCTCTCTGAAACAAAGAGGTACCAACGGCAGCTAATTGGCTCGGATGATGGTGGGAGTTACCATTTAGGTACCTATCTGTGTGGGTTGGCTTTCTATAAACGGAATGACTGATTGTACCATTTGTGTTTTTAATTATAAGAATATCTAAAAATGCTAATTGATTATTTTGCTCTGATTCCATTGTAAATTTAATATTGGGATGAATTGAATTTAAATGATTTAGAAAAGCAGTAACTTGGTCTTGTGGAAGGATGGTGAAGGTGTCGTCTACGTACCTCTTATACATCTTCGGCACAGCCGGAGCGTGCCTTAGGGCTCGATCCTCAAAGTCCTCCATAAAGATGTCAGCCATCAAGGGGGATACTGGAGAGCCCATAGCCACGCCGTCGACTTGTATATAGAACTCATCATTCCACAATAGGTAACCAGATGTTAGGCACCATTCTAAAAGTTCTACATATTCTATTGCTATGTTATTTTCCCGGAGTTTTCGTTTTACTATTTCGATACAATCCTTGACTGGAATGGCAGTGAAAAGGGATTGGACGTCAAAACTAACCATTACTTCATTGCTGTTTACTTGCAAGTTTTTGAGTTCTCCGACAAACTGATATGAGTCCTTCACATGTGCACTTGTTTGGCCCCGAAGCTGAGATAGTACATTAGCTAGGTAAACACCGGATGAAAACACCTATAAAAAAGTGAATAGAGATCCCACCAATTCTATTTTAAAGAAAACAACCGAATTAATAACTAAACATAAAGACACGCTAGAATTAGATGTGAAATCATTATTACCAACCTGTGCAAAACCGCCAAAAATATATGGTCTACCTAAAATCCACAAAACTGATGTTCCACTTCGTCCTATAGTGAGCCAGATTGACACACCAACTTCCAAGCTGGCCAAGCACCTAGCTAATGTACTATCTCAGCTTCGGGGTCAAACAAGTGCACATGTGAAGGACTCATATCAGTTTGTCGGAGAACTCAAAAACTTGCAAGTAAACAGCAATGAAGTAATGGTTAGTTTTGACGTCCAATCCCTTTTCACTGCCATTCCAGTCAAGGATTGTATCGAAATAGTAAAACGAAAACTCCGGGAAAATAACATAGCAATAGAATATGTGGAACTTTTAGAATGGTGCCTAACATCTGGTTATCTATTGTGGAATGATGAGTTCTATATACAAGTCGACGGCGTGGCTATGGGCTCTCCAGTATCCCCCTTGATGGCTGACATCTTTATGGAGGACTTTGAGGATCGAGCCCTAAGGCACGCTCCGGCTGTGCCGAAGATGTATAAGAGGTACGTAGACGACACCTTCACCATCCTTCCACAAGACCAAGTTACTGCTTTTCTAAATCATTTAAATTCAATTCATCCCAATATTAAATTTACAATGGAATCAGAGCAAAATAATCAATTAGCATTTTTAGATATTCTTATAATTAAAAACACAAATGGTACAATCAGTCATTCCGTTTATAGAAAGCCAACCCACACAGATAGGTACCTAAATGGTAACTCCCACCATCATCCGAGCCAATTAGCTGCCGTTGGTACCTCTTTGTTTCAGAGAGCACGCGGTATCTGTGACCCCCAACACCTAGACGATGAGCTCAAGCATGTGAGACGAGTACTCCATGAAAATAACCTGAAGCCACCCCGTCAACGTCACAGAAACCGTGCCAAACCATCCACAGTCGAACGACAACCAGCGTACTTACCATACTTGAAGGGAGTAACTGATAAGATCGGTAGAATTCTAAAGCGAGCTTCAATCAAAACCATTTTCAAGCCGCCGAGGAAGATCAGCCAGTACATCAGATCAGTCAAATGCAACATCCCTCTCCAAGACCCTGGTGTTTATAAACTTGACTGTGACTGTGGACTCTCATACATAGGAGAAACAAAGAGAAATGTATCTACACGTCTAAAAGAACATATTGCTGATGTAAAAAACCGTCGTGACAGACAGTCTGCAGTGTGTGAACATATCATGGATAACCCCACCCATTATGTCAGATTTGATAAGGCTGCAATCCTAGCGAGAGAGAAGAGATTCATTCCTAGGAAAGTACGGGAAGCCATAGAAATTCAAAAACATCCGAATTTCAACAGAGATACTGGATGGGGAATCTCATCAACTTGGACTCCGCTGATTACACAGCAGAAGAACCAGATCCAACATACTGTAAGACCTACTACACAAGATACGGTTTCAGCATTTTGTGTGGAACCAGGACGTTACGCTAGGCAATTAAGAAATAGATGGCGGTAGAACAACAAAAATAATTTCAATTCTAAATAATGACGTCTAACACCTTAGTCATCCGTGACCACGGGCTCTGTAAAGAGCTCGAAACGTAGGAATTGTAAAATCCAAAATAAACACAACTTAAATCCGTTTAAAATTGTTTTATTGTGATGTTTTAGTATCATCCTTTAGTAAAATTAAACCTACAAACTTAATGAAATATTCGCTGTAATTAAACAGTTTCATGGTTCAATGGGGTGGTCCTATTCTGAACCGGCATCACACGAAATGTGAAATATTTTGAGGATATTTGTATGCCAGGATCAGCACCTCCAGGTATAAAGATAGACAGTAAATAAATCATACGTGGTTTCCGAGTTAACCGCGTAACCAAGAAATAAAAATAGCCAAGAATTTATGAACTTCCATCTTTCGGGTTTACGACTGCCTAAGATAATAAAACAGACAATATTTTTAGATATAAAATACAGCCGTACCGTTTGCCGTGTGATGCCGGCTTAGAATAGCATCACCCCATTTCTTTCCCGTGGGAGTCGTAAGAGGCGACTAAGGGGCTCGAGGTTGTGTATTGCTATTTTAGGTGATGTGCTGACAACCTGTCACTATGGCAATACACAATATTCCGATTGACCCTCAAATATATGTCAAACGTGGCTTATATGACCGTTTTTTGCGACCGTTTACGCTCTGCCTACCCCGCAAGGAATAAAGGCGTAATATTTGTACGTATGTATGTATATAAACTGTAGATAGGCAGCCACAGCCACAGTGACAGGGGCCGTATTCCGCTACTTAAAAAGGGTCTCAATTGTGTTTCAATAGACCGTCAGTTAAATGGTTTTGTCTGTTTCGTATTCCGCTAAGCTATATTAAAAAGCGTAAATTGAAATGTTTTGCCTAACAACATTACTATTCTATTTTCATGTTATTCATAAAAATGCAAAGTTGGAATTATTATTATTCAGAATAATTTTTTTTACCGTGTGATGCCGGCTTAGAATAGCATCACCCCATATCTTTCCCGTGGGAGTCGTAAGAGGCGACTAAGGGACTCGAGGGTGTGTATTGCAATTTTAGGCGATAGGCTGACAACCTGTCACTATAGCGATACACAATATTCCGAATAACCCTCAAAAAATTGACAGACGTGGTGTAAATGGCCGTTTTTTGCGGCTGTTTACGCTCTGCCTACCCCGCAAGGGATTATAGGCGTGATATGTGTATGTATGTATGTATGTATATTTTTTTTCAAAGATCCTATTTTGACGCCATTATTGTTAACAATGATAGTGATGTCATAGTTATGTTAAGACTAGCGGCCTGCCCAGCGGTTTCACCCGCTGCTTACCGTTTTTCCGCGGGAATAAGACGTTTTACTAAAGCCTATGTTCATCAGGGATAATCTAGGATTCTAATGGTAAAATATTTTTTAAATCGGTCAGGAGTTTCTGCGCCTTTCAAATTCAAACGAATAATAAAATATTTCCTCTTTATAATATTTACAAAGTACTGTTTTAAAAAGTAGCTCAAATGACTAGTATGCAAGTACCGAATTATTTAAAAACCGAACCACAAATCTATTCCCACTGATGACACAAGACGTAAACATTTACATAAGATACGGAATAAAAGATACTTGCTTACAAAAACGTGTTGAAATAAATGGACTCTATTTTTACAAGGAAAGGCCAATCTGTTTTAGTCATAGTCGTATTTTTGTATGAAATGAACTAGAATTTTGTTAGAACATCATCGTAAATCACTATTATGAGATACTATCTATTTCTACTTAGTAATATCCATTCACGTTGATTTAGATATTCTGAGATATGTACTTTGATAGAAGTTGTTAGGGCTAGCTATAAAAACTTGGTTGTAAAACTTGGTTTATGTTGTTTTTTTGTATGACGTACTTACTTATTTTATTTATAAATTAAAATGATCCAGATCTTTATCAAAACTTTAAAACGTATGGTTTTTCAAAAATCAGAAAAGATGGAAGACAGTGTTAAAACAAGAGTTTGCCCTGTGCCTGTGCCCTTTTGACTGTCGTCCTGTATAAATACAAAATTTCCAAAACACACTACCATTAGAATTTCAAATTGTTTTATAGACGAGATATCAACATTTGAGTCACGAGTATATTTCATTTATTTACTCACATTACCTTCCAACAAAACTTCATTTAGTGATTTAGTTTAGCCTAGCGCCATCAATGTACGTACAGTCAAGCTCACGTACGGTTAGACACTCGATCCGCCAATTGAAGTCTTATGAGCGCGGCATAAGAACGGTCCAACTTCAAAATTGTCTTATACAGCCTGGTTTTGACTGTACACTTGAAGATTGGCAAAAAAAACATTAATAAACAAACGCAGGTGTTCCTCGTTGCGACCCGAATACTTGTGTTAAAAAGAATTCCAATCTAAATGCCATGAAAATGTATAAAAAAACCATAAAAGCCTTTTAAATGCCATCTTTCTCGAATAAGAGATATTGTTTTGGGGGGAGACAATTTTTTATTACCTCATCCGTCATTCGAAGTTAAAAGGCAGACGGTAGGGTGGTTTCTACACACGCTATATGGTTTTTCTTTGTTTAGCCGGATCCTGCTTTATAACGAAAGGAGTATATAAAATCCCTTCTAAAAATGGCATACTGTCATGGCACTATATCATTTGCCGTGTGGTGTTGGTTCAGAATAGCATCGCCCCATTTCTACCCGTGAATAATGTAAATGGTGATGGCGTAAAGGTGAGAATGGGCAGCAGCATTTTCCGGGAACGCAACATGTTGCACTGCGCTCGCCAATTCACCTGCCAAGCATGAAGCGAGTGGAAATAAGTACTTACCCCCTAATCAGACAACATCCATATCTATTAGTGGCTGTTGAAGTTAAAGTGATGGCACATGTCGCCACAGCCAATTGCGGTTTTCATGAACCGCAATATCGTCCGGTGCGTGTGCAATTCACCGAAGTTAGAAAGCAGTGAGAATTGGGGATGATATACTTCCTTCACGAACAACTTTGTAGGTAATCGTACTTTTGGGGAATGTTATAAGCCTGTTGAATAACCTATCATTCTTTTTTGTGGAGACACATTCGTAGACGGTATCTTAGAAACTACTCAATTGATTTAATAAAACATATCACAACTTCTTGAGTAGTTTGACGATTTCTAAACTAGGTAACAGAATAGATAAAATATGTAAGATTTCAAGTAGTCTTATAAATACAGGATGGTTAGTATTGTGACTTCTAAGGACTAAATTTGAATGCCTTATACTGAAGGGTTTCCGAGTCACCCTCATGTATGTTCCGCGATTTTTCTGAATTTTCCGAGTTATTCAACATTTAAAATTGTATGGGAAAAATTTGACAGGCAGGGCTATTTTTTTCGTAAGCTTGAAAGTAAAAATCATAAAAATAATGCTAAAAAAATAACCGCTCAAAAAGCCCAAAGAAAAGAAGCCTGCCAGTCAATTTTTTCCTTACAAATTTAAAAGTAATTTAAAAAACGATAATTTACGCCACGTCTGACAAATAATTGAGGGTCATTCGGAAAATTGTATATCACCATAGTGACAGGTTGTCAGCTCATCGCTTAAAATTGCAATACATACCCTCGAGTCCCTTAGTCGCCTCTTACGACTCCCACGGGAAAGAAATGCGGTGATGCTATTCTAAGCCGGCATCACACGTCATTTAAAGTCAGTTGAAATAAACAAAGTTAATTACTGGTAAGCATCGGTGATCGTGCAGAGACACGTAATTAATCTGCCGATTGGCTGAACGTCAAAGCACCAAATTGCACAGGCGATGCTCACGGCTCGGTCAATTAAGAAGATCTGGTGCGGCCATAAGCACAGCGTAAGCATCTAATATTCAAAATCAAATTTTCTACCTCGGGCAGGATTTGAAAATGCGACTTTCGCCATTACTAATGGCGACGCCTCTTCTATCTGGGCTACCACGGCTCATCTATTGCCTGCATATTTTGCAATTGTGTCTTGATTCTAATAACGCGTGGCACGGCTCCATCTACCGTGTTAGGTTTTCTACTAAAATAGTAGTTTTTTTTTACTGTATACCTAGCACGGGAAGTATTTAAAAATTTGGTATTTAATATCCAGGCATTAGGTAGCTTCTTCTATTCTAAGGATGCCAAAGGAGGTCAACGACCTCGACAGTAGCGCCACTTCACAAAAATTGTTTTCTCTTTATACAAACAATCTATCAAAATATCTGTTGCCCTAATTTTTTGTTTTAAATATTATTAGAACCTGCAAACTCAATGAAATATTCGTTGCAATTAAAGTTATAGAAAAAAGTACTTAAAAACGGCCACTTTTGGTATGAATTGCCATAACTTTAATTTCAGCGAATATTTCATTGAGTTTGCAGGTTCTAATTTTACTTAAGGATAATACTAAAAACTTGGGCAACGGATATTCTGATAGATTTTTTGTTTAAAGAGAAAATATTGTTTCTGTGAAGTGGCACCGCTGTCGAGGTCGTTCACAGGTACACTCGATGGTGTATTTCTGACCGTAGATCGCTCACCTTGTGGCCTCTTGTGTCAACATTTGAGGTTCTAACAAACCCGGGTGTTTAGCCATCGCCTCTGACGGAACCAATTGTTTGATACTGCTGTGATATCATCATGTGTAAAGGTTGTTTGAAATAAGAAAATGAATTGTCTGAAATTAAAATTCAAGTTAATTATCTGTGTTAGATCATCGCTTTCTAGTTAGCGTTATTGATTGATAAGTTATGTGTTTTTTTTACTCCTGACTTTGACTTTGGGTGGAAATTTCAGTTTTTATACAAACAAACACATATTACGCCTTTATCCCTTGCGGGGTAGACATAGCGTTAACGGCCGTAAAGTGGTTTTTCTATCGCTTATCGCTATCGCCACGTCTGTATTTTTTTGATTCGGTTTAGAAATATCGTGTGTGATATAATGATAGTGTGCCAGCCTCCCACCTTAAATTCTAATACACATGAATACATAAGTTCTCTTACGACATCCGCGGAAAAGAAATGATGCTATTCTAAGCAGGCATCTTACGGCACAGGTTTTATAAATAGTGATGTATTATGATAATAAATTGGCGCTGCAACATAAAAAGGTACTAACATACTGTTGATATGTTTCCAATGGAAATCACATAACATTATCATACGCTATCTGAAAGCTTGTCGGCGTGAAAATGGATCGTTATCGAGTTTGACGTTTCACGCTAAATAGGCTTTTCAACAGTGTTGCAATAAAACGCTCCAATACCCTATAACTAAAATATTGCCCTCAAAATCAGAATCAGAAATATTTATTGCCAGAACAGGATAACTGGAATAAACTACAGAAACTACTGAAAAAGTACAAACTACAGTTCTTACCTTACCTATGCTAACCTAGGGCTGCTGATACGACTTCTATGGTTGTAATACTTTTGTTACGTCTTTTACAAATTGGCTCTAATCATGGACAAAATGTAACAACACTGGTTTTCTTCATACATGAAGCATTTGAGGTTCTCCCACTTGTTGTCCGTCACTGCGTATTTTCAACGCACCGTAACGAAATCTGTCGGATGAAACGAAAAACCGAATTCTTATCTTGTTCCTGTTCAAATACGGCGTTTACGGTTATGGAACGTAACGGATGCGTCTTGTGTATTTGTATGGAAATAAGATCGGAATTTGCAATTTCCTTTCACCTGACAGACGCATGCGTTACGTTGCGTTAAATTACGCAGCTACGGACTATAAAAGAAAGAGAGAGAATGGGAAAACCGCCATTTATTTTCTATAGAAGCTGTTCCAGACAAAGGCTTTTCTTGAACAGCTTGTCTTGTTTCGTTGCCAAGCTTATATACAATACAACTATTCAATTAAATCCATTTCAATGCTTTTTATTAAGCGCTGCCAAGATGTTGTCATTAAATTGTTAAACACACTTAAAATTACAAAGACGTCGGCAAATAAGTCCGGCCTGTAGTTTTATACATTGTTAATCAATCAAATTTTTGGATTATTCTATACTTACATAATAATCACATCAAGGATTTACCGTGCGCTAGTTGTAGTATAGGTATCATAAAAAATGCTTTTTTACAGAAGGTGACATTCGTCTAACTCTAACGTTATATAACCGGTTCTGCGATCTTTTAATGCATTTAGGTCCCTCAGAAATATTACAACTGGGCACCAATAATCTCATTTTATAGTAATTGTAATGCCATCGACTCTCAATTTGTCATTCCATTGCCGCTGAGATATTCAATACTTCAATTTTTTTGCGGATTACGAAACAAACAAAACCATTCAACTGATACGCTATCGATATACAACAGAGGCGTTTTATAAATAGCGGCATTCGAGCCCAGATATCTTTCATACCATACAAAAGCCGTTTCACCGCGTCTAACAAAGTCAGTGTGAACATGGAAAATTCAAATAAGAGACATGACAAGACAAGCACCATTTTCATTTCTTCACCAAAAATCTCCTATTAAGAGAACAGGAGAAAATAATAATGATGCGGAAAAATAGCCCGTATTTTCACGTACCTTCCATGACAAACACAAGCAAACGTTGGTGGGAATCAACAACAATATTACAGACTCAATCTTACAAAAAAAACGAGCAATTAGACGCTGTTTAAATTATTTTTGCCGTGTGATGCCGGCTTAGAATAGCATCACTCCATTTCTTACCCGTGGGAGTCGTAAGAGGCGACGAAGGGACTCGAGGGTGTGTATAGCAATTCTAGGCGATGGGCTGACAACCTGTCACTATGGCGATACACAATTTTCCGAATGACCCTCAAACGTTTGTCAGACGTGGCGTAAATATCCGTTTTTTTCGGCCGTTTATGCTCTGCCTACCCCGCAAGGGATAAAGGCGTAATATATGTATGTATGTTAAATTATTTTTGCATACGATTTGACGCCGTCTAACGACCTAGACACTGTTTAAATTTTCTTTGTAATAACACCGAATTATTTTTCAAGATAAGATCTATAAATACGTACTTACTTAATCATGATAACAGAACATGACTATAAAACCATCAATTATGTAAGATTTTCTTAATAACTATGCTTCTTTTCTAGCCTAATATTGACGTAACAACTTTTTGCGGTGTAAAATGAAAAAAAAGCACTTGGTGAAGTTGGTAAGTACGTCAATCAAAATGGCCGACAAAAGGTTCACACAATAGGGTGTCCAAAAATAACGGCAGCCATTGAAACATTAATGGTGTTACAAGCTCGGACAAAATTAGCCGCCCTCGTCAGATAGACAGGGGTGGTTTTTTTAAAAGTTGGTATTGGACTAAAATGTTAGAAAACGTTTTTCCACAAAAATAAAGTGAGTGCGTTTCCAAAGATTAATGAGGTTGTTGCCATTTTGGATAATTTCAGATATTAAAGTTTCTTAACATTCGGGGGATAGATGGAAAAATATTGCAACTTTCACCTACTGCTTCTTGATATCCTAACCACCAAATTTTTTAAAACACTTCCCGGGTTTGGTTTTTTTTTTTGAAAACTTGCGAAATTTATAATATTTGAAAAAATCCCGGGCTAGAAAATTTTAATTTCCTAAAAAAAATCTTCTTGATATCCTGTCAGAATAATGAACTCTATCTGATAGGTCTCGACCTTTTTTTATGTCATACCAGATGGCGTTAGTCACTTTGTAATTTTGACTTTTGTGTCACATTTTTTGTCAATAATTTAAATACTATTTGAAAGAAACTTTTTCAGTTTAGCTTATCGCCATCTATGTACATTTAAAAATTGGCTTGAAAACTTCTCATTCGTTATTCTTTCAAACTTTAAACTTTAACAGTCACAAATTCAACTGCTGGACATGGGTCTCCCCCAATCGGGGGGGTATTTGCCATACTCACCACGCTTGGCAGGCGGATAAGTGTTGAATTCACTGGGAACGCTGCTGCTCATTCCCTGAATTCATTCCTTAGTCGCCTTTTACGACACCCACGGGCAGAAATGGGGTGAAGCTATTCTAAGCCGGCACCTCACAGCAAGCTTCGTTTTTCTACCCCAAAAAAAGTTTTATGTTAGTATGAAATAAAATTGCTTTTTCACAGTGAAAGGTTTATTTTGTAATCTGATCTGTAGTTACAAAAGCAAATAAAATCAAAAAAGAAACAAAATATTTTTGAAATAAAATACGCGGCATTTTTGTTGTAGAATTTTTCTAAAATAGCGGTCTTACCAATACATGGTGTCGTGTGATGCCGGCCTAGAATAGCATCAACCCCATTTCTTTCTCGAGGGAGTCGTAAGAGGCGACTTAGGGACTTGAGGGTGTGTATTGCAATTTTAGGCGATGGGCTGACAACCTGTCACTATAGCGATACCAAGGCGATACACAATTTTCTGAATGACCCTCAAACATTTTGTCAGACGTGGTGTAAATGGCCGTTTTTTGCCTACCCCGCAAGGGATTATAGGCGTGATATGTGTATGTATGTATGTATGTATTTTTGTTGTAGAGTTTTGTAAAATAGCGCTCTTACAAATACACAAAAATAGATGTAAGTTTAAGATTCTTGGCAGCGTCAAGTTGTATAGTAAATTATTTTAAACACTACCTAAAGCCGCATCTATTTTTTTTGTTGTAACACGGTAGGTTTTTAATTTCTCAATTTATACTCAGTTTCTTTTCCCCTCAGGTATTCGAGTTTCCTTTCAACTTGGCTGTTTGCATTTATTTTTCCATTATTGGTTATTGGAAACAAAAGCTTTTCCAACTGACTTCTTTTTTATGCTTATTTCTTTGGAAATATGAAACCTGGGCTTTGTAATTCCTTACTTTTCCTTCGTGTTTCTAATTAGAGAAACGTTTTAATAATTCAAGAGTACCCTAAACTGACGAGCATGCATGTAGAGGAGGCGAAAGAAGTATGCCAGGATCGTAGTAAGTGTAAGGAACTAGCCTCTGGGAAAGAGGCGTGATTTATGTATGTATAAATAATTGATGTTAAATTAAACTAATCGTCTACGTTTGATATCGACACGATTACATGGGCTACTTATTACCACGGGAAAATATCTTATTTAAAGTGGGTAAAACCGATCGCTGGTCTCTATTTATTATTGTGTAAGGGTATTTATGCCTACCCCACAAGGGATCAAAGGCATGAGATATGAATGTGTAGCGACCTCTGGGAGCTACTGCAAGAAGCTCACTCAAAGTGGTTCACGAGCAAGCAAGACGCATCAGAAGTTCCAACATATCTGCAAGATGGCGCCACGTGACAGAACAAAGAGCCTGAAACGCGGTATCGAAGTGTTTCACCGCGCAACGTATATATACTTCCAATTCTATCCAGGTGGACCAGTCGGTCCCCTGGCCACAACACCCGGCCAGGCGGGTAGCTACCCTTTTCCCGACTCCACCTGGAACCCTCCATTCTGCCTATTGGCATCACTCCTGTCACCCGCCATATTGGTGACCCCTACCTTGGACTTCGCAGCCTTCAACCACGCATCAACCACTACAGCAAGCAGCCAACTACTACGTCATCAACACCCACCGCAGTCACAGCACGGCAGCTTCACTGGTCTTCCATCATCGTCTCGACTCACCGTAGACGTCCCGACTCACCGTGGACATTGGAACCAGCACTGCTTCGCCACGCCTGACTGCATCATCACGCTACATGACGTCATCAGCTCCACTTCGCTCGCTGACGGTATCGACCTCCGGTCTTGAGGGGGAGTACTGTAGCGACCTCTGGGAGCTACTGCAAGAAGCTCACTCAAAGTGGTTCACGAGCAAGCAAGACGCATCAGAAGTTCCAACATATCTGCAAGATGGCGCCACGTGACAGAACAAAGAGCCTGAAACGCGGTATCGAAGTGTTTCACCGCGCAACGTATATATACAACTTCCAATTCTATCCAGGTGGACCAGTCGGTCCCCTGGCCACAACACCCGGCCAGGCGGGTAGCTACCCTTTTCCCGACTCCACCTGGAACCCTCCATTCTGCCTATTGGCATCACTCCTGTCACCCGCTATAAATGTATGTATGTACGAGAAAATAATTAAGAGAATACCAGCAATGTTTGAAAATCGGGGCTGATAAACAAGTAAGTGTGATACATGCTCTTTTTTATGTATCTGCTGCATTGCATGTTTATTAAAGATAGCCCTCGGTCTCACAATCTCCTACCAAACACCTTCAGGAGAAGGAGGCGACTGAAAAACAGCGTCGCGGTGAGCCTCGGCTCTGCGCGACACGAAGCTGAGTCACGTCCTTTTGTATATGTAATAGGGTGGATCATTTTTTTTATTTCGCGATTTTGGATTTCTAATAGTGAAAAAAAGTTGCGTTATGGTGTCTAGATAAAACTTTAATTCTACGAGAATCCAATCAAAGTACATTAAGTGCCCCCGCAAGGTCAATGAACTTTTAGAAAAAGTTACTTTTTGGCTTCATTTCAGACAGTTATTATTAATAGCAATAATTACATTTTATCAAAGTTTTTTATTCCATTTATTACATTATATATTTAATTTCTTAAAAATAAAAGAATCTAACATGATTTGACCTTGAACGCTTAAAAAATACAAGGTTAAATCTGCGCGCGGGAAGCGATTTGGCGCGAATTTTCTAACGCAAATTCGATGCACTAATTGACTTAATTTTTCGCGGTAAAAGGTGACGCGCCATTTTCTTTTCACTTTGTTGTGTATTGTGAACTAATTTGATAATATTAAGTGTTTTAAAAGATGGAGAAGACTCGCAGTGCTTTAAATTGTCCTTTGTTCGGTAAAATTGGCCCACTAAAAGAAAACATGCTTCCCACGTACGAAGATGTCATGAAACAGTGGGAATGGACCAGGTATGATATCAAAACCAAAATGAAGAACCCAAAAGAACCTTTGTTTGCTGAAATTGCTGAAATAGTTGCGACCGTCATAGAAAAAATATGGCTGAAAGCTTCTTTACCGACTGTTTCACATACGAGAGTCATACAAATGTTAAAGGCATATCACATGAAGTGCAAAAACCTTATGAAGTCGATAAAAAGGCTTACAGATGAGAAAAAACTAACGTTTTTGTCTGATAGTCGCATCCTTTTTGATATTTCATCTTGTAAATGCCGAGATATTCACCAGTGTATGTGCCTGAAAGAAAAGAAGGTACCCGCAGCAGATAAAGGGTTCCTTGTAGACCAAAGAACTTTGCGCAAGATGATGATTGGTGGGGTAGACTTAAAGACTACTAAGTTGATTAAAAAAAGGTGTGAAAGATCATTAAAAAGAAACTTACCCGTCTGTGCTAAATTAGCTACGCAGAAAAAAAATCGCTTGGCTCTACTGGAAAGAAATTCCGAATCTATAAACGTCCTACCCTCCACTTCTCTTGAAACTGAACTTAAGAATAAAAAGACCAGCTCTCTTACCTTAACTGCATTGGCTAAAACCTGTGATCGTTATGGTGTTTCGGACCGAGCTGCTGCAGCCATTGCCTCCTCGGTGTTACATGACATCCAGGCGGATGTCCCTATTATTGACCGCCACAAATTAAGAAGGGAAAGACTAAAGATCCGTGAAGATATAATGGAAAATAGGAATAATTCTAACTTGACTGCGTTATATTTTGATGGAAGAAAGGATAAAACATTAACAATTTTGAACAAAAGTGGAAGGAATTACAGGACAACAGTAACTGAAGAACATATCTCTTTGGTCAAAGAACCGGGATCCAGTTACCTAGGATACGTCGTGCCCTCGTGTGGTACAGCAAAAAGCATAGTTGCAGATGTCTGCAAGTACCTAGAAGAGGAAAACATATCTCTAGATTATCTTCTAGCTCTTGGATGTGATGGAACAAACGTTAATACTGGCAAACACGCTGGTGCTATTCGTCTGATGGAAGAGCATTTAAAAAGACCTCTGCAATGGATTGTATGCTTGCTTCATATGAACGAACTGCCGCTTAGGCACTTGTTTTTACATCTTGACGGGGCTACTTCAGGACCTCAATCTTATACCGGACGAATAGGAAAAGCTTTAGATAACTGCGAAACCATGCCAGTAGCTTCATTTGAACCTATACGAGGCACATTACCAGAAGCCGCCGCAGACTTAAGCGCTGATCAATCATACTTGCACCGAATTGTGTCTGCTGTCACTTCTGGGCACTGTCCTGAAGATTTAGCGCATAAATCACCTGGCAAGCTATCGCACGCACGATGGCTTACAAGAGCTAACCGCATTTTAAGATTGTATGTGGCTACTGAAGCTCCGTCGCAAAAGCTTATCACTTTAGCCACATTTATTGTCAAAGTTTATGCACCTGTTTGGTTTGCGATCAAAAATGCTCCATCGTGCAAACATGCAGCCAGGCACTTTTATGATGCGGTATCTAGATCAAGATATTTATCTACGACACTAAAAAATTTAATAGATCCTGTATTCCAAAGAAACAGTTATGCCGTTCACCCGGAGAATCTTTTACTAGCCATGTTGACAGATGAGCAGGAGAATGTTCGAAAATCAGCAGTTCAAAGAATTTTAAACGCTCGTGCCACTGCTTCTGCGGTCGTGCTACCTAGGTTGTTTGAGGTACCAAAACTGAAATTGAACGCGACTCGGTATACAGATTTAATTGACTGGAACAAAATTGAAGTAACGCCACCGCCCATACTGCAAAATCTCTCGGATGAGGAAATTCAGTCATTTCTCTATTACGATGAAAAGTGCAAAAATAATGCTGAATTTCTGCACTTGCCGAATCACACGCAGGCGGTTGAACGGTCTGTTAAGATCACAACTGAAGCATCCGCAACGCTTTGTACAAAAAAAGCGAGAGAAGGGTTGATTCAAGTCAGGTTGTCGTCAAGAAAAGAAATGCCAAAATTTGAGTCTAAGAAAGATTTTATAGTTAAATAAGTGTATTTTTTGTAAATATTATATTAGGTTTATGTTAAGTTTTTTGTATTCCAATATATATTTCGCTCTTGATTATGTATTTAATGTGATTTTCAAACCAAACAAGTCTACTATATCCACTAGAATACAGTTCATGACACAAGTAGTTTTCGTATTTTTTTCAAAACTTTAGTGTCGATGCGGGAGCATTATATGCAATCATATAAAAATGAAATTTAAAGTACGTAATATTATCAGCATAATGCAACTTTTCCGCACTATTAGAAAACTGTACATGAAAAAAAAAATTTTTCCATACAAGCGCGCTCCACCCTAATATGTAATTAGTTTATTCATGTGTTTCGGACTCAAATTTGTAAATAGTTAGTAAGTTCATAAACAATAAACATATTTTTTATTTATTTATTACATACATATTACGTCTTTATCCCTTGCGGGGTAGGCAGAGCGTAAACGGCCGCAAAAAATGAACATTTACGCCACGTCTGATAAACATTCGAGAGTCATTCGGAAAACTGTGTATCGCCATAGTGACAGGTTGTCAGCCCATCGCCTAAAATTGCAATACACACTCTCGAGTCCCTTCGTCGCGTTTTATGACACCCACGGGAAAGAAATGAGGTGAAGCTATTCTAAGCTGGCATCGCACGGCAAATAAGAGTAATAAAGATGATAAATTGTAGCAATTTGAATTAAGACAGGTTTTTTGTTACAGGTATGTAAGCTCTGCCGCGAAGAAGTACCAACCGGGCTGTAAGTTGGTACTGTAGGTTAGCTCAACCACAGATAATATAATTCTACGGCTCAACTAAAATAAAGGTGACATTGGCTAAATGCGACTAAGGGACTCAAGGAATTCATGTGTATTACAATTTCCCTTTAGTGACACACGATTTTTAAGAAACAGCCGTCAATTATTTGACAAACTTGGCGATGGCGACCGCATTTTTGCGGCCGGTTGCGCTTTGTCTACTCCGCAAGGAATAAAGGCGTGATATGTGTGACATTGGCTAGAATGATAAACGGCTACCACGATTGCTCGGCGGCAACTGGCAGCGTTTGTCATCCTAGGCAATGACACACATACACATTACACGCCTATAATCCCTTGCGGGGTAGGCAGAGAGTAAACGGCCGCAAAAGAGGGACATTTACGCCACGTCTGACAAATATTTGAGGGTTATTCGGAAAATTGTGTATCGCCGTAGTGACAGGTTGTCAGCCCATAGCCTAAAATTGCAATACACACCCTTGAGTCCCTAAGTCACCTCTAACGACTCCCACGGGAAAGAGATGGGGTGATGCTATTCTAGGCCGGCATCACACGGCATATTCTAAAAACAGCTCTCAATTATTTGACAAACTTAGCGATGGCGACCGCATTTTTGCGTCCGGTTGCGCTGTGCCTACCCCGCAAGGAATAAAGGCGTGATATGTGTGCCATTGGCTAGAATGATAAACGGCTATCACGATTGCCCGGCGGCAACAGGCAGCGTTTGTCATCCTAGGCAATGACATCAGTTTTTTTTTTCTATGATAAGTGCTTGAGCTGAGCAGTCGCTAGCAATAACGTACCTACGCTTGGTCCGCGGTAGCTCAATCAATCGTTAGTACTAGTTAATACTATTTACTATATGAAATATTAATAAAGAATTGTAAATTGATCATTTACCTTAAACTTATGTTCTTGATGGTACATTATTACATATCACATATCACGCCTATAAACCCTTGCGGGGTAGGCAGAGCGCAAACAGTCGCAAACAACGGTCATCTACGCCACGTCTGGCAAATATATGAGGATCATGCGGAAAATTGTGTATCGCCAAAGTGATAGGTTGTCAGTCTAGAGCCGACTAAGGGGCTCTTACGACTACCACGGCATCACACGGCATTATTACAAACTATTACAATTACCTTTTATTAAAACTTTTACCGTGTTACAAAAAAGTAAAGTTTAAGTCGTTTAACAACTACTTACAAATAGTTAAGATAAAATATTTTAGGGTTTTCTTACAGTTAATTATTTAATCAAGTTTTCTTCACCCTTTCTGACGGATATTAATCGCTCTCACCTTAATAGACCCATGTTCTACTTTACAAAGGACCGCACACGTGCCACATGGTTTACGGTGGCACTCATTTGCTTGCTGGCTGTATACGACACATACACATATCGCACGTTGAAAGCGTTACCGTCACTATACGAAATATGCATGTTTTTTAGTAAAAGCGCCATCTGTGTTTACACGTTGCAAAGAATATAATGCAAAGACACATATTTTTCTAGCTACATTACAAGTGCCTGGGTTAAGTAGTGTCGGTATGCAGTTTTTACCAATTTGGTACTAAGTAAAATGTAATAGTGACATATTTTGTATAGTGACATGTATGGCATATATTATAGAGTAAACACTGAGAGGAAAATCGTCATATTTTGTTTAGTGTCATTCTGATATTAATTTTCTTTAATAAAGTGTTAAAGAATTACTGAAATAACGTATTTATCCATAAAGTGTCATTTTTACATTTAACTTTTATGAAGAAATGAAATGAAGAGTTAAAATTAAAGCGTCATTTTGAGTATAGTGTCTATATATCTTCACAAATTGATACTAAACATTTAAAACAAAACGTCATTTTCAATTTAATGCCACTTTTCCTTTCATTGTTTAATAACAATTGCAACATACGTTTCAAATTAAAATGACCGTTTACGTTTAGTGTCTTTTTTAATGTCTTACAATTGAAATTTTTCTCTCTAAATCATGTCATGTTAAAAATAGTGACAGTTTAGTCTGAAAATATTTTAACTTATTTTGTATATGATACCGCACAATCCTTTCATTTAATGCTTTAGGGCAGTGTTATTAGAGTAATTTAATGAATTTGACTAGTTTTTTAAAATCAGGAGTGTATTTTTATCCATACAGGCTTTTAATCTTTGCAATATTAGAAGTTATGTATCCAACGAATCAATACCAAATAGACAGATTCAAAAAACTAATTTACTTCTAATATTTTGGTTTGATTGGCTATAAATTTAATTAGTATGGTCTTATTTGATTTAATGCCCAAAGTCTTTTAATTTGAAGTAGATTGATAAGGGATCGGCAAGTGATTTTAGACTCTACTGTATACATATTTGATGTGAAAGTTTTTTTTTTCCATACTAAATAACTTAAATAATAATTGAATTAATTGGTTTTGTAATGATCGTTTTAATTCGTAGAGCAAGTTCATAAACGCATCATACTTAGCTTGTAATTGCACATAATTCGTTTGAATAGTGTAATATGGTCCAAATTCTCCAGTATACTGTATCACTGGCTACCTAATGTTATACCTATAGTTTAAAGTTTAAGTTTAAAAAGAAAATAGGCAAGGAAAATAAATTAATTTATCTCATTATTTAATCCATCAGTAGTTGAATTAGTAAGAGTGTTAATAGGTATAGGATAATAATTCTTAGAATTCTGTGCATCGGAGCTTAAACCGTTATCCCCCCTGCTTACACAACATACATGTGGTACAAAATGAGGACTAAAGGTGCATATATCAAGAAGATTTTTCGTGATTTCATGATGTTTATTCTAATCTTTGACTATAATGAGTACCATGACATGAATCAACACCTTTAAAACCTTTTTTTAAATTAGTAAACTGTTCTATTTTTATCATTGGTCAGCAAAGGTAGAGAGTCAGCACTGATGTTGGTAACAGTGGCATCGTCCTTGTTTTTCATTAGTACTTAAATTTAAATAAACAGAAGATAGGTAAATACCCATAGTAGCGAGACTTTTGGGGTAGATACTGGATCGACAATTATCAATATCACTCCTGCTCTATTTATTTAGCAGTGTACGGCATATATCGTGCAATAAACGTTTACGTTACAATACCTAGATTGTTTCAGATGTCAAAAAGAAAATTTTTAGCACTGTGAATACAGTTGTAATGGCAACGCCAAATTTATTTAAAAAACATGTTTTTGTCAACCGGAGGGAATAATTTATACACAGTCGTTCTGTAATGTAACCATGTAACAGTTCTTTAAAGAGTACCTACTCAACAGTAAAATTTACCTACCTACTACTTGTTTAGAAATTCTTTAATTTATAAGAAGTGAAACATGTATTATTTGAAATCAATTAGCTGAGGTTTTCTTCAGGCAGCTCATGATACTGAAAACGGGGAGGACAAACAAACTATAAGAATAAAAAGTGACATATTTAGGAGGAATGGATATTTTAAAATGCTTTAAATTAATACTTATTATAATCAAAGTTCAGGGGAGAGGGGTTAGTTAGGGTCATTTGTTTCTTGTCTGTAGGTAGTACAGTGGAAAAAGTATAATATTCTTATAATATGCTGGCATTATACGGCAAACTAACTAATAGTTTTTATTATTTGGCTAGGTTTTATATCTATATTAATAAATTTTGTTTTACGATGCTTATGTCACTAAACGAAAAGTATTCTGATTTTAACTGTAATAATGACACTATACAAAAAAATACACGAAAAACATGAATAAATAATTTAAATATAATCATGCGGGTTTGAATTCATAAGCAGCCTAAAAGAAATATTTTTTTTTATATTTGTCAAAAACAACGAAATCTCAATTTTATTTAATATTTTAAAAATGTTAAAATTAAATTTTCAAAAATTGACCAGCACTTTTCTCAAAAGCAGGTTTTTTGTATAGTGACGGTAACGGTTTCAACGTGCGATATCACGCCTTTATTCCTTGTTGTTAGGCAAAAAATATATTTTGAGGGTTTTTTTTTTCAAATATATCGTGCATTACTATTGTGTCAGATTATCTCCTAAAATTGTAATACACATGAAACTCTCTTAATCATCTCTTACGACCCGGAAAAAAATGGGTGATGATATTCTAAGGTAGAATCACACGGCAATATACCAATACGACTGAATACCAATGTTTACATTAAAGCGGATTAGCATCGCAACGCAAAGAGTGTATAAGTTTTACGGCCGGCAAGCAAATAACAGACTGTTAAAGCCGCACGGCAATCCGGCGGTGTATGTTCATACTTGTGACGGTGTGCATGCGCTCTACATACAAGTCCTGAAACGCGATATCGAAGTGTTTCCGCCGATCACTATATATACATCCTCCTCATCTTTTGTCAGGGATACCCATCTCAGCTTCTGGATCGAAAGTTGTGATGTGGTATACGGGTACGCGACCCCGGCTTCCCGAGCTTCTACTGGCTTTGTATACCTTCCAGTCAGTAGTATCCTACTACCTATGTTCCTGTCCCAATTTCACCATATTCCCTCCTATTCCTATTCCTAGTTCCCTTCCCTCCAGATCCAACATAAGCAGCTCCCTCCTGCTATTACAAAGTCTGTTTCGGTGAGAATGGCAACCCAATACAGATAATGTGAACGGGTTTGGCGGACTCAGCGATTCAGCAAGGCAAGGTGGATGGCTTAGGGCGACGGTAGAGGGCGCGTGTAGTTACCGTCGGCCAGACACTGCATCTGACCTCTCCTTCAGTCGTAGCGGTTTTCCGTTCCACTGAGTCGAGGAGGGGGAGGACCAGAGGGTGCGCTTGCGTTTGCGCGAACGTCTGCGCACCTAAATATATCCTGCGCAACTGACTGCTTCCGATTAATGGACTCCGATGACGCTAAGTCCTGTGGCGATGGGTTGAAGTAGAGAGGTCTGGCATGGTGCAAGCTGGGCTTTGTCTGATTCCTGCACGCAGGCGGTCCCAGGGGTGTGAGTACACGCCGTGGTCGCTTTTGCATTGATAATCGGGACGACAATGCAAATTCGGCAGCACCTGGGGTGACAGAGCAGCCCTATTCAGGGAAGCACTGCTCTCCTCGCTCAGCCGAGGAGGGGGCTAGAAAAGGTGCCCTAAGAAAATGCTCGTCCCTACCTGGAAGGTGGTAGTAGCCACGGCTGCCATCGCATCACGAAACTCGTGGTCGACGCAACACAAATAATAATAATAACATGAAAACACCTATCATGAAATTTGGCGCGTGGAATGTGAGAACACTCATTGATAGAGATGGCAATGCCTGTCCTGAACGAAAAACCGCCATAGTAGCTCGGGAACTTCGTCGTTATGACGTGGATGTGGCTGCGCTCAGCGAAACGCATCTTGCCGATGAAGGAGAACTGGTGGAAGATGGAGGGGGCTACACTTTCTTCTGGAAGGGTACCTCTGCATCCGAACCTCGACGTTCAGGGGTAGGCTTTGCCATCAAAAATCATTTATTAAAGCGACTACAAGAATGTCCTGTACACATCTCGGACCGCATTACCACGCTGCGCCTTCATCTGGACAAAGACAACTACCTTAATGTCATCAGTGTCTATGCTCCAACGCTTGACAAGTCTGATGACATTAAGGACAAATTCTACGAGGAAGTATCTCAATGCCTTGACAGCATAAACGCCAGAGAGCAGATCTTATTGCTTGGCGATTTCAATGCCAGAGTTGGTCGGGACTATGAGGCTTGGCCTGGAGTTCTGGGGCGACACGGAGTTGGTAACATGAACAGCAATGGTCAGTTACTACTTAGTCTTTGTGCTCAATACGACCTTGCGATATCGAACACCATGTTCAGACTTGCCGCTAAGCACAAGACGACGTGGATGCACCCGCGATCCAAACACTGGCATCTGATCGATTATGTTATAATGCGGCAAAGAGACATCAGTCAAGTCCAAATCACCCGTGTCATGCGCGGTGCTCACTGTTGGACTGACCATAGACTTGTTGTCACCAAACTACGACTCCGCCTCCGTCGACCTCGTAGATCCATAGTGAAAAAGCCGGCGGGTCTAAACGTGGATAGGCTTAAAGATCGCGAGGTCAGGGTGAAATATGCTGAAGCCTTAACAGAAAAGCTGTCACCAACTAATGAGACTAGTGATGTCGGTGCTGCTTGGGAAACTTTGTCATGTCATCTCATGGAAGCCGCTTCTGCTACTTTGGGTGCGAAAGACCGACATAGCGAGGATTGGTTCGATGACAATGGCGAGGTTCTACAAGCAGCATTCGACAAACATCGAGAGCTCCTGCGACAGCACAATAGAAGAGGTGGAAGTGTTGCGGTGGTCAAAGACAGTGACCAGGAATTACGAAGGCTGTCTCGACAGTTAAAAGACAAGTGGTGGCGGGACAAAGCTTGTCAAATGCAGTGGCTTGCCGATACTAACCAGCTTGGGGAGTTTTACTGTGAAGTGCGTAAACTGATTGGTGCGTCCTACCGAGCAAAAGTGCCTTTGAGGTCTTTAGACGGAATGCAACTCCTGACCAGCAAGGAGGATGTACTTAAACGTTGGGCTGAACACTTCAAAAACTTGCTTAACGTAGATCGTTCAGCTGATCTGCATCATATCAGTTTACTGCCTCAACTCCCATTAAACACTGAGCTGGACAAGCCCCTGTCGTACGATGAGGTTGTTACTGCCATCAGACAGCAGCACAATAAGCGGGCGGTCGGCATTGACCTTATACCGGGTGAGCTACTGAAGTACGGTGGTATGGAGCTGCACACGTCGGTATGGAAGCTATTTGTTCAAATGTGGGAAGAGGAGCGAGTCCCGGATGATTTCAAAGTTTCTCGCATAAGTGCTCTCTACAAGAACAAGGGTGACCGTTCCGACTGCAACTCGTATCGTGGTATTTCATTACTGTCGGTCCCTGGAAAGGCTTTTGCAAGAGTTTTATTGAACCGCCTGAAAGACCTGTCCGAAAAGATTCTGCCCGAAACCCAGTTTGGCTTCCGACCTGACCGAGGCACATGTGAAGCTATTTTCTCAGTGCGTCAACTGCAGGAAAAAAGCAGAGAACAAGGGCGTCAGTTGTACCTCTGCTTTGTTGACTTGGAGAAAGCATTCGACAGTGTGCCTCGCGAAGCTCTCTGGATGGTGCTGGAAAAACTAGGGTGCACGGATAAGTTTGTTCGACTTCTAAGACTCCTGCATGACAATATGCAGTGCTGTGTCTCTGTAGATGGTGAACAGTCAGATTTCTTCCCCGTCACCTGTGGGGTGAAACAAGGGTGTGTTCTAGCGCCTACACTGTTCGCCTTATACTTTGCAGTAGTAGTCAAGGAGGTCTTGAATATTGTATCCGAAGGAGTCCGCATCCGATTCCGCACAGATGGCAGTCTTTTCAACTTGGCTAGACTTAGGGCGCGCACTAAGGTTTCGTATGCACTGATTACAGAGATCATGTATGCTGATGACTTGTGCTTTCTTGCGGAATCCCCAGACGGCTTGCAACAGCTGATGTCCGTTTTTCACCAAGCATGCTGCAAATTCGGCCTGAAGATCAGTGTCAAAAAGACGGAAGTAATGTCTCTAGACACACATGGTCGCGAGACACTGGCCATTAAGCTTGGTGAGGATATGCTGAAACAAGTTGATAAGTTCCGTTATCTTGGGAACACTGTAACATCTAAGTGTGACCTTGATGCCGAGATCAACAGCCGAATCAGTGCTGCAGCTGCAGCATTTGGAAAGCTGCGTTCCAAGGTTTTCTGCTCGCACGACCTAAAGTTAGCCACAAAAATATCTGTCTACATGGCGATTGTGCTGCCAAACCTTCTGTACTCCTCCGAGACCTGGTGTGTCTACCGCCACCACATACGTACTCTGGATCGTTTCCACCTTAAATGCCTTCGCACCATCATGAAGATCAGATGGTCCGACCGAGTGCGTAACACCGAAGTTCTGAGACGAGCCAATGTCGGTGGCATTGAAGCCTATCTAATGCGTCGGCAACTTCGATGGTGCGGTCACGTATCCCGGATGGCGGAGGAGAGAGTGGCGAAGCGCATCTTTTATTCTGAACTAGAGGAGGGCAAGCGAAAGCAGGGTGGACAACTCCTCAGATATAAAGATGTTCAAAAGCGCCACATGAAACGTTGCAACATCGAGCCCACTCAATGGGAGGGTCTGGCAGCACAGCGCCCAGAATGGCGCGGGATGGTAAAAAGGCGAATACGCGAGTTTGAGGAGCAGCGCAAAGCAGACCTCGACGCTAAGCGCGATGAGCTGAAAGACCGTCCACCTGCAGCCATTAACTACAATTATGTGAACGGCAAACTCACCTGCCCGCATTGCGCACGAGACTTCATAGCAAAAATTGGCTATAGTAGCCATCTCCGAGCGCATCAACGCCTCTTTGATTAGGAGTTGAAGTGGTCGCCATGGCCGAAATCGGTCGGAAAGATCATCATCATACATCCTCCAAATATGTGCAGTTGGAACAGTCGTTCCTCTGGTTTCGTCACCCGACAAGGCGGCTCGATACCCTTTTCCTCACAGTCGTATCAGTATCATTCCTTCTAAAAACTGCTTTCGTTCAAAAAACCGAAACGGCAAAATACCGCAAAACCGCGCGGTGGGTGTGGGTAATTTTCTTTCATTCAACTTACCCCATCCACACTTTCCCATTTATGGCGCATAAGGCTGGTACGTGAAACCGAGCGGAAAATCGGCTTTTACTAGATTTTCATCAAAATATAATCCGCTTCCAGGCTCTAGTGTGAACAGGACTAGTGATGTTCCAGACTTGTCGTATCGATATCTTCCATACATCTTAACGGCCGATGTGGCGCACTGGTAGTGCAACCGGTGGGTTCGATTCTCGGTGGGGCACACACAATGTTGATATTATCGATTTATGAAATTGTTCCCAGTCTGGTTTGGACATTGCAGGCTGAACCACCTGATTGTCCGAAAAGATGACATTGGCACACTGGTAGTGCGACTGCCTGCTACTCAAAGGTTCCGAGGTCGATTCTCGGTGGAGCAGTCATGTTGATATTTATCACTTTGTAAATTTGTTCCCAATCTGGTTTGGACATTGCAGGCTGAACCACCTGATTGTCCGAAAAGAAAGATGGTTCCGTGCTTCGGAGGGCACGTTAATCCGTTGGTCCCGGTCGCTGTCTATGATTACTTAGACAGCGGTCGTTACACAACGATGTCAGAGGCCTACTTCTTGTAGTAGGCAGTTAAAAAGCTTTGACATCAGGGTTCCTCGGGTCGTTGGACGACTCGTTTTCCCACATGAAAAAGAAGAAAGGAGTCAGATATCGTGATTCCGATTAGTGCCCTATTTTATGAAACCACAGGCTGTAGCCCTGTAGACTTGTAAGTCTAGAGGTGAAGTTCTTAGTGCATTGCGTAGCAGGTTAATATCCCTGGTATCATAATGGCTAACCGTCTACGCAATGAACATCGAATTTCATCTGTAAAATTGTAGCTTGTATTTTGATAATGTCGTGCACTCTACCTTTACTTTTTCTTGACTTTTACCAATTATATATTCTGTGCTTTTAATACAACATGTCCCCCTGAAACGATTAAAAGGATCAAACTAACATAAACAAGGTTAAGCTACTCAGTAAACTGAACAACATTCACTGAAAACCATAAATTTGAAATTCAAAATTTATTAGCACAATAGGAAAAAATATTTTTAGTTTTATCAACTTGAGATTTCATACAATCAGTATCCCATTTTCAAGTTGGGTGTGGGCGGAAGTATATCCCATTTGTATTTCTTTTGTTGTTGTTTCTAAATAGATATACTTGTAAATAAAATTTTATCGATATTTTTTATTATCAGCAGTCACTAGTGAACGAAGGCGTAAGAAGCAATAGATAGGAGTGAGTGTTTCAATTTCACAAAGTCAATAAGTTTAATACCGGACATGAGATTTATCGGACAGCTGTACAAATCTTTCTTAAAGTTAAGAGGATTTGGTTTTATTTTGTGAAAAATATTGTTACATGAATAGAGGTTTTGAAATGAAGTCTTAAGCCGATTAGGTTCGTACTATGTAGGTTTAAAAAAGGATTACTTATACCACGCTTATATCTCTTGCTGGGTAGGTAGAGCGCGAATGGCCGTAAAGTGGACATTTAAGCTAAGATTGGCAAACAATTGAGGGTCATTCAGAACATTGTGTATCACCATAGTCACAGCCTATATAGCCTAATATCTCAATACACATGTACGGTAGGGTAGTAGACAATGAACCAAGCGGCGACAGAGAGCCACCGCAGGTAAACGTAGAATGCGACGATGCAAAACCGTGCAACTCACACATACAAAGCCGCCCGTTACCCCGCGCGTTCCTCTCCAGTCACCGTCGAGCTCGCGACACGGAATCCTGCGCAATTCCTATTTTTGTGTTTTTGTGGATAAAAAGTAAAAAAAAATCAGGTAATTTCTTTTTGTATTACATTATTTCATGAGGTTTTAGCATATTTTGCAGTTATTGTGTAGATTCTTTCGTGTTTAACGCTTCTTTTGGCAATATTTCTATACGAATAGCATGCTTGGTACGCGACCTGCATAACCTAAAATTTTCAAAAGGGGGGTCCGGAAACATAGAGCCATTCTTTTGAAGTTGACTATGAACCGGTTCATTTTATGATTGTTTTCTTTTCTTTTAAAGGCAATAATGTTTTGCCATTAATAATCGATTGTTTTTCCATCAAATATAAGAATTTAAAGTCATTTTATAATTTTTGTCAACAATTATGTTTAATTTGTGCTTTGTCAGTTAGGGACAGCACTGTGAAAATATTGGACTGATTACATTTATAATTAGGTTAGTAGTACGTAGTCACAAATCTTAGAATACGATAAGACATGCCATAATAAACATAATACATTTATTTGTTTGTTTTAATTCATCTAAAATACAATCTTATAGATGAACAATTCATTAGATGGTGCACAGTATACTACATGGTTCTATGTATCCTATCCCCCCGGTTAACTGTTCCCGCATAGGTGGATACAGTGAACCAATTGGCACTTTTTAAAATAAAATGTGATTTTATGATTAAACTTTCTGTTACGATATTTTGATTGCTAAATTGAGTTTCTTAATTAATCTACGAGTCATTTCATGTAAAAAATTTATTTATAGGACTTTTGTTTAAAAAGTTGTGGGCATTTAACAAAAACCCGGTTCATTGTCTACTACCCTACCCTAACCCTCGAGTCCCTCAGTCGCCGCTTACAATACCCACGGGAAAGAAATAGGGTGATGCTATTCTAAACCGGCATCACTAGCTTAAGAAAGTATCCATAGGGTTAACTTTTAATTATGAGCCTTTTTTAGCACTCGGTCACAAGGAATGGAGGCTGTTTGCTATAATCACCACGCTTGACAGATGCATGACAAGTGCAGTACTCGATGTTGTATTCACACGGAACGCTGCTGTCCTTGCATTCCTTGATATTATTTTCTGTAACCTGGTATTATTCTTTATTGCCGTGTGGTGCCGGTTTAAAACAGCTTCTCACAATTTCTGCCCGTGAGTTATCGGAATTGGCAGCAGCATTCCTTGTGAAACACAGCACTGCGCAGCGCCTGCCAAGTGTGGTATGACATACGAGGGAGGCCCATGTCCACAAGTGGACTCTTGTGGCTGTTGATATTGATGAGAGGTTAAAATTTGTATCATTTCCATACTTTTTATTGTCGCTCCTGACTTTTCATAGCCTATGCAAATTGGCTCGGGTACAGATTTCTAATCTCGGTTTACTATTCCGTGTCAGATTTTGAATAGGTTTCAAATAATTTTAAATCAATCTGGTTACTCGCCATGTCTGTATATTTCATTTATGTTTTCTGATCTCGTTAAAGAGTGATGTTTTTCTATGGTAAACTATGCTACTTGTAAAATTTTCATGCGCGGACAGGATTTGAACCTGCGACTTTCGTCTTTACTAGTGACGACGCCTCTTCCATTGGCTCAAAACCACTGCATTATCGTAAAAAAACATTAATAAAACAAACCCTTCGTATTTATTTACCCCAGAACCAAAATGCACAATCAAATGTGAAAGTTAAATTAACTTTGCACTAAGTAATTGTATCAGGCGTTACTTTGCGGAAGTCCATCTTGATTGAATTAGATAGAAAGGTATTTAGCTTCTTCCGCACTTATGATGGCTAGTAATGCAGCTAGTTGAATGCACCACGCGTACGACCGCAAGTTAATGCAAATGCACAAGCGATGCACTTTACTCGCACTACTTCCACCGTTTTATACTCTACACGTGTTTCGCCCCTCCACGGAGCATCATCAGGAGATCTGCGACAGTCGAGTTCCGAGCACTGACTGAGTAACCGTCGTTGTCGGCTCGAGCTTATAAATGCTTTCTCCCCGCCATTGGGTGACGCAATGTACGAGAACCAATCAGAGTGCAGATTGGTCACGTGACTCTCTGCGATTGGTTATTTTGAAAAATACGCAGTAATGGAGAAGAGGAAACATTTACCTGCTCGTTGAAGATAGTTCCAGAACACCCGTGACGTATAATTTCTAATTGTTCCAACACGTTCAGCCTTTGGCCTTTATTACAAGTATGTAGAACTTTATAGGAATGGCTGTCTGTTAAACTATGCCCAGAATCTAGCAAATGTTTTGCGAAATGCGATCTTTCTGGACGTCCATTCCTATAAGCAGAAGTGTGTTCTTTATAACGTGTATTAAAGTTACGACCAGTTTGACCTACGTAAACCCCATTACACACATCGCATGCAAGTTTGTATACGCCCGACTTCTTACCAACCTCAGTCTTTTCTTTGCCGTTGCAAACCGCCCGACGAATGGTGTTATTAGTCCTAAACGCCACATGCACATCGTTGTTCCTCAAAATTCTTGATATCTTTTCAGATATTGGTCCGGCGTACAGTAAACTTGACCGATAGTGATGAACATACTATTTACACAATTGCAGTTGCAAACGGGTACGACCGGCGAATGGTGGACGGGTTAATCAGGAAAAAGATAAATCAGCAGGTTTCTAGCCGTTTATATTCAGCGCCACAGGAACGCGATGTTCATCACTATCGGTCAAGTTTACTGTACGCCGGACCAATATCTGAAAAGATATCAAGAATTTTGAGGAACAACGATGTTCATGTGGCGTTTAGGACTAATAACACCATTCGTCGGGCGGTTTGCAACGGCAAAGAAAAGACTGAGGTTGGTAAGAAGTCGGGCGTATACAAACTTGCATGCGATGTGTGTAATGGGGTTTACGTAGGTCAAACTGGTCGTAACTTTAATACACGTTATAAAGAACACACTTCTGCTTATAGGAATGGACGTCCAGAAAGATCGCATTTCGCAAAACATTTGCTAGATTCTGGGCATAGTTTAACAGACAGCCATTCCTATAAAGTTCTGCATACTTGTAATAAAGGCCAAAGGCTGAACGTGTTGGAACAATTAGAAATCATACGTCACGGGTGTACTGGAACTATCTTCAACGAGCAGGTAAATGTTTCCTCTTCTCCATTACTGCGTATTTTTCAAAATAACCAATCGCAGAGAGTCACCTGACCAATCTGCACTCTGATTGGTTCTCGTACATTGCGTCACCCAATGGCGGGGAGAAAGCATTTATAAGCTCGAGCCGACAACGACGGTTACTCAGTCAGTGCTCGGAACTCGACTGTCGAAGATCTCCTGATGATGCTCCGTGGAGGGGCGAAACACGTGTAGAGTGTAAAACGGTGGAAGTAGTGCGAGTAAAGTGCATCGCTTGTGCATTTGCATTAACTTGCGGTCGTACGCGTGGTGCATTCAACTAGCTGCATTACTAGCCATCATAAGTGCGGAAGAAGCTAAATACCTTTCTGTCTAATTCAATTAACTTTGCACTGTTCGAAGCCTAAAAACTGTTTGTGAATCAACACTGAAACATGTTTTGCGAATCACATGCATAGTTTTACATTCGCAATTTTTTGTTTACTTCCTAACAAAATTCCACAATGCGCTATTTACTGATTGAATTTCAATTAAAAAAGAAACACTTCACAATTTCAGTTTAATTGAATCGAGGTATCCACGGATTTTTGTGCCAAATCGGAAAAGTTTAATTAATATAAGTTCAGTGAGTGAAAAATCACAGGTTTTTCCGCCATGTTTTTAGTATTGCACATATCACGCCTATAATCCCTTGCGGGGTAGGCAGAGCGTAAACGGTCGAGTGTAAAAATCGGTTCGGACGTAGGTTTTCTATAGAAATGGCAAAACTGTTTTACGATTTGTTGTTATAGCGTCAACGGAAATAATAAAGTGTCTAACTGTTTATAAGATTGATTGATTGATTAAAAATTTATTTGCAACTAAACCACACACACACACAAAATGTTACAATATTGTTACAGACAGAAGAAATAAGACATAGCTAGATTTGTGTACCTAAGTTTAATATTGGAATGTTGTGCTTTATATTTTTATTTTTATTTTTGTATGTATTTATAATGGAAAATAAATGATTTCTATTTGTAGATGACAGACAGGCAGCCGAGTTGTAGAAATAGGGTCCCGTTTTGACCTTTTGGGTACGAAACCAAAAATCGAGCAGGTTTCGAACTCGTGACTTTCGGCGAAGATACGTGTCGACGCTCTACGTTGTGTGTCATAATGGGTCTATCTGCGGTATCTCACTGCAGGCTGATAGCCTGCCTCTTTATCTTCCGTCCTTTCATATACCAAACTTTGGAGATGGGTACGAATCGAAATTACTGGTATTAATTATACTTTCTTGTCTGTGACATTGGCTTAGAATAGCACCTCATTTCTTTCCCGTGTGTGTCTCGGGACTCTAGGGTTACACGTGTGTTTTAGGTGATGGGCAGCCAACCTGCCACTAAAGCGATACACAATATTCTGAATAAATCTTAATGTTTGTTTCACAGCCTTTTTTGCTCTACCAACCCCGAAAGAGATATAGGCGTGATATATTTCTGTATTTTGTAAAATTAACAAAGAAAATAGAAGTTGTAGGTATATGAATAAATCAAATTAGGTACTCTAAAAACCACCAATAATGTAACAATGTCCTACATACCCCAAAACTAATCTGCTACAACCACACTGGCCCCATACAAACATAATTTACATATTCCATAATGGCTGCGGTGCACGGCATATTATAATTAAATTAATAATCACTAAGTGACAACCCTGCCCATGGTTAATTGTTTAAATACAGGTTACCGAGCTGGGTAGGCAAATCCCACATTGTAATGGACTGCCGGATGCGTCTGTCAAACGCCTTGGTTAAATCGCATGCGTTACAGTGTGCCATAGTAACTGTTTATTGTACAGGTATTCAAAATTTCCATTGGTGTGACAAACGGATATGTCAAAAATATATCCGTCGGTCCGACAGAGGGAGAACCACCTTAGAAATTTAAATGATATCCTCATCCATAAAGTTTTTAATGGTTTTCTACACCAACAGTAATTATTTAGAAAAAAGTTTTGACAACACAGTACAAAACCAATTAAAACGGGATATTGTATGAATCTACGATAATTATGACCTCACTATAATTGTAAACAATGGCGTCAAAATGACATCTTTTAAAAATATTTTCCTTTTTATTAACAATAAATCCCTCGTTTTTGGATAACAATAAATAATAGTAATATTTGTGGACAATAATTTTAAACAATCATGATTCGCATTTTATTTACTATCCATGCAAGAAGCGAGTTGGCCTTCTTTATTCCGTATCTGTCCGCTACTAGCGGTTCAACATAGAAAAATACAAATACTCTGACCCATATTTGCGAACCTACGATATAATAGCATCCAAACAAACTAAAATCTCATAACCATTCCGCGATTTTTTTAAATACAATTTCTGTACACCACAAAAAATAATATCAAACATCGTCTTGCCGGGGTCCGGTCCGTCTTGCTTTGAAATAGGCCTCATTAAACACAAAAAGTGTTTTTCAATTCTTCATCTGTTTTGATTCATTCACGTTAGCTGTTTGAAAACATCCAACCTGTTTTCCCGTCTTCATGTCACCCGTTTCTCCATAGAGACCCACCCTCCTTTCCAAGTCCCCAACCATACGTCGCTTCGACTATTTACCACAATTTACGACCAGTGCGGAGGGCCGATAGCAACTAGTGTGCGTTGGCCCTTATTTATGTGCAGGGGAAAGGTTCGAAACTCAGAGCAAATATTTTAAGAGAGATCTCTACGAATAATTAGAATGAAGCCTTGAAAATCTCGTCGCAATTAGACTTTAATCTATATTTATTAACGGGAATAGAAATAGACCTTTCCAAATGCGTGCCTCTGAATAGGATTATCCATCGTTATCTTTATCTGTCGTAATGGACACTGCGTCCACGATCAATCCGTTGAACCTTGGTGTCAGAGTTTCCATAATCATACCAGCTACCTACGCTATCACAACAAAATACACTTAAACCTAACTCACTTACCTAAGCACCTAAGTACCTTTTAAAACTGCCAATATCAAAATTGTTTTGTTGTTGTTGTGTTGTTGTGTAGTTATTGTTTTTTTTTGTGAATTTATTAGTATAATAAATATTGCTTCAATTTTGTTGCTTCAAGGTTCTTTTTCAAATATTCTTTTTCTCTAAGGTTGGTAATTGGTATGTTTTCCTCGGACTTGTAGACGTAAATATAAGTGTAAATAAACCAAGAGTTTGCAGAACCGGGATTGTTTTTTTTCTTTATCGAATTTTTAGACGTAAATGTTACGTGTTCAAACAAACCGTTTTTTTTTCGGTATGAGTTTTTTGTAATATTACAAATTGAATTGAAACTCACAGGTAGAAGTGGGCCTTTGAGGCCACTTTTCAAATTTTCAATCAGCAAACTGAAGTTTGTTCGTGTACTTTTAAATAAGTAATTAGTTTCAATAACACTTAAACTGCATGCAGTATTTTTACTATGCTCTAACTATGATGCGGAAAGTTTACTCACAAAATATTAAAATAAATTATAATTTTCAAAGAGTTTTCGTCGAAGTTTTCATAATAGTGGCCTGAGTACACATTTAAATTAGTGCGACTGAACTTTCCGCAAGCAGGTAGGTAACAACCCTTGTCATAAAAGATCCAGTGTAATCTCATACCTACAGGTAGAATTATTTTATACCATACAAAAATAGCCGACTTGTCGTTTTTTAAAGTTTGTTACAGTTGTGGTTTTAGATTGGAACATTATATTACTAGTTTTTCAAATTATTCTATGAAAATTGCTATGTCGTTATTACAGCCGACAAATCGAGTATGAAATAAAATAAATAAATCAATGGCTATACACAATATTCCAAATGCTTCAAATGTTTGTCAGACGTGGCGTAAATATTCGTTTTTTTACAGCCGTTTACACTCTGCCTAGCCCGTAAGGGATTATAGGCGTGATATATATGTATGTATGTTTTGGGGTGGTATGGGATCTACCTCCTAGCGGTCCACCCCGGGCAACGGCAACACAGGCTTGCCTGTGGGTGGATAAGTCCGGCTGAACGATCCCACCAAGCGGTGGAAGGCTCCGTAAGGAGCCGCCTGGCTCGCGACCACCATCCCACCGAAGTCTGGCGCCAAGTAGCTTACTGCGTTCCGTCAGTGTGTGGGAGTGCCAGTGCCTTAACAGGCTTCTTCTGGGTGAGCTCGCTCCATCTTAGACTCTGTCTCTGTCCTATGACCTAGACTAGAGTCAAGAGCAAACCCATCATTAATAAAAATAAAAAAAAAATGTATGTAATAAATCAATAAATATACTGGACATTTTACACAGCGCCATCTAGCCCCAAACTAAGCAAAGCTTGTACTATAGGAACTAGATAGCTGGTATTTATACTTTTATCAATGCTTATTATAGTTTTTTTTGATGTAAATAAATACATATTATTCATAGAAACACCCAGACTTATCACAAATATCTGAAAATCACGAACAAATATCTGTGTCTTGTGAGGATTGGACCCCATGACCCTCGGCGTAGCAGGTAGGGGTACTATCCGCTACGCCATTGGCCCAGTCGACTATTCAGCTGACTACTCGAATCGCCAACTACTGGCCGACGGTAAAAATGTAGGTACATCTTTATTATTATTTATTATTTAATGGTGGCAGAGCCACTGGCGCCACAACTCTATTGTAGAGTCGTATTTTGCCATCTAAGTAAGGTTAGTTTTGTGGGTTAAAAGTCGTAGTCGTAAGTCAGTAAGGTATGTGGCATTACGCCGAGGGAGAGTCCACAACACAGAGAACCTAGTCTTAAGACTAGGGGCTGTGTTGCGCAGTTTGTGTAGCAACAGAAAACTGATAGTAAAATTTTCTGCTCCACGTGGTGATCCGCTCGTCACTATTACACAATGTCAGATATATGCCTTAATTACAATTTCCTATTTAATGTTCAGTTTAAGAATAGTTTGTTGCTTAAAACACTATCAGATTTATTCACCAAACACTCAAATAAACAAGAAAAATTAAATTATAACCAAATCACATCCGCCATTACGGAAAAGCAACGAACGACAGGTACATCTTTAGTTAATACGTTTTCTTTCGGCACAAAGCTTTTTATGACAAAACGTGTTTTTCGTCAAACAATATCCCCCTGATGTATTCTTCCAATATATATCGAGTCTAAACTATGCGTAGCTTTTACCTCAACTGTCTACGCCGGATACGGTACCCGAATCGGTTGAATAAATTTTCGGTGGGTTGAGTAACCTTATATATACATATATCATGCCTTTATCCCTCCCCTCTTGGATCACAAGCAAAGTGGACGTGTTCAAAACCTTTTTGGAAATTTATATAAAGTTATTTCAAAATATTTTGTTAAATTAAATCCAGTTAAATCAGTAGCTGTACCAGGCGATCAGAAACTCGAGGAGCTAGGGTGAGCGTAGACCTTAACTGTACACCACTAGTGAGTGAGAGGGGCTACTGTGTGACAGGGATAGATACGCATTCTCAGTCTCTTCGTCACACTAGTTAAGTCATTGCGTGCGTCAGCGCCTATCACCGTCACCTAGAAGTTCACGTAATTACTTCCTGGATTACGCACCTACCCACTACTACAACGAGCGAAAACTACCGACCGCCCGCAATTATTTAGGCCTACAACTGCTGCGAATAAAAATAAGTCATGGCACCTATTCGTACACCACCTAAAGGGTCAAAACCCGATCTAAATAAGAGTCTTAGTAGCTCGGACCCACTATTGCACAACAAGAATTCCGAAAAAGACCCATCACGAGGATACAAACGGACATTTGAAGACGTTACTACCGACACAATATTAACAGAAATAAGCAAGAGATTCGACAGTTTTGAAGATAAACAAACAGCAAAATTCGACAGTATGAACAAGACTTTGAAAAACATCCTCGAACAAAATCAAGGTATCCAAAAATGTATCCAATTTTTATCAGACCAATACGACCTACTTACCGCAAATCAGGAGAAATGTGAGCTCGAAAATCTTGCACTCAAACAACGTGTCATGACACTTGAAAATAAAATCGACCTTATAGAAAGAAACAACCGTGCCTCCATGATTGAACTGAAAAATATACCTAAAATCGAGTCTGAAAAAAAGAGCGACCTTTGCGAAATAATACAAAATCTCGGAAAGATCGTGAAACAACCCGTACAAATAACCGAAATCAAAGATATTTACAGGATTAAGTCTAAGACATCCGATGACACGATCGTGGTTAACTTTACATCTACTGATATGAAAGAAAACATCATCAAATCTACAAAAGTCTTTAACAAGGAGAATAAAAATGCGAAGCTGAATTCCGTTCACTTGAACATACCTGGGCCCTCGAAGCCAATTTACGTCGCAGAATCATTGACAACTAAAGGACAGCATCTGTACTATCTAGCACGCAAACTAGCTAAAACTGAAAACTTTGACAGCTGCTGGACTTCCTACGGCAAAATCTACGTCAAAAAAAGTGCTAATTTGCCTTCAACGCGTATAAACACAGAAGAAGACTTGGCTAAGCTGAAGACCTACTTAATTTGACTAGTACAATTTGTTTTATTAGCAAAAATGGCTAGCTTTCAGTTTTTCTATAATTTTGTCATTTTTGTATTAATTTATACTTTTTCCATAGGTATCACAATTTTTTTGTTAATTAACTACACACACAAAACTACTCACTTAGACACTACTACACACATCTCACCTTATAGCTATATATTCACGTTAGGTTTTCAATCATTGCAACTTAATTATATTAATTTTATTTTTCCCATAATAAACAACAACATTTACCTGGTATCTTATTTACCTACCGTTGTGATAACTACAGCTGCAACGAGTAATCTTCTTAGCTGGTACATTCGACAGTAACGTAAACAACTTATCAACCGATTTGGACATTGTATCAGTGGCTGAATCCTCTTACTGTATGATGGATGATTGTAAACACTTGTCGGTTACACATAAGAAGTCCCTTAAAATAATTAACCAAAACATTCGCAGCATAAACAAAAACATAACAGGCCTGCATACCTTACTAGCGAGATCTAATACAGTATGGGATATGATTGTACTTACTGAATGCTGGTTACTTAATTCCCCACCTATTCCAATCCTGGACACTTACATGTGCACTTCCACGACGTCACACAAGACACAGAACGAGGGAGTTGTTGTTTACTGTTCTAAGAAACTTAATACCACAGTGATCGAGTATAATCTAACCGACGCGAACTGTCTAATATCAACAATAAGTAAAGACACTGTTATCATATCTATTTATCGCCCCCCAGCCGAGAAAGATGTCACCGCATTTCTTACGTCTCTAAACGAGCTACTCGCGAAATATGCCTATGTTTCAAACTTAATCTTGACTGGGGACATAAATCTTAATATTGCACCCGACAGCACAGACGACCGCTCGGCAGATTACTTAAATCTGACTGCATTTCACGGCATGCTGCCGGCGCATTCTCTTTACACGCGTAATAATAAAACCTGTTTAGATCACTTTTTAGTGAAAACCAAAAACCCCTCCTTCTGTTATGTCGCGCACACGTCCCTCACTGACCACGACAGTGTTTTGCTATTTCTGTACACTACCTGTAAGAAATATACTAAAAAAACAAGAACTATAAATAGTATTAACTACGATCAACTAGAAATAGATATTAACAAGCTGGATTTAAGTATTTTATACACGATGAATGACGTCAATCAAGCCGCTGATTATCTCATAAGTTCACTTTGTAGTTTAATTAAATCCAACACAAGTTTGAAAGTAGTACCTAACCGTAAGAAGTTATTAAAACCCTGGATCACACCTGGGCTTCTCAAGTGTATGAAAAACCGCGACAACTTACACAGAAAGCTAAAAAAGTCACCAAATAACGAGACTCTTAAATTAACCTATAAAAGATATAGAAATTTTTGTAATCGCTTATTAAAAAAGGTAAAAATTGAATTTGATAGATCTGAAATTAACAAAGCTGGTAAAAACAACAAAAAAATATGGGAAACTGTAAAGACTATCACACACACTACAAAACAAACAACACAAGCCATCGATCTTATAACACCCTCTTCTCCTAGGCAATCGGTCAACAATGTTAATGCATTTTTTGCGAATGTGGGCCGATCGCTTGCTGAAAGAATTGTACCAACTTCGCCGTCTGGTAAAATTTCACCGCAAATGTCACCCCCAAATAGCTTTGTCCTCCTGGAAACAGATGAAATGGAAATCGAATCACTCATCATGAATCTTAGAAGTGATTGTAGTGTTGGACTTGATGGTATATCTGGAACGTTCCTGAAAAGATTTAAAAATCAATTAGTTCCACCCATAACGTTTATCTGTAACCTTGCCTTTAGAACTGGCATTTTCCCGGACGCATTTAAAATTGCTCAGGTTCACCCCATACACAAGAGTGGGAGCAAAGACTGTGTTAACAACTACAGGCCAATCTCAATTTTACCTACATTGTCTAAAATATTGGAAAGACTGTTAAATAAAAGATTATCCAAATATTTGGAAAAAAATAACATTTTGTCACCGTCACAGTACGGTTTCCGTTCAAGTATATCTACCAATGACGCAGTAAGAGATCTTACCAATTTAGTAGTATCCAAACTAGACAAAAAACAAAAGGTTTTGGGCTTATTCCTTGATTTAGCCAAGGCCTTTGATACGGTCTCGGTTCCCTCTCTAGTGTCCAAGTTGGAGGAAATAGGTGTAAGGGACTTGCAGTTGTCACTTTTTGAGAGCTACCTTACAAACCGTCGACAGCTTGTAAAAATAGACGACTGGATGAGTGAAGAGCTTCCTATAAACTACGGTGTGCCACAAGGTGGTATTCTTGGACCAACTCTGTTCCTGTTGTACATAAACGGACTCTGCAATCTCATTATTCCCCAAGCAAAGATTTTCACATACGCTGATGATACAGCCATTATTTTCTATGCTGATTCATGGAGTAATGTCTTTCAATTAGCACAATCTGGTTTTAATACAGTAGCTACCTGGCTTAATAATAATGTGCTTACACTGAATGTTGACAAGACACAATATATAACATTTTCTATGAGATCACATACACAACCATGCTCAAACTACGCTATTAAAGCTCACACATGTAGACTTAATATATCCGAGAGTTGCAATTGTACTAACCTAAAAAAAGCAGAGTGTATAAAGTACCTGGGTGTTTACATCGACCACACACTGTCTTTTACAACGCACATAGACACTGTAAGCTCCAGACTGAGAAAACTTATGTTCATATTTAAAAGGCTTCGGCACATTGTGACTCGCAAACTTATAAGGACTATCTATCTTGCACTCTGCCAGTCTATAGTTTCATATTGCGTTTCCGCATGGGGAGGTATAGCCAAAGGTAACCTTCTGAAACTAGAACGTGCTCAACGAGCAGTGTTGAAAGTGGGTTGGGGATTACCTTTTTTACATCCTACTACTGACCTGTATAACACCTGCCAAGTTTTGTCGGTCCGTAAACTTTTCATCCTACACACTATAATCACAACACACAAATCCCTTTCGTACGACCCTGGCTCAACACAAAATAAACGTAGAAAAAATTTAGTTTGTAAATCTAATCCAGTTCGCACTTCATTCGCTCAAAACCACTTCTTTTTCCTGAGCAGTTTCCTGTATAATAAAATTAACTCAATAGTTCAAATTTACCACTCTAACACAGTCGAATGCAAATCAGTACTGACGAAATGGTTAAAAGATTTAGATTATGTTGACACAGAAAGGCTTTTTCACATAATTTCTTAATACCCTACGTCAAACAAACACCCGTAAAACACACGGCAATGCAAGACAAACACACACACACACACACACGCGCGCACTTACACACACATACACACACACACACACACACACACATACACACACACACACATACACACACACACACATTCACACACACATTCAAACCTAGGCACCCAATTGGTTTACTTTTTTATATGTTTTTATTCTTTATTTTAGTTGTAAGCTGAATATATACATAAAAACAGTTGTACATAGTGAATAATGAGTAAATTTTGAGACTGAAAGTAAAAATCCATAGAGGGTGAGAGCCTGGTGATTTGTAATACAGGTCCCTCCTAGTACGAACTCCAGTCTCTCACAAAGTTACATTAAGTTTTACATACTCAAAATTGTTAAGTATAAGTTAAAACTCTGTAACATTGTGTTGAGAAAAATAAAGCTTTTTATTATTATTTATTATTATTATCCCTTGTGGGAAAGGCAAAGCGTGAATGGCCGTATAAATGTATTCTAAAAACATATGAAATGAAATGATAATAACTATATTCAGTGTAGGATAGTACTATCACTTATTGTTGTCATGCACCATCATTGTAAAAAAAGGTAATTTGTAAGTATAACATAACTAGCGGCCCGTCCCGGCTTCGCACGGGTGGACAATTATTTTTAACATAAATGCACTTTAAATTTTACACCCTTTTTCACATTGGAGGTTTTTTATTATATATTTTTTATCCTAACCTACAGCTACTATTATATACACTTAGGTATTTATTATCTCAAAATATTTTTTAGAGTTCAGTACCCAAAGGGTAATAACGAAAACCCTATTACTGAGGCTCGGCTGTCTGTCTGTCCGTCCGTCCTACAGTTACGAAGCTGTATCTCCTGAACCGTTAAACCTAGACAGTTGTAATTTTTACAGATATAGCAAATGCGTCTGTCAAGTCATTTGACAGACGTATACGGGATTTCTAAACGGCAATCGGGAATTACAAATACCTTAGCCGTATTTGTAATTCCCAAATTCTTTTCGTTTGATAGAAACATGCGTTACGGTGCGTTAAAAATACGCAGCGACGGATGACAAGTCAAAGAAGCGCCCTAATTATGCAATAAACGTTTCATCTATGTATCTATCATTTAAAAAATGGCACTGTGGTCAAATCACACAAAGCCTAAAAGGGGCCACACGCCGGAAGGCCGGAAGGCGCAGCGTGTGACAATTTCCTGCCAGCCGGACAGGCGATCTGATATACACTGCAGGAAGCTATTAGTGGGGCTAGTGAATTGGGATTCGGCGGCCTTAATGATCAAATGGACGTTCTATTACCGTCATGAGTACACGGCCATTTGTCAACAATACAATACTTATACAAATCTTGGACATTTCACACAGCACCATGTAGCCCTAAACTAAGCAAAGCTTGTACTTTGGGAACTAGACAGCTGATTTAATACATAAATACTTTATTCTGAAAATAAATACATTTAAAACACACAGACTTAACACAAATATTTAATAATAATAATAATAATAATAATAATTTATTTGCACGAATACAGTAATAATTAAGATGTTACAATAGTTGTGAATGTTCTTGTATCCAACCTGTTTATACAGGTATGCAAATTTTACAATGTCAATTTATAATCTAAAAATTCTTTTACAGTATAAAAACATTTTTCTAATAACCAATTTGTCAATTTTTCTTAAATACTACAATGTTATCTAGTTTCTTTAAATCGTCAGGTAGTTTATTAAATATTACTATACACATGTGAAATACATTGTTTTTATATATATAAGTACGTCCGCGGGGCTGATAAAGATCGTTTAAGTATTTTGATCTTAATTGTCTACTCTGAGTTTCCGAGAGCTTTCGAAAGTACATCGGGTAGGTACAGTTTTACAAAGTAACATAAATTTCGTATGTAGAGACAAGCCAGAGGGAGTACTTTTAGTTTTTGAAAAAGGGGTTTGCAGCTATCCAAATACCAGGCGTTACAAACAGCACGCACACACCTCTTTTGAAGAATGAAAGCCCTCTCTACGTCTACCGAATTTCCCCATAGTATCAAACCATAATTCAGAATCGACGCCACGCAGCCATGATATGCTGTTAAGGCTGCTTTTAAAAGTAACTAACAAATACTTATGCTGTGTGGGGATCAAATCCACGACCCTTGGCGTAGCAGGCAGCGGTACTGTCCACTACGCCATCGGGCCAGTCAATATCTAGGTATGTGTGTTTGATAGGATAGGAGTGTCTACTTAAATATTGCTAACGGAAGCAGCCAAGACACGCTAAACGGCATCACAATATATTTACTTACTTTGCCGCTAGCAAGTACCACCATCGTGTAGAAGTTAGAAAATCGCAATTTCCTTTCGTCTGACAGACGCATGCGTTACCGTGCGTTAAAAAAACGCAGCGACGGACGATAAGTGAGAGAACTGCCGAAAGAAAATCCTAAAATCAATTGAAAAAGGGCAGAGTAATTAAAATCGCATTCTGATGACGTCCTGCTGATAGATCAGATTAAAGAATGAACTTAGCGTTTTTGGGAAAATTCGGCGTTCGGTACCACCCTGTATAGTTATAATGAAAGCTTCAGGATCCTTTTTATCATACCTTCACGAAAAAAGCACCTTTAGCTAACATGTTCACGGGAGACAAAACAAACCAAACAAACTCCACTCCATACTTTATTCCACGATGAATTCACTTAACTCTGGAATGAAGAAAACTTGTTCATCCGCACGTGCCTTGGAATGTTAAACTTATTTGGTATTCTGAGAAGCCACAGACTATTAACCAAAAGAAACCGCTACTGTGAGGAAAGCTGCCTGCTGGGTTAAAATATTATCGCCCCTTTTTTGCATGTAGGAATCGTAATCCTTATTCTTATCTTTACTAATATTATACCTCTAAAACTGAGAGTTTGTGTGTGTATGTATGTTTGTTACCTCTTCACGCTCAAAAAAATGACCAAAACTGTCACACTACCAGGCCATTGACACAAAACTGAAACTTTTCATTTCATGTAGCAGAGCCGCAGTTGTTCTTTACTGATGGCTGGTACACGAGATTTGAGATTCACTTAAACATTAAACCCATAACTTGAATTTACCTATATTTTCTGGTTCAAAAGACGTTTCCAAATTTCATCATCATTATAATGTTGATACTTTATAAGGTATACATACGTACGGAATAACGTCATGACAGTGTGAACAGCAAAAAAAATATTAATCAATGAATTAGGTAGTCGTATACATAATTACGAAAAGAGGATTGCATCTTTTTTGAACCTTTATAATTCTTGCTGAGTTAAAACACGCCGTTGTCACGAGACAAATGCGGGAATTTCTTAAGTACCGTCTTGAAACATCTTCAAAGTATGGGCCGTATTCCACTAATTGTAACGTGTCTCAGTTTTTTTCAATAGAGTGTCAGTAGGATGGTTTTGGACGTTTTCTAACAGTTTGAAGTAAAAAAATAACACAGCGATAATAGAATAAGAGTTAAGTGTCCATGTCATTACAATGGTTTAAAAGGGGAAAACATGATGTCAAAGTTTTGGCGCGCCAGTCGCCATACAAGTAAGTATATTTTAATTATCATACATATTATAAAAAATACCGTTAATCAAATATACACAGCTGATTTCCGAATTTATAATGGCAAAGGGAATCCCGTAAATCAAATATACAGAATGTTTTCCGATAAAATCATTGAACTACAATTCGAAATCGATAGCTATTGTGTCCAATATAAAGTACAAACAACTTTTATTTGTTTCAGCGTTCAAATAATCTATCTTTTCCATCAACAGAACTGGAACAAGACGGATTGTGATTTATCGAAACCATCGATAAAGCTTTATCGAAAATACTTTTAGCCACAAATAGACCCGACTCTTTAAGATTTATTTGTTGTAAAACTAAAGACCAAAGAATAAGAATTATTACTAGATGGAGTCTTTATTTTAAATATAGAAAGATAGCTAATAACGCCTTTGCGGGATACCTATCAGAGCATTGCCGCCCGTTTTAATAGTTATTATTGTCTGTCACGTTTGATAAATAGTTGCAGGTATTTTCAGAAATTGTATGATTACTGTAATCACAGGTTTGCCAATACACATGATAGCCTCTTATGACACCCGAAGGAACTTTCAAAGGTAAAGGGGTGACGATTTTTAAAGCAGAATAATCCACAATAGATAACATCATGACTTGAACCTCTAGAAAATATTTTTTATAGAATTTCACTTACTATTTTTGTGAACACAATAATCATAATGATTTATTTGTTAAATATTAACATGTCATTTGAGAACAGGGAAAAATAATAGGTCGATGATAAAATCGTAATGTTTTGTACTCTCTTTTGGAAAATAAACATAGTTTCACAATTCTCAGAAATACATATTCTGTTTATTAGAGTGTGAGGCACTTCTTTCGAGTAGTTTATGATTTGCTTCACTTTCTATTTGCAAAGGCTCTCTCTTCTATTCTTAACCTTCATTTTACAAAATCGAATCCCCTGTCAAACTGTCTTTTATTTTGATAAGGATAGAAGGTGACTTGAAACAAAAGTGTTCTTCAGTTGATATCGGATAAAATCTTTATGGTCAAACCTTTATCAAAATAGTCAATACGCGGCTGCAGCATTTGAGTTCCGTACCCAAAGGGTCAGAACAGGACTCTATTACTTAGTAAAATCTTCGATAAAGACATCTTCTTTATTAATGACATCCATTTCTTCTTCTTCTTTTCGTGTCTAGCCCCGGTGTCAGAGCTTTTAAATCGCCAACTACTACTAGTAGGCCTCTAAAGTGGTCGTATATCGACCGCCGTCGTCTAAGTAATCATAGACAGCAACCATTTCTTGACAGGTTGTGACCCTTGACCTGTCCAAGATCATGAGCTGTAGTGCTAAAACGTGCTTAAAAACCCAAAGCAACAACATCAAACATCTTGCACCTTGATGATACAAGTTGTATGAAAGTGACTATTCATCCACTTTCTTTGTCAAAGATATATTTAAAAAAAAATACTTTCGTTATTGTTTGGCAATTAACACCATGAGAATCAGCTCTTCTAATTTTATTTACTTAGATTTATTTTGTGTGTCTTTAGAGAGTGATTTTGAGTGTCAGATTGTAGTTTTGATATTTTTATCCATCTATTTATAAACTTTACGTATTTCTTACATTGTATGATACACTTAAACCACAAAATTAAAGTTTATCTGTGTGCACATTCCTCTCATGAAACTTAAAAACTAATACCTACATAAACTACTAGATTTCGGTCTATCCAGACTCAAAGGTGGGATCACACTTGATAACCGTTGCGGCGTATTTTTAGCGCATTCGTAACGTATGCGTCCGTCAGACAAAATAAAATTGCAAATGCCGATCTTACTCACATGTCATTTGCATTATTTGACAGACGCATCCGTCAAGGCACTGTTAACTCACCGTCGCCGTATTTGTATGTAGATCGAAAATTACGGTAACCTTTCATCTGACAGACGCATGCGTTACGGATGCGCCAATAATAAGCAGCAAACTAACCTAACCCATACTAGTTATTATTCTGTGCCTAACCTAACTATAGTGACAGTATCTAGTTTGTTGGTAATAGATTACTAACGATCTTATTCTGAATCTTCTTCAAAGTCAGACAAAGCAATAATGCTAATGTAACTTACATATATCATCTAGCGCACACAATTACATCCCTACAACAATGAAATGCCCTGTGACCCAAAACCCAATAATTAATACTCAGATTAAACCTATTTACCAACCCTTTATGTTGTTCTCTTCAACCCTTTTGCAAGTAAGAGGGCTCTTAAACCCAGTTTACATATACAGGATGTAACACCAAATACTAGGTGAGACCTTGGGATGTTGACCCGGAAGCCCCGGTAACAATATCCGGTACAGACAAAGATGTAGTTTTGATGTGTCAAATTCAATTTCACCATCTGCCGAAACGAACTCAGCTCGGCACGGGTGAAAATAGACTGAGTCATTCAAAATGCCTGGAGCCTTGTTGTGCTAATAGAAACCGTCTCAAAAGCGTCTCAATTGAGGGTCAGGGGATGATATTGGCCGTTTCGTATTCCGCTAACGGTTTGAAATAAAGAAAATCACAATGGCAATAAAATGACGAGTATCGATGACTTAATAGAAGAGAATTGGGGCCCTGTTCTTAATCATTTTCATAGCAAACTGAATACTGGCTTGTTTAGGAAACGTAGACAGATTCTTTTCTACATAACTATAGCAAAGCAATCCGTCTTGCCACGAAAATGACTATCTCAATACAAGCTACCGAATGACTTGAAATTGGTAAGAGTACCCCCTATTAAAAAATCTTGACTTCAATTTAAAACTAATATAGTTTACTGGTAGTGGTGGCGTAATATGATATGCCGTGTGATTAATCTAGCCAGCCCCGAGGCAGTGCCTTTATTTTAATTTACTTAACCCGCCTGAGCCGATTTTCGAACAGGACAATAAACTGAAAATTGTGTTTACAAATACAAATTTCTCTGACGTCAATAAGTGATAGTACTACGAGTATCCTACATTGGATAAAGTTAATATCATTTCATCTATTTGATTGTCTTTAAATGTACTCTAAGTGATTTTTTAAGAGTACAATCTGTACATAAGAGCACACTCCATCCAATATATCATAATAAATTAGAACTACCCTTCTCAAAGTCTTTTTAAGTTCTTGGGTAGACCAATGTTTGTCTAGGCTAGAATTTGCATGAAATTAGATTGTGCAGTCTAGTTCCTATAAAGTATTTTGGATTGCTGTAAGGTGCGTCACACTAAGTAACAATTTGACAGTAAACACTTTTATTTAACATAAAAAAATATGTTAGATATTGCATGAAGTCAGCTATTATATGATGCGTCCAAACTATCATTGTACACTCATCATCAAAACTATGGCGACTCCCACAATATGACAACTGACGGATGCATCTGTCAAATGGCTTGGTCAAATTGCAGCGTCACAATGTGCCAGGTTATGAGTTTTTGGGTATGGGTATTTGAAATTGTTTTGCCTCTGAGAGACGGATGCGTCAAAATACGTCTGTCAGTCCATCATAGCGATAGAATTGCCTTGAATTTGTTTACTGCCGGACATAGATATATCTTCAATTGCACGCCACTGAGCACCAACTTCGGTTAGCCTCACCCAGTTTTTTCAGCCATACTGTGGAAATCTTCGCTCCACATTTTATATGATTTAATAACCATTCCGCTTTGACAGTTATTCATAATCCCGGAAATCTTTCTGCTTGATTTCATTCAACTTTTACAAAGATGATCCGTTTTAACGCGCCATTTCATATATCAAGCTACTCCAAATAAAGGTGCGTTTCGCTTGAAATGAAATTGGGCTAGATTATACATCATATTATTCGAGGATCCCATTGTGTAAAAGCATTGTAAAAAATATTTGAATGTTGAATAGGATAAAATGCTTTGTTGTCTGCTCATAACCTTTCAGAGATTTCAGTCAAAGGTGAGTGTTCTCAAAAGATAAAAAGAAGAGGTTTAACATTAAAAGAAAAATATCTGGGAGTCGTGTCACGGAACTATAATTTACAAAATCGAAGGCATACGTACAAGTTGGTCTCTGCAGATTTGAAATTAACCATAGAAAATTCGGGAAACACACGAAACCCAAGTTTTAAAAAAGTTCATGAATCCGTATGGTAGTAGCTAAATATACTGCCTGCCCTAGCTTGCTGCTAGCTACTTAGGTATCCCGAAAAAGTTGACTTAGAGCTTTTGACCTTGTTTGAATATCTGTCGACCATGATCAACAGTATGGTGGCGGTAAATCTATAATAGCTATAGTAAGCCAAATCCTTTTGCAACATGATTTTGTGCAAGTACACAATATGCTGCACTGACGAAGAGCAGGGAGAGGTAGACTGAAATGAATAAATAAAAATGATAAATACGATTCTCCCCTGAAACTTCCAGTCATCCCTCTATCCGTTTCCTTCACGCACCATCTGGCCACGACCAGACGAAAGATACATAATAATGAGTGCTTACGAATACAAAATAAGGAGGCTGTTAGTTTATTAGCCGAAGATTTTCTTTCCTGCATGCCACAGTAGATGAATATCCATTAGGGATAACGTTTTTCTTTGCTTACGTGCCTCTTTACGACAATACAAAATTGAAAATAAAAAAGTGTGAAAAATTACTTTACAATGACGTCAATAAGTGATAATACTATTTTACATTGAATAAAGTCAATTTCAATTTCCTCTTATCTTTTCCATAGCTTATTTTAGTACTGGTTATCTAGTGTCAATTTAACCGTTGTCTTTCTTCTGTGTTTTGCACAAACTGTGCGCGTCGCTATGCCAAAAGTATCTCGCCACCTAAAGTCAATGCTTCGTAGTCATACATCCGCAGTTTTGAAGGTCAGTGCAATGTAGGCACGTTTCATAGTTCGTAGTTAAGTTACTTTAACTGTACCAAGGGCAACGCTCTGCTGCATCTTTTTCTTACTGTACCAACTTCCCGCTCTACAGAGAAAATCCGACCCAAAGCACAAAACTTTTTGATCCACTTTTGAAGTAAGTTACTTCCGTAAGCTTTTTACATATTTGATCGGGTTTTCTGTTGGAATGAGCTTTGGGTTTGAGGTAATTTATGACTGAGAGGTTGTAAGTAATTCCAAATCACCCTGATTTCGAATTACTGGAGGGTCAACTTTCTGTAATGAAATGAATAGCTCTTTGATTTTAGACAAGTACCTACTATTTGTAACATTGACAAGTTGATATATTTCCGTCTCTTTCCATAACATTGGTAAAACAAGCTTGGCTGTAGAATCGTCTTACCGTCTGTCATCGTCACGCAGTATTACACAAGAAGTAACAAAAAGGTCACAACAATCCGTAAGATGGTGAAGGTACTCATGGAACTGAACAATTTTCTCCATGGAACAAAGGTCGAAATATTTGAAAGAAATTGGACCTCCCATAGTAAACTATCCAACTATCTTTTTTATGTTTTGACCCATTTTTAATGGGGAAAGTGTTTTAGTTACATGAGTATTTTGGCATCCTTTCGAATTGTTATAAATTTATTCTTACTTCATAATTATATATTATAATTCTTTGCCCCTGTTGTCTTATAGCTTCCAAACCCATAGCATGACCAATAAACAAAAGGTTGATACGGTATAAAATTCAGTTTCAGTGGCTTTTTGGCTCTTACCAATATTTTTTCTTCTTATTATTTTTTATATGGGACACCGAGTCGTCCAACTACCCGATGAACCCTGGTGTAAGAGTTTTTCAACCGCCTACTTCTAGTAGGCCTCTGACATGATTATTTAATGACCTCTGGCTAAGTAATCATAGACAGCAACTGAGAACGACAACTTAGCTTGCCGTCTGAAGCACGGAATTATCTTTCTTTTCTGACAATCGGGTAGTTCAGCCTGCAATGTCCCAAACAGACTGGGAAAAAATCACAAAGTGATACCTAATTTATCAATTTAATTATGCCAGTCAAGCAAATTGTCTGAGTTCTGATTCAACACAAAAACCTAAGGCGGTTCTCCTACTATGACGGACTGACGGACGTATTTTTGACACGTCCGTCTGTCAGACAAAAGGAAATTTCAAATTCTCATACAAAATACGAATACCATGGCACTGTAACGCTGCGTTTTGACCAAGTTGTTTGACAGACAAATCAGCCAGTCCGTCATAGTATGAAATTCGGCACACAATCACATATTATCATCTTTACGAGCAAGAATTCACATCAAATCGTAAGGAAGTGGAAGCAAGGTTGTAAATCATAACACCAACGATAACACAACATCAGTTTTCCGCTACATTAGTTCTGAAACGTGATTCAATGACGAATGATGGGAGAATGAGTGCGCGCTATTTTTTAGTTTATACTTATAACATCAAACTTTTTTGTGTGATGTCGGCTTAGAATATCACTCCATTTCTTTCACGTGGGTGTTGTAAGAGGCGACTAAGGGACTCAAGGGTTACATGTGTATTGCAATTTAAGACGATGGGCTGACAACATGTATATCGATACCCATCTTTCTGAATGACCATTAGATGTTTTTCAGACATGGTGTAAATGTTTGTTTTTACGGCCGTTTACGCTCTGCCTGGGAAGGCAAGGGACATAGGTGTGATATACGTATGTATGTATAACATCGTCAAAGTACACATCAGTTCACTACTGGGCATTATTGACCTTTCTTTAATGTGGAAGGTATTTGCTATACTCACCATAGTGCATTGCAAGTGGTTGTATTCGTCAGGGAACAATGTTTTTTATTCCCTGTTGACACGCCTTTTACGACACTCGTAGATATAAACGGGCTGATGCTATTCGAAGCAGATAACGCAGCACACGACAAACTTATTTCATAATAATTACATCACAAATAGGAGAACTAAACCTACCTTTATACATTTGCAAAATTACAGTAGATTCATCTAAGCATTGCCGTGTTATGCTAGCTTAGAATAGCATCAACCCATTTCCTACCCGCGGGTGCCGTACTCGTAAGTGACGATAAAGGGTTTCATGCATATAACAATTTAAGGCCATACGCTGACAACCTGTCCCTATGGTGATACACGATTTATTTTAAACCACCCTCAAATATTTGTCAGACGTGTGGTTGCGACCGTATTTTACGGCCGTTAACACCCTGCCTGTGTCGGTGTCTGTGCCTGCCAATGGCGGCTTAGAATATCACCCCATTTCTTTCTTGTGGGTAATGAAGAGTCAAATAAGGGATTCGAGGCTTACATGTGTATTGCAATTTTAGGCTACAGGCTGACAATCTGTCACTCCGGTGATACACGATTAAAAATCAAATATTTGTCAAACGTGGCGTACCTGCTACCGTATTTTACGGCCGTTAAGGCCCTGACTACCCTACAAGATACAAAGGCGAACAATGTAGGTGTATGAACAAGCATTTGTTACCAAGCATTCCAATGAGTGTTTGGTAACAAGGTCAAAGTAATTTCCAAAGCAAAGGCTATCACGATTCGTTCTTGGCACATTAAATTTAAAAGCTGTGATTCAATTTTACAACCAATAAAACCTTTTGTTCTGTAACTGCGCTTATTTGACTCCAGAGACAAATAAGCACTCCTTAAACTCTTACAAGAGCGCTGAGAGGCCACCTAAATGGCACTAAAGATGCTAAAAGAACTGATAGGTAAATTTTATAGGAAATCAATATGTAGGACTATCGTTTTATAGAGTCCGATAAAAGTTACATACATACATACATAAATCACGCCTATATCCCTTACGGGGTAGGCAGAGCGTTAACGGCCGTAAAACGGATATTAACACCACGTCTGACAAAAGCTTGAGGGTCAATCAGATAACTGTGTATCACTATAGTGACAGTTTGTCAGCCCATCGCCTAAAATTGTAATACACATCCCTCGAGTCCCTAAGTCGGCTCTTACGACACCCATGGGTAAGAAATGGGGTGATGCTATTCTAGGCCGGCATCACACGGCACTATAAAAGTTGATCTGAAAATAGTGATCCAGGTTTAGACTGTTTTAAAGTAACTATGCGTTAGGCGGTTCTCTCACTTGTCGTCTGTCGCTGTGTATATTAACGTACATACATACACAAATCACGCCTCCATCCCTTACGGGGTAGGCAGAGCGTTAACAGCCAGTAAAACTGATATTAACACCACGTCTGACAAAAGTTTGAGGGTCAATCAGATAACTGTGTATCACTATAGTGGCAGGTTCTCAGCCCATCGCCTAAAATTGCAATACACATCTAACCCTCAAGTACTTTTTTTTTTTTTATTAATGATGGGTTTGCTCTTGACTCTAGTCTAGGTCATAGGACAGAGACAGAGTCTAAGATGGAGCGAGCTCACCCAGAAGAAGCCTGTTCACTCTTACTTTGAAGACATTAGGGTTGTATGCGTTTGGAAACACGAAGGAAGTCGCCTCTTACGACACCCATAGGAAAGTAATGGGGTGATGCTAATCTGAACCGGCATCACACGCCATCTTACACGATATATTAACGTACTTTAACAAAATTGTGATTCCCATACAAATACGGTTACTACGGTGCGTTTAAGAAGCGTTGCAGTGCAAAACGGATGCGTCAGTCTCGTTGTTTGATCGGAATTCGCAATTTCCTTTCGTCTGACAGACGCATGCGTTACGTTGAGTTAAACATACGCAGCGGCAGACCTCTAAAGAAGGGTTGCGCCAAGAAAACGTTCTATTCTAACCGAAAAACGGTTAGATGCAGACGAAACCGCTATATGGTTATACCTACGTTTCTCTTTTGACCTGTGGTTACTCACTTATCTCTAAGCAAACAAACCTTATTCCAACCAAGCAATCACTTTAGGATCGATCCCACTCAAAGTGTCTGAATAATTCATCGTTCAAACTAAAGGTCGCTTCTCCCTTGTGTAACTTTAACCCTTCACAAATTGTTGGATGAGTTGAAAACCTGCCTATACTTTGATTATAATGATCGAAATATCACTTCAATGCCATTATAATATATATTTTATGTATTAGGTATTGTATATTTATATAATGATAAACATATATGTGTAGTATTTTGTTTAATGCACCTGCCTTGACCCTTTCCACATGGCCTAAGGTAGAATGGGAGATAACGCCTTGGGCGTTAAGTTCGCCCGTGTAATTTTTTGTGCATAAAGTTAAATAAATAAATAAATATAATGCCACTCAATTGTCATTGTGATTTTTTATACTTCAAACTGTTAGCGGAATAAGAAACGGCCAAAACCATTTAACAAGGAGATTAAGGCGGGTAACTTCTACTATAGCGTCGGTCCAGCGGAATGGTATTCTACCTCTGCTTCTCTTCCCTTCAACGTGGCCAACGAGTATCAGCTTTTCTAATAGCACGTTCAAACCATGCTCCTGCTCCTGCCGCTGTCGAAGTATTGCTCGAAATACTTCCGCGGAAGTATAATTGCGAGTGAGTGTTCACACACTGCCGTCATACTCCTCTCGCATCAATATCAGTGAGCGGGATAGCAATACATTCCACACGCGTTCGTGCTGCCGTTCCTTTGACTCGCGCACGAGGCGCCGACAATCGAGGGAGCACGGGAAGTGGCAGCGGCATGACGAGTAGCAGCGCGAGTACCAGTTCGCACATTCGCGTTGACCACTCCCCTTACTATTTCTCTGCCCATATTGGCATCGTGTGAACGTGCTATAAGTTGTCAGATTCTCGCCGGGCTAAAAAAGCCAAGAGTTCTCCTCAATCAGGCAGATAGTGGAGAGACGAGTTGTGTTTTTTACCTCTTGCTGAATAGACACGTTGCACTGCTAATAGGTTGATGTATAATATGTGTGTGTACACGCACTGGACGGTATTGCGGTTCATGACAGCAACTTTGATGCGTTAACGTGTGCTATGGTCATGCTATCCAGTTTTATTATGGGATTTCATATATTCCTTTCCAATTTTACAAGGTATCCGTATCGTTCGCTCACTATAAGTTCAAAATATGTTTTGAGGATGGGTAAAGGATATAAGAGAGGAAGAAGCATAAAAATAAATACATAATATAGAGAGTTGCCGGCTTAGAACAGCATTACCCCAATTCTACCCGTGGGTATCGTAAAAGGAGACTAAAGGATAAATTCGTCCAGGGAATGGGCAGCAGCGTTCCCTGTAAATGTAACAGCTTGCACTCCGCTCGCCAATCCAAGCGTGGTGAGTATGGCAATCTCCCCAATAGGTGGAGGCCCATGTCCAGCAGTGGACTGTTGTGGCTGTTAATGTATTGAGTGATAAAACGCCAATAAAAAAAATCTGCGTAAAAAACTGGATCCGGCAAAACGCTCAAACATAATTCGATGCGTGTGAGAACCGCCTGTTTTAGTTTGAGTCGGATTACCGTCGTATGTTCAGAGGTCCGTATTCTAATCAGACTACAACTTTTACCGTCCAACTTCGCGCGAACTAAACTCATTTAATAGAACAACGGGACTTCTGGCTCCACACGGGGCAGGGCAGGGTTCTAGTTAAGGTTATCGCGCGAGCAAGATTTTTAATCCGGTTTATTTAGGCAATGGGAAATTTTATAGCCAATATAAAAGTGTATTTAGATTTCGCTGAGCTGAACTGAAGAAGTTTCTTTCCATAGAAACATATGTAAATACATGAAAATTTGTGATTCAATTGTCAATATTTCAACTTAGCTCAGCGCCAACGCATATCATTATTTAAAAAAAAAACTACAAAGCTGTCAGTGTGAAAGTCCCAACTACAGTCATAAAATTCTGAAAAAATATATGTTATTGACCAGGATCTAATAGATAACAGATACTATCAGTTAGCTATGTAGTAGTAGGGTTGAAAGATCTATGACACCAGGGTTCATCGGGTCGTTGGATGACTCGGTGTCCCACACAAAATAGAAAGAGCAGTTAGGTTTGAAAATCTGATTATGATCATCTTTAAGACACTGCCATCGGCTGCTAGGTGCTGCCCTTATTAAATTTATAACTTGATGATTTTCTGAGTGATGAGGGCAGTACTTCACAAAACAATATAGCAGCTGTATCTACACTTGGGTCACCCATCACCAGATGATAGCTGAAAATATGTATTGGCTCCCTTGGGGTAAAAATCCTACAGACTGAGCTTTGGCCCGATTTCTGAGTCGCAGTGCACATCTAGCTGAAGTTTATAAATTGTAGTTAGCTTTTATAGTTTTAAGATTACTGCTATTTTTGCATGTAAACTAGATGTGTATTTTTGAAATAAACGGTTTCTCTATCTACTTAGCCTATAAAATGATGTAAATGTCTTAATGACATTTAATATTCTTGACATCATTGTGCACTGGAAACATGCTAATTGGCTGCTCTTAATGAAGTGGTATTGTTGTAACTTAATGCAAGCCGATTTTATTCATTAAAACTTTAATAAAAATGTGTTTCTTTTGATTGCAGGTACAAACTTCGTTTGTTGCAATAATATCGTAAGATATTTTTAATTTAAATTTGATAAGTTTGGACCTTTACAATCAAACTAGCGATGTAATAAAGCTGTGGAATAATCTACCTAGGTGTATTCAGGAAAGTTTGTCAATTTATATTTAAAAAAAAAGAGTAAAAGAGCACTTTTTATGTCAAATACTTTGATATATTTATATATGGTTATGTTTTTGGTTATAAATATATAGTATTTTTATGTAAGTTTATCGTATTTAATTTATATATTATATGTAGGTATAGTTTAGCAGACAGTACATTTGTAATTGTTATTCTATTTTCGTTTGTTATTTATTGCCTACTAACCCAATAAGATATAAATTTTCGTACATCAACTGGGTTGGCTGGAAGAGATCTCTTCTTAAGAGATAAGCTCGCCTTTGCTACAAATTTTATTGTAAAACTTTTAATAATTTTGTGCAATACAGGATATATAATTATGTAAAACTAGATTTAGCCACAGAGCACCCAAACGTAAAGTGCTGTCTGGCGCGCGCAAGTTCTTTGGTCTGTGGATTTAGCAAAAATTAAGCCAATTTTACAGTGGTGAAACACATTACCCTGTGAAATTTTGTGAGAACAACATACTAATATACGGAATGTGCACACTTGCATTTATTTTATTTTGTACACATGCTCAAAGAATGTATAAAGTCATAGGCACGCTACGAATATCTAAAGTATTCATTCAAAGGCAAATTGGGCGATTCTCCTACTTGTCGTCCGTTGCTGCGTATTTTTAACGCACTGACCAGACAGACGCCTTAGCCGTATTAGTATGGGAATATAATCGGTATTCTCAATTTCTGACAACGTCAGTTCGTCTGACAGATGCATGCGTTACAGTGCGTTAAACAAGTGGGAGAATCGCCTTACCTTTTTCTAGTCTGTTTTAAATCTATAAAATATGTTCAGTTTTATTTCATGGCATTTCAAAAACTAAATTAACCTTTGTGAAATGTTATTATTCCATTCCGCATTATATTTAAAAATTTACAATTATTCCGCTGGCCTTTGAATACCAAAGGTCAACGTTCGTTTCACAGCTAACGTAATTAGGAATTATTATGGCTGTGAGCTTTGTTTTTGACAAATTACTTTTAAATGTAGAATAGAAGTAGAATTAAAAAGTTGGGTAATGCAATGTATATCATGTACCTAGGTAATTTTCAAAATGTGAATAATTTTGGTTTTATGTTTGTTACTCATGTTATTTTGAAATTTTATCGTATAACGAACAGTGATGAATGTGGAAAAAATTTAACTCTTTTTGACCTGAGTGAGGGTCATGCGTGACAAAGTTACATAATTTAAGTTAGTGTAATCGTGCGATTTACTTAAGTTCAGATTGGTGCTAACATTCATCAAAAAACTTAGTTCAGCTCTTAAAAAATATCTCAATATGTCAAGTAAGTACCTAGTGACGGCCGATGTGGTAGTGCGACTGCCTGCTACGCAAAGGTTCCGGGTTCGATTATCGAGACACTCACAAAGTTGATATTTATCTCTTTGTGAATTTGTTCCCGGTCTGGTTGCAGGGTAAACCAACTGATTGTCCGAAAAGAAATGGTTCCGTGCTTCGGAGGGCACGTTAAGCCGTCGACGGCGGTCGTAACACAACCATGTCAGAGGCCTAATAGTGGTAGCAGGCAGTTGAAAAACTCTGACACCAGGGTTCATCGGGTCGTTGGACGACTCGGTGTCCCACACGAAAAGAGAGAGAGAGTACCTAGTTTTTTCCATACTTGAAGACCTTGATGCCAAATAAAGTAAGTATGTCGGAAACACAGTTTAAAACAACCAACGTGTCAGAGTCGCTAATGTTACGTTCAGATTCCATCAAATGAACTATGCGGTGGATAGTTCGCAAACAATGATAGCCTGCTAATGTATTAAACACCTCTTTTGCTTGAAAAGAACAATTCCCCGTAATAGTGGAAAAAGTCTATCTATTGCATGGTGAAAAGTAATTTGAATTAAGAACATATAATTTTATCAAACTTATAATGGCGGTGGTACGTTCAAAACATAATTTCAGCCAATTATTTATTTCTTTTTGTACTTTAGCTTTTTGTTCTATTAAATATTTATAATTTCTGAATATTGCTATATTTCTGAACGCCCCTTCAAAAATTTTTCCGACCGTAATTTTATTTTGCCTGAAGTATTCGGGCTGTACAGCCATTTTCCCCATTCTTGACATTGGCAGAATTTTCTTACTGGTAGTAGAGGTGAAAAGTTTTTCGTACCTCACGAGAGCAAGTTCTTTCACAACTTGTGCTTTTGAAGCCCTCACTATGCTCAGGATACTACTTTTGAATCACTCGCTACGATTGAAAACGAGAGAGATCGTGCCTTATGGCGTACATTGGGGTAGACTTACGTCCAGCAGTAGACTGCTTTAGGCTGTTGCGTATGTAATGTAATGTAACATTGTCGTAGCTGATCATTAGAATAATTGAGTATATGAAATAAAACAATTTAGGTAAGTAGGTCATTGTATACATATACAGTATTACCTTGTAGATAGGTAACACAAACGCCGGCTATATAAAATACCTGCCTAACTGCCTGTCTGTGTGTCATAAAAATCAACTCAGCCGGTATTTTTTTTTTATGGAAAGACTGAATGTTTTTTCATCATTCGATCTATGTTCCTCGCGGAAAGTTGTTCCTTATCACCAGCCCGTCCTTAGTTTTTGGTAAAAGTCACTAGCAAAAAAATCGTTTTCCAAATAGGGTGAATAAATTATAAACCGGCATCACACAGCAGGATAGTAATTATACAGGGTGGCTTGAATAGCAACGTCCAAAGACCAAAAATTAAAATTCCTTATTCTGAAGTGTATCCGAATCACTCCCATGTATGTTCCGCAATTTTTCATAAAGTATTTTTTTTTAAGTATTTTTCCTTTTCAACTTCTAGTATAGGGTTTTCGAGTGGTTGTTTTTGTAGCATACTTAATATTTATGATTGGTCCGTTCTAGTATACAATAAAAGAAAAAGGACTGCCACTCGAATATTTTGCTTACACCAATTCAAAAGTTGATTAAATCGGTAACTTTAATAAATCGCGAAACATGCATGAGGGTGATTCGGATACCCCTACAGTAACGCCTTTCCAATAAGTCATATTTGACAGCTGTCAGATTCGTGACCATACTACGGCAGAGGGGCCATTTTCCTTTGTTGATATCATTTTTAGCGACGGCCAATGTGGCGCAGTGGTAGTGCGACTGCCTGCTACGCAAAGGCTCCGGGTTCGATTTTCGGTGGGACACTCACAAAGTTGTTATTTATCACTTTGTGAATTTGTTCCCGGTCTGGTTAGGACATTGCAGGGTGAACCAACTGATTGTCCGAAAAGAAATGGTTCCGTGCTTCGGAGGGCACGTTAAGCCGTCGGTCCCGGTTGCTGTCTATGATAACTTAGACGGCAGTCGTAACACAACCATGTCAGAGGCCCACTAGTAGGCGGTTGAAAAACTCTGACACCAGGGTTCATAGGGTCGTTGGACGACTCGGTGTCCCACACGAAAAAAAAAACATTTTTAGCATGGAGATGACAGCTGTCAAATAGGACTTATTGGAACGGCGGTACTCACTCTGTGTCCCACGCGCAAAGAAGAAGACTTTTATTTATTTATTTATTTATTTATTGAACTTTATGCACAAAAGTGTACATGGGCGGACTTAATGCCAGTGGCATTATCTACCAGTCTACCTAGTTTAGTTTAGTTTAGTATAAGGCATACAAATAATGTCATTGGACGTCACTATTCGGGCCAACCTGTATTTCTTAAACCATGAGCCAAGAGCCTTTGAAGATCTGCCATCTGCTATAGCATACATGTATTGTGCGCTAATTCTCGCTCCAACTTCAGTTAATTAGCAGCAAAGTTTCTCTTTGGATGTGAGAGTCAGACCGTTGTATGAGATTAAGATTTATGATGTGTTTAGACTTGTTGTACTTACTTCAATGATTTTGGTAAAGACTTCACTTGTTGTTTAAGAAGTGGAATTAATAAGTCGAGAATTGGCCGTGTGATGCCGGCTCAGAATAGCATCACCCCATTTCTTTCCAGTGAGTGTCGTAAGAGGCGATTAAGGGACTCGAGGATTTCATGTGCAATAAAATTTTAACTACTGACAACCTGTCACTACCGTGATACAAAATTTTTCTCATGATACTCAAAATGTGTGTCAGACGTGACGTAAATGTTCAGTTTTTACTGCCGTCTACGCTCTGCCGCCCCGCAAGGGATATAGGCGTGATATATGTTTGTAGTCGTAAGAGGCGACTAAGGGACTCGAGGGTGTGTATAGCAATCTTAGGCGATGGGCTGACAACTTGTCACTATGGCGATACACAATTTCCCGAATAACCCTCAAATATTTGTCAGACGTGGCGTAGATAACAGTTTTTTGCGGACGTTTACGCTCTGCCTACCCCGCAAGGGATTATAGGCGTGGTATGTGTATGTATGTGTGTATGTTTATTCTCTATTCGTGCCCAAACCTATGTGATTTAGGTTGCAAGAAATGTAAGTAGCAAGATGTATAAAACTTTACGTCGTTTATCTGAAACTTTCTGACAGTTTAGTATGACAAAACTAGATCATGAACACGTAAATGAAATGTGTTAATATAAAGAAAAGCGGCTTTCCAATAGCTCATATGATACTTTAGTTGCAACACCAAAATATTAAATAGTCTTTGAAAATTTAATTTTAAATAATAACGGTTAAATTAATCTCACACATGACATTTTAAAAGTTGTACCATAAGAATAGATAATAATACTGGCGTATAGAAACGAAACTCCTTTGTCTGGGCCCAAAAAGCCGCGCTTCAAATACCTACTTCCCCCCGCAGCCCGTAACGCCCCGCACTCTCCCGCGCTTTAAGTCGGGGCTGTCACGTGCCAATAATTTTATTCCAGACTAGCGGCCAGTCAAGCGGTTGCGACCGCTGCTAACAGTTTTCCCGTAGGAACAAAATATTTACCCGTTTTAAAGTCTTACCTTACCATTTTATTGTTAATAGGTAGGTACAGAATTTTAAAATATTTGCAAAAATGGCGCCGTGTGGTGCCAGATTAGAATAGCATTATTTTTGTAAAACGCGTTCTCCCTATGAATACAACACCTTGCACTCTGCTCGCTAATCCATTCAATGAAAATTCGACCCGCACGACGAACGTTTCCGCGGCGAAGCGCACTCCCGACTGAATTGTTCTCTAAGAGACAGCCAGACGGATTGACCTTGAGCGCGTCTGGAGCGGGAGTGTCATCTCTATGTGATTTCTACTCTATGGTTGTACTCACAAATAAATACACTAGTAACATATATGATAATTGTGTGCTACGCTGGAAACTGCTACATAAAGTTCTTTGGCCGACGCCGTAGCAGGTACTGCGAGATTAAAGTGTCGTAGCCTCGTAGCATTGAGGTCGTAGTCATTCGTAAGGTAAAGTTTTATTTCATTTCTATTTTAGTCATAGTATTATAACTAAACTTTTGTTGGCTATGATTTGCGTGTCTAGTTAAATTAACGCCATATTACGTGTCAATTTAACAAGTAAAGCCTGTTGTTATGCTAGAAAACAATATTGAAAGATCTATTTTTATAAGGCTTTGAAACAACAAATGAAATAGAGAGATAGTTTATATTTTTGTGACTGTACCTTAATTGTACAAGTATCACAGTTTTTTCTTTCACTATTAGTTATACACAATTTTTCTGAAAAGGCTCTAAAATATTTGTCAGACGTAGCGATAGCGACCATATTTGATGACAGTTAAAGCTCTGCCTAGCCCGCAAGGGATAAATGCGTGATGTGTGTTATATTCCTAACACCATGTTTAACAAACTAGGACAAAGTGCGTGCAAGGCACCGTCTTATACAGGGTCACATTCGGGTCAAATCGTTTCTATTCTATATTTATTATACTTCTATACACACACTATTACGTTCTTGAATTATAATTATTATTACAGCATGTATAATGAAACGACATTCATATGATGTTTTTGTTAATTATTTTTGTTATTCATTTCAAAGTCTATTTGATAATGATAGTTTTTAATACCAAAATGTAAAACGATTTCCGTGTATACCTTATAACCTAACAACTTTTTAGAAAACTTGCAACATGTTTTTGTAAAATATCCTGCTTGCAGTATAATTGCAAGATCTTTAAAAACGTTTTTACTAAAGGAGTATAACAAGCCGAAATGAGTTCATAAAAATATTTTACAGGTATTTCAATTTTGATATTTTCTCAGCCCATTGCATATAGTTGTAATAAGCAATGACATGAATGAAACCGACATAGTCTGGAAGCGTAGCAAACTGGAGTGGCAGTGGGCTGGGCTCATCTGTTGTGGAACCGACGGACGATGGAGTAAGCGGATTCTTGAGTGGTGCCCACGCCTCGGCAAGCGTAGCGTTGGACGACCTCTGCAACTGGACTTCTTTGAGGGTTATCTAAGTAATCGTACTCAATGTGTAAGAATTGATAATTGGACTAGCGACGATCTTCCAGTCACTTATGGAGTGCCGCAAGGCAGTATTCTAGGTCCAACGCTGTTCTTAGTATATATAAATAGTTTGTGTCAACTACAGCTGACAAACGGAAGGATCGTCACTTTTGCTGATGACACAGCTCTGCTCTTTAGTGGTGACACATGGGATGAAGTCTACTACGACGCACAACAAGGCTTCAATCAAATCACTGAATGGCTAAGAAACAATTTGCTAACTTTAAATGTAGAAAAAACTAAATTTTTATCTTTTACAATGAAAAACGCGCCAAACCAGGCCGACTTACCTCATTATATCACTGCGCATACATGCAATAATTTGTCAGATTGTAAGGGACTTTGCCCTCGACTGGAAGCTGCTGACAATATTAAATATCTTGGTGTTGTCATTGATAGAAGTCTTAATTTTCGGTTGCATATCGAACAGCTAACCAAAAGGACACGAAAACTTATATATATTTTCAAAAACCTACGTCATGTGGCTGATGTTGCGATAATTAGGTCAGCCTACATTGCATTGTGTCAGTCAGTGTTGTCCTATTGTATAACGTCGTGGGGTGGGGCATGTAAAACCTTTCTCCTCAAGCTTGAGCGTGCACAGAGAGCAGTTCTTAAGGTTGGCTTCTTTCTCCCTTACCTTCATCCTACTGCACAAGTATATAGTACTTGTAAGGTCCTTACAGTACGTCAACTGTTCATTAGTCAGATCATGTTGAAACAGCACTGTCTGGTGAAATTTGATTCTACTATAAATAATAGTCGTCGCATAAATAGAATATGCAACTCAAAAAGTTTCAGATCTAAGTTTGCGCATAGATTCTTTTGTTTTCTTGGTCCCTATTTATACAATTTAGCTAATTCCTCTTTATCTATTTATTCCCTTCCAAAATCAGAGTGCAAGAAAGCAGTGTCAAACCTTTGCGAACCGTTGCAAACCTTTGATTATAATAAGACAGAAGATCTACTTGTTCCTATTAAATGAATAATGTAAGCCGAAACATACAAACACAACACAATACAACACACACAACTCAAACACATCACACTACGTATACTAACATTTATTCTAAATTCGTTTTTAATTTTTAATTCTGTTTTAATTTTGTAATTTTAAACTTCTTATTTTTAATTCTGTAGTAAGTTTTTAAGAAGCTAGATACCTAACTTTCAATGAGTGGGGGCCTGGTAATCTGTCTGACAGGGTACGCCCTAGTATAGATACCAGTCTCTCACAAAGGAACTTGTTTTTGATATTATTGTGTATCTTTATATTTGGCACCTTTGTGAAAGAAAATAAATACTTTTTTACTTTACTTTTTACTTTTACCTCTGGCCAGATGGACCGAAGACCTAAAAAAGGCGGCTGGTAGCGACTAGATGACCAAAACGACAGATCGTGTCCTATGGCGTACCCTGGGTAGAGGAGGCCTTCGTCCAGCATTGGACTGCAATAGGCTAATGTATGTCATCATTGGCCGCACAAGTCTGTTACAGACGATTTAATCAGTGTCTGAGGCAAGACCTTTCAAAGCTGATATGGGAGCGGCATAATTTTCCGCACGCTCTACAAGTGAAGGTGGAATTTGAGACTGGCACATGCATGTTTAGATGACGCTTTTGCCTTTTGTTAGCGAGACCAACAGAGTTAATGTATGTATGTATGAATGAAACCTTCATGTAGTCATAAATTTGGTGGTGATATTAGTCTCTTCTTATGACATCACGGAAAATAAATAGGGTGATGCTATTATAAACCGGGATGAAGCGCTCTTAGAGCTTAATACCGAACTGTTCATAAGACTGTCCTTGTCTTACAATCTTTTTGCGCTTAAACGTTCTGATAGTGATTACAAAAGGAAAACTAATTGGAGCATGTAATGTAACTAAATCCATTATTTCAGTTGCCATGGCAACCTGATCAAAAACAAACTATAAGCTGATGATAACACACTCGCTCGATATATCATTCAACAGCATTTATAGTTACCAGGAAAGTGACTTAACTACAATGTAACTTTTGAAAATTACTTCTATGTTAATTGTTTAGTCTGACACTTCGAACCGATTTCAAAAAAGAGGTTATCGATAAAACATTAGGATTATACAGGGTTGACAAAAAGTTTAAGTGCACTTTAGAATGTTGTAATCTCGTCTGAATATGGTTTAATCAAAACGATTTATGGGCTTTTGTGTTCACAATTTAATGAAATTTTATTTGTTATGGGTTTTTAAGGATAGTGATATAATGCGTGTATTTTGTACCTGGCTGGGTAAAATTGACAAAACTGTTTTTATTACTCAAAACTGAATTGAAAAAACTAAGCCGGATTCACAAATAAACGGAGTGAATCTTGTTTTTCAAAATGTGTAACTGAAAACAAATTTGTAGATACTATTAGATCTTCCACACGCATATTTTTTTAGAATTTCATGGCTTTGATTGTCTAAATAAAATCGGTTTAAAAATCTTGCCTGCGCTTTAATCAAAGATATTGTGGAATTTTCGTGCAAAATCACATATCAAGGAAAATTTTGCTTTAGACTTATTACAGTTTTGTATTAAAAATATGGAGTTTATTGAGTCTACAATAGGTATGGATAAAGATTTAGGCAAACACTTTCAGACACGAATTCTCTTTTTTACTCTTACTCTTTTAATATTTTCTAAATGAGCACTACTATATTATCTTTTTTCCCGTTTTAAGATGGCAATTTTATCATCTACACACTTCGTCCTTTTAAAATAAAGTCAATTTACTCGTCTTTAAAGTACGTCGTTGCAATTTCAATCAATCTCTTCACTCGTTATTCACGCCATTTTCTTTGAATGAGCATTCAAATCTCATCGGCGTGGGTCGTTACGACACCCTACGACACATTAGGGTGGGTTGCTTTACTGTGCTCCAAAACGACAGCTCTATATTCTCCTGGTCTTTATCATGGGTTGCCGTTTTCAAATTATAGTTTGAAGGTTAACTTGGGGAAAAATTCACTAACAATTTATTTTTGTTCAAAATCATCCAAATCTTACCAGTGTTTGATATTCGTAAACTTTTTTTGTGATTGCTCGCTAGTTCTATGTATTTTATCTTTGAGTCTATTTCGAGTGGAAAAAACTACCTACTACTAACTTAAACAGGTGATTGTCAAATTGGCCGAACCAATCAACCTTTTAAAAAGCATTCATCACCTTATTTCTTTCATTGCCATGCCAATACCCTCCAATAGGGGGAGGCCCACGTTTAGTAGAGGACTGTTGTGGTTGTTAATTTAAATTTAATTTGGCACTAAAAAGGCTTTTTTATCTTTTGATACTTTATTCAAGAACGCAGTGGAACTAATAAAGACGCGCTACGAAACATAACGACGGAATGTGCTCAATGATTTACATGTCCTATGTAGGGCGTTTTACTGTCTCGACGATTAAGTGAGTCTCTTGAATGGAAATTAATGTCTTTTCGAGTGCATACGTAATGTATCTATGGGTAGATTTTATAGAATAATTGGTATGGGAAATTGACTTTTTAAGAGAATCTCACCAACTCGGCTGCCAAGCGTGGCGAGTATGGAAAACACTCTACAAATGACAGCTTATGTCCAGTTTTCATTTTTATTGATCTAGTTATGGCATACAGACAACTTCACTTAATCGGCCTGAAAAAAGATAGGTCCGTCCTTTGGAGGGCACATTATACAGGGCACGTTCATTATTTAGTTGAGTTAGGACTTGTCAGTGGCCCTCTGGTTACCTAAAACTCAATTCAAAATCTTATGGTGTTCTTTGTGTACTTGGTATCCCACACGATACGATGATACCTTTACTAGTCTAGACAAGAGTCAAGTTAAGACCCTGCAATAGACGATCTATATTTAAACATGATCTTTCGGTAAGAATATGCAAAAGCTTACCCAACAGACTCTTATATAAAACGACATAAATCCCTTCCTTTATTATATCATAGCCGCGATAGTGTTCCCCCGTATCTCGGCGGCAGTGCCAGCATTAGATATTTCTAAAGCTTTGCAAGTAGAGCTATAAAAGACTCGAGTCATAAAAAGGTTAAACTTAGGGTTCAAGTCCACTTTAAGACCATTTTATTATGTGTATAGTAAGTAGTTATCTTATAGTTCATATAATTAAGTATACTTTAGGATACATTGTTATTTTATTTATTGTACTTAGTATTCTTGTTTTATTAGCCTTAATTTATTTTTATCATACTAAGTAAGTTGTACACGCCAACTGCCTTACTTTATGCCTTCTCACTACCCTAGGTCTGCTGGAAGAGATTTCTTTTTAGAAATAAGCTGACCTGTTGTGTATTGATCTATATGTTATGTCCTTTGTGTTATATTGTGTACAATAAACGGTTAAATAAATAAATGATAAATAGTTCTTTAAGGGTACCTATACTTTTGTCACTGTTGTATCTTTCTCTTTTTGTGTGGGACACCGAGTCATCCAAGGACCCGATGAACCCTGGTGTCAGAGTATTTCAACCACCTACTACCACTAGTAGGCCTCTGACATGGTTGTGTTACGACCGCCGTCTAAGTAATAATTAACGTGCCCTCCGAAGCACGAAACCATTTCTTTTCGGACAATCAGTTGGTTAACCCTGCAACCAGACCGGGAAAAAATTAACAAAGAGTTAAATAATAAATTTTGTAAGTGTCCCACCGAGAATCGAATCCAGAACCTTTGCGTCGCAGGCAGTCGCACTACCACTGCGCCACATCGGCTGTCAACAAGCCGTCACTGTTGTATGATTTAAAATAAATCACGTAACTTTTGTAAGTAATCTTTCGACATTCAAAAGGTAAACTTTCAATCACTAAAGCTTTATTACCTTTGAATATCACACTATCCAGGCTTCATATGATATGATAGTTATTTGGGACATTTTACGCCTAGAGGCTTAAATAGCAATAACTTTTATAAAAAGCGGCAAAGACAAGACTGTTGCTACTACACGACTTAAAGGCACTCGTAAATTTAAAATGAATTATTTACGCTGTTAGTCACTTTAGCTCTTTATAATTTAAGTCTTTCAGAATAAAAATAAGAAGCTTTAAAAAATTACGAGTCTGAAACACGAGTCTTAGAAAACCCTATTTCTTTGCAAGATATAACGCCTGGAGGCTATAAATAGCAATACTTTTATAAAAGCGGCAAAGACGAGACCGTGACCCGTTGCTATTACACGACTCAAAGGCGCTGGTTAAGTCGCGGCCTATAATAACGATTTGCGAGCAAATCGCGTTTAAATATAAAAGGATTCGTTCAAGAATAATGAAGCGGTGAAGCCATTTTATACGTGTACTTTGTAATCTTTGATGGCTTTATTATTATAACCCTATGTGACAAACCTTTTGTTAACGACTCACCTGGTTTATAATTTTCCAATTTAAAATGGTTGTTGTTCTATTCATGTACTGCCTACTTTTTGTGTTTGTGACTCAGCTCATGATGAACTTGACTACATACAACCACATTATTTTTACCGACTATGTAATTGGTGGGTCGGACGCAAAGCGTATGTAGCTTTTTTCTATTTCGAAAAGGCTTTTTATCTTGTAGACAATGCCAGCTTGCTTCAAAAGCTGTCAGAAATAGGTGTTTTTTTTTTTTTGCTGACTACTTGAAAAGCAATTTGTGCAAATAGAAAACTAGGATTTACTCTGCATAATGGTTACTATACTGGTGGTGGACATAATCTGGAAGTGTAGCATACTGAAGTGGCAGTAGGCAGGCACGGTCCAACAGTGCATCCTGTTGTCGTCTTTAAAGCCCTGATTCACCTGAAAAGTTTGTCCCTCTCAGAGAGAAATAGACAATCATTTTTCGCTCAAGTTTTCGCAAAATTTCAAAAAAAAATCCGACACAGAAACTAGAGAAATACCGTTACAATGTGTAATTTAGGTATGAATACCTAATACTTAATTCGAACGAATTCGTACTAGAAAAAGTATAGATCTTAAGTTTAGCATTTTTCTTTGTAAAAACTTTAAAATTGTAGACATACACGTAAAATAAAAATTTAAAAACAAAAAGATTTTATGGCTGTAATTGTCTAAATAAAACTGGTTTAAAAATCTTGCTCGCGCTAAATTCCCGTAATTCACTTATTTTGAAGCAACACAATCGACTTTTTTGGTTCTAGTCATATAGAATTTGAAATTGACTTTGTTATAATTTATCTTATTAAAGTACATAAATGGAATAGTGTTTTGGCTTTTGCTGGAAACTATGATTTAATAAAATAACTTGAAGTTGAAATTGTGTACTTAAACGCGTTTGTAGGTCTTTTCTTTCAGGATACATACTCTAGCTTAAGTTTGTATTTTTTTTAGGCTAGCACTATGTACATACATACACATATCACACCTATTATCCCTTGCGGGCAGTTGCGGGGTAGGTAGAGAGTGAACGGCCGCAAAAAATGGACATTAACGCCACGTCTGACAAATATTTGAGGGTCGTGCGGAAAATTGTGTATCGGCATAGTGACAGGCTGTAAGCCCATCGCCCAAAATTGCAATACACACCCTCGAATCCCTTAGTCGCCTTATACGACTCCCACGGGAAAGAAATGGGGTGATGCTATTCTAAGCCAGCATCACACGGATAGCACTAGTTCTAGTTCCTACTAGCAGCAAATAAAGGCCTACTAATAAAGCGACGACAGTTCGCTAACCGCAGCTGTCACTAGTGTTAACTAGGCCTCCAACTAGGTCAAGGTGCCTATTTCCTAAGCATAGACACAGTACAGTCAAATAAGTATGGCAATTTCATCTTGGGTTGATAGTGATAGCAACAGTTGTGTGATGCCGGCTTAGTATAGCATCACCCCGTTTCTTTCCCGTGGGTGTCGTAAAAGGCGATGAAGGGACTCGAGGGTTTGTATTGCAAGTTTAGGCGATGGGCTGACAACCTGTCTCTATGGTGATACACAATTTTCCGAATGACCCTTAAATGACCGTTTGCGCTCTACCTTCAAAGGCGTGATATATGTATGTATGTATTTATGTATGTAACAGTTGTTGTTGTTATTTTACTACGTGTTTCTGACGACAAGGCATTGTATTTTTTTAGCGATTGAGGCCTGAGACGTAGAATTTAGACCAAGCAAGCGCCACACCATTTAGTCACGTGTGAAGTTTTCTCGCATGCGAGATATGCGAGATATGTCTGCACATGTTGACCGAACAGGACTCCGTTCATTCACCATTGGCCTCACACGTCTGTGACAGACGATTTAAACAGTGTCTGAGGCAGATACTGCGTTGCCTGGGACGCAATTATGGAAAACGCAGGGCTGCCCAGGACCTGCGCCACCCTCTCGGCCTTCCTGGCTGGATCCGCAGGAACGACTAGTCGATACGTGCGGAGCCGTCGGCTGCAGGAGTCTGCCGCGCGGTAGATCACTGACACACGCGCCTGACGGAGACCCCGATCCGGGTTTCATTGTGGAGTTGGCCTCTCCAAGACCGTTGTGCTTGGGTCGGATTTATCCCTTGGTCGCTTCTTACGACCCCTACGGGAAGAGATGGGGTGGTGCTATTCTCTGCCGGCACCACACGGCTACATTATGCCGCTCATTATACAATGACAATATGGCCCTTCAAGTCCTTCCTAACCCAGCTAGGAACAATCTTAATCTTAATCTTATTTCTTTTCTGTCTGGAAAAGCTGCTGATATAGAAATACATAATATTATGTTTATATTGTTTTTTTTTTCGTGTGGAAACCTGAGTTTTTCACCCGCCTACTACTAGTAGTAGGCCTCTGACATAGTTGTATAACGACCGCCGTCTAAGTAATCATAGACAGTAACCGGGACCGACGGCTTAACGTGCCCACCGAAGCACGGAACCATTGATTTTCGGACAATCAGGTGTTTCACCCTGCATTGTCTTAACCAGACCGGGAACAAATTCACAAAGTGATAACAATCAACTTTGTGAGTGTCCCACCGAGAATCGAACGCGGAACCTTTGCGTCGCAGCCAGTCGTACTACCACTGCGTCACAACGGCCGTCATTGTACTGTGGCATTTAGGATAACTTCAGGCTGTTTTTGGTTGTTGTATATCGGGATAATTTATTCGAGCTTAGGCAACTTAGTACCTCGAAGCAGATTTGTAAAGCTTAGCTGTAAGGCTAGCATTGTGAACTTTTTTATTCAAACAATGACAGGTTGTCAAGAGTTGCCGTCTTGTGCCGGCTTAGAATAACATAGCCCTAATTCTACTCGTGGGTGTCGTAAAAGGCGAAGGGATTGTCATACAGGGAATGGGCAGCAACGTTTCAACGAATGCATAATCTTGCACTGCGCTCAGCGATCCGCATGCCAAGCGTGGTGAGTATGACAATACTCCCCAATAGGGGGAGGCCCATGTCCAGCAGTGGACTGTTCTGGCTGTTATTGTTATTAATAATGTGGACGGGGCGGCGAGCGGCGAAGTAAAACCAATATTCAATACTCTTAATATTTTTCAATTTATTACCTTGCACAAATCTTTTACTACGTCTTAGCATTCGTCTGACATCTTTTCTGACTATTTTCATACCTTTCATACGTCTCTTTCTCTTTCACACGTCATCTTCCACGGAGATTTCACTCCTACATTAATATGTCTATAATTTTATAGTTGGTACATGGAAAAACGTTTTCATATTGTTCACAGAACACCAAAACGTCATGACGTCATTAATGTCGCACGAGATCTTTGGTCTGTGATATAGATGAATCATCCGGCAAAGTTGGCGTACCTACTGACAAAAAAAGTAACCCTATACAACATACAGAATATCTAATATTACCTGTAAAACATAAATAATATATACCTCTTATATTACCTCAAGTTCCGTAAAGCAAGCATCCAATACAGCCATACTCGTAACCATACAAAAAATATCTGACTCCCATTTTCACATAAATTGCACGAATCTGTATACGGTTAACACACAGTTTAATAGCATAACACAACTTACAGGGTAAACACCAAGAGCCTTACCACAAAGAAGTTGGAAGTTCGTTGAACGCGTATTTTACGTTTTAAGTAGGAACTGTAGGCGTGTCTAACTTTGTTGTGCACTTTTGGAAAATTACCAAAATTGCACCGCAGGCAGATTTGAACATGCGGCATTCGCTATCACAAGTAGCAACGCCTTTACCGACTGTGTTACCGCAGTTCAACTACCGTTGACGAAGTTAAGCGGATATATATAATAGTGCAAAGAAGTTTTAAATTTGGAACAAATCCTGCTGAAGTGTTTTTTTTGTTTTCAAAACCTTGAGACAAATAAATAATTGCGATTGCTTAAAAGATTTTACCTTTTGTACCTACATAATATTGTTACAAATATCATATTATAATAACATAGCAAACACAAACAGCAGCGCCATCTGCCCTTGACCGCGCAAATTGCTCGACCGAACTCCACCGGAAGATCGCTGATGTAAAAATACTAGAAGTGACTCATTTTATCGTAGAAATCTTAGCCGCACTTTTCTTATGAAATAAATAGACTCAGACCTAGGATAAGCCACCTCACGTGACTTCTGTTAATTATTCATCATGACATGACAAACTGGTTACTTTGTCACTGTATGTCTGACAGTCTACACTTTATTATGACGAAATCCGTGTAATTTGATATGTCTGTCTAATTGTCATATCGCGCGCGTGAGAACACAAAAAACTTTGTAGGTAAGAGCCTCTCAATTTACTAAACTCTTTTCAAAGCTGATTTCGGTACTTTTCTACTTCAAAATATATATACTTAAAACTATTGTCCAAAAATACTTCAGACTTCATTGAAAGTTTAAAAAATATTGGAAGCAAGATTTGTCCCAAAAATATATTATATAATTATCGAAATATGACGTCATATTTCAATATTATCAAACGTGTTTAAAATGTAGCTCATTTGACATGTTAATCAAGTAATCAATTGCCCACAATTTGGCAACGGCCATTTTTAATAAGCGTGCGTTGACTTAAAAGTGTCTTTTAGTAACAGTTCTTCGAAAGTTTTTCTTTTAAAAATGCAAAGATCTTTTCTATCCATCCAATTATCTGTGTTTAAATTTCAGACCAAGATTTCAGCTCCACCCACGCAAATGAAATTACGATCTTCCTATATTTATGTCTTCTAAGGTTATGGCTTTCTTGTGTACCTTGTTTAAATATCATTGAATAGAATCCTGGGTATTTCGTTACTTTTATCCACAGATATTGCCTTTGAGAATACACTCTCGTATAGGCTGCGGAGCTTAGGACTTTGTAAAAAGGTATCCGACCATTGAACCATTTTCTCAGAAATGAGTTACGTTTTTCCTGTAAGAATGAATGAAATACACACACGTGTAGTTTTAATATAAATTGTGTGTGTTACTGTTCGATTGAAGTAAATTCATTGGAGGTGGAGATGTTTTTACAAGCTTTTATTTGACTTGCGGTGTTCGTTTAATGGTTAGTTTGTACGGGTCAAATCTTGGAAGTAAAATTTGCGCCACTTAACGACTTCCGATTGATCTAAAATTTTGCATAGACATGTAAACTGGGTGAAAATGCAATATTATGATGTCAAAAAGCTGATATGATGATGGAGCCGGAAGGTGGTCATAGCATCTCAGAGATGAAACTATGTACCCCTATCGAGTTTGGGCTTGTTGGAATCGTCTTGCCAACCACTCTTCTAATACATAGTAGCCATAGGGTCTGATGATGATGCCGGAAGTTAGTGCACTCAATTAATTAAAAGCTTGTTTTAAAAAAACTTTTTTTTATTCTATTTTTATTTTACTTATCTATGTACGTCGTATTGTTGTGTTTCATTTTTAAAAACTGTTGCGTCTTTGCCGTGCTCAGAACCGTGTCATGCCGGCTCAGAATAATATCACCCCATTTATTTTCCGGAGGTGTCGTAAGAGACGTACGGGACTCGAGGGTTTGTGTGTATAAATATCTTTATCTTTATTACAATTTTAGGCGACAGGCTGATAATCTGTGGCCATCAAATATTTTTCGGACGTGACGATAGCGACCGTATTTTACGTCCGTTAACGCTATGCCTTCCCTGCAAGGGATAGAGGCGTGATGTGGGTATGTATGTATGTACGTCAATAGGATGTTGTATGTCTCATTTATAAAAACTGGTTGTGTCTTATAGTATTGACATGGGACTTTGTTTTGTTTCAGATTTTGCTATGGAACACAGCCCTTTTTGAGGGTTGGGTGTTAGTGGCGTTAACGCGCCTAAATATTCACGTGAGTATCATTCATAAAATATCTTGTAAATATTATTATTTTAGCAGCCGCCGCGTGCGCGACTTGAATTTTCTTTTCAAAACATGACAAACGAAAGTCTTTAATCGTAGTATAGGAGCCAAAGAGGGGATTTCGGGATTTACTCAAGCGCGTCATATTAACAGACAATGGGATACTTGACATGTCTAATGTCTACTCGCGCGAGAGATATCCAAGTCTTTATATTGTGATTCGTAATACACACATTTTCTGAAACGGCCCGCCAATTAATTGTCAAACGTGGTGATAGCGACCGTATTTTACGGCCTTTAACGCTCTGCCAACTCCACAAGGGATAAAGGCGTGAAGTGTGTACGTGAATATCTATTGTGCCCAGCACATGTGAGCCTGGCTGAAACATCAGTTTTTTTACATATATTTTACTAATCACTTCATAGTCTTAGAGTTAAACAGCACCTTTGAATTCAGTCTGTGTTGCTCCAAACACACATTACGCTCCTGAAAAGAAAGAGCTAAGTTTAGCCACAGAATAATAACTAGTAACTAGCGTTACAGAAGCTTTACTTCGCAATGGTTTTCAAAGAAATATGTACTCAATCTGATAGACAATATGATTTAATTTAGCTCGCGTTCCAGTCAACCACGTGTTCATTTGCATACCTGCCAAATATTTTTTTGAGGGAAATATGAGCCGCGGTCTAGGGTTGCTTACTTCGAGAAACTACTTACGCCATCTAGCGCACAACACGAGCGTTTACTCCTACTTTTGGCGGGCACGCAGCAGGCAGCGACGAGTACGTTCATGTAGTCTAAGACCTAGCAGCATAATTGTATATGCTATACGATTATTGCCGAAGATTTAATTCAATGAAGTAATAAACCTGCAATAGTCCTTGCATCAGGCGGGTGCTGGCTCTGGGTGTACGAGTACTTCTATAGTGCAGACAGAGCAAGTATCCGCTTGATGTACACATCACAACACATTATTTGTATAAAAAAGGCCTCTGTGCTGTTGGCTTTGGCCCCACACATGCCTCAAAGGACCGGGTCCCTGTGGGCCCGAGATCCGAAAAGAATACCAACATAATAATAATAAAATGTATACTAATAATAATAATATTATAATGTATACAATTTTTTTTCCCGTGGGTGTCGTAAAAGGCGACGACGAACAATTTTAGGCGATGGGCTGACAACCTGTCACTATGGCGATTCACAATTTTCTGAATGACCCTAAAATGTTTGTCAGACGTGGCGTAAATGTCCGTTTTTAGCGGTCGTTTACGCTCTGCCTACCCCGCAAGGGATTATAGGCGTGATATATGTATGTATGTTTTCGTCTGTCCATCTTGCAAAAAATTGACGAGAAAGTTGAACAAATAGCGCACGCGTGTGACTTCTTTCGCTTGCGGCAGCCTGCTAGATTAGCCCTTTCGCAGTGGCCGGCGCCTGGAGGTAAGTTTTCAATACCTACACGCGGAGTGACACAGGCCTGGTTTAGCTAGATTTCAAAGCATTTTCAAATTCAAATTCATAGCATCCATTTTTAATTTCTTATACAATGTAGTCTTTAAAAAAAATTCTAAATAACATAATACATTATAATTTATCATAGTATAAATTTACAGTAATGTAAAGATATACATGTCAAAGTTTGTATTTATGTCAAATTCATGTTTAAATATATCTATCTCATGCATCGTATTGAAGCATCTGTTGCATTAAAAATCTGGGCCTATTTTATTTATTACTTTACATTGTTTGAGGCAATTGACTGTGTAAACTTTCATTGTGTGTTATACAGGTGGAACTGATCAACTTTCCTTAGAATTACTGATACGTTTTGAAAAAAGTACCGAGAGAATTCGTTCTCCCATACGAAATCACTCAAGCATCAACATAATATATTTGTTTTTAAATTTCGCAAAAAAGGTACTGCGAAGAGTGGTTTAGTTTCACTTCTGACCTTCTAAGGCTTATTAAGCCTTTAAAAACTTCTTCAGCTCTAAAGTGATATAGATCCAAGCTTATGCAAACATTACATGAAGCTAAAAAGCTGTTATTATGTATTAAATAAATAGGTTTATCTCTTATTTCTGTAAAATTTTAAACTAACAATCTGTGTCTATTTATATTTATAGTTCAAACTATGACATGGTTTACATTTTTTTGGTTTACATAACTGCTTTCCAAGACAAGGAGTTTGAATAAGCTTTATTTCACCTAAAAGAATCAGGCCTTATTACACACCTATGGGTTTCTATCAGTAAAAAGTTCACATAATATGTCTAGGCCTTACGAGGCTAGAACACGCCCTGAAAGTTAGGTCAGACATTTCCCAAGATGAAAGATAAAGACATTTTATTTGTAAAACAGGAGTATAAGAATACAGATGTCAAACACACTGTATAGCCACTTGTCTTTGCAAAGTACTTTACATTAAAAAAAAACTCATTTTGAGATCCTCTGATTTAGCCTTGTAGAATGAAGAATTCATTTGATGAAGGACATTTTTTAGAATCCCGAAAGTTAAATTTAAATTTGAATAAGGAAGCGTTTGTGATTCCACTTATTTAGAGAGATTTTCTTTTGTCTGGGGTGATATAAGTAAAAATTTTATCATTCACCGACTACGAAAAAGTCAGTACAGACTATTTATATTATTTTTCTCATGAGAATCAACATTTATCAAGAAATTAATAAAAAAAATAAACATGGTTGGAAGTAAAAAAAATACAATATCTTATTAGCAGATAAAAATGAGCTTTAAGATAAATAATATTTTTATACTGCAGTCGTTATCTACTTGTGTTTCTCTTATTACAATTAAAGCTTTTGAGACAACACATTTAATTGGCAATAAATAAAGGTGTCTTAACGTGAAAGGGAAGAGAGTCGAGGCCGAACAAATAAACCCTTTACACGGTGGAAGGGCAATAACGACCTTTTAGTGTAATAAAACAAGATAGCAATAGAAGTGAGTAGATTTGTATTTTATTTGTTAAAATACATTAAGATTCTGTATTTTTGATTCTATGACTCATCAAGAGCTATTTTCACTGAATTCTGCATATTAAAGTGTGAACTCCTGCTTCAATTGATTTGTCTACCTATTTTTTATATCTGGTAATCGACAGAACTACTTGACTTCTACAACTTTAAATTTAGATCGGAATCAAATCTTGACTGGGCCGATGGCGTAGCGGATAGTACCACTGCCTGCTACGCCGAGGGTCGTGGGTTCGATCCCCACAAGACACAAATATTTGTTAATTCACTTTCAGATATTTGTGTTTAGTCTGGGTGTTTCTATGTATAATATGTATTTATTTACAAAAAAAGTATATATGTATTAATATCAGCTATCTAGTTCCCATAGTACAAGCTTTGCTAAGTTTGGGGCTAGATGGTGCTGTGTGAATTGTGCAGGATATTTTATATATTTTTGTGCAGGATATTTTTAAATTAATTCTACTACTAGAAATAACATTTTTCTTCTTTCAATAGCATTTAAGTTTTGCTAGAGATGCGATGAATTGGTGGCGGGTATAATTTTTGCTTAATTACCATCGAAATTTAGGCGGATCTCATACTATGACGGACTGAAAGATGCGTTTTTCAATCACCTTGGTCAAATCGCATGCATGGTATCAACAAATTTATTTTCGTCTGACAGATGCGTCAGTCCGTTGTCGTGGAAGAATCGCTTTAAGTTTAAATCAATATTACTATAAGTTTTCTACGATTGAAGTAGTACTTAAATAATTCTGTAGCTGACTGATTTTCATGCAAAACTATTTCTAATAAATCAGACATAGGTTCCCAGCTGGGCAAACATGCATGCCACAATGGAAATTTTGTCAGCGCATTATCTCGTCTGCGGCTCACTTCACTGTGAATAATTTTCACACTTTATTCCTACTGAAGTGAGGCACCAATCATTATACCAATCGCAATACTTTATTGTAAGAAAAATATTTTTTTATTATCAAAACATAGTATCTATACATACACATACAAAATAATGCCTGCCATAAACCTCATAAAGGTTTGTCTCATGTTTATTAACGTGAGTACTAAAGAGTTGGAGCCATGCCACGCGTGATTGGCATTAATATATACTTGCATAATTTCACCAACGGTAGGTAAGCCGCGTTAGCCCAGTCTTTAGAGACATACATGATACCAAAAGTTGCAGGTTCGAACCCTGATTGCGGTCCGATTTTGCAAAAATTCAAATTGTATTAACGTGTTTACCCTCAGCAAAATATTTGCATTACTCTGATCAAATTTAATTTTACTTGAATTTTTATTTTACTTTACTTCATCGCAAAACGTACTAAAGCATGGTTACTAATCGGTACCTTCATTATATTTTGTTGAACAACAGAAATTGACCCTTAAAAGGTAAAAAGGCTGCTAAAGTTGCCTTTTCTTTTAATAGTTTTTCGATAAGTACTTGTTACGGCAATGTTTAACTATCGTGTCTCAGATCAAATAAAGGTTTATTTATATCGGTCGTTTGCTTTATTTTCTTTTCGTATCAACACGTGTCTCAAATAAAATAACACTAAGTACTAGGTAAGTAAAATAAATAGGAATGTTTGTTACGAAATTCAGTCACGTGTCTCTACTCTGTTTTTTTTCACGTTTATTTTTGAAGAATGCTAAAGTATTAATTAAAAAAGAATAATAAATTAATGGACTCCAAACTTATTTACTTAAAACATAATGAATAAATTTTGCTTTTATTAGAGATATTTAAAAACATCTGTCTGATTATTAAAAATAAAATTAAACAATTGAGCATTTTAACAAGACACTTATTTCTCATTCAAATAAAACGTTACAAGAAACTAATTCAGTGAAATAATAATAAACTGCATTAGCTTACGATATGTTTTTAAATTTGCGAAGCGGTTTTTTTGGTACGAGCCAGCTATATAAATAATAAATTAAAAAATATCCTGGACAATTCAGACAGCACCATCTAGTTCCAAACTAAACAAAGCTTCTACTATGGTAACTCGATAGCTGATATTAATACTTACATACTTTTTTTTAAATAAATACATATTATACATAGAAACACCCAGAAAAAACACAAATATCTGAAAAGGACTTAACAAACATTTGTGTCTTGTGGGGATCGAACCCGTAACCCTCGGAGTAGCAGGCAGGGGTACTATCCGCTACGCCATGTTGGCCCAGTCAAAATACCGGGTTACGTAGCAGCACGTCTCTACAAGAATTGTCGATACATATATTTATCGCTCGTGAAAACGTAACTATAGGTAGGCTGCGCTTGCGATTTAGCTCAGAATTTAGCTTAGGTAAACAAAACAACTTTACTTTCTCCATTACAATAATGACGTATGTATTGTATGATGCCGGCTTAGAAAAGCATCAGCCCATTTCTTTCCCGTGGGTGTCGTAAAAGGCAACGAAGGGACTCGAGGGTGTGTATTGCATTTTAGGCGATGGGCTGACAACCTGTCACTATGGCGGTACACAATTTTCCGAATAACCCTCAAATGTTTGCCAGACGTGGCGCAAATGTCCGTTTTTTGCGGCCGTTTACACTCTGCCAACTCGTGGAGGATGGAGGCGTGATGTATGTATGTATTGTAAGTAGTGTAACTATGTTTAACCCAGGTTAATCAATGAAAACATTCAGCAAAAATGTGGCAACCCTATCATAGTAGGCATCAACCGTCGAGATGGAAGCGTGCCTGTCCTTCTGTAAATTATCTATTTTATGATGTAGTTGACTCAAAGGTCAAAGAGTAGAGTGAGTAAGAGGGGCAATTGAAACTCTTTAATATTCTCGTCAAAACCAAGTGCTAAACTATTTCAGTCATCCCTCGGGACAAAGGCGTTTCAACAAGTTTTAAGTGTAAAAGAGTTGTTCTGAAAGTTACCCAGCACTCGGAAAATTCCATTAAAATATTTTACTTTGTGGGAGAATTCTAGTGACCTTGATTATGTCTGACGCTTAAGATATAAAAAGTTTTCATAAGATTTTATAAAAAGTTGTGGAAACGGAATCCTAGAACCTGTATTAACTTATATCCTACAAGAACCACTCTGAAACTATTGAAACTGATATTTAAAGGATTTAAACAAGACATGCTGAACAATGATTAAAAAAAGCCTACGTGAAATTACGAGTATGAAAATTACAGGGCAGGCTTTGCACAATATCCTAAAACCATTAAAATATCACCTACTATCACCTTCGAACTAAAAAATTCGTAAAAAAAGCAATGTACCTACCTAAGTATAACTTTAAGTATAACTTAGATCGTAGTAATCGGTACGTACCTACAATTAGGAAGAGACAGAGATAGAAGTTATCTTTCTTATATAGGATGAAATTTTACTAGTGACCGATAGCAAAACCTCAAGACGGGCGGGTGATAGATAAGAAACAACAGTCCAAGGAACATAATTTGAAATATGGCAAAATTATTTGAGGTTTCCATAGTAATTCAAAAAGGAACATACTTTGAAATATGGCAAAATTGTTTTCATAGTGATTCAAATCAGCTGATCGGCAATTTTGTGTGGAAGGTCCAAATTCAAAAATCCAAATTTTTATTGTGTATTTCGACCTATGAATTTCAGACTAGTGTTCGTTCTGAGATTTCGTTATCGCTCACTAGTAAAATTTCAACCTTAAAGCAGTCAATTGGAACCATATTTTTCTTGAGAGCCATAGAATAAATGTGCCATCTCTATAGATGGGAAGCCGGTTAATAACGATTTTAACCAGGTGGTTATTAACGGCTTTTTTGGTTATTAACGGTTAATAACCAGTCAGACTGGGTTACTACGGTTATTTTCATATATTTTTTTATTGTATGAAGTTTTTAATAAATGTTTTTAAAAGCAGTTGGTAAGGTGTATAATTAATTATATTTGTTTTCAGTTAAATATTTTTAGTCTACAAGTAAAAGGTACATTTAGTCCGTTCACACGTTGTTTAGGTACCCCGTAAGGGATGTAGGCGTGACTGTAGGTGTACCTAGTGCCTGATCGACCGAGATCTAGCTTAGTAGACTACCATGAGAAGTAAAAGAAGCGATGGTAGGTAAGTAGGTAGTTCAATATCATGTAATGCAACGTTGCCACGTCGTCGTCTCGTCACCCGCCCCGCTTGCTTCTTTACTAAAGGAAAGAGCAAAAGAGTCGACGTAAGTAGTTTTCCGCCTACCCGCTGCTTCGTGCTTAGTAGTGGAGGTTTCCTAGGTACCCTACGCTACGTGGCCGTCGTCTTCGAGATCGAGACGATTACTGGGGGGGCACCAAACTAAACAAAAGACACCGCCGCCACCACAACATCAATGACTGTCGCTATTTGGTTCGATATCGAAAATACCTTCCTATCTACTGTAGTAAAAAAAATATCAAAATGTTTTTAAATTTACCTGGTGTTACTATATACCTACAGTTACTAAATACGTATGAGCACCTACATATTTAGAATAAAATTGGTATTGTTTTCAAGCAAAAATGAAAAACTCGAACATTTATCTCTGTTACTTTCTTTAAATGCTTCTAAGGGAGTATTCGAGCAACATTTCAGTGTTATAATGTGACCGATAACAATCATCTACGCATAACAAACTTAAAAACCCAATATTTTGCTTCTCCGTTTCAATACCGCACTCGGTTAAATAACCATAGTTAACGGGTTAAGTATTGGTAGCTAACGGCGAATTTAGTTAAATAACGGTAGTTAACCGTTAATTTACATCTATAGCCATCTCATACAAATTGCCCTCCCATTCTGAACTTTTATGCAAGTTATATTTTTATTTCAAAAGTTTCTTGCAGTAAATTTGAAGGAACATTAAGATGCAAAGGAGGTCGACTTGCAAACTTGCAAACGACTAAGTAGGAGCTAATTCACTTTTGCCACACTTTAAGAGCGATAATGGCGTAGTATTTTCAATTACAAGAGTTTATTTGCTCATAAAATGTGTACACTGCAAAATTTTGTTCCGAAACTTAATTTCAGACACGTTTAACCGGAATAAGTTTAACAATGTCACATAAGTAGTAGACACAAAAAGGTTAAAATTACTACCGCCATCAAACCAAAGGCGTAGTGGATACCCCTGCCTGCCACGCCGAGGGTCGTGGGTTCAATCTCCACACAGCACAAGTATTTGTTAGTTACTTTTCAAATATTTGTGTTCATTTTTAGGTGTTTTCTTTGTATTGTATGTAGGTAATTATTTACAAAAAAGTATTTATGTACATATCAGCTAGTTTTCAGAATACAAGCTTTGCTTAGTTTGGGGCGCTGTGTAGAATGTCTAAGATATTTATTTATTTTTATTTTATTTACAGGATCGTATGTACAGTACAAGGTTGTTTTATTTATTTATTTATTTAACCATTTATTGTACACAAAAACATACACAGGAACAATTTACAATGAGACAAGACACAACAGGTTTACTTATTTCTAAAAAGAAATTTCTTACAGCAAACCTACATAAGAGACATTCTATAATTCGAGACGCGGATATGACGTGCACAATAGCAAAAAAAAAAAAAAAACGTATATATACGAATACTACAATACTTAAATACCTTTATGATAGAATACTTATATACCTATTAATATATAAATATATTATATATATACTACATACATACTTACATTACTATGGATATGCAAGAGAAAGATAGTGTTCTTTAACTCTCTTTTTAAATATAGCAATAGATGGACTATCGCGCACAGCGTGCGGGAGAGAATTCCACAATCTGACGGCATGAACAGTAAAAGAGTAGGAGTAGAAGTCTGTCTTGTGAGATGGCATAGACAGGAGAGACCTGACGTTTGAGCGACATGGCTTATCCTGCGGGCGTGAAAACGCAAAGCGCTCTCGAAGATACGATGGAGAAGAAGGGTTATAAAGAATGTTGTACAGAGAAGAGAGAATGTGAGTATTCCTCCGAAGGCGGATTGGGAGCCACTTGAGCTGTGAACGAAATTGGGAAACGTGGTCGTATTTGCGCAGTCCGAAGATAAATCGAATGCACAGATTTTGAAGACGCTCAAGTTTATTAAGAAGCTCCTCGGTGGCATCCAAATAGCAAGAGTCGGCGTAGTCGAGAAGAGGTAAAAGAAGTGATTGGGCCAAAGTGATCTTAGTGCTTAAGGGTAAAAAGTTTTGGAAGCATTTCAGTGAATGAAAAGAGAAATGAATCTTTTTACTGACCTCATTGACATGAGGAGTCCAAGATAGCCTAGAATCTAATAACACACCAAGGTTCTTGGCAGTTTGACTAAAACTAATTGGCACACCATCGTATTTAATAGATTGCACGGCCACAAGCTCCAGCTGCCTACTCATATAAGGGCTGCTGATAAGTAAGCTTTTGGATTTTTTCGGGTTGACCAACAGTCCAAAAGATTTAGCCCAGATTGAGATGTTATGTAGATCACTGTTGATTACATCTATGGAGCTGTTAATGTTAGCAACATTAGTGTGGTGATAAAGTTGTAGGTCGTCTGCGTAGAGATGGAAATTAGAAGATATGACAGAAGTAACAGTATTAATGAATATAGAGAAAAGAAGAGGAGAAAGTACGCCACCTTGCGGTACGCCCGCAGAAAGATCACACCAATCTGAGAGACATTCATCGGAGCGGATCCTCTGTGACCGACCGCGAAGATACGAATCGCACCACAAGATTACTGAGTTAGAGATGTTAAATGAGCGAAGAATGGCGAGAAGTACATCGAAGTCTACAGAATTGAAAGCACTACTAAAGTCTAGCAATACAAGGATTGTGACAGATTTATTTTCCATTGCAAAACGGATGTCGTCAGTGACTTTAAGTAGTGCTGTCACGGTGCTGTGACCAGGTCGAAAGCCGGATTGGAATTGAGAGAGTAGACTGTTCGATGTGATGAAGTCAGCAAGTTGTCTGTGGACAATATGTTCAAGGACTTTTGCGAGGAAAGGTAGGATTGAGATAGGACGGAAGTCAGAGAAGGAGGCGGGATTGGACGATTTGGGAAGGGGAATCACGTCAGCTTGTTTCCAAGCTGACGGGAATGTGCTCGTTACCAGGGAGTGGTTGAAGATGTGGGTAAGTATTGGTAAGAGCTCAGGAAGAATAAGTGAGATCATTCTGGAACATACATTGTCATTGCCTACAGCTGTTGAAGTGATGGAGTGAATATGCTTCTTAACATCTCCTTCAGAAACCGTGGTGAAACTAAAAGAAGAGCAGAAAGGTAGGAGTTGGCTGCTAAGAGCAGCTAAGGTATTAGACTTAACCCTATCATCTATGGTCACAGGTGGGGAAGAGAAGTGAGTATTAAGCAAGTTAAGATCAACTGGACCATTAGACGACGCAGGCGAGACTTTACCAATACCTAGAGTTTTAAGAAACCTCCAGACCTCTGCAGGGCTACAGTCCTTAACAGAAGAGTGTATATGGCGTCTTTTGGCATCTCTACAGAGACGACTACAGTAGTTACGTAAAAACTTGTATCGCGCGAGGTTTTGAGCCGTTGAGAACTTTCTGTATTTAATTTTGGCTTTATCGCGCTTGGCCATGAAATTCCTTATGGTGTCTGTTAGCCAGGGCGCTGGGGCATGCTTTACTTTAACTTTTTTGACAGGAGCATGGTGGTCATACAGCGATAGCAAAGCAACCCGAAGTTCCCCAACTTTCTCATCAATGTGTTCAGCAGAAATAACGGGTGTCCAATCAATACTGAATGCATCCCGCCTCAAATTGATCCAGATGATCCAGCTACGTTTTGGGAATATGTACAGGATAAACGCAAAGACAGAAAGCTGTGCAAAACTTTCATAAAAGATGGGGTAGAGGTAGGAGGACAAGAGGCAGCTAATGCTTTCGCGTCTCATTTTGGTTCAGTGTTTCACACATGTGAACCTAAACTTGATGCTATGGAAGCTACAATTGGCGCCGTGCCCTCCTCCATGCATGTAGTTGTGGATTGCGTTACCCCTGAAGATCTTTTTTGCGTGGTGAAACGTCTGAAGTCGCGCTCTAGCGCGGGTCCGGACGGAATACCACCGTTCCTGGCGAAAGATTGCGTAAGGGCTTTAGAAATTCCACTTGTATTTCTTTACAACTTATCCTTGCAAAACGCTAAATACCCGATGCTTTGGAAAACATCGAGGGTCACGCCTATACCTAAATGTGGTCAAAGTCTAGACATTACGAACTTTAGGCCCATAGCGGTGTTATTGGCTTTCGGCAAGATATTTGAAGCAATTTTGGACAAGCGTATAAGGCAGCAAGTGAGTCCGATATTGAATGATAGTCAACATGGGTTCCGTAAGGGTCGTTCTACTACCACGAACTTAATAAATATGGTTGACTATGTAGCCGCTGAGATGAATGTTGGAAGACAGGTTGATGCAGTATACCTTGACTTCAAAAAAGCATTTGACCTGGTCGACAACGATGTTTTACTCGGTAAGCTAGCCGCGGCTGGATTCGCACCAAGACTCTTGGAATTCTTCTCTAGTTACCTACGGGATAGGAAACAATTTGTAAGAGTTGCGGGTTGTGAGTCAGAGGAATATCATACAAGATCAGGAGTAAGTCAAGGTAGTACGCTGGGACCAACTCAGTTTTTGCTTATGATTAATGATTTGCCGGAGGTCGTTCGCACCGCCAGGTGCCTCATGTTTGCAGATGATGTAAAATTGTGTCTCGGGGTGGGTAATCCAACCGATGCACAAGCGCTGCAAACTGATATCGACGCTGTAGCGACGTGGAGTGATCGTAATCGTCTCCCTTTCAATACGACTAAATGCAAGATCATGACATTTTGTCGTAAACGAACCACAATCAGGGGCGATTACATATTATCTGATACTAGGCTGGAGAGTGTTGGCGAAATCCGCGACTTGGGGTTGACTTTGGATAAAAATCTCGACTTCAGGTCTCACATGACAGATATATGTAAAAAAGCAAACAAAACTCTAGGCTTCATAATGAGAACAGCTTCTCAGTTTAAAAGTGTGAAAGTGGCTATAGTTTTGTACAATGCTTATGTGCGCAGTAAACTAGAGTATGGTGCTGTAGTGTGGGATCCTTACGAGAGCAAATACACTCTTATGATAGAGAAGATCCAGAAAAAGTTTGCAAGATGGGTCTACAAGCGCTTGTACGGATACTACCCTTATATGTATCCTTCAATTTTTGTGTCGGGCATGGTTTCCATGGATACTTTAGAGCTAAGGAGGAAGATGTTGCTAATCGCCCATTATGTGGCTCTACTTAGAAACAAGGTCAACAACTCCGACACTCTTAGTAAAATAGGTCTGGTGGTACCAAAACGAGGAACAACATTTGGTGGCGTAACTCTACCACCTCGTAGGCCAGAGCGGCTGTTCGCGAGGGTTGTGTCGCGCACCAAGCGCTCGGCCAACGCGCCTACTGCTAGAGCACTCGCACTCCTCGGGGACTTGCTCATTCGAAACGGCAATGCTGACATATTTTATGACAGTCTAGCAGCTTTAGCTAGAGTAACTTATGATTACCTAAATTTTATATCACTAGATATAGTATATTATAGGTAAATGATTTATTTATTTATTTCTTGATAATTAATATTATTGATTGTAAACTTACATGTGCTTTGGGTGTAACCTGTAAACTTGTAAAGTTATTAAATAAATTGAAATTGAAATTGAAATCAAAGCCTCCAAATTGATACCCCTAAAGCTACGACGAAAGAGAAATTTTGATTGACGCCGAGGTGGTCGGATTTTATATGAAAGAAATATAAGATCATGATATGAAAAGTTAGCAGGTAATTGGCCATGAACAGCTATATTTTCTAAAGAAGAAGTTATCATGAGATCGAGAAGGGACGGTATACAATTGGGAAAATGGTGTGTGGCGGAAAGTGGAAGAATGTTTAAGTTGACTGAAGATATTAAAGAAATAAGCTTATTAGACCGAACATCATTTTTTAGCAGGCACGTATTAAAATCGCCGAGAATTAAAACATGGTCATAATTAGGACAGTATGTGCACAGAAGACTTTCTAACGAGTTAAAATAGTCTATCTGTAGTGATGGGCTATAAAACACGGCTAATAACATCTTTTTGTGATGTAGTGTGATTTCGATAAATAAGTGTTCTGCAGATTGGGAGTAAGCAGAAGGAGAGACGCTGATTACAGTATGCACTATGTCGCTACGTAAATATATAGCGACGCCACCCCCTCCCTTGCCCGTACGGTCGTTGCGTATAAGTTTATAGCCCGGAAGCGTAAATAAAGAATTTGCAAGCGAAGGTTTCAAAAAAGATTCGGAAATCAAAATAGCATCTACGGGGGAATTGCCAAAGGATGCCAGAAGATCGGAATAGTGAGAAGGAATACTCTGGGCATTGATATGCACAACATTGAAATTTTTAGGGAACTTCGAAAAAGAGGCCTTTAACTGGTCATGAACCGACAGATGTATGGAACTATCACTGTCACTGTCAGCACTGACAAATGTATCAGATGAAGAAGAACACGAAAAAAAGCTATCATTAAAGTCATCTAATCTATCCATATTTAGTAATAAATATTAATAATAAATACTATAATAAAATAAACTATTTGAAAACAAAAAATATGATGAAATAGAACACCTAATCTCAGAATCTACACTTACCGCAATTTGCTGTAAGAAAGACTACCAAATCACAACACAACATAACTAAGATTTATAATAAAAAAGGCAAAGCAATTATTTATATGTGTTTGATTACGAACACGTTTTGAACATAAAAACTGAACGCAGCCTAATTCAATTTCTTGATTTATGGCGTTTTGAACGCAGCGTAAGCGAAAGAAAAAAAAAAAAAAAAAGGTAAGGCAAACTGTCACTTGCACTGTCAGTCTGTAAATAACCTCAAAAAAGGAAAACAAAATAAAATGAAGTGAACAACACAGTACCCACCTACATATTATCCGTTTTACCTGCCAAGAAAAAACTAAATAATGATACTACCATAACAATAAGATAATACAGCTAAATTTGGTAGATGGGCAAATTAGATACAGAGAAGAAAAAAGAACACAGAGAAAAATTAATCTTTATTGTTTGAGCTCCTGTAATAATTTATTTGAACATAAGTTAAATTAAATGAAATTAACACTATTCAATCTAGAATAGTGCTATCACTTATGACGTTATGATCCGTCATCGTAAAAACACAACAATTAAATATTCGAGAAATTCAGACAGCGCCATCTAGCCGTACAAAGCGTTTGTTATTGCCATATTTTCTTACAAATATATGAGGGTAATTTCAAAAAAATATGTATGTCAGGACAAGTTATCAACCCGTCACCTACACTCCTTCGGCCATGAGAAACCTTTCTATTTCCCTCTAAACCATTCCACCATTTTCAGACTTCCAATTACTTGGACCTATCAACCCTGATCAATATTTTACGCCGACTGGAAGTATTCGACCCATTTATCCATGTCACGGCCAAATGTTTTCAACACACACTATTTGTATTGCCAACTCATCTATTTTAAAAATATCTTCAAAAAATAAATCTTTCCCCTAGGTACCTATCCCCAATTTATTTCAAACTTTATTTCCTTTTTTGGTACGGAATGGATTGTGGGTCAATTATTATGAGAGAATCAATCAGGTCAATTAGTATGAAACCAGCAGAATTCTTATTCTCAACCTTCGCTGTTTTCGGTACTAACGACTAATTCTGCCTGTAGCATACATATTTTGCAAGGTTCTATGATTTTAACCTATTAAGGTTGAGTGTTTTAAAATTTGGTAAGAGTCAATTTAAATACTATTAAAATCTTAAAATCTACACGTTTTCTTACTGACTTAAACTAGAATAAAACAGAGACAAACTGGTTCACTATGGGACTATTGTAAGGAGGGTGAAAGTTTTAAGACATAATTGTTTTATAATGTCAAATTACAATTCATAAATACAGTTTGAGCTCTGTGACAGATGTCAAATGCAAACATTTTTCTTTTGTCCTTTTCACTCTTACTTGGTTTTCTATCTGGTTACCTGCTGTCAAGAGACTACAGTTTACGGAGTATAATAATTGTATTCGTACTTTTAAAATCCGAACGTCAACAATTACGTGGCCAATACCATAAGAATAGATAATAATTTAAATCCTCAAAGCAGGCAATACTGCACACGGTCGTTCGTGCTTGCCACGATGCGAGCGAAAAAAAAAACTAATTCAGTAATGGAAATGTTTAGTTAGAGACCCTTTTAGCATGTTACTGTAGCTATTATAGTCAATTGATCGCTTGGGCTCATAAAATATTTATATTGTTCGTGAAGTACGAAATTGAAATCAGAGTGTTTTTTTACATACATACACATATCACGCCTATTATCCCTTGCGGGGTAGGCAGAGCGTAAACAGCCGCAGTAAACGGATATTTACGCCACGGCTGACAAGTATTTGAGGGTCATTCGGAAAATGGTGTAGTGACAGGTTTTCAGCCCATCGCCTACAATTGCAATACACACCCTCGAGTCCCTTATTCGCCTCTTACGACTCCCACGGGAAAGATATGGGATGATGCTATTCTAAGCCGGCATCACACGGCAATGTTCTTTTATTTTTTGATAATAATCGCTAACAGGTTAACTATACCTACTAGGTATTTTTTGATACAACAACTTTAATAAAATGTATTGATTATACCTCTTTAGTATTAATAAAGTGTTTCTGTCTGTTTTGCACGTATCTACACTTTAATGTTGGGTGCACTACACAACACAATTGTTTAACACATTGGAAAACGTGAGATCGATCCTTAGGGCGTGGGAGATGCCTATGAATTTATTTTTATTCCTATTCTTATGTCCCAGTAGTGGGCTCGAATAGGCTGATAGGATGTGTGTAAACAGTAGTACTAGTAGGTTAAGTTTGGATTGACAAAAACTAATTCAGAGCGAACGGACAAACCAGGTTTTGGTTGCGTTCTATTGTAATTGCTGTTTTTCTTTTTTGAAAATCCTACTAATATTTTAATGCAAAAGTTTGATTCAATGATTGATTGATGTATCTATTTATCACAAAATGGAAATAACATTATAAAGTTATAGATATCCCTTATAAGAATTCGCATAGTCCTCGTATGTTTGTTTGTTTGCTACTTCTTCACGCAAAAACTACTGAACCGATTACAATGTAATTTGGCACATATATAGAAGGTAACATGAATTAACACATAAGATAGTTTTCTCACCACTTATGCGGGCAACGCCGCGGGTAACAGCTAGTGTTTTGACGTGACAACGTCTTAAATTAGGTTGTGGCCGTAGCATGCACGGAAAAATACAACGCCCGCTCACGTCTGTTACAGTGAGTCATGACCGAAAGAGAGGCACGCTGAATGCCGTCTCTCTCCCACTCAAGCATAATCGGTGCGCTGCGCGCGCAGCATTCGAGGATTACGTTGTCACGTTCAAACTTTGCCCGTATACCGACTTTACAGGCAACCATTTTTTATTAATACAATAAAATGAAAAAAAATATTGTTACCTTTTTTTTTGTTCCCCAGGATTGGTCGCCCCACCGCCAGCAATGACCCCTTTCGCGAAGCTGAGCAGACTCGAGGGCGACTACATTGCAGTTATGTGGAGGCGAGGCCAAAGCCGGGCACCGTAGCATAGTCTAGTACTGAGCGGAGAGAGGGGAGATAGCCAGTAAGTACTAGCCAGTCTACTGTAGCACACCTCGGACACTGGCGCTCAAATGTATGAAACAAACGCGTAGCTACGCACACAGTCTATGCTCGTGTAGGTGAACGCGGACCATGCTTGTGTGTGTGAGACAACATGTCAGGGTTGCCGCCATTTTGCGTTCGCGAATCGGGAATGCAATGTGCGGTAGTATGAAATGACCTTCGTCGTCGCGTCCTTGCTAGCCGGTGTCTGAGCGTCCTCCGAGCGCGGGTGGGCGGCGCTTGTAGGAGGAGGCAGGGAGTGACCATACTGTACGCTAGTACTATTAATTATACTGTGACTGTAGTGTGTGACGGCGATATGGCGCAGTGCTGGAGGAACTGCCTGCGACGCAAAGGTTCCGGGTTCACTCACAAAGTTGATATTAATACATACATACATACACATATCACGCCTATAATCCCTTGCGGGATAGGCAGAGCTTAAAAACGGCCATTTACGCCACGTCTGATCAATATATTTGAGGGCCATTCGGAAAATTGTGTATCGCCATAGTGACAAGTTTGTCAGCCGATCGCCTAAATTTGCAATCCCTTCCCTCGAGTCTCTTAGTCGCTTCTTACGACACCTACGGGAAAGAAATGGGGTGATGCTATTTGAAGCCGGCATCACACAGCATTCGAAACCGGCATCACACAGACAACATGATATTAATCACTTTGTGAATTTGTTCCCAGTCTGGTAATGACATTGCAAGCTGAAACACCTTTGATTGTCTGAAAAGAAAGATGGTTCCTTGCTTCGGAGGGCACGCTAAGCGGTCGGCCTCGAGTGCTGTCTATGATTACATGGGCGGCGCTTGTAACACAAAATGTCAACTAGTAGAATACTAGTAGGCCTCTGACTACTATTCATATTATTCTACTAGTATCATTCTACTAGAAGGCGGTTGAAAAACTCTGACACCCGGGTTCATGGGGTCGTTGGACGACTCGGCGTCCCACACAAAAGAGAAAGAAAGTCTTCTGTTGCTGTAGCGTAGAGGACGCACAAAGTTACGGCCTAATTTCGTGGTCGCTTTCAATAGGCTGTAACGATATGTTGGAATATTCTTCCATTGACTCACTTCCTCTCGTGGTTTTTCCCGTCTTACCCGCAAACCTGTCTTGCCCCACTCTACCCTTATTATATTACGCACCTAGTAAGTAACTTGTTAGATACTTAATACACCACAAATTCTTTTAATCTAAAAATCTCTATTATCTTTCATAACATCAGCAAACTATTTTTGTACCATTTGGTACAAAAACCTTGCCTAAAAGCCTCTGTGAGTCTAAAAATCAATGAGCGATACTCCAAAAAAGTAGGTCAGCATCGGATAGGAAAAATCTTGACAGGTGCTAATGGTTTCCAAGCAGCCTCCTATGGAAATGGAATGCTCAAAATCACATTTTGTACAGAATTGAATATTTTCCTTTGATAAAATGACAAAAGGTTGCCATGACTGCTGGATATTGCAGAAGGAAGAAACGTCTTAGATGCAAAATTCGAGTACGTTCCTACCCTCGTTTCTACACTCGAAACAAATCTGTTGTGTTTCTTAAATTAATAACAAAAGTAAAGGTTTTCTGGCGTTACCTAAGTAGATAAATAAATTTTAAAAAGTGCCGTGTGATGCCGGTTTAGAATAGCATCACCTCATTTATTTCCCGTGGGAGACGTTAAAAGTGACTAGGGACTCGAGGGTGTGTATTGCAATTTCAGGCGATGGGCTGATAACCTATTATTATAGCGATAAACAATTTTCCGAATGACCCTCAAACATTTGTCAGACGTGGCGTTAATGTCCGTTAATTTCAGCCGTTTACTCTCTGCCTACCCCGCAAAGGATTACCCTATATAGTTTATGATGTTAAACTATATTATTGTTTTTAAATAAATATATAAATTATAGGCGTGATATGTGTATCTGTATAAATAAGTTCATTCAGGCAAGTTTTCGATTTAATTTATTTTTTTAATTTAAATAATATGCCAGCTTGCGAGAAAATTATTTGATGTCATATTCTAAAAACCCGAAGTTCTGCGACATGTAAGGCGAATCCCATACAATAACGGACTTACGGATGCGTCTGTCAAACACCTTGGCCAAATCGCATGCGTTAGTGTGCCATGGTATCCGTTTTTTGTGTGGGAGTTAGAAACCTATCGTCTGACAGGCGTATGTGTCAAGAATACGTCCGTCAGCCGTTACAGTGAGAGAACCGCCCAAATTTTATCATCATTCTAGACCAGACTAAACAGTCACAAATTGTTTCAAACTTCAGTTCGCCAATAACGACAACGGTTTGGTTCTATTGAAGATATTTCTTATCTTTTCTTCATTGTCCTATTTAAATACTTGATATCTCAACTCAACAGAAATGGAACCAATAAGATATATTTGTTTACAATGTTTCTAGGACAAATACTCAACTGCTCAATTTTCGGATTTGATTTCATATATTTCATGAAATTTAATCCGAGTTTACTGAAGACAGAACTAAGTATCATAAAAGTAATAATTTTAGTAATGTATTGCAATGTAAAGAAACCAGGTATTATTTGGAAAAAAAGCCATGAACTTGAATAAACGTTTTTATCTTTATCTATCTTTATCTTTATCTAATATACTAAATCACAGATGGTCGAGGCCATAATACGAAAAGAGGAAAACATTTATTAGAAAATGAACTTATTCGTATTGTACATTCATTGTGTACCCACAGAAAATACATACATACATATATCACGCCTATATCCCTTGCGAGGTAGGCAGAGCGTAAACGGCCCTAAGAAAAAAAATCTACGCCACGTCTGACAAATATTTGTAGGTCATTCAGATTGCCATAGTGACAGGTTGTAAGCCTATCGCCTAAAATTACAATACACATGTAACCCTCGAGTCCCTTACTCGCTTCTAACGACACTCACGGGAAAGAAATAGGGTGATTCTATTCTAAGCCGACATAAAGTACCGTGCTTTAAAATGGTTACATAAAGCAGTTGGCATCCATGCTTACATTAACAGAATGCAAACAGCCTGCAAAAAGGCAACGGAAACTCAAAGTGCTGAATGTTGCCAACTTATCTACGGCATTAGTATTGTAAATTGCTAGATTTGCTTAACTACCAGCTGTTAAAAATTATACAAATTTCTTCTGGCTAATTCAACAACGTTTTATGCATTATATACACTTTTGCGTGTGCATTTTGTGTAATAAAACAGTAGGTACTATTACACGTCTATCATCATCAACATCATCATCATCAGCCACAACACATTTAAACGACAATATTTTCCGTAAGTCTAAAATCGTTAAATTATCTTCACTAAGCCGTGTGATGCCAGCTCAGAATAGCATTACCCCATTTCTTTCCCGCGGGTGTCGTAAAAGCGACTAGAGGGCTCGAGTGTTCCATATTTATTTCAATTTAAGGCGACAGGCTGACAACTAGTATGTTTAGCTTTTTATGTTTCAAAAATATTTAATTAATTTATTTTTACATACCTATAGTTTTGGGCTATTATCCGAACCCAATTTATTATTTTGTGTATTTTTTTAGGTATATATGCTTTCGTTTGCAGAGGATTAAAGCGACTAAAACTGATTGTAAAAACACTGTGTAACATGTCTGTACATACATACGTACATACTGGTATATTTTACAATATTATTTTATATTTAGACATATGGCTAGTTCTCATTGATGAGGGAACTGATGAGTGGCACCAGAAAACTCATTGATCTGATGATAATATATTTTTGTCGATTTTTTATTTGGAAGTAAAGACCTTTAATTCCTTAAGCAAACTCACGAAATAGTTGTAATTATTATAGATATTTTTAAATAATTATTTAAAACGTCGTTCTCTAGATTCCGTAGGTGGTGTCCAACCCTACTTTGCAAAGTGAAACTGAATTAAATCTTGTGTTTTGGTCATACGTACATAGGTTTACTTACATATTGTTGGATAGTGATGGAGAGTATCATATGGTGACATTTGATAGTAATTGAAATGTAATTTTGCCATAGATAATCTCGTTTAATCATTGGTGTCAAGAACTCGTCTCATATCCAAACGCACCCTTTATGGCGCTTATCATTCGTTAACAGTTAGATTGAGACGTATGATAAACTTGCCTGCAAGTTACCTTAGTCACCTCCCAGGATCTGAACGAGGCAGACACGTTGCAAATTAATGGAAATCCGCACAAGAAGCTAAGACATTTCAGATCTGTCATTTTGTTTCATGATTTTGTCATACCTTTCATTGCGATTTTCTCTAATTCTATGTAAATGTGAGTTTTGCTTTCAATGGAATATGATGTACCACTGCTAATTGAAGGTCATTGTGTGTAACATTCGTACTTGCTTGCTATCAGTTTGCCACAAAGCCAAAAAATATCCTTTGGTTATCAGATCCCTCATATCAGATCCATCACTTTCCGTCATCAGTGCAATGACGGATCTGATAAGGTGATGATGGAATTAAGAAATTCGGTTAAAGTGGGACTAAATCGGTGCCCACGGTTGGGTCTTTTGTTTATATTTTACTAATATATCCTTCCCACTAATATTATAAATGCGATATGTTTGTTACTTCTTCACGCAAAAAGTACTAAACCGATTTGCAGGAAATTTGGCATACATATCGAGGTAACATGGATTAACACATAGGCTACCTTTTGTCATCACTTGAGGGTCTGGAGTACCTGATGTATACCACCAGGTGCGCCACCAGGAGCCCATCTAAACTATAGGAGATACAGATATGACACCAAAGCAACAGTTGTTCAGCTTGATGGGTCGCTTCTGCTGGCTTATAGAGTTTGAAGGTTTGGAGTACCTGACGTAGACGACCAGGTGCACCACCAGGAGCCCACCTAAACTATAGGAGATACAGATATAGCACCAAAGCAAAAGTTGTTTAGCTTGATGGGTCGCTTCTGCTGGCTTATAGAGTTTGAAGGTTTGGAGTACCTGATGTATACCACCAGGTGCACCACCATTAGCCCACCTAAACTATAGGAGATACAGATTTGGCATCAAAGCAAAAGTTGTTTATCCTGATGGATAGCTTCTGCTAGAAAATAGACATGGAAGGTTTGGAGTATTTGATGTAAACAACCAGAAGCACAACCAGGAGCCCAAAAAAATCATTCAAAATAAATATTCAGATTTAAACATATCCTTTTATTTCATTTATTTACTTTCTCTCACTTCTTTTACTACTATATATTCCTTTTTATTATAAAATAAACAAACTAAAACTATGTTTTACAAAAATACTATTACATTTTATCAGATCCGTCACCCAAATCGTGGGCATTTTTATTAGATCCGTCACCTAAATAGTGGGACTCAATTTTCTTCATGAAAATCTAATTCAAATTCAAAATGGATTTTAAATTTTTCATTATACCACAATAATTAATGTGTATGTATATGTTACTCGTGTTAATACTAATGAACAAGGCCAATTGAACCATATTTGTTAGATCCGTCATACACAGAACACAGTTCTCTTGATTCCATCACAGCTAATAGTGGACTAGCTATAACTTTGTAATTACTCGACCAAAAAGCGGGCCTTTCACATAATTTTATCTGTATTCCTCTAAAGTATGACGCAATGCCCCCAAAATACCAAAAAACATAATTTGAAAAATGATGACGGAATTATCATGAGAACGCGTTTCGAAGAGAACTAGCCATATAAAAATATAATTTAATAAATTAGCTACCTAACATTGAATTGAAAATTTAAGTAAGCATAAAAAATTGCATAAAATGTAATATTTGCTTTACAGACTCACACAACGTTATCGTACAAAAAACAAGATACATTAGATATTTTTTGTAAATTGTGCCCTGAAATGATGCCAGCCATACCGGATTATATTCCAACAGACAAGATAGCGTTAAATTCTGATCTAACCTAACCAAATCCTTTTACAGAAATGAATCTCCTCAACATGGACGCGGAGAACCGCGTGGTTCTCAACGTGGGCGGGATCCGGCACGAGACCTACAAAGCGACCCTCAAGAAGATCCCAGCAACACGTCTGTCCAGGCTCACGGAGGCACTGGCGAACTACGACCCGGTCCTCAACGAGTACTTCTTCGACAGGCATCCGGGGGTGTTCGCGCAGGTCCTGAACTATTACAGGTACGTCCATAGCAACGAGAAGCCCTGGTAGATTTCTATACTCTGTAAATTATAGGAAAAATAGGTATCAATTCTACAATATTTCTTAGAAAAGGCGTTACAATCTCATCTCAATTAAAGGTAAAACATTACTGAAAAATTGGTCTATACTTGAATGTGGAAAACGTTGTAAGTAGGTTTCAGTCTGCCAACATATAATTCGTGACAAGTATATGTAAATATTAGCTGTCACTATTCAAACAGTTCTAAGAAAACATAAAGTTTAAGCTCTCACAAGTTTAGAACACTGCGAATCCGAGTTTCTGTTTTTATTCATCTAATCAGCTATAAAAAACTTATTCGTAATCTTCTGAGCCTTTAACTTAGCAACACCTGCAAACATAATACCTTAGGGCAAAGAAAATACCTGAAAAACATGTTAAAGGAAGATGATTTATTAAATCTAGTGGTTTCCCTGAACTGCTACTGAGCTTTTGTTTTATTTTTCTGTGTCCCACGAGAACCATCAATACTTTGTCGAAAACAAAATTCATGGAGTGCCCAGTGCGAAACGAACGATATTAATATTTACGAAGCTTTAGCTAACAATAAAAACCCAAACCATTATGTAAGTCTTGTCTCTGTCCTCTAAGGGATATAAACGTAATATCTTTTTATTTTCAAGATCATTTTAAAACTTTTAAAGTTTCCGCCATGTAATGACCAAAGTCAGTCTCTATCAGACTAATCCATAAAACGCTGGCAATGGTCAGGTGAAAAATTTGCATTTTTTTTATGTTAGGCTCAGCAGTTATCTTTAAATAGAATGTATTTCGATAGCGCTTGTCTACTTATCAAGCCACAAAAGTAGGTGCAGTAAATAAAAGTCCTGCCCTTCAGGAGATTGTGGGAGCATTTGTAACCCTTGGCTAAGTGTAGTCAGATCAGACTTACGACATTCACAAACGCTCAAAAATTTAATTTTAAAAATAAATTCGAAACTTTATTCCAATTCGTTGATGCAGACAAATGTCTTGATTTCAAATTGCCTGTTTATTCAATTTCAATTCCGTTTTCCTGTCTCCTGAATTTCAGAGCTGTCACAACTCGAAACTTCTAGAACACTTTTCTACCGAGTTCCAAACTTTACCAATTTTACTTATTCACCTTTCTTGTTTATTTCTCGATGTTCAATGTCGAGTTGAATTTGGAATATTTAACCTTAACAAGAGCAGGATATTTTCATCTTCTTATTTTATTTTAAGAAATGTCTATAAAATTGCCAGAAACGATTCTAATAGACAATTGCACTTAACACAATTCATTTGTATCGGCGCAATATGTTTGTTTCTACCATTTATTTTTATAAACTATCAATAAATTTTTCATCCGCAACCGTGTGCGCTTTTTTTATTGTCATCTATTATGTATGTAATCCACCCATACTTCTTTGACCATCTTTTCTTTTTATATCCATCCAAACACATTCATTTAGAAACTGACCCTGACTCCTGAAATTGACACAATTTGTAGAAAGTTTTTATTCATTCTACTTTGTGCCATGTCGAAGTGTATTTGAAATAAATGCGCCTTACCACGCCTGGCAGGGGCTGGTGAAATTTTCCCTTAAAAGTGTTTTCTGGTTGTGTGGAGACGTATATTTTTCTGCGGTTAAAAAGGGCTTTGCATGAAGTAACTATGAGAGTTTCTTCGTTTTCGTATTATTTTTAGGTTACCGAAAATATCGTTCTGTATGGATGCTTCTTCTTTGGTGTGGAACAACGAGTCAATGAAGGACACGATGAACCCTGGTTTCAGAGTTTTCAACCGCCTTCTACTACTGGCAGGCCTCTGACATGGTTGTAAAACGCTCGCCGTCTAAGTAATCGTAGGCATCAACCGGTACCATCACAAAGTGCCCTAATGAGAATTAAGCGCCGCAAGAAATCGCACTACCACTGCGCCACATCGGCCGTCATGTATGGATGCTTATTTTTTAGATCCATTTGTAGAAAAAGGTAAATACTGTATGTAATGTTTCGTGGTATACACACACAATAATTATCAGTATTGAACCAGACAGAATCAATCAACCTCCAAATGTTTGAAGGTGGCTGGCTTGGGATCTTCAAAACTGTGAAATAGCAATTTGTAAGACAAATACAAATGTAGTTGCTTGATTATTAACTATAATTTTCTTACTATAATTGCTGTTTAGGAATGTTTGATTGTTCTGCCTCATCTACTAGCCCAGTATGGCCAGTTTTTTATATTTCAAAAATATTAAAGTCGTTTATTTTTTGCTTATACTTTCTGGACCATTGGCCAAACCCAATTTATTATTTTGTGTCATAAGTTATTGCTTACATACTTGCGTTTGCATTGGATAGGTTTTTAGACTGTATTAACAGTCACATTAACAATAATGATACATGTTATAAAGTTTAATTACCCTTACAAACTTAATTTAATTTATGAGCTACCATACATTGAATCAAAAATTTACGGAAGCGTTAAAAATTACATAATATGTATGTCTGTAAAGCACATATAACATTATGTCCTTAACAGACACATATTACGCAATAGTACAAAAAATAAGCTTCTTTAGATTTATTATAAGTTATACTCTCAAATAATTCCAGCAGTATCGTACTTTACTCCGGTACCGCATGTGTACCTGTAATTTTGAACGATACTACCGTCGTTACAAAGTAGATGATGGTTTTTAGATAGGTGTAACTAATTATTTAAGGTTTGGCGGTGTCGGTCACATAGATATTTTAGGAACGTTTATTGGATATTTTCTATTCGATCAATATAATTATGATTCCCTTCTGAGATGCATAGGTAGGTACCCCAAATTGCTGCGAACAAATAAACCATAATAATATGGAATTTTATAAGGTTTAGCTTTGGTAAAGTCTTTAGAGGCACGCACAACAAATTTTTGAGCCCTTGTGGATTTCGCTATAATGTTAGTAACAATATGACCACTTAACAGTAATTTTGTACAATGATAAACTCCTAGGTCTTGTATTAAAAGTATTTTTGCGTAGTTCTTCACCTTGCAGGTGACGTTGATAGATGTATGTCAATATCAACACTATGCTACATTTGGTTGGATTTAGATCCAAAATAAAATAATTACAGTAATCTTCAAGACGATGAAGATCGGATTGCCTTCTGTGTCTGTTATTGAAAAAAATGCTGCATAGATTTTCATGTACGAGTAATCTACAAATCAAAGGAGGCTAGCATGATGAAAGCACTACTCTATGTCTTTCTTGGGAGGTCATTTTTTATTATGGTTTATGCAGACTAGAAATGCAGACAATTCGGGATATAAATTCTCTTAAAATACTTAGTTTAGAAAAGGATAATTTTACTTATAATTTGACGCAAAATACGTGTTATCTGTCAAATAAGGCAGAGATGAAAACAATGGCGACTAAATTGACTAGAAATTTGGAAGAATCCATTGTCATTTTTAAACATGACAGGACTTGGATATCTTCTGTCCTTTCCTACACCTGTTTGATGGAAAGAGACAGCAATAATTTAAGGTAAGTTAAGATAAATCTGATCCTGAATTGAGGCCAGTATCATTTAAAAGCATCAATTCACGTTATAAAAAGATTATACGTATTTCTAAAACAAACTTATGACAATACCTGGTAGGGACTTAAACTTGAGAGCAACTCTCGTAGCTCTTTCGAATGCTGATCGTCGCTTTTTCAGTCACACAAAAAGAGTATAGATGGAAAATACCTTCGCTGAGAGTTTGGCTCATTACTATTCGAATGGTCTATCAAGTAAAGTGGTTTACATTTACATCTTCCGCCTGAAAACAGAAACTACGAGAAAATGGCGGAAAACGCCCATCGGAAGTCAATTACGAAACCCTTTAGAAAGTGCCGCCTAGATTTTACTGCCGACTTTAATTTGCATTTTATTGTCGAACAAAACACACCTGCGTGTAATTTGGTTGTGGAATGAGATAATATTAGTAACACGCACGGAAAAGCTTTATAGTCATATTTGGACGATCAAAAAATCTAGCACTAAACTATACATACGGAGATATTTTATATTATTTTAAAATGTTTTATAACCGTAACATAAAACATTTTTTTAAGGTGTTTAATTTCACTTGTCAATGTAAGTACATCTAAATAAGTACCTACCTGAATATTTGATTGCCGCAACCACTTTTATCAGGTTTTCACTATTATGTGAATCCATTCACTCATTTTCTGCATGAACTTCAAATGTTTGTCAGACGTGGCGAAACTGATTGTTTTTACGGCCATATACGCTCTGCCTACCCCTCAAGAGATATAGGCGTGATATCTGTATGTATATGTGTATGTATTCACACAAAAATAAAACTTAAATATATTATCGAGGCTGCAATTTTGGCATTTTAAACTAAACCAAGACAAAGTCGTTCCTGCAGCAATATTGAAAGTCGTTTTCCTTGATACAGATTAAAATGCTACCTACCAGTTTCCTCTGGACTGAATCCAAATTCAGTCCAAGTGAATCCATTTATTGCTTTTTAGACGGAGTTTCCTGTGAACAGAACCAGTATTCAAACAAAATCGTATTGACAAAGCTACTCTTTGAGCGAAATTCTGAACATTCTAGCATACCTAATAGAGACGTGTGTAGAAAACGATGTACCAAGGACTTTGCAGACATGATCAGTCCATGGAACTCAACAACTTTTCTCATTTGTGCTGGGAAACATTCATACATATATCACGCCTATATCTCGCGGGGTAGACAGAGCGTAAACGGACGTAAAAACGAGTATGTAGGTCACATCTGACAAACGTTTGAGTGTTTTTTCAGAAAATTTAGTATCGCCAATTCGCCATAATAAGACCATAGTGACAGGTTGTCAGCCCATTACCTAAAATTCCAACACACATTACAATACCTCGAGTCATTTAGTCGCCTCTTACGACATCCGCGGGAAAGAAATATGGTAACGCTAATTCTAAAACGACATCACACGGCTTGTTGGGGAACGAGTATTTTTATTGAGATACCATTGATTGATGATTGATGTCCATCCTAACCAATTTCGGCTACAGCAACTGCATCTGCTACAGCAGCTACTGCAGTCGCGTGCCCTCATGCGACTGCAGTAGCCAATCTTGTTTTGTAGTGCACGTGAACATATATGGCATGTCAGGATTCCGGCTACATAGTTGTATGTGTGGGCTATATAGCCTTTAGAAGGTCTCGTTTTTTTTTTTTTTTTTATTAATGATGGGTTTGCTCTTGACTCTAGTCTAGGTCATAGGACAGAGACAGAGTCTAAGATGGAGCGAGCTCACCCAGAAGAAGCCTGTTAAGGCACTGGCACTCCCACACACTGACGGAACGCAGCAAGCTACTTGGCGCCAGACTTCGGTGGGATGGTGGTCGCGAGCCAGGCGGCCCCTTACGGAGCCTTCCACCGCTTAGTGGATCGTTCAGCCGGACTTATCCACAGGCAAGCCTGTGTTGCCGTTGCCCGGGGTGGACCGCTAGGAGGTAGATCCCATACCACCCCAAAACCCCTCGTTTCGTGTCGAGGTCAGTTTTTCGCTGGTCCTCGAAGTCGTAAATGTTTAGTTCAATATGTCGTCTTTTGGTGGGGTCAATATTGCATTGTTTGATCCCATACTAAATATCCAACTGATATTTCTACGGAAGATCTTTAAATTGCAGTTATTTCTTCTTATCTATAATATTACGTTTTCTTGTCACCAGGACCGGTAAGCTGCACTACCCGACAGACGTCTGCGGGCCGCTGTTTGAGGAGGAGCTGGAGTTTTGGGGCCTGGACGCCAACCAAGTAGAGCCTTGCTGCTGGATGACCTACACGCAGGTTTGTACTTAGCAGTGCCATTCCATAGGAGACCCGTTTACCCTGCACCATGCAATGCGTATCGGAAGTTATATATATGCGTTGTGCGGTGAAACACTTCGATACCGCGTTTCAGGCTCTTTGTTTCTCTGCATATCTGTCATGTGGCGCCATCTTGCAGATATGTTGGAACTTCTGTTGCGTCTAGATTGCTCGTGAACCACTTTGAGTAAGCTTTTAGTCGTAGCTCCCGCAGGTCGCTACATGCACACCAATTTTACCAACTTGTATTGGTCGCGCTAAGTCTAAGAAAAGAAAAACTAAATTTACTTGTCCTTATCCTGATTAATATGGGGTCGGCGCAACATGTTTTGTGCGTACACAAATCATGCAATAGGATTTGACTACAACAGGCCGCCTACCTGGCGCCAACCCTGTTTGTGAATACTATCGAAAGTGGATTCACCGCCACTTTTAACCAAGTTCCGCAGATATTCATCAAACGTCTAAAACTTTACGTAACTTTTTACGAAACAACCTTCGTAGACGAGGAGTTTCCATATTCTTAGCCAATATAATAATAAAACAATAAACTTATTACAAAAATCTACTGCATTTCATGGAACTCAAGCACATTCTACTTAGTAAAACCCTAGAAATTTCATCTTGCTGTGTGGCACCAAGCCGACGAACGAACCGATGAAAACAGTTAGCAAACGAAATGAAAAGGTACTAACTTATTATTGGTTCTAGCAAATCTCTACTCACCTCAACAATCGTAACAAGTTTGCTCTAAGCTATTCGAGTGCAACTTAGTAACTTTCCTATACTCCCAATGTTATTACAGTCAGTACGAGTAAGACCAGAGTTTCCCAAACTGTGTTTACTGGAGTATTGAAGGCTTCAAATCTGAAGATGTAATTGCAGACACTAGGAAATGAAGTTGACGCGCTGTCAATGTAAATCATAGAGAAATTTGATATTGATCACAATCGACCCCAGCCTGCGCAGTGGAAAATACAAATTTACAGCTGAAATCGATATGTGACAACGACCGCGGTATCGCGGTGCTAGAAATACCTAAAGCTAATAAATACTAAACACTAATAATGTCTGTGGGCATCAAAACCAAAATTCACAATAACAAAATTTTGTACCCAAATTAATTCACGTGTACCCAATGTTCATCAGATGTGTGGTGGCCTTTATATGTTATGCAACCAAAACGTAATACTAATTTCGCCTATTATTACCGGTATTTGGCGTTACGTTGCACGTATTAGCACTAGATTATAAGTAAGTACCTCCAAATTATATCACCCCACGAATTCCGCAATTCGTACTAAGGAGTCACAATGATATGGTACGACAAATATGACTAAGGGAACACACCATTAACACGAATAAACAGGTTTACACTTACAGTCAACGTGCCGGTCCAAATGCATAAAATACCCAACGGAGAAAGGAAGTACAGGGAATGGATCAAAGAGGAATTCCGTGGGTACTTACAGGGCTGGGTGGAAAAGATATCGACACCCAGCATTCCAATACAGCCTTGGCGCGTTATTCACTTCAAACCACTCACAGATTCTGTTCGTATTCCACTTTGATATTAGTCATTACGCGTGACCCAACCCGAATTTGGGCCGTACAAACGCGGGCCAAAATGGCCACTTGATGCCTATTCAACGCGACGCTCACGTGGAAGACGTCGAGACATCCAACAATCACTAAGCCTGGTATTCTAGTATAACCCAGGAGAACCGCAATAATACGATGCATCAACACGCGCGATCTCAAATTGAATCGTCCATTACACACGGCATCACAAAACTCGTGGCGGGAAATCCGTACAAAACACAATACGCTTGCCCGAGCGGTTTTGAGAGACTAACTGCGCGGCGCCGAAACCACCGCTCGGCGCCGTCAGGCGCTCTGCGCGCACGTCGCCAGTCTCGCCCTGCGAGTGAGAAAGGGACAACACACGCCTAGAGCGACGCGTGCGATCGAGCACCGCGCCGCATTCATAGACCGTCATTAATACCTAACTGATTCCCCAGCATAGCAACGCTAAATTAAACATTCACCCGCCCTAGGCCGAATCCCTTAGGCCTATTCACTTGGTAGACGGGATAGCGTTGCTACTGCTCGCTTAAGAACCGAGTCCCCTACTTGAACTGTCGCGACTCGAGGAGTGCCATCACTACCTGGGAACAAGTTGAGAATGCGCCCTCTGCGCCAACGCAGTGGCGGCAGGTTGGCATCCTTAACCAAAACGAGATCTCCGATGCGAGGGGGTTCGGTTCTGTCCGTCCACTTAAGGCGTTGCTGCAGAATGTGCAAATACTCAAGCGACCATCGCTTCCAAAAATTCTGAGACATTTGCTGCAACAACTCATAACGCGACAAACGATTGCTATTAACCTCCGTGTAGGGGTATTCTGGCAAGGCGTTAAGTGGTCGGCCAATCAAAAAATGCCCTGGTGTCAGGGCCTCAAGATCATTAGGATCTGAGCTAAGCGGACACAAAGGACGTGAATTGAGTACAGCCTCAATTTTACAAAACACGGTCGCTAGCTCCTCAAAGGTTAATATCGTTAAACCTATAACGCGCATCAAATGCGTCTTGGCGGACTTTACAACCGCTTCAAAGATACCACCCCAGTGGGGGCATCCTGGTGGATCGAACACCCAGTTGATGCCCTGACGGGAGAGGCTCGTGCCGATAGCTTCCTCGTTTTCCGTTAAAAACGTTACAATTTCTTTCATACACCTATCAGCGCCCTTAAAGTTGGTACCACAGTCCGACCTAATCAGCGCTGGTCGCCCTCTTCGCGACACAAATCTATCCAAAGCTGCTATGAAAGCCTCCGTAGTGAGGTCGGCCACGAGTTCCAAATGGACGGCCTTGGTTGCTAGGCACACAAACACGCACAAATACGCCTTGATTGACTTCGCGTTGCGAAGGCGTGATGCTTTAACCATAAAAGGCCCCGCAAAGTCCGTTCCCACACCCGCAAACGTCCAGGCTTCCGTCACCCGGTCCGGTGGGAGGTCTCCCATCTGAGGTTGCATTGTGGCTGCCTTCAACCGATAGCAAGGCAAGCACCGAAACACAATGCTCCGTACCGTACGTCGTCCTGACAAGATCCAAAACTCGCGCTGCAGAATAGCCAAAAGGGCATTGCAGCCCGCATGCGAGTTCTTCTCATGACGATCCCTAACTAAAAGCTCTACCAAAGGTCCTTTCTTTGGGAGTAACAGCGGATGGCGTGCTGAAAAGGGCAGGTTAGCGTTCCGAAGTCTACCTCCAACCCGGAGCATACCAAGCTCATCCACGAACGGGTTGAGGCGCACAAGACCTCCCTTCAGCTTTCCACGACCATCCCTGAGCAGCCTGACCTCCTCCTCAAAATGTTCCGCCTGGACGACCCTAACCAATATACCTAGAGCCGCATTCCGTTCCGCAGGCGAGAGGACAGGTGCTAAGTTCCGTTCTGCTTGAGGTTTCCTACAGTTAGACACGAACCGTTTGATCCAACCCGTCACACCTAGAAGTTTGTCGAGGGAGCTGTATCGTTCCAGCAAGCAAGCCGCACTTGGCTTTGGTACGATCTGCCCCACGTTCACTCGCAAACCTCGATCAGGTGGCCCAAGTGGCGCTCCGCACTCATTGAATGGCCATTCCTCAGGCGATCCAGTCAGCCACTGAGGTCCCCACCACAGTGAGTGACCTACCAATTCAGGGGCCCTACATCCACGTGAGGCGCAGTCCGCTGGGTTCCATTCTCCCGGTACATGTCTCCACACCAACGGAGTTTCCGATCCCTTGATCTGTGACACCCGATTGGCCACAAAAACCTCAAGTGTATGCACCGACGTCTGTAACCAACACAGAACTATCCTACTGTCGGTCCATGCGTACACCGTTTCATCTAAGTTGATGGTACCGCGCAAATTACTAGCGACATGATGTAGCAAGCGCGTGAGAAGCGCTGCTCCCGCCAATTCCAACTTTGGAATGGTCCATCTTGTCCTAACTGGAGCCACCTTACTCTTGGCCATAACCAGACGCACATCTACAGTTCCCGTTGAACTGACTGTCCGCAAATAGACAGCTGCCGCGTACCCTCGCTCCGAGGCGTCACAAAACCCATGTAGGGTCGCCTTACATCCCGCCGACGGGAGTAACTTGCGAGGTATCGCGATGCGTACAATCCCTGGTAAGGTGGTTACAAACTTTGACCAATCATTCAACAGCTCTCCGGAGAGCTGGTCGTCCCAACCCATGTTCGCTAGCCACAACCTTTGCAGGAAGCACTTCGCCATGAACGTCACCGGTGCGATCCACCCGTTAGGATCGAACGTTCTGGCGATCGTCGACAATACCGACCGCTTCGTCCAGGTCTTCTGCAACAGGTCTGGCTCAATCTGATACGTGAAGACATCATGCGTTGGCCTATACTGCACCCCTAGGATGCTCAACGTATTTGGGTTGTCCGGGTTCTCAAAAAGGTGCGGGTCCTGCTGAAACTCACCTGGTAAACCGGCCAGGAGCTCTGGACAGCTGGACAACCATTTCCGCAACTCATAACCTCCGGACTCCATGATCGCGATCAGCTCGTCTCGTAGGAGTAGTGCCTGTTGCACGCTATCTGCACCCGTGCAGATGTCATCCACGTAGACGTCGCGATCCAGTACTGCTGCGGCTCGAGGGAATCTTACCCTTTCCTGTGCGGCCAACTCTCTCAGCGTACGTACTGCCAAATAGGGACTTGGTTTCAACCCATACGTTACCGTGTTGAGCTCATAAGTGACCATCGGCTCGTCTGGGCTCTCACGCCACAAAATCAGCTGGTACCGACGGTCATCCGGGTGTATAATTGTTTGGCGAAACATCATTTTGACGTCTGCGACGAACGCTACTTGGTGCAACCGAAAATCTGTGAGGATGTCCACAATGTCCCGGTTCAACTTGGGACCCGCGTGCAGACACTGGTTCACAGACACACCATTCGATGTAGGAGCAGAACCGTCAAACACTACCCGTATCTTCGCCTCCGGTGACTTCAAAACAGCCAGGTGTGGTATATAGTAATGCTCGACACACCTCCAATCTATGCTGGACACCGACATGTGGCCTAACTCCAGGTACTCCCTCATGAATTCGATATACTTCTGCCGAAGTGCTGCATCTCGCTTCATCTTTCTCTCCATAGCCAGTAGTCTCCGTTCCGCGATCTGTCGCGAACTACCTAAGGAGGGGCGGTTTGGGAGAAATGGCAGCCTGGTAACAAACCTACCTGACGAACTTCGTGCAGTGTTGTATTGATAGAACAGCTCGCACTCGTCATCCTCTGGCTTCCGTCTATCCGCTGTGGGTGGCTCCTCAGACTCCCAAAACCTCTGCAGCACCTCCGACAACACACTACCATAGAGCACCGTATCGCCCTCTGGTAGGTCCTGAGATCTCCAAACTGGGCCAAAAATAACATACCCCCCTGTGGTATCCACGGCCACCAAACCAGTTTGCTGAAGTACACGTTTTCTGCCACACCAAATTCTCCCGAGGACATCTGACCCGAGAAGAACGTCCACCGTACCGGGAGTGTCAAAGTCAGGATCAGCTAACTCTAAGCCCGTGGTCAACCCTCGTACCGTTGACGGTAACCGAACCTGAGGGAGCTTCCCTACCACTTCATCCAGCACCACTGCTGGGGCATGATAGCTGACCCCTGTGCATGTGCTACCTAATGTGAACTCGAAGTTCACCTGACCCCGAACGTCAGGCACATCTAAACCTCCTATACCTACAGCCCCATCCATTGAGGGCTTCATGTTTAAGCCTAGCCTACTCACCAGCCCACTAGACAAAATACAGCCCTGAGCCCCTGTATCCAGTAAGGCTCTTACCTGTATACTACGGCCACCGTATCCCCATACCCAAATCCGAGCCGTTGGCAACAATACCGTGATTGGACGGGGGGCCGAAGCTGGCGTGTAGGCGGCAATTACCTAGCAGGAATCTAAGCGCGGCGTGTCCGCGTCCTGCGGGGGAGTCCCTCCTCTCCGTACACCTGTGAGTGGGTCCCACTCCTGATGGTAGGGAGGTCTGGTCATGTACGCCATGGCCGGCAACCTGTAATATCCCTGCGGCAGACGCGCGTATCGCGAATGCTCCTGCAACCGCGGGTTCTCAGCCAAGGGCAGAGGCATGCGTGGGTCGTGAGCCATGTTGCTCACGCCCGTCGAGTACTGCATGTACTGACCCTGGTGCTGCCTGGCGTCCTGATGGTGGCACCCGCCCGTAGCATCACGTACCTGTGATGGGTGCCCCTGACCGTTGCCCTGTGACCACCTACCCCGTTCCGGCACCTGCTGCCGTGGTGGTCTCCACGCCTGTGGCGAAGGGGACATCACCTGCTGATGTCCCTGACCTCGTCCCTGAAACCTCGGTGGAGGAGGACTTCTCCTTGGAGGGGGTGGGGAGCGTTGCTCCCGTCCGTGCTGGGCAGACTCCGTTCGCTGACCCGCGTCAGCTCTGCCACTGTAGTCTCCGCTGCGGTTCATGCAGAGGAGCTGATGATGGGCACCCTGACAGCACCTACAGTTGGTGCTTGAGGGGCACTCTCGCACCAGATGCGGCCCCAGGCATCTGAAGCACCAACGCCGTTGCTGTGCCACACCACGACGTTTCTGCACCCGTTGTGCAGCAAACTCCTCACACGCAGCCACCTGATGCCCCGCCTCTCCGCAGTAGGCACACCCTAAATCCAATTTAGCGACATTGTATCGCCTGGGTGGCCTACTCTTGCCGTCTCGCGCCTGTGTGCCCGGCCGTTCCGGGCGGCGAGCGGCCGCAGACTCCGTATGAGGCGTCTCCCCAAATTGGGCATCCATACGCCTGCACTCGGCCTCGAGGAAGGACTTCAGTTCCTCGAAGGTCGGGAGGTAAGCAGATGTCTTGCCTCCGTGTGACTGCTCAAAACGAGCGGCCATATCGCTCGGCAGTCGGCGTAGCAGCGTGTGAACTAGGACGTAATCATAACCGGACACCGGCATCCCCTGTCTCTCAAGAGCGTTCACTGCAACGCAGACAGGGTTGAGGATCCTGACCCGGAGGTCCGTGGCCCGGGTGATGGTCGGCAAGGTGAGCCACTGCTCTAGCAGTCTGTCAACTATGAGACGTTTGTTGCTGTATCTCTCGATCAGCAAGCTGCGAGCCGTCTCATAGCTGGCATCATCGACTGGGAGATGCTTTACTACCTCGTGGGGCTCACCCTCCAGCTTCGCCATCAATTGGGCCATTTTATAAGCCGGCGCCAAATCAGTGCGGTTATGGATTACGCTGTCAAACAAATCCTGGAATCTAGTCCAGTCAGCGTAATCACCCTTGAAAACCGGAACCGCCACCGGCGGCAAGGGCACTTGTAGCCCTGGTCCCCGTGGACCATGATGTGGGTCCGGTTCCCCCGCGCGGCATCTTATGATAGTAGCAGCCGCCTGCTCTATCTCCTGTGCCAGCTCGAAACACTGCTCCACATTTGCTGTGACCGTACGCTGGGCCGCCTCGTCAGGCGTTGCCTCAAAGAACTCCATGCAAGCAGCGTAGTACTCTGACACCTCAATGATCCGCGCTTCAACCTGTTTCGCACCAGCAAGGAGCGCATCCTGTCGGTCACCGCGACCGACCATCGCCTTTGTACACGCAAACCATGTCAGATGCGTCTTAATCTTTACCTTACACGTAGTAAGTGAGGGAGCCATGGTACCAACCTAAAGTACACCGAACCTTATAATAAAAAACAATAATAATCAATCGGCCCTGATCCTACCGTTAGGATAATCCGTACAGGGTATAAACACAATAATAATAAACAAGCAATTCACTAATTGATTGGCCCCGATCCTACCGATAGGATACTACACACAGAGCACACAATATAATTACAATAAAAACGAAAAATATATATTTTTGTTTTTATGTGGGTATTTTGAAAACTTAATACTAAAATCTTAAATCTAGTGGCCTTTACGGAACCACGCTCTGCTACCAAAAATTGATCACAATCGACCCCAGCCTGCGCAGTGGAAAATACAAATTTACAGCTGAAATCGATATGTGACAACGACCGCGGTATCGCGGTGCTAGAAATACCTAAAGCTAATAAATACTAAACACTAATAATGTCTGTGGGCATCAAAACCAAAATTCACAATAACAAAATTTTGTACCCAAATTAATTCACGTGTACCCAATGTTCATCAGATGTGTGGTGGCCTTTATATGTTATGCAACCAAAACGTAATACTAATTTCGCCTATTATTACCGGTATTTGGCGTTACGTTGCACGTATTAGCACTAGATTATAAGTAAGTACCTCCAAATTATATCACCCCACGAATTCCGCAATTCGTACTAAGGAGTCACAATGATATGGTACGACAAATATGACTAAGGGAACACACCATTAACACGAATAAACAGGTTTACACTTACAGTCAACGTGCCGGTCCAAATGCATAAAATACCCAACGGAGAAAGGAAGTACAGGGAATGGATCAAAGAGGAATTCCGTGGGTACTTACAGGGCTGGGTGGAAAAGATATCGACACCCAGCATTCCAATACAGCCTTGGCGCGTTATTCACTTCAAACCACTCACAGATTCTGTTCGTATTCCACTTTGATATTAGTCATTACGCGTGACCCAACCCGAATTTGGGCCGTACAAACGCGGGCCAAAATGGCCACTTGATGCCTATTCAACGCGACGCTCACGTGGAAGACGTCGAGACATCCAACAATCACTAAGCCTGGTATTCTAGTATAACCCAGGAGAACCGCAATAATACGATGCATCAACACGCGCGATCTCAAATTGAATCGTCCATTACACACGGCATCACAAAACTCGTGGCGGGAAATCCGTACAAAACACAATACGCTTGCCCGAGCGGTTTTGAGAGACTAACTGCGCGGCGCCGAAACCACCGCTCGGCGCCGTCAGGCGCTCTGCGCGCACGTCGCCAGTCTCGCCCTGCGAGTGAGAAAGGGACAACACACGCCTAGAGCGACGCGTGCGATCGAGCACCGCGCCGCATTCATAGACCGTCATTAATACCTAACTGATTCCCCAGCATAGCAACGCTAAATTAAACAGATATGATATTGATTATCCACTAGTTTTTGGTTGAAAATAATCCAGTATCGTTATCACAAGGACCAGTGGATTTCACGAGGCCAGAATAAATATTATACAATTAATACAATAAAATATTGCAACTTTTGTTGATTGACCATCCCATCAGACAATAAACAAAAGAAAACAAATATCAAACTATGATAAACCAACCACATTTTTTAACATTCCTCGAAAGAAAAGTTTCGAACGTTTTGAAAGTCTCGTTAGATGGGATTAAACCTGTAAAGTTTTGTGGGTCACATTCGGGATCAGTTTGAGGACTACTTTGTTAGACAGTAAACTTAACGTGGACACGACGTGCTCACATTTGCTCATATGGAAGTTCGATTCACACCTGGTGGACAAAGTTGTTTGCAACTCCTAACAGAAGGTGTTAGTGTTCCTCTGAAGGTAGATCGTATTATTGTTGACATTAATTAAGTAGTTTCTTACTTTTCTTGTTCGTGTGGCACCATAATCATCATCATAAGGCCTCTTTTCTATTGCGCCAATTCATAGATATGAAAATTCTTATTATCTGAGTTTTCACTTCAAATGTTCTATTCTCTGATGAAGTTTAGCTATCTTTTTTTAATGTAGAAAGCTTATTTCCGTTTTAGTGAGAAAACTGACGGTTTGACATTAAATCACTTTCCTTTCCCAATGGAATGATTCAATATTTCAGAAAACACGATTGGTACTAAATTCTATCAGGGTCCTCCCTAAAATCCTTTGAAACAAGCTTTTGCGGCATAAAACCTTATATATCGCAATATCCTAAAATTACTTTTCCTAGTATCGCAAAGGTGCTACAAAGTAGGTTATTGCACCTGCCGGCAATATCTTTCAGCCAATATCATGGAAGTAGCCGGAACAAGCTGACATTTAGTTTACGATATACAAGGTGTCAGAATATACAGGCCGATAAAAGTTCAGGCCGTGTGGTAGCAGCTCAGAAAACTGCCACCCCTATTCCAGTCAGGGTGATTTGTAAAAGACGACGTAGAGGTTTTAACCTTGGCTGTATGCAGATATGTCTAGAGAACATCCAGAGACTATTGTGGCTGTTCAAGAAGAAGATGTTTAAATGGCTTAGGCTTTATTAAATCTGTTAAGGATGAATTAGTCGCTGGGTATTATTTGCAAAAACTAAACTGGTAGATGGAGCGGTGCCACGCGTTACTGGAATCAAGAGGCAAAATTCGCGGGCAATTGAAGAGCCGCGGTAGACCAGATGGAAGACGCTTTGCCACTAGTGATGGTGCAAGTCGCAGGGCTAAATCCTGCCCGCAGTAGATAATTTAGCCAGTTTTTTATAATTTATTACCTTACACGGCAAGTATTTTAAAAATTTTGTATTCAGGAAGAGGATGCTCCTTGGCTGTGAAGGATTGACTTCAGGCTGAAAACCGGTTGTAAAACAAAGCACTATTAAATCATGTTGCGCCAACCCCAAATTAATTCCGGGGCTGCTATCACCTTTGCACCAAACAAATTACACCCTGTTTTATAATTTAAATATGACTCGGCTGACAGAGCCCATAAAAATCGTCCTAAACAAACACAAATAAACAGAAAACAAGTAACTACAAAAAGTATTCATTGCGTAAACATTTTCACGGAGCGCAGCGTTTTCGTGCAAGTTGCGGGAACTTTGCTCGTTCCGCTTGGTCGGTCATTTTCCGCACTGTCCGGTTTTTATGCCACCACATGTTGTGAGGAAGATCCACTGCGCTCGAGAAATGTATTCCACTGCTGCCCCATTTTTTAAAGTCTCTTCTCTTTATTTACAGCTGGTTTTACATTTGCGTGGTCTGCTAAAGCACGCCTAATATTTTTATATACAGAGCCTACGTTTTCCGGGTAAGCGCGTAAGCGACGTGGTAAGACTCAGAGTGCACGTGTTTAGCCAGCGCGTACTTCTGAATCCGCCCTTACGCGTAGATATTGGAAAATGCATTGGGGTTATAAGGTAGGTCACTATTAAAAAAGGTTCAAGCCGCCAGCAGTGTAAGCCGACCACGACACGCTTGTGACTCGCCTCAGTTTAAAACGCAAGCTACAGCTTAGTAGAACTTTTAAATGCACGTACTTACCACAAGTGCTGTCAGAAAGCATTTGAAACCAGAGAAGTCTAATCGCTCTCACAGCCATTGGAAATTCTGGTAGAGTTGACGATTCAACATATTCATCTACTTCTGTTAGACTAGACAATAATTGAGACTTTTGAGGTCATAATTTTCTCTTCAGGCCTCATCACTTTTGGTAGAGCATCAGTACCAGTCATTTAAACCTTACTGACTTATGAAAAATACTTTAAAGTATTGGGTACAATAGGATTAACCACTACATTAAAAGTCGAAGAATAATCCTTCTGCTATCTAAGAAAATACTTTTATTCAAACAAGGATTTTGGAGCAGTGTGGCACTACCCATGTTGCGGTCCGCGCGTTGGTGTATTAAAATCTGTAATACAAGCTTCGCTGGAAGTAGGTAAAAGAAATGTGCTTGCAGTTGATCTCGTGTGGATTTTATTTTGTTTGAAGTATTTCTGTGTCGTCTGCATTTAGCTTCCCGCCTCTTCAAACCCTTTTTTGTACAATTTTTAACATAAAAAGGGGTAGCCTACCACACAAAAAGCGGTCAAAATCTCATGAAATTAAAAAACTTTCTACATTATTAAACCTTTGAAATGGTAGCTGTTTATTATCAGTTAGATGACAGTCGCTACATAACCACGCCAGAGGTCCGGAACGGTATTCCGCTATTTAAAAAGCATCTCAGTTGTGATTTGATAGAGAATTAGTTGGATGGTTTTGGCCGTTTCATAACCTGTAACAGTTTGAAGTATTACATCACAATGGCAATAGCATAACGATTGAGTTTTAATGTCATTACAATGACTAAACAATAAGAGATTTGCGGCCGTGTTTACGTATAAGACGGTTTAAAATCTTTGACACTAGGGTTCATCGGGTTATTCATCTACTCAGTGTCTTGCCGATATGAAGGACGAAATAGTAAATTGATATTGAAGTGTTCCGTACAATCATGCATAAGAAAGACGTAAAAATCACGTTTTTTGTATACAAGCCCCCTGAATAGATAATAATTTTATTCAGTTTTTTAGTAATTATTATTACCGCGGCAATACTACATGAGACTGTTACCGTTCATGTGATGCAACCTCCGAACCATTATATATAAAAAATCAGGTTTTTTGTATGGGAGCCCTCTATTATTATTTTTTCATTCTTATTTTCAGTATTTTTTGTTATAGCGGCAACAGAAATACGATACCTACCTGTATCGTGTTTTTTTACTTTCTGTCACGGTTTATAAAATAGAAGATGAGAGACTGACAGACAGCGAAGTTTCAGTAATAGGGTCGCATTTGGGTACGGAACCCTAAAAAGTGAAAACTGTAGCGCATTCGTAAACAAAACTTCGTCCTTTCGTTTCAAATTACCTTAAATAAGTGGGAAGTCCCGGATTGTCCTCAAACAAGATAATACGTCCCGTTGTCCCAACAAGCCTAATTTCGCAGGAAAATGTTAAAATGTTTAAGGCGTTTCCTTATTTGCCTAAGATTACTTTGAATAAAGTATCTTTAGTGAGAAAATGAAAAAATGCAAATGTTTTTTGTTTTGGTTGTTAAGTTGTTCGAAGATAAAGTAACAGAATTAATTTCATAAAATAACTTTGTAAACGCAATTTATCAGAGCAACAAAATTTAGGTTTTGTAAGTATGAATCCCTCTCATCAAAACCAACTAACTTGATAACTATAATAGTTCCAGTTGGTTTAGCAGTACATACATACATCAGCCTACAGTCCACTGCTGGACGTAGGCCTCCCTCAGGGTACCTCATAGGGCACGATCTCTCGTTTTTGCAATCTTGTCGCTACCAGCCGCCTTTTTAAAGTCATCAGATCGGTCCGTCTGGCCGGAGAGCGACCAACGTTACCCTAGCCGAGACGTGGCCTCCACTCAAAAACCCACTTATTCCACCGTCCCGTCCGTCGGTTCTACGACAGATGAGCCCAGCGCACCAGGTTTAGCAGTAAATACTTTTTATTCAGAAAAAATATTATTACTACTATAACCATAATAAGTTTAGTTTCGTTTCACTTGACTTCCGGGGAATCTTTAAATTTTTTAAGAAATATCATGTAACTCGTAAGTCATAAACCCTAAAAGCTTGAACCAGTTTCGGATGAAACGAGCAAGTTTAACGATCTCAATATGGGAGGTGCACTAAACGGAAAACCACAGTATATGTAAGGAACAGCAGAAACGAGGGCAGACTAATTCCATATGATTTTGGAAAACTTGCAAAATTTAGGATTTGAACCTGCGACTATCACCATCACTAGTGGTTATTCTGCCCGCGGTAGAAAATATCGAATTTTTCAAAATTTCTATGCTTAACATGGAAAGTGTTTTATACATTTGGTATTCAATTCTATATGATATAGAGATGCCTGCTATATGCCGGTTGATGTTTAAACCTACCATTATACGAGCCAGTGGCGTGCACAGGGTTTCACGACTGGGTAGGCAGTACAAACAAAGGCGGTTCTCACACGAAACTCATATTTTTCAGTGTTTTGTCGTATCCGGTTTTTAGGGGAAAATAGTTTACGAGATCCCATACAAAATTTGTATAGGTATCATTAGTACACGTTACCGCATCAAATTGCGGCTGTCACAAGATGCCATGTGTGCGGGGGCTGTCACCAAAGATGTAAAGAACCGCAGTATTATCCGGTGGTGGTGGTCCAATGCGTGCGATTCACGAAGATGATTGTTCATCTCTTTCAATGTTTGCACACAACAATCTGACAAAATAAAATTTTCAAGTATGACCTATTGTTACCTTTTATTTGCGTAATTTCCAATTGTTGATCTGCATTTTATCACACATAATATCAACTTAGGTATTGAAAACAGTACTTTAACTTTTGTAAACACACAACACAAATCTTATTACAGTTGTTTATCGCGCACATTAGAAGGTATGATTGAAGTTCTGTCATTTTTCATTCTATTCTATCACAGAACACCCACCGAACTACATTTTCACTATTAAACTTTAAAGCTTTACTTGAAAAACCTAACAACACGGGTAAACAACAATGGAGGAATTTGCAATGTCTTCTAAAGTAAAATACTATCAAGCAAAATTGCACCTCATTAATATGCAAATAGTTCAGAAGAAAGGTGTCACAAATTGGTCGGATTATACGCACCGCCCCTCCCACACCTCAACCCGCGCGCTTTTTTCTATAGTTTTTGCGTTTGTTTTCTAGATTTTTGACCAACCATCACTGCACGACGTTGATTATGCACAACACGATTGCGCTGGACAACGTTTTGTATAACAGGATCGTTTTCAAGGGGCTTTAGGGGGCGAAGCCCATTAAAACTAAACATTTTTGACACAGATTCAATACAGTAGGTTAGGGTAGAGTAGAGTTGTGACCCCCTGGAGCGAATGAAGCGAGCGATCAAGCCACAATTGCCACTGTCGTGCAGGCTTGGGACATGCAATGCTGCATGCAAGGCTGTGTCGGCCATGATTTTGCTGTGCAAAACACTGTTATGCAGTATAGGGACTCGCCGTGTGTATGCAGTCGTTTTTTTTTTAATAAGCAGCACCTTTGGAGGATGATGTTTGGCCCTGTTAGCGCTACTAGTTTGAACCGGTTTGAACACGTAGTAATAGTCTATTTCATTCATAAAAGCAGGCAGCGGTCGAGGCGCCTAAGCTCGATTGACAATGGTAATGTTCGAGTTCACTAGGGGCGCGAAAGTTTTGAAAATGACGTTCCTTTTTACGAATGGGTATCGTTCTTCAAATAATAATTTTATTAAATATTTATAATTTTGTGTGGATCAAAATATCAGGGTAGGCAGTGCTTTTGTGCCTATAAGCATGTTAGGCGATGGAATTCAAAACTGATTTCAAACTTGGCCATTTATAGTGCGGTTTCAGTCACCAGTTTTAATCATCTCATAATAGTTCAGAATTCTTCTTGTTCACTTTCACTCTTTTGCCAAAGACCTGTTATACGTAATACGTTTTTTTTAATCATTTTTCTTTTCATTACGTCTTATTTCTCTGTAATATCGTTCATCGCAATTACTACCAAATAGACAAAAGATTAGCCGTGGATTTTTGTTTTTTTTTGTGGTATGCCAATATATCAGAAAAAAACATAATACTGAAACTAATTTCTACTGTGACTGAACGGCATTTTTGCGGTACTTCAAGCAGGATCATGCACTCGGCACTGCATTATCACGCTCTTATTCAGCGAATAAACCTGTAATACTCTTTTATACTTGAGATGCGGTGGAAGAGAGATCTTTTCATTACTTATGATACTGACACTTTGTAATTTTAACTGTGTATTTTTTTTAGCTATCTCTTAGCTGTCATATTTTGAAACTGGGTGATGGTATTTGAAGGCAGCATCACACACCAATGTGCAATTAACAAACATTTATATGAGACACTTTTTAAAGCTAAGTCATACACGGCGCACATATGTAGTCTTAAGTCGTAACAATGGTGGTTGCCGTTCAGATCCTTGTAAATTTCATAAAAGTCACCCAATTTTTAATAACGATTGCCATAAAAAGCTATCAAAATTAAATTAAGCCGACGATTTTCGGCTTTCAAGTAATTACAACGCTGTCAGACACAGTTTTTGCCGAAATTAAATGATCTCCGGCAACCTGATTCTTCATTAAACTTCAAAACTGCTGTGTTAATGAAAATTCACTTTTTATCTGATACTCGCTGTTGCCACCGGGATTTTTCTCGTTGTTTTTTTATTGATCTTCTCTTTTTACTTGTGTATAGGTGATTCACAAAGTGTCGAGCAAAATCTCCGTATAATATATGACACCAAAGTTGTTCTGTTCATGTTCATACTATATGACAACTTTTACGGAAAATATTTTTTATAATGGTTATGAAAATCTCCGATTGAACTATTCGTAGGTAGAGTAAAGCTTTTCATTTAGTACAACAACAATGTTAGAGGCCTCCGACTACTAGTAGGTGGTTGCAAAACTCTGACACCAGAGTTTATCGTGTCGTTGGACGACTCGGTGTCCCACACGAAAACAGAAGAGAGAGTACAACATCACATCATAAAACTTGCTGTGTTACGTCTTCGGTTTTTAAGACCTTCCTTTGACATTACCAAAAATTTAATAAAACACCATAACTGTAATCAAGAAACTTCAAATTGATTGCACAAAATAAGAGCCTCTCAAAATTAAGGGAATCAAAACAGAATTTAACAGAAACTTGGTAATTCGATTTACTTGGATATTAACTTCAGATTTAATTTTAGCTTGAGTTCATTTCAAAGTAGGGAATCTTTTACGAAATGTAAAGTGTTTGTTAATTTTGTTGATTTAGCTATTTACGAAATTAAGTTTCTCTCAGGAAACATGTCTGCAACAGTTTGAGATTGTTAATATTATGTTTCTACTGCTTTTTAAGAGTTTTGTGACAGCCACCATACAAATGGCAACCTGTGACAGCCGCAATTTGTTTCGTCGACGTGTGCCATGATCTCTGTTTTTGGAATAACATTACGTAAACACATTTCATCAAAAAATCAGGTCGGCAAAAAACCGATCTCTTCTCTTTAGAATCAAAATACTGAACTACAAACTTCAGATTTCAGTTAAATCCCTGTATCGATCTCGTTAACCTCGCCAATAGGAATCGGAAATTGAGCTAAAATTATCAAAGTATGTGCACGTTTATTAGTCACTTGGTTGTACAAATCAACATCTCGTTATGAGAGGCTGTAAATAGGTGGTTTCGAATAATAGTGATGTGCAACAATCGATTTGAAAAATCGATGAAATCTGATCTTAGAAAAGAGGGTACACGATACGCACGAGTAAAGAAATAAAAAGACAGCAGTCTAACGGGAGAGGTATATTGTCCAAAGTCTGGAGGTGATGGAACGTACTTACAGCTGAACAGTGATTTTATATACTAGTTAATCTACGTCTATACCAGCTGAATTTTTGATAACTTGCGAAATTTACAAGCGCGGGCAAGATTTGAACCTGCTACTTTTGCCTGCCTCTTCCATCTGGGCTACCGCAGCTCGATCCTTGCCCGCCAATTTTGCAACCAGCTGAATTGTGCTAAGGCACATTTGAGATGGACTTGTTCTCAACTATTGTTTGAACTACGAAATTGCACATCTTATGTAGAACAACTAAAAATCGGGTCGTTTGTGTAAGATGCTGAGGATGCATTCCTTAACTCACGCCACAGTAATCGCTTTTAACTGATAAAAAAAAATAGAAATTGTATAAGTGTCGTCAAGCTTCTTACAAAACCAGATAAGCGACGTTTATTTTGTGGATTGATCTCGCCTTTAGTTATAACTTTAGCAACATATTGTGTCTTCAAAACCAATAAAAAGGCCATTTTCTAAAGATACGTGTGGAGTAGGGGATTGCTAAAAGCTGGAATATCGGACCGATTATTCCTACCTTTCAATACCGGTTTTTAAATGCTCGAAAATGTTTAAAGCCGGTCTTCGAAAAAACTTACTTTTATTTCTACCATATTTTTATCAGATTTTAGGCTTAACCGTTAAAAAAGTTATAGTTATCTTCCACCTACACACTCTGTCACGAAAATACCTGAGAAATTCTCACGACTCCTTGCGGAACCGTAATGAAATCGTAAATTTTGTATATTTATTGAATTGAGCTCTAATATCGAACCCCAAAACCGGTATTGTCATCCTTCCGGTTTTACCTTGCCCTAATGTGGAGTAACAATGATTTGTACGTCAAAAATTTTGTTATCTGATCAAATACACTAAAAATAATTTTCGTTTATAGTATTTAAAATTGGGTATCGATTTTATGATTAGCGGGCCAGTTCATAAACAATTCAGGCGTTAGCGTTGTTGTGTTTGATATCAATCTATCGAGTGTCTGTCGAGTGGCAGTGGAGGCCACGCCTCGGCAAGCGTTGCGTTGGTCGACCTCCGGCCAGTGGACCGATGACTTAAAGAAGGCGGCTGGTAGCGACTGGATAGCGAAAACGGCAGATCGTGCCCTATAACTATGGCGTACCCTGGGGGAGGCCTACGTCCAGCAATGGACTGCTATAGGCTGATGTGAGTCATTTTCAACAACTGCATATTTTTGTCAATTTCGGTGGATTTTTTAATTTTCTGCTTTTTTGATGTTTTTTGTAGCTGCATAGTAAAAGATACTCATTTTGAATATAATATATTAACAGGAAAATATGTAACAATAGTATTTGGTGAGTTATTTGGGTCACCGAAATTGCCTTGTCACCGAAATTGAATTCATGCCACCGAAATTGGGTTTGTGCCACCGAAGTTGCAATTGTGCCTCAGATGCCTTGTGTGGCTGCTTACAAATGGGTGGCATTGTGTTGAAGATAGCCGTAGACCTCTGTTAGCGGCAGCCGTCCACACCTGATAGCACCTGCCGGTCAACAAATCAACTGATACCTGCGACTACAAATAGTAGCCACGTCTTCTTCGTTGTATGACTGAGCAGGAGGACTTCGCGAGAGCGCCGGGCCGGAGGGCCACGAGGGATCGCCGGGCTGGAAGGCCACGAGGGATCGCAGTGCAGTAGGACCTCGCGGGAGCGCTGGGCTGGAGGGCCACGAGGGATTGCCGTGCAGTATGACCTCGCGAGAGCGCCGGGCTGGAGGGCCACGACCATCGCGCTCGACCAGCAGGATGTTACCCGGCTGCTAAGGGACGTCAAGAACCTGGAGAATAAGCTGGAAGAATTTCAGAGGAAATTCGAATGCTCACAGAAAACTATTGCTGAACTACGTGCCGAAGTAGATTTGTTACGAAATTCACCAACTAGGTCAGCTGAGACTTCGAGTTCTGCTGACAACGAACAACACGAAGTGCGTGCCGTCGGTGAATCATATGCATCGGTGACAAGCACATCGTCAGCTACTTCGCCCGCCAAGCGAACCGACCAGCGTGCGCCCGCGCCCCCCGCCGCCGCCGCACCGCTCGATCCGCCCCGCCCCGCTGCACAAACGCTGTCAGCTGCGCCCGGCAATGCTGCTGACACGGCTAAAAATCGGCGCTGGAACATCGCTAACCGGCCTCCTAAGCCGCTCGCTGCAGCAGCGGTAAACAAAAAGGGCATGGCTATGTATCACTCTGTGAGCCACCCCTTAACAAGCGTTGTGACTATGTAGACGCGGATAGATTTACTTTGGTTCAGAAGAAACGCAGCAGGCAACCCCGCCAGAACAAGTGTGGCACCGCCCCCGTCGAGACCAATCTACAGCTGCGCGCCTTCACGCCGAGGACATCCCTTTATGTCTCCCGCCTGCACTCTTGCACGTCTTGCTTGGCACTCTACTACCAAGCAAGACGTGCTGGACTACATCTTCGCGAGGCATAAAGCAGGTGCCTTCAAGGATACGCCAAGACTCGGAGTATACGTGGAGCCGTTGGAGTCGCGCCATTGGGTGGGTTTCAACTCGTTCGTGGTGCGAGTCCCGACCGCTACTGTTAGCGTCTTCACGTCACCGGAGTTTTGGCCGCAGGGAGTCGTGTTTCGCCGCTTTTGAGGGAAGCTACCGCTCACGGCTTCACCGTTAGAATAGTAATATTTTAAAGTGTACTTAAGTTTATTTTAATCGTATAGTCATATTTTATTTTTATATTTTATTATTTAGAACAGTTTTGTTGGTAAACTGTTTACCTAAGACACAGGAATTACTATTCTTAGTTTAGGAAATAGTTAAGCCTCATAATTGTTTTTGTATAGTTTTACCTATTTGTAATTATGTTTATTAAATAAAGAATTTGTATTTGTATTGGATCGCCGTGCAGTAGGACCTCGCGAGAGCGCCGGGCTGGAGGGCCACGAGGGAGCTCCGGGCTGGAGGGCCACGAGGGATCGCCAGGCAGGAGGACCTCGCTGGAGCGCCGGGCTGGAGGACCACGAGGGAGCGCTGGGCTGGACGACCTCACCGGAGCGCCGGGCTGGAGGGCCACGAGGGAGCGCCGGGCTGGAGGGCCACGAGGGAGCGCTGGGCTGGACGACCTCACCGGAGCGCCGGGCTGGAGGGCCACGAGGGAGCGCCGGGCTGGAGGGCCACGAGGGATCGCCAGGCTGGAGGACCTCGCCGGAGCGCCGGGCTGGAGGGCCATTAGGGAGCGCCGGGCTGGAAGGCCACAAGGGATCGCCAGGCAGGAGGACCTCGCGGGAGCACCGGGCTGGAGGGCTACGATTGATCGCCGGGCTGGAGGGCCACGAGATAGGATAGGCGAGCGCAGCACAAAATTTTGCATTCAGAGGGAACGCTGTTGTCCGTTCCCCTAAATGAATCTATCCCTTAGTCTTCTTTTACGACGCAGATTTTGGTTTTTCTGAAATAACCGCAATTTTTTTGTCAAGCAAATGACCTAAAGCGACCGCATTTTACAGGTTTTTTCGATCTGTATACCCCGCAAGGAGTGTAAGCGTGATATTTCTAAATATGTTTGTAATTTGTATCAATTGAGCAATTTCGGTGGAGCTTTGCAATTTCGGTGGGCTTCTAGCAGACATAAAAGCCACCGAAATGTGCCCACCGAAATTGCAAACCAGTCATTTATTTAAAAAATATACAAAAGTATCAAGGTTATTCCAGTTTGCGACTTATATCTCAAAAGTGTACCTAAAGGCTATTTAGAAGGCATTACTGTTATATTTTTAAACCTTGAGGAAACATTTTAATCCCGAGCACCGAAATTGCAAAATTTTGTTCCGAGTAAACTGAAATCATGTACTTTTATTTTTGGCGGGAAGACGCAAAGAGGTAGTGCACAACCGTTTACACTGCGCGTGAGTGCTCGGCTGATCCTAGCAGGGGAGGGGTTTTAGGTCTGGATATACCCAACAGTATGAGCAGGAAGCGTCGAAACAAAATTGCCACCGATATTGCTATTTTTGCTGGGACAAATCTAGTTTTGCCATAGTTCATAAACTATTCGTCTAAAAATTTATTTTTCAATAATTTCTCGTAGGGTCACTCATCCTTAACATAATCAAAATTATTTTTCCTAAATATGTTGGTCACAATTTTCCTGAGAGATGAATATGTTGTAAAAAAGGGATTGGGGACAAGCCACCGAACATTGAAATTCGACACTTACTAATTTTTATCCAAAAAAATAATAACTTTCCAAACATTATTTATATGGCTTCATATCGCAACAAATGTCTTATATTTAGAAAAAAATATATCATAGTCACATCTGCAAAGCGTCACCCCGTTTTCAGCGAGGACATGAAAAATTTCCGCTTGAGAAATCCACTCATGTATGTATGTATCGAGTATCGACATGTATTCAATGTTCCATTAATTTCATTATAGGCACATCACTAATAACATGACTCGCAAATAGCTCAGCAAATACTACTCCATTGTTCTTGTCGTAAACCAAAACGTAAACAACTAACACTTCGGGAATTTCGTAGTATGTACTATAACAGCACCAGGGCCCGGATTCTCTTATTTTTTACCTTTAACGGCTGCAAAAAACGGACATACGCCACGTCTGACAAATATTAGGTCCTTACATATGAAATTGTCGTTTTGTCGTACTGGCCACTTTGATCACAAATTTCTCCTATTTGGTTAGGAATTCGAAATTCAAATTTATACAGCTATTTCCACATGTAGTTGTGTTTCGTAAACCGTCATTCATTTGTTTTTTTACTTATCTTTTTTCTGTTTGCATCGCTCAATTTACAAAATGGAAAATTTGAAATATCGCGTTATTTACGAGTACGAGTTCCACCGTGGCACCAGTGCTGCGGAAACGGCTCGAAGGGTTAATGATGTGTTTGGCGGTTGTGTCGCAAAAGAAAACACAGTGCGTTTTTGGTTCCAACGTTTTCGTTCTGGAAATTTCGACCTGCAGAACAAGCCCCGTGGACGGCCGGAGACCCAATTGATAATGAAGAATTGAAGGCTATTGTGGAAGCGGATCCATCGCAAACCACGTCCGAATTAGCTGCAGGCTTCGGTGTTAGTGATTTAAATCGAATCATTACCTGTGATGAAAAGTGGATTCTCTACGATAATCGGAAGCGCTCATCGCAATGGCTGGACCCTGGCAAGCCAGCCAAAGCCTGCTCCAAGCGAAAATTGACCAATAAAAAGTTACTTGTAAGCGTTTGGTGGACTAGCGCCGGTGTCGTTCATTACAGTTTTCTCAAATCTGGCCAGACGATTGCGGTAGATGTCTACTGTCAGCAATTGCAAACCATGATGGAAAAGCTAGCTGCTAAACAACCGAGGTTGGTCAATCGCTCTACGCCACTGTTGCTTCACGACAACGCTAGACCACACACTGCACAACAGACGGCTAGCTTTAAATTAGAAGAGCTTCAATTGGAATTTCAAGGCATCCACCGTACTCCCCGGACCTTGCTCCAACAGATTACCATTTTTTTCGAAATTTGGATAACTTCTTGCAAGGGAAAAAATTCAACTCAGATGGGGCAGTCCAAATCGCCTTCAAAGATTTTATTGATTCCCGTCCGAATGGTTTTTTTAGTAAAGGGATCAATGAACTACCTATGAGATGGCAAAAGTGCATAGATTACAATGGCTCATACTTTGATTAAATAAATATACTATATTAAAAAAAATCGACTTTTTGTTCCTCCCATACAAAACGCCAATTTCATATGTAAGGACCTAATATTTGAGGGTCATTCGGAAAATTGTGTATCGCCATAGTGTCTGCCCATCGCCTAGATTTACAATACACACTCTTGAGTCCCTTAGCCGCCTCTTTTGACTCTCAAGGAAAAGAAATGGGGGGATGCTATTCTAAACCGGCATCACACGACTCTCCACGGTCATTATAATGCCACATTTTCTGTACTCCAAACTATTAGCAAAATACGAAATGACAATTGAAACACATTTTATTTAGCAGATTTCGGGCCCTGGTTCTTAATTCATTTTTTAATTACAGCCAGCATAGAATGATCTTTTCAATGGATAAGTTGAATCCATTGATTGAGGTGGCTGATGTGGCGCAGTGGTAGTTACTCCAACTACCTGCGGCGCAATAGTTTCCGGTTTGATTCCCGCTGGTGCACTCACAAAGTTGTTATTATAACTTTGTGAATTTGTTTCCTGTCTGTTTAGGTCATTGCAGGCTGAACCACCTGATTGTCCGTAAGAAAGATGGTTCCGTGCTTCGGAGGGCACTTTAAGCCGTTTCTCCCGGTTACTGTCAATGATTACTTAGACGGCGGTCATTAAACAGCCATATCTGCTACTAGGAGTAGGCGGTTGAAAACTCTGACACTAGAGTTCATCGGGTCATTCATCGACTCAGTGACTCACACGAAGAGAAGAAGTATTTGAGGTGCTGCTGCTGATAGTACTTGGGTATTTTTTACCTATTGACATAGTTTTTGTTGTTTCCTCTTTCGACTTCAATTTGCTTATGCCGTGTGATGCCGGCTTAGAATAGCATCAGCCCAATTCTACCCGTAGGTGTCGTAAAAAGTGACATATGAAGAGATTCGTATAGTAAACGGGCAGCAGCATTCCCTGTGAACGCAACATATTGCACTGCGCTCGCCAATCCGCCTGCCATGCGTGGTGAGTACGGCAATACCCCCCCGATATGGGAGGCCCATGTCCAGCTGTAGACTGTTGCGGCTGTGTATGAATATATGGTATACAACAAGTCTTTTTCTTACATCAAAAATATTAACTTTGGCAAACGCAATCTAAGGAATTGTATTCATAGGGAACGCTAATGCCTGTTCTCTCAATTCATCCCTTTACTCCCTAAACACTGAACAATCTTTATAAATGATGATGATGAAGATTATTATTCTTTTGACCGATTTCGGCCATGGTGACCACTTTAATTTTAAGAAAACTCCTACCTAGTCAGAGCATCGCTTATTCTTTATAAATATAACTTGGAGAAACACTGCCCACTGGACGATACGAGATCCTTTGTTTCTCAAATGAATGAATGATATTCGTTTTCAATGGAATATTCCTGAGAATTCCTTGTGAAACGAAATTTAATTTTCATTACTCGATTGTTGGAAAAACGTTATTTTTCGAGTACGCAATGAAATCGGATGCACAGAAAATAATTGAATATCTGTTCAGGCGAGTGGTGCCGCGAAACTAGCGCCATTTCACGAAAAAATCTTATCTCTTAATGCAAACAATACACGAATGTTCTTTGAACAAATTTTTGGTGTTTTCTTAAAGCAAAATTTTATTTAGATGTAAGATTGGTCCTCGCTGTCGCTCAGCGAACCAATCATTTATCTAAGCATGCAGTGGTTCAAGTTATGGATGAAATTGCCAAAAACAGCCACCTTTGGTACTAATTGTCATAACTCAAATTACCGCGAATATATTACCGCGTTTGTAAAGTCTTGTTGAACATCAAAATTTTGGCAAAAACCTGTGCAAAGGACATTTTGATGTATTGATTGCATGGAGAGCTTGATTTTTTTCGTCTTTCTTTTTCGTGTGGGACACCAAATCGTCCGACGACACGATGAACCCTGATGTCAGAGTTTTTCAACCGCCTACTACTAGTAGTAGGCTTCTGACATGGTTTTGTATCGACCGCCATCCAAGTAATCATAGACAGCAACCGGGACCGACGGCTTAACGTGCCCTCCGAAGCACGGAACCATTTCTTTTCAGACAATAAGGTGGTTCACCCTGCATGTCCTAGCCAGACCGGGAACATATTCACAAGTGATAAATATCAACTTTGCGATTGTCCCACCGAGAATCGAACCCGGAACCTTTGCGTCGCAGGCAGTCGCATTACCACTGCGCCACATCAGCCGTAATTTTTTTTTCGTGAAGTGGCGCTAGTTCTGCAGCACCTCTCGCCTTAATAATGATGTTTTTCATTTTGTTGGCATAGTGTTTTACAAATGATAATATTTTTATATGAAATTGACGTTGGTCGCGATCCCGAACTCAAGTCAAGTTATTTTGTATTAAATTGAAATTATTTGTGTAGTATAGTTCAACTGGTAAAAGAATCGCCTTCTATTCAGCTCATCAGGTAAGGCAAATAGAATTGTTTGCTCAAAAAATACAAGCATCGTTTCACAGACTGGATCCCCATTATAAATTACAAATACCTTAACAATAACTCGTAAGGATTCTCCGACACTGGTTTTACCGATGAAGCTGTATGCCGACACATGTTTCATCGCTTCACGGTTCACCGACTTCAACATTTGCCACGTCATTGTTCATGGACTACACGGTTCATCTCAAAATGGTTCATCGACTATACTTGGTTTGATTCTATCTCGTCAAAAAGGACATTGACCCCTCTTACAAACTGACGCAAATAGTGACAAGTCGTGGTCGTGGTCAGTTTAGGAGTTTTAAATGAGAGGTCAATACCCTTTTTACGTTATTAAATCAAACCAGGTAGGTAGTACCTTGCTTTTGGGTAGGTTTTTGTGGGATTTTTGCAATTCAGGGGGTCCGGTTAGTTATACGCGTGTAACTAACACGCTTTGAAACTCTTGTCGTCAATTTGAAACAAATGTTGTTTACAGATAGTGGTGCCGAAAAGTTACATGCCGTGTGATAAACCTGGCAAGCCCCGAGGCAGTTTGTTTATCCCGCCCAAGCCGGTTTTCTTTAAGGACAATACCAAATTTTTATAGAAAAAAGAAAAGTGTGTTATACAAATTTCTTTTTTTTACAATGACGGATCATGACGTCAATAAGTGATAATACTATCCTACATTGAATAAAGTAATTTCATTTTCATTTTTTCATTTTCGAATCCATTGTTATGTTTTTCATAGGTTTTGTACTTTAAGTGAAGGAAGTAAGGTTTAAAATTGCTAATACACATGATGTACAGGGGAAGTTGAGGCCTATAATATAAATAAACATATCAAACAAACTAAATTACAAAGTTACAAAAATAAGAAAGATGCAAAACCGCGTTAGTATTATTTATTATTATGGCTAAACATTAAAGTTGGAGATACTGCACCAGAATACTATCAAACTATTCCCAACACAGCTCAACTATCACGTTAAACTATCATCTAATTTTATAAGTTTTCAAAGAAGCTCTCATCAGTGAAAACCCTTATCTGTTACTTGTAAGCGAGGAAGTCTGAAACTTTGTAACACGATTCTTTTAAGTTTCCATTGGGACGGCGATCACGTACAAGAAAAGGTACTGAGAGGTTTGGAAAGTTTTTCCAAGAAAGGGTTTGAGGCTATTCTCTACATCGTTCTTCTAATGAAGCTTTTGGGCGAATTTTCTCCTGAGTTTTTGTTTTCTGAGTACGAATTGTACTATCCGCTGTACATTAAACTTTCTCAGAAATTTACTTTTACAGGTTTTTTCGTGCAGGAATTAAGTATTTAATGATTCTTTTAATAAATAATTCAATAAACTTAAAAAAAAACTTGATAATTCCCACACAGCGCTATCTAGCCCCAAACTAAGCAAAGCTTGTACTATGGGAACTGGATAGCTGATATGAATACTTATATAAGTACTTTTTAATAAATACGTACCATACATGGAAAACACCCACTCTAAACACAAATATCTGAAAATTGACTTAACAAATATTTTTGGCTTGTGGGGATCGAACACACGACCCTCAACGTAGCTACGGTATTAGCTCAGTCAAACAGGTGACAGAACTAGGCTTAGGTAAACAAAACAAAACACTTCCCAAAGTGATTCAAACTTGTTGTCCTCAGCATCGTGACACGCAAGAGACCCTGGCCGTATTGGACCGCCTGGACCTGGACACGGAGAAACCCTCGGATGAGGAGGTTGCTCGGAAGTTCGGCTTCGAGGAGGACTACTACAACGGCACCGTGTCGTGGTGGCAACAGCTAAAACCACAGATGTGGTCGCTGTTTGACGAGCCGTATAGTTCAAATGCAGCTAAGGTAAATACAGATTTTTATGTTACAATGTCACACAGTTCTCAGTTTACTTCAAGCAGACTGTGAACCCGTCTTCGCTATTATTCCATATTTTCGTAGATGCGAGCAGAACCTACGGCACGATACGCCTGGGACTTGCGTTTTTCAAAGTACATTTCTTATTCATAAACTAATACAGTCTCAGCCCTTTGTAGCTTGCATCTGTACCTATGCTAAAATAAATTCAACATTAGTTAAAAGTTTACACTCTGGTCACAAGAGAAACACAATTGCCACAAAAACATAATCTTTTGATTCCGCCTGGTGTAAAATACTTTGAACTACGAGGAACTTTCTTGTTTCGCGTTTTAATTCAAATTTATGCAAATAAAAGTGTTCTGTGTTTGGTCGCTTTGTTTTCAAACAATGCTGAACTTAATAGGCTTATGTTAAAACTGTGAAATAAAGTTATATGGTCTTCAGAGTGCCAACAACTGTCAGAAATTAAGTCGCGCTTCCCAGCAGAGCGATGACTGATTTTTGTAGTTGTGTTGCAGTAAATAATACAACCATAAAAATGCAATCTTGACAATGAAAAATAAGTACTAATTGTATCATCTTAAATCAAAGATTATGATGGACATTTGAGAGTGCTAAGTAACCGAAGATTCTGCAGCATGATGATCATTATAATTGCGATATACGTCTTTTGATATTATGTAGTACTATCGGGACGTTTAAATAGATGGTTGCACCTAACTGTCGCCATTAAAAGAGATTAAGGCAATCTATTTAAAAAGGTCGCAAAAATTCAAATGTCACTCATAGCGAAACTTGTTTTTAATGTAGCGCAGAAATTATAAACGTCTTTTTTTTTTTTTTTAAACTTGCAAAATTTTCAAGCGCGGGCAGGATTTGAACCTGCGACTTTCGCATTACTAGTGGCGACGCCTCTTCCATCTGGGCTACCGCAGCTCATTTCTTGCCCGCCAATTTTGCAAGTGTATTTTAATGCCAGTAACGCTTGGCATGGCTCCATCTACCGGGTTAGTTTCGCAACTAATAACCGGCGACTAATTCTATCTTTACAGATTGAATGTAGTCTAAGCGATGAAAACCAGCGATAAATTGAGTACCAAATTTTTAAAACACTTCCCGTGTTAGGTATACAATTTTTGAAAACTTGCAAAATTTTCAAGCGCGGGCAGGATTTGAACCTGCGACTTTCGCATTACTAGTGGCGACGCCTCTTCCATCTGGGCTACCGCAGCTCATTTCTTGCCCGCCAATTTTGCAAGTGTATTTTAATGCCAGTAACGCTTGGCATGGCTCCATCTACCGGGTTAGTTTCGCAACTAATAACCGGCGACTAATTCTATCTTTACAGATTGAATGTAGTCTAAGCGATGAAAACCAGCGATAAATTGAGTACCAATTTAAAACGTCTTATTTAAATTATAAAAAATGTGAACTCCGAAATTAAAATTAACCTTTTTAGATTCTAATTAATATATTTTTTTACAGATCATCGGTGTGATATCAGTGTTCTTCATATGCGTGTCTATCATATCATTCTGCCTCAAAACTCATCCGGATATGCGTGTGCCAGTGATTAGAAACTATCAAGTGAATACTGCCAATAAAACTAAAGGCTGGGCCTTAGACAAAGTGCAAACAAATGCCCACGTGGCTTTCTTTTACGTCGAGTGTGTGTGTAACGCGTGGTTCACCCTCGAAATCCTAGTGAGATTCATATCGTCCCCTAATAAGTGTGAATTCATCAAATCATCTGTCAACGTCATCGATTACATTGCCACGTTGAGTTTCTACATCGACCTCACCCTCCAGAAGTACGCTTCTCACGTCGAGAACGCTGACATCTTGGAGTTCTTCTCTATCATTAGGATTATGAGACTCTTCAAGTTAACCAGGCACTCGTCTGGCTTGAAGATCTTGATACAGACATTCAGAGCGTCTGCTAAGGAGTTGACGCTGTTAGTGTTTTTCTTAGTGCTCGGAATAGTGATATTTGCCAGTCTGGTGTATTACGCGGAGAGGATACAGACCAATCCTCATAATGACTTTAATAGCATACCGCTGGGATTGTGGTGGGCGCTGGTTACCATGACAACGGTTGGCTATGGTGACATGGCCCCAAAGACTTACGTTGGAATGTTTGTTGGTGCCCTCTGCGCCTTAGCAGGTGTAAGTATGCCATTCAAATTATTCATTTAATCCAATATCATCTTTACGCCCATAACAAGATGAAAATTTATTCTGGAATTTTGCATCAATTATATCCATTTCACTCCAATTGAGAAGAAACAAATAAGTAAACAGACTTCAAATAGGATTAGATGCTTCATTCAAATTTTATATTAATCCAAGGCTTGAAAATCCTATTTTGAAATTGTAATATGCAGATACATAATCTGAAAGCTTCTTTAATATTGTTTGCACAAAATATTAAGTTTTAATTAAAAGTGAATAAACCCGCTTACAATTTTCATCCATCATCATTTATTCAAAAGTTAGCTTAGAGTCACTTATTCTGTCTAGTTTAAGACTGCGGGCGTTGGTAGAAACTGGAGATTGTGAAGAATAAATTATTAGGTGTTATTATTTATAACCGAATTTTAAAAAAGCCTATCCATAGATTCCGACGTGATATTTAGTTCTGAGATTCCAAAATCATTTTGATGTCTTGATAATTTGAGAAATGTCTGAATGTTTGTTCCAATACCCAAGCATCTTAAAAACGAATGGACCGATATCGATGATTGTTCTTACAGGTTCGAGAAAATCACAAGAAATTTCGTTAAAATCGATTTAGCAGTTTTTCACATGCAACGACGGCATTTGAAGCATAATTTTGAAAACATTTTTTGTATTTCTTAGGTGCTAACGATAGCTTTTAATTAATAAAAGTGAATAAACCCGCTTAAAATTTTCATCCATCATCATTTATTCAAAAGTTAGCTTAGAGTCACTTATTCTGTCTAGTTTAAGACTACGGGCGTAGGTAGAAATAGGAGATTGTGAAGAATAAATTATTAGGTGTTATTATTTATAACCGAATTTTAAAAAAGCCTATCCATAGATTCCGACGTGATATTTAGTTCTGAGATTCCAGAATCATTTTGATGTCTTGATAATTTAAGAAATGTCTGAATGTTTGTTTCAATACCCAAGCATCTTAAAAACAAATGGACCGATATCGATGATTGTTGTTACAGGTTCGAGAAAATCACAACAAATTTCGTTAACATCGGTTTAGCAGTTTTTGACATGCAACGACGGCATTTTGAAGCATCATTTTTAAAACACTTTTTTTCTCAGGTGCTAACGATAGCCTTGCCTGTGCCAGTCATCGTGTCAAACTTCGCGATGTACTACTCGCATACACAGGCGAGAGCCAAACTGCCCAAGAAGAGGAGGCGGGTCATCAACGTAGAGCCGACCAGGCCGCCGCCCATTCGTGAGTATAAATAGGGTGAAGAGGGCAAAACGATACTCTAAGGTAGTAGGTTCAAGTCAAAATCTGGGTTTAAAGTTTTGATTTCCTGGAAGTATTCGAATTATTTCAGTTCTGGTCATAAAGGTTGTCATGAGTGAGTCGAAGAAGGCAAATACCTTGCAGCGGGCGGTGAAAGTAGACCATACATGACACAAAAAAATATGTGAGCTTAAAAACCTAGGACGACCTTTGCATTTGACTACCAAACCCATTCGACCAACTACAAATAAATTAATGTAAAGAGAATCTATGTGAACTATTTTAATACTGAAATAAAACTTATTTTATGAGTAGGTGGACCTGGTGCCCCCGGGGCCCCGGGTACCAACCCCATGGCCCCAGGAATGGGGGGCCCTCAAGCAATCAACAGGCGGATGAATGCCATCAAGACAAACCACCCCAAAGACATGATCGGGCCTAATATGGGTAAGAATTTAACGTCATTATGATCTGCTAAAAGAAAGATACAAATAGAAATAGAAATTATTTAATTGCTAAAAAGAACATTGTATTCATATCAAAACAAATAGTCAAATGACAATGTAGTCAGTGTACATTTAGCGCCATTTAAAGCGAGGCAATGTGTATCATGGCCAAACTATCTACGCTACAAAAGCAACTTGAAAGATTACACAAGACAAATTAAATAACAATCTATAAAACGAAACTTAAGTCTTGATTTAAAATCATATTGAGAAATTTCATTTGAAGAACAAAATTGCTTAAGTGATCCAATAATTTTCCAAATTTAGAATTGGTGGCAAAAAACTGAAAAGAACAGCACTTACAAAGTTTTAAGTAATATGTAATTTTGTTTCCTTTTTTGTCTTGTATAATTTTGATCAAAATATAAGTACTCAGTGTAATAAAGTAAGTAGGCGTCATTTGTACAGAAATGAATTATACTTCTAAGGTTGGTCATAATTCCACTCTTGATGATCACAAGCAAATTAGCGGTAGCACAAATAGAACGTGTAAAATCACTGTTACTAGAAATACCGAAGCAAACTTTTTACGGTAAAGTTGATACAAAACGTACATAAATAACATAATTACAAAAAAAAACATAGGTACATAATTTTTTCCAAAGTTAATAACATGTTAACATTAATAACACAACTAATACATTTGGTCTGTGATTTGGTATAGGAGACACACCACTGGATGAAAAAGAAATTGTCAGTGAGTAACATTTAAGAAATAACACAGACTTTTTTCAATACCTTACATGAAAACACTTTTAAATTAATATGCAAAATATACATAGATTTCAAAGTAGTTCATCGAAGCACGTTCAAAAGCACTAGCTTTCTGATAATGACGTCAACTCGAAAATAATTTCTGGGTCCGCTCTGACCCCAGTACGATTTGGATATCAAACATGTTTTAAGAAAGAAAAAATGCATACGTCAAAGATGTCAAGGATGAATTTTGATATGATTTGCAAACAACTTCCTCAAATATATTTTAAGAGGAAATTAGTTTCGAAAGTTAAGTTGACACAAGTCTAAACAACATTCATTGTACAAAATTTCCAATAATATACTCACACAACTAACTTAGCTTACGCAATGTACCTAATCCTTCACAGATGGTGACCGTAGCGAGCTTGAAGCTATGATACAAACAACACCTAACAACTGCAAACGAAAAAACCTAAACATGCTTTAAAAAGACACTTGGCGGCGTCGAAAAGGCTTCTTATGTCGCCCGCACAGACTTAGCTTACAGGCAGAGTGTCACTAATCATTTCATCATCATTGCACAAGGCAATCTTCAAGCAGCACAAAGGACCCTCCATCTAGGTCCCTTTACTTCGTGGGTAAAAATGAAGGTTCGATAAAATCAGTGTTGTGTGACCCTGGACCCCGTTAGTTGCTTATGCTTTTCCCTGTTCGGTGTTGTCGTAGAATTAGAATGGCCTCCAAATACTTAAAAATGTAATACTTATGTTTTTTATTGCATCATGTTTCACCAAACAAAACTTGGCAGAAATTTTTATTTAAACATGCACGCAAATTATTTCGAACGTTGGCCTTTCTATCACAATAAATGAGCTAAAGTCAACATTGTTGTTTACATAAATGAGTATTTGGAGGTTTCAATGTAAACATTAAATCATGGTTCGTGTTCCGATCAAATGAACTGTTATAGATTTGATAAATAATTAATTTTGGCTTTATCTGTGATTTTAGTTTTAATAGTCCGTCCGTAGATATCAAAACGATATTGGTGATAGTATACAGTATATGTTCCCTTTTTCAGGCAATCACCGAATAGCAATAATTTGTCCATGTCAAACAAACCACATCAATCCGCCCATTCCGACCTCACCACCCAATACACCAGATCTACCAAATCCACAAACGAATACTGCGGTACAAATTGTATAACTTCAAATATTTCAAAATGATGATTGATTTAAAAAAACAACAAAATATGTTATATTTATTATCTTGAAAGTGAAAATTAAACGTTTGTAGGTAATTGGAAACAACCATTAGAAAATTCAGGCTTGAGAAATTATACTTTCATTGTAATTATCTATATAATCTACGACCTGGATCTTATTATTATGTATATATGTCGCAGTAGAATGACACAATCAAATTCCTAATTTTGCCATATTAATGCGACACATTGACTAATAATATATATACACTCTTTTACCTGAATAAAGATTTCCCAAAGTTTTTCTTTTTGTATAAATACAATAATAAAAAACCTGTTTGGAGCCTATGCACAGAACGAATAGCAATTAATAATATTGTCCGTGTCAATCATCATTTTAAAATACATTTTTTGTGAGCTTAGTGTGTTATTTACAAATACAATTTATGTTAACTTATACCACTAACGCAACACGCAAAAAATATATATTTGTCTAAGCTTTCTTTTGTTTTAATGATGTATTTATTGTCGTTTGGTTATGTAGTCGATTATATTATGTTTTTTTAATGACATTTCATTATTTGTCAAAAATATTTTAAGACACTACTAATACACTCTAAAATATAAAAACAATCAATTCATAACTACAATATTCATGAAAAACTAAATCCTTCAATACTTTGACCAGCATGCTACCGTTGCATGTCTTATTAAAACAACCACCAAAAGACAGGAACTTAACTTAATTAAAAATTGTTTGTCAATAATTGACAATTCAATATTGAATATAATCCTTGTATGTATAGTACCTACATTAAACAATTAAATTAAAAAAATATTCTTAAAGCTTAAGTTCTGTTCCTGCCTTAATTCTTTGCTATTTTTTAATATTGCATATTTTTTCTAAACAGTCGCAAGCCTAATGCCGGGAGTGGACTTGGCAGTCACCACTCGTCTGACTCCAAGTCCTCGAGACATGAGCCCTGCTCTGGCTATAGCAATACCGATGATGAAGTCCGTGAACATCGTCCCAACACAATGCTTCGACAACATGGCCTACCACGGTGAAAAACATGAAGAAGAAAGTATGTCTACTGAAAAAAGTGACAGTAAAAACACCAGCCGACAAGAATCAGTAGAAAGCGACAACACTGTCAGAGCGAAGAATTACAAAAATGAAAGCCATGCTGAAGATAAGTTTGAAGAAAAAATAGATGCACGTACGCCTTTACTAAGAGATCACAAAATTGAATCTCTGGATGAAACCAAACTTAGGGAAAGCAAAATTGAAAAGAGAAAATCTTCGGCTTCAACATAACATATCGTTGACAAAATTGTTGAACTTTACGAGAACGCAAGTGATTTTCCCAATGCAGTGTTTGTAATAATTAGTAATTATAATATTCCGGTAACAGATATAAATAGTCTCCAACAAATACATGAAACATAGCAATGACGATACGTTAACCCACGCAGTGAATCTGATCAAACACAAATATTTTGTGGGTAAATTAAATTATGATTCCGACACTGCGCTCTGTTTAACACAAATTAATGATTGATAAATGCCTTTATAAACAAAATTATTAATACTTTGCAATGTGTGAATAAATGTCTGTTATCAGAAAAGGGAAATTACTGGTTAAAACTACAATTTGGCCTAATGTTTATAACCATAACTGTACCACCTATTGTTGTATTTCTGAGTATGAGTGTAATCTGAAAGAAAAAAGGTAGATAATATCAGACTGGTGTGTACTTTCACTCGAGTAACCTTTATATGGGATCTTCACATCCTGGTTTTTAAGAATAACTACAAAAAAATATCACTTTAATGGTCAACTCAAAGAAAATTTCATAGAAGTACAAATACAAGACATTTGTTTTCACTTTGCAAAATACTGAACAAGTATTTATAATAATAATGTTTCGTCTAAGCATTCAAGGCCGTGATAGAGTAAGTTAGCTTAAGGTTATGTAAGCACAATACTAAAATTTTATAATAACACAATTAGATTATAAATAGCTATCTATCACAATGTAGTCGTTAAGAACCTTATTCAATAAAGCTGTTATAACAGATAAATTCCGGTAATGTAATTCTATTCCTGAATAAGTCAGGTGTTTGGTAATTATATTTTTCTAGTATAATTTTCCTTTGATGTTTTACAATTCCCTTCTTTTAATTTCGCTACAAGTTGGAATACTAGTTTTTTTTTATAAAATTTGTACCAGTATATATTAAAGTCTATATCTTATCTTTTGTAATTTCAAATAAGATGTACCAATGATTGTCTTCATTAAAATTTTGTTGAGCTCTTCAAACGAGGCTTATTTAAAAACTGTTTTGAGTAATTTTCATGTACTTATTTATCCATAACATTCTATCTATGCATCATTAGATACCGCTATTATATTTTAATTTGACATTCTTTTATGTCAACTAAAATGTGAGTCTAACATTTATCAAATTTCCATATATATTTTTACATGCGATTCAACATTAAGTACATCTTTTGACCATGTAAGTGCAAGTACTTACGATTGACATAGTTGTCTGATCCCACAAATGTAAAAGTACATAATTATTATTTAGTATCTACCTAATATATACCTTTAGAAGTAAAATAGTAGATTAATAGCTTCAGCTTTTCATGGGAACTATAATGTTCGCTGTCCACTAGAAAAAATAACAATCATGTAATCAAACGTTATGCCCGAGAATATTAAATATAAGAAATTCTAAAAAATGAACCAAGAAACTGCGTTAAGATGTCTGCATTATGTGAGAAATAGGTTAAGTTATTTATACCTATAGGATTTGTAAATAATATTTGAAAATATAGCGTTAATAATTTTATATATCTTGACATTGATCACTAGACACATATCATCTGCACTTTCTTTCATTCTTGATGTTATAACAACATAAATATTTCTCATGTACATATTTTTATTAGTCGTTAAGTAAACATATTTAACAGATAAGCATAGATAGAAGTTAATGAAATTCTCGCATCATTAAGCTTTTAGAGTTATTTTTATTGTTACATTATAACTCATCATGTTAGTTGAAACAAAAATATACATTGACCCTAAACAAATTTAATTTTAACTGATTTTCCAAAACAGTCAATTCCAAAATTTGTGCAAGCATTTGTTTTTAAGTTAATATTTTTTATTGACAAATCTTGTTAACTTACCTAGAATAAAATAAATATAAAAATATGTAAATTGTGTTGAATTAACAACACCAAATTGCAAGCACAAAGAATTGTCATTGTTTATAATTAGAATTGGAGATAATAAGAAAACTTCTACGTCTAAAATTCGGGGACCCTTAAATGTTTTTAAATATAATTATGCGTGGAACTTGAAGTTTGAAAGTTATGTCATTTAAAGCTGTTGTCAAAAGTTTTGATCAGTTCCTGTTAATTTACAATTTCTTAATTAAGTTTCAAAACGGATAAAGCATTTTAGTAACAAAATAGTACAAAATATTTTTATTATTTTATTAATTTGAATTATATTTGTATAACTTTTGTTCTCTAATCAATTTGTCATTGTTTTCGGATATTTAAAGCTAATTGACAACAGCTAAGGGAAGTATAGGTACGGCTACACGTCCTACGTTACAATAATTTAATGGCATCAGAAAATATTTACCATATCCAAAAAACATTTATTATCTACAAAATTAAAAACAAAAATTGTTAAATGTTATGTAAAGAACGCATAAAATGCAATAATTATAATTATATTGATGTAGATAGCACATGTTTCTTTAAAAAATGTGTAGTAAGTATTTTAGGTAAAGAAAAACGTATCGACATATATACGAAATCTATAACTTAACTTGTACCAACTAGTAAAATAATTATTTGTTTATCAACAAGGAGTCTTAAAAATAATAATTTATCATATTTCTGAAAACTTGCAAAACTTTAAAGCGCGCGCAGGATTTGTACCTGCGACTTTCGTCATTACTAGTGACGACGCCTCTTCCATCTGGGCTACCGCCGCTCGTTCCGTGCCCGCAAATTTTACAAGTGTATTTAATGCCAGTAACGCGTGGCGCGGCTCCATCTACCGGGTTAGTTTTGCAACTAAAACCCGGCGACTAATTTGCAGTCTAAGCGATGAAAACCCGCGATAAATTGATATCAAATTTTAAAACACTTCCCGTGTAAGGTATACAATTTCTGAAAATATTGCAAGTTTTCAGAAATTGTATACCCACCACGTAAAGTGTTTGAAAATTTGGTATTCAATTTAACATATGTTGGTAGAGCGTTGTAATAAGTATTCAAGGTCTTCGATTCAAGTATAATGTATGTGTAAAATTAAATTTAAAAAAAACAATTTTGTGACGAACTGGTACATACTAAAAAACACAGACTTTCATACCATTAGAAAGGTTGTGTCCATACTATTATAAACATATTAAGAAAAAAGTAAAAAGTACTTATTTAATTAAAATTTACAACATCTTATCTGGTTATTTGAAAAGACATTATTAAAGCACAACGATCCCTTAAAAAATATACTTTTTAGGACTCTCTTTTTAGTTAGTCTTTTAGTCATGTGTAAGTTATTTGATTTCGCTTAAGTCGCTATTATTGCTAAAATGTAAATATTGCAAAGTTAGCGGACCACATTAATACGATATTTTGTACTTTTTTCATACATCAGATTTTTGTTATCCCAAGACTAAAATTAAATTTTGGTCAACAAAATCTACGATAATTTTGCGTGAAAAATAATATTTATGTGACATCTTAATTGAGAAAAAAATGTATTTTGCCAGATCACTAGACCGAAAATGATGAGATGTGTATTTGAACCGGCACACGCAAAGTTGTAGGTTAAGGCTTACACAGTGAATAATAAACAGGGCTTGTATCTTATTGTATAGCATTCTATAATAAATATACAATTTTGAACAATACGAAGACAAAATGATTTGAAATATTGTTCATTAAACATGTGGAATAAATATTTTGTTTTACTATCTTCCCATTCCTATATCGATTTCTTGTAACCAGCAGGTCCTCAAGTTTTTTTTTATTTTAGTTATTTTAGGTTACGAATTGATTGATTAATCAATCCTATTTGATAGAACCGTTAATATGATCAGTTAGTATTGTCTAACAATACTCATAACTTAATGTCATATCTAAAAATGAATTCTAAGATTTCTCACGCAGGTTGTTTTAATTAATGAAAGACAAATAAACCGCGATTGGAGTACAAGATGTAATAATATTAACTGAAAAATATTTCTAGATGTGAACAATTTTCACAATAAAACAATTTTAAACGGATTTAAGTTGTGTTTATTTTGGATTTTACAGTTCCTATGGTGGTTCCTGGTCATGGATGACTAAGGTGTTAGACGTCATTATTTAGAATATAAATAATTTGTTTTATTGTGATGAGTAATAGTTGTGCAAACTCAAGAAAATATTATGTGATCAATTTTGACCAATGTTTCTTATTTAATTTGTTCAGTTTAATGGGCTGATTCACCTCTTGAAATATTTTCAGTTTGCTACACCGTAGCATTTTGCTTATACATATATGTTTGTACTGTGGTAGCGTGTACATAAATAAAATAAATAAATGTCCTGGACAATTCACACAGCACCACCTAGCCACAAACTAAGCAAAGCTTGTACCATGGGACTAGATAGCTGATATTAAAAGATATATATATTTTTTTATAAATAAATACATAATATACATAGAAACTTGACACACAGACTTAACACAAATATCTGAAAATGACTAAACAAATATTTGTGTCTTGTGGGGATCGAAACCAAGACCCTCAGCGTAGCAAGCAGGTGTACTATCCACTACGCCATCGGCCCAGTCATACATATACACATACATATTTTCTTTATGAATTGTTTGTCGTAGTAGGAACTAGCAAGCATAGGATTTTGCAGGGAGTCATGAGGAGCACTTAATCAGGTCTCAAGTCAAGAATGGCAGCCAGTGAGGAGCTCATTCAATAACTATACTCGTATACAAGGTGTATGGTATAAAGACAGAGAATTCATAAAGAAAATATGTACAACAGTACAAACATAAATGTTTAGGCCAGATGCTACGGTGTAGCTACGTGTCTACGATACGTAGAAGTGCTACGAAAAGCAGTCATGGTAGAAATAAAAACTTCGTTCTTCGATTTTTGCGAAGTATGACAACACAGGCTATCTTTGATGTCAAACTTGTACAGTTGAAATATCCTATAGTTATTCCTACTACACACACACAACCACACACATATCACGCCTCTATCCCTTGCGGGGTTGGCAGAGCGTCAAAATGCGGTCTCTATCGCCCCGTCTGACAAAATTTTGAGGGCCGTTTCAGAAAAATCGTGTATCACTATTGTGACAGGTTTTCAGCCTATCGCCTAAAATTGTTCCTACTACAACCTACCTTCTATCTTAAAGAGGGCGGCTGTTAGCGAATGGATGGCAAAAACGGTAGATCATGGCGTACCCTAGGGGAGGCCTACTTCCAACAATGGACTACTATAGTCTGATCACTGATGTGATAACTAGTTTTGAGTTTGCATTGGGACTGTGCGATGTAGTATTTTCGGAACTTAGGGAAAATAGGTATGGCGACTACTGATATAGAAGGCGACTGAGGAACAAGAGAGTTTCATGTGTATTACAACTTAACATGACAGGCTGACAACCTGTCACTATAGCGATACACGATGTTTCTAAATTGGCCATCAAATATTTTTGTCAGACGTGGCGATAGCAACCGTATTTCGCGACCGTTATCACTTTGCCTATCACACACAGGATAAAGGCATGGTTTATGTGTGTATGTATTTAGCATAGCCGTGTGATGCCGGCTTAGAATAGGAACACCGCATTTCTTTCCCGTGGGAGTCGTAAGAGGCGACTGAGGGACTCGAGGGTGTGTATTGCAATTTTAGGTGATGGGCTGACAGCCTGTCATTATGGCGATACACAATTTTACGAATGACCCTCAAATGTTTGTCAGACGTGGCGTAAATGTCTGTTTTTTTATATTTACAAAATTTTGAAGCGCGGTCAGGAATTAAACTTGCGACTTTCGCATTACTAGTGGCGACGCCTCTTCCGTCTGGGCTACCGCAGCTCAATTCTTGCCCGCCAATTTCGCAAGTGTATTTTCAATTCACCAAGAGCAAGTGATTTATTTTTGCCTTATCACGATTTATTTATATATTTAAGTACGTAATTATACATAGCCAATCTGCCTGTCTTGTACAAGTCTCACTTTCTGTAGGTTAGTTGGAAGAAATTTCTTAGTAGAAATAAGTTGTCCTGTTGTGTCATAATTTTTTGTATTTATAATGTCTCTTGTAACGTTTCTTGTGTTCAAAAAGTGGTTAATAATAATAATTTATTAAGGATTTTATTAAAATATGTCCAGTGATTGATTTCTTTGACTCAAACTATTTAGATGTGCTCGTATTGAAACAAGTGCTAGATGCCTGGATTGAATCAAATATTTATTATTGAGATTGTAACAAAGTACCGAGCGACCAACGTAAAAGCTTCACGTATGTTCACATTCACTTTATAGTTTAAAAGTGCTCCTAGAGCTAAGTCAGAAAATCAGACGCAAACTAATCGCCATTCCCATTTCCTTTCATATATCATAGTTTTACTTTCAAACCTCGGATGTTGGATTCATGAAAAATTCATGCTATCTTGCAGCGCGGAGTTTTCGCTCGCAGTTTTTAATAAAAAAGTTTCGCACATGTAGAACGTGGCAAGTACAATCTGTGGCAAAATTATACATTTATTTTGGGAAATTTTGAGAGATCATAGATTGACGACGATATGGGACTAGCTTGAAATAAAATAATAAATGAACAAATAAATATCTTGGACATTTCACACAGCGCCATCTAGCCCCAAACTAAGCAAGCTTGTACTATGGGAACTAGATAGCTGATATTATAATACAATGATAGTTTCATTTTGTTAATATATACATACAATACATAGAAAACACTCAGACTCAACACAAATATATGAAAATATCTTTCAAATACTTGTGTTGAGTAGGGATCGAACCAACGACCCTCGGCGTAGCAGGCAGGGGTACTATCCACTACGCCATTGGACCAGTCAATGAAATAAAACATGAATAGGTATTTAATTTTAAAATTCTTTGACTAAATATAATGGAGTCACAGAATGGATCTCAAAAGTAATTTCATTAGCGTCCAATACTGTGCCGGCGACAGGACCTCTTACCTATATTGGGATTGTTTTCCATTCTACCTTAGTATGCTTGGCAGGCGGGATGGTAAGTGCAGTGTAAGTTAATGTATTCTTTTTCTTTTTTTATTAATGATGGGTGTGGTCATAGGACAGAGACAGAGTCTAAGATGGAGCGAGCTCACCCAGAAGAAGCCTGTTCACTCTTACTTTGAAGACATTAGGGTTGTATGCGTTTGGAAACACAGACGCAGGAAGTGAGTTCCACTCTTTAGCAGTGCGCATTATAAATGATGACTGGAAGCGCTTAGTCCGAATTGGCGAAATGGCAACCAGGTACGGATGGTATCCGGCGGTGCGTCTGGATGTCCGATGGTAGAAGGGAGCTGGTGGAACAAGGTCGTGAAGCTCTTGAGCACACTCTCCGAAGTACAATCTATAAAAAACCGACAAGCAGGCAACCTTGCGGCGATGTGCCAGGCTATGTAGCTTGGTGTCCACCAGTTTTATGTCGCCTATGAGCCTCTTGGCCCTGCGTTCCACCGAGTCAAGAGCGGCAAGTTTTTCACAGAAAACAACGCTGCCCTTTCCCTAGATAATTTCCTTTCACTTTTTACAACACCCATGGTTCTAAATGGGGTAATGCCGACATCACACAGCAACAGTACTTAGATATAAGTAGGTACTAAAACCCAAAAACATTTTTCTACCGACCTTTATGGTTTAAAATGTTGTTTTTGTTGCTGACTGTACAAAAGTGGGGTCCGCAAACAAGCGGCTGCCTCGCCTGCTCAAACAACTAGAGTAAACATTGTTAAAAGATGCTAATTCTCGCATTCCAAACATTTTATTTATGTGATGCTAAATTTTGACCTTATTTGCCTTGAGATAAGCATAATGTGGTAAAAATAAAATCGGATTAAATACCTACATTTAAAAAATATTTACAACTCTCATATCTATTTGGTTTTGACTAACGTTAACTTTCGGAAGTAACAACCTTAACTTTACTGTTATGTTGCTAGTGTTGTCAATGAAATTATCTTTGACACCGTCATAGATTTATTATTTACTAGATTTTCGGCTAGCGGTTTCACCCGCTGCCACTCATTTTCCCGTGGTAATAATTGTTTTGCTGCAGTAAAAAGTAATTTATGTGTTTTTCAAGGTTATATTCTACTTGTGTTCCAAATTCATTCAAATCGATCAAGCCGTTTGAGCGTGAAGAGGTAATCCAAACATACATACATACACACGCACGAACTCTCAGATTTATAATATTATGAGTACGGATTTGTAGGTTTGTGTATTTTTATTTTACTATGTTAAATTACTAAGTACTTTGTATTTTTGTTTATTTCTTCTTATGTATTTTTTAGCTACCTTTGGTGAGAACTTTACGTACGATTATATTTCGTTTTTTTTTGTATGGGCATCCGCTTTGACTCTTTCTGTTTATCTTTTGGTTTGCCGGTAGAGAATACCGCGTGGCATTAGGCCCGCCCTTTGTACTTTCTGTGCAATAAAGTTTCATAAATAAATAAATATACCGCGTGTTACAGAATATCAAGTGAAGCCGAAGTTTTGTGTAAGGGTTCCTAAATAGTCTTTTGACAAAAATCTCCCTATTATGCCATTTTCACCACGCTTGGCAAGTGGATTCGCGAGCGTAGAGCAAGATATTGTCTTCACATGGAACGCTGCTGCTCATTCCCTGGATTAATTTATCCTTCAGTCGCTTTTTACGGCACCCACGGGTAGTATTGGGATGACGCTATGCTAAACCGCCATCACACGGATAAATAATGTCACCGCATTATCTCGTCTGCAGCTTACTTCATTGTGAATAATTTCCGTACTTGAATGCTACTCACTACCTACGTCTGTGTTTCCAAACGCATACAACCCTAATCTCTTCAAAGAGTGAACAGGCTTCTTCTGGGTGAGCTCGGTTCCTCTTAGATTCTGTCTCTGTCCTATGACCTAGACTAGAGTCAAGAGCAAACCTATCCTTAATAAAAAACTAAATAAAAAAAATGTGATGTTCTGCACGCATGAGACGACAAAATATGTCGTGGCAAGCATGTAAGCGGGGCTGGTATTTTTAGGCCACATTTTTTATCTTAGTGGTAATAATACCACTACAGCTTATTTAATAAAAAATGGAAATCAACTGACTGTAATTACTTTTACTGTTACGTAAAATAATTATTTTCGCTTTTACCCATTTCAAAATTGCGTTTAATTAGAAACAAATCGTTAATCCCGAAGAGATCGAGGTAATTACTTTCGTTCAAATTAGAAATGCTTTCAAGCTTTTGAATGAAAAGGGATATCTGATAATAAGGGTTTTTTCCAAGTACCTTACTGAAGGTACAATCAGTAGCACACAATCTACTCCTGTAAGGGATCGATGCCTATATAAATAAAGGAGGAGGAACTTGTCCTTAGGAACATAGGTTAAAATACGACAAAAATATTATGACTATCCGTAGTATCTCTTTTGTGTAGGGGGTGTCATTTCCTTTTTCATATCTCGACCTGTGTTCCTTGGAGAAAGTTGTTGCTTATCACCAGCTGTCTTGAGATTGCCGTGTAATGTCGGCTTAGAATAGCATCACCCCATTTCTTTCCAATGGGAGTCGTAAAAGTCGACTAAGGGACTGAAGGGTGTGTATTGCAATTTTAGGCGATGGGCTGACAATCTGTCACTATGACGATACACAATTTTCCAAATGACCCTCAAATAGTTGTCAGACGTGGCCTAAATGGCCGTTTTACAGCCGTTTACACTCTGCCTACCCGGCTATTAAGGCGTGAAATGTGTATGTGTCTGTATGTGTATGTCTTGAGATTTCACTATGGGTCACATGTAAAATGTCATCCTACATACAAGTTTTTCTTAAAAACTATATCAAAAAACAACTTCGGTTGATCCTTTACAGTACAATATAGTTTGGAATCTGGCCAATTCCTTAGCTAATCCAGACATAAAATATTACACAGAGTTTGGACAGGAAATTTTGGTAGGAACATTAACTCATTTGCCTCCTGTGACGTTCAACTCCTTAAATGTAGGAACGTTTAAGGATATTCCGGTAGATTTTTTTATGACTGTAAAATGAATAAAAAACATGTCGTAGATAAGCATTCTAAGACTCTGTCTCTGTCCTATGACCAGGACTAGAGTCAAGAGCAAACCCATCATTAATAAAAAGATAAAAAAATCACAATCATAAAACACTTTCAAAATAGTGTATTCATTCGGCAAAATGAAAACGAGACAAGTATGGGAGTAGTCTTGACTATTTGACCCGCATATTTTTTTAGCCAGTATAATATGCCGCCTGGCAATAAGCCACCTTCTTTATGATAATCAATAAAGAATAAAAAAAAAATAAGTTAAAAGAATCTAACATACATACATGCATACACACATCACGCCTATAATCCCTTGCGAGATAGGCAGAGCGTAAACGACCGCAAGAAAAAGGACATTGACGCCACGTCTGACAAATATTTGAGGGTAATCAGGAAAACTGTGTATCGCCATAGTGTCAGGTTGTCAGCCCATCGCCAAAAATTGCACACATACACACCCTCGAGTCCCTTAGTCGCCTCTTACGACTCCCACGGGAAAGAAATGGGGTGATGCTATTCTAAGCCGGCATCACACGGCATCGACACACAAAAGAATCTTAACACGACTTATTTTACCCCTTCTTCTTATTTTCGTGTGGAAACACCGAGTAGCCAAACAACCCTCTGACATCGGCGAACAGGAATAAATAAAAATTGAAATTAAAAACAATTCATTCTATTTTTAAATAGGACGCTAACGACAATTTCCAACAAACAAATCCATCGATCAATGTATCCGTGTTTGCTTGTTGGCGTGCGGTACCCTAAAAACCGTAATTAAATACACATTAGCACTGTTTCGTGACAGATTTTCAAACAGTTTACTTACTTAATCACCAGTTTGCATCAATTATTTACTTTGAAATTATTGGAGTTGGTTTATGAAAATACTAGTTAGCTTCCTACCGCGCAGTTATACCCGTGGTGGATTTTTCCGCAGGAATGAGATCTTTTTCCGCGGTAATTAGTAGCCTATATCACTATTTAGCCTCGAATTAAAGAACGAAAGCGAAACCTTATGACGGGCTAGTGATAAGAAACAACTTTCCCTTTAGAACATAGATCGAACGGCAATTTTTTATGCAAGATTGGGAGTTGCATGTTTTTATTTCGACCTATGCTTCTTGGGGAAAGTTGTTGATTATCACAGCCCGTCTTCAGATTTCGCTATCAGTCACTAGTAAAATGTCATCTTATAGGTGTAAGGGACGGTGTACGAATACTTTGCAGGCATAATCAGACCATTAGACTGATTAACTTTTTATACGGCAGATATATATTTTCAACCTCCCATACAAAATTCCCGATCAGCTGACTGACGTTCTATGGAAACTCGAAATAAAAAAGGTCGTTTCCCAACAGCCTTTGTTATTACAGCCTACTTACTAACATAACCTTCATAGTAAAAGTAGTTCAGTTTCATGGTCTGATCATGCCCGCAAAGTTTTCAGTACACCCCTTCTTACACCCTGTATAATCAAAGGTCCATGGTTCGATTCTCAGGGCCATTCAATTAATCTTTTGGTAAGACTATGTGCGATTATTTCTAGTTTAGTAAGGATATAGCGCAATCAGAACTACCCGATTATGCATTAGCTGATTTCGTGCTACAGAGAGCATATGAGCAATCGGTCCGGTTGGCTGTTTTTTGGGCATTGTCAATATAACCATATATGGTTTGATGATTGCATTTCAAAATGTTGCATTATGAAGCAGTTAGGTATACACTGCGGTAAAATATCTTATTCCCACGGGAAAACGTCGAACAAACGCTACGATTGAAACCGCTAAACGGGGCTAGTCGATTATAAAACGAGGACTGATGAACAAAATCAATATAACGTTCCTTCTGAGACCCCGAAACAGTAACTTTGAATTACTTAGGTACCTACTCAAAGTTCCGACTCAATTAATGATACACAAGGGAAATTCGATTACAAACTTATCCATTAATTAAGTGATTGAATTGTAGATACAAAATACTCTAAAGAGATTTTAGTGTACACGGTCTCGTGTATCCGCAATCTTCTTACAATGTTATTTTAAAAAAACGATTTAAACTGTTTGACAACGTCAAATCTTATGAAATAATTTAAACACCGTCTGAATGCGCGTCTAACTTTTTTGTTAGAACACGAAAAAATTTAATATTATTTGATCGTGTTGGTCTCTGAAGGCTTCTGAACAAAAACAAACATTTGGGAATTGTTTGATTGATCGTATGTTTGATACTTTGACAGGCGATTCTCCCAATTGTCGTCCGTCGTTGCGTATTTTTAACGCACCGCAATCCATGCGTCTTTCCGACGAAAGAAAATTGCTTATTGTAAAACGACTTGAAAGACAAAAAAGTAAAATCGGTCAAAATTTTCCTTTTTTTTGTCTTGTAGGTATTATATTTTAACAGATTATTGAAACTATTTTAAATAGATTCATTATAGTCACTCGTAGGGTTCCTCCGGCCGAGTGGTGCCGGTTTAGAATAGTATCACCCTATTTTTACCCATGGGTGTCATAAAATGCTACTAGGGCATGGATCTGGGAGGCCCATGTCCAGCAGTGGACTGTTGTAGCTGTAGCAGTTATAGGGTTTCCTTTGAAACACTCTTTGGCTCTAAGTACGGTATAAGCATGGCAATAATGAAGCTTTATTAGATACCTGATTTTCCTTAAGGCACAGCTTAGCAAAGTTGTTTGTTTAGGTCGCAATAAATGGCTAACTAGCTTCGGGGCTCCGAAGGAGATCCTTTACCAACGTCAGATAGATTACGGCTTTGTTTGACCACACAAAAGAAAAAAAATATAAGATTCCTTGTATCTACTTGTAATTTTACTTCTATACTAAATGACTGACATGGGACAAACACATACCTCATGGAACCAAGGAACCATTGGTATTGGAATTATGGCGGGTGACAGGAGTGATGCCAATAGGCAGAATGGAGGGTTCCAGGTGAAGTCGGGAAAAGGGTAGCTACCCGCCTGGCCGGGTGTTGTGGCCAGGGGACCGACTGGTCCACCTGGATAGCATTGGAAGTTGTATATATGCGTTGCGCGGTGAAACACTTCGATACCGCGTTTCAGACTCTTTGTTCTGTCACGTGGCGCCATCTTGCAGCTATGTTGGAACTTCTGTTGCGTCTTGATTGCTCGTGAACCATTTTGAGTGAGCTTCTTGTCGTAGCTCCTAAAGGTCGCTACAGAATGTTCTCGAGTGGTTACCACGCGATGGAAAGCGCAGCGTCGTCATTGTAATGGTTTCAGGCAGCCGATAAGAAAGCCACCTATATATCCACCTAGAGGTCATTCATTCATTCATTTATTAATTGTGTTACATGTACATTCAGTAGTTCTTATTATGTAATGTTTGTATGGCATGCACCCTGTTAGGGCATAACAATTTTAACAATGTGAGAGAACATTTTTAAAACTTATCTATTATACACACATTTTTGTCATTTAATACATACATACATATCACGCCTATAATCCCTTACGGTGTAAGCAGAGCGTAAACTTCTGTAAAAAACAGACATTTACGCCAAGTATGACAAACATTTGAGGGTCATTTAGAATATTGTGTATTACAATAGTGACAGGTTGTCAGCCCATCGCCTAAATTTGCAATACACACCCTCGAGTCTCTCAGTCGCCTCTTACGACACCCATGGGCAAGAAATGGGGTGATGCTATTCTAAGCCGGCATCACACGGCAAATTTTTGTGTTTTAACTATTATGATAATCAAAATATAATCAAAACCACACATCTTCGATAAATTTACATAATTTAAAAGTACTTTCAGGTTGATCTGTTGAAAAGAACGCAGTACATTTCCTAACAGTATACAGAATACAGGAGCAACGATACAAATTATATTAGTAGTTTATGCAAATGTCAGACGGGCATTGTTCTACTAAATCAGAATATGGTGTGTGTTCAAAGCTGGCTATGATTAGTTTGACACGAGCATTCTAATGCATTTATTTGCATTCTGTTGCATACTCAATTTTATATACACTCCACCATAGAATATGAGAAAAGTAAACATACTTATGCGTACACAATTGTTTTAATTAGTTTTTTTGGCACAGTATACAAAAATTCGTTTTATAATTGGCTCCTCGCGCGAGTTTTTTGGTCTGTGATACAACTTTTTTGAATTCCTAATTCATACATTATGAGAAAATTCTGATCCGTGTGATGCGAGCTTAGAGTAGCATCACCCCAATTCTACCCGTGGGTATCGTAAAAAGGGACGAAGGGATAATTTCATCCCGGAATGGGCAGCAGTGTTCCCTGTTCCCTGTTCCCTGTGAATGTAACATCTTGCACTGCGCCAATCCGCCTGCCAAGCAGGGTGAGTATGACAATACCTTCCATTAGAGTAAGTGCCATATCCAGCATTGGATTTAATGGGATTAAAAAAAATACTTAGATAAAGAAGACTTTTAAATTTTATTGTGGATTAACAAACAGTTTATTAAAAGGTAAGCTAGTAGTTTAATCAAGAAAGTTAAAACGCACTTATCAGAGTAATCTAACTTTCCCGACCCCAGGAAAGATAAACAGAGACTAACTTTTAAAATTAATATGCTAAGTATTTTAATAAAATTAAGTTCTCACGGAGAGGTGACAAGGGTTTTAAGAACTCTTTTAAAAAATACATAGCCATAGGTATACAGATCTTCTTTTCGTGTGGGACACTGAGTCGTTCAATGACGCGATGAGCCCTGGCATACGGGTTGTCACTTTTTTTTTGTGTGTAGTGGACTTGACAGATGCATCCATAAACACACTGTAGCCGTAATTGTATCGGAATAAGCTTTGAATTCGCAATTTCCTTTCGTCTGACAAACGCATGCGTTACGGTGCGTTAAAAATACGCAGCGACGGACGACAAGTGGGAGAACCGTCTACATAATTTTCTAACCCAAGTGTTTCTTGCTTTAGCCTTAGCCAAGCAATTAAAAAGCTGAATTTGATAGAAATTACTGCAAAACATTTTAGGATATTGATAGCAGAGCCGCGATTCTCTTATTTTTAGATATTGCCATTGGAAACTCAATTCTCAATCTAATAACATTGTTATTTGCTTGCTATACCTACTGCGAACTGTGAATGGGAATTTTTCTAGCCTATCTTCAGTTGTAGATGGCGCTGAGATAAACTGAAAAAGCTTATTTCCATAGAAACGTATGTCCATAGAGGAAATGTATTTTTGACTTTAATATCAAAATTCTAATTTAGCACAACACGCCTTCTAATATGACATTATTAATAGCTTGCAGACAGCTTGACGCAAGCAGAATAACGGGAACCTAGTTTCAAGATCCATTTTATTTACACATGTAGGTATTCTTGCAAATAAACTTTGATTAATTGATTGATGAATATAAAAAAGCTCGAAAATTTACAATAGAAAAGTCCCTATTCGAAACTGCCAAAAACTTCCAATTGACAATGGAGATTGAAACACAACCGAGACGCTTTTCTAGACCTCTAGACCTAGACCTAGATCATCTTATTTTTTACCCTTGCAATGCCAGTGACACTCAACTATTATTTTATTGTCACCGTGATATAGTATACTTCAAACTGTTAGCAGAATACGAAACGCCAAAAACTATGCCACTGACACGCTATCTAAATACAACTGGAATGATGTTCATTTAGCAGACTTCGGACCCTGGGCACTACATCGGGAAGCCAGTTATTTACAACAAGCCTTTTGACTGTAAATTATGACTGAATTCTGCTTTATGGACCCTGTTAATTTTTTAAATCAATAATTACTTCACAAAAATAAATAAAGTGACCTAAAATTGGAGATCCATTGGGCCCACCTTACGGCGTAACTTTTTCACACCGAGGAGGTATAAACTAACCTGACTTTGTAGATAAATTGAAACAATTTTTTTACTGGTGACGGTTAAATAGCCTAACTAAGAAGCACGTTTTTGCGTTAGTATCAAACTGAATAATAAACCTTCAATTTTAGTTTGATAAAATTTTGATAAAATTTTAATTTGATAAAAACAAAAAAGTGAGTATATTTTTGGTACCTTCGACACTCTATCCAAACTTGTCAATTTCATTGTTTTAGAATTACATACATACAAATATCACGCCTACATCCCATGCGAGGTAGGCAGAGCATAAACGACAGTAAAAAACAAAATTTCACGCTACGTCTGATAAACACTTGGGGGTCATTCGGAAAGTTGTGTATCGCGAACAGAACTAAACAAGATTTAAATAATTACAGAAAAAAGGCAGAAGTAGAAGCAAGCCACTTTTGGTAATAATTATTTATGGAATGGAATGGAATGGAAAGAGTTAACTATAAAATCCTACTCAACAAACTCTACGGCCTAGAAATAAGAGGAATAGCATTTAAGACCGATTCTCAAAAAATTGGCCCCAAGTTATTATTTTTGCATGTTTTCAAAAAGTTAATGTTTTCGCGAAAAAAACAATTTTGTTACCTAGAAAAGTGGTTTTTTATTACATATTTATTGGAGGGAAGCTTTTTTTGAAATTACTTTAGGAAATATAGGCAATCTCAGTTACGAGATTGGCAGGTGAACGACAACGTCATCAGGTTAACGACACGCGGTGCAGGTTATCGACATTTCAGTACAAATTTACTAAGTCACATCAGCAGGTTAACGACAAGGGTTAGCAGTAGTAATAACTCTGCAATAAAAACACCAAGTACAAAATCATTTATTAACTTTAATTCTTACAGTGCATATAAGAACCTTCTTGCACTTCAAATAAATAAATTATATATTATAATAATAAATAAAAAAAATATTTTCCTCATATACAGTTTTTGAGAAAAATCATGATATTGTTTATATATTGTTTTTTAATAAATATTGGACTATTTTGGTTTATTCAGAAAGCTATTAAACAAGTAATTAGATCATTACTTCTACTGTAAATCCAATATTTCTATAATAATTGTCGCTAACCTGTTATCTATGTCGTTCACCTGTATTCCTCGGACAGGTGAACGACATGCAGGTAAACGACAATTTAGTAGTTATTTTGTCATCACAGGAATATTATTACGTATATGGATTACCCACTCAGACACAAGAAAGCAAACACTTGTTTACACCATAATGCCTTAATATCAATTAAATAGATAACACAGTACTTCACATACAAAAGGCATAATAACGACTACTTACCCGTTACAAACTCCAAAATCCAATATAAACGTCGCCTTTTCTCCGGGAACTGCACAACTGACGCGGCCTCCTCCTAGCAGGTGTTTGCGAGTGACTGGCTCGTTCGGCTCGTGAGGAGTGAGGCGGGGGAGGTGAAGTTGTACTCGCGGTGCGATCGTGTTTTCACGTTTGCAGGTTAACGACAAAAATAGGCGTACAAAAACTTAAACTTGTATAAATATATAAAAACCACGGATATAGAATTATTAAATTGTGTGATTCTAATATTGAGGATATTTGAAAATGAAATGGTGTTGTAAAATATTTTTTATTTGTATATAAATATCTTTTTTGGATGCTTAAACTTGAGGATATCGTGTCAAGACACACAAGTTGGCGACAAAATATGCTTATAAAGTAATTTAAAAGAATATAATGTACCTTAATTTATATCATTAACACATGGCCTCTATGCAAGAAACCTCTTAAGTATCGAATGTGGTAAAAGGAATCAGCTGAATGCGTAAATAAAAAAAATATCTGTTGAAATCTGATGTACAGGTTGCGTGGCCATTTTTTTGAGAATCGGTCTTAACTGGTTCAAGCCCTACCTAGAAAATCGCTCCTAATGTGTAGAAATAGAAAATACGAACTTCTATAACGGAAAAATAGAAAAAAAACGATCCGAGCAAGTTCCTGTCACCGGCTCTATCCCACAAGGTAGCGTCTTAAGGTGCGTCCTTTTCTTGCTCTATATAAATGATCTGCCAAACCATTTTAATTGTGATAGTATTCTGTTTGCAGACGATATTTCTGTGGTAGTAGCTTGCAATAATGGAAATAATATAAGGTAAAAACTAGACAAAATACTAGATACAACAACCCAGTGGCTCGATTTAAAGAATTTAAAACTCAACCTAAAAAAAAAAAAATTATTACTATTTAAACCTCGTCAAAAAACTAACCTGAACATAAAATATAGTTATAAATCAACTGAAATAGAAATTGTAAACTCCGCTACTCTATTAGGAAAAGAAATTGATACGCATCTTACCTGGAAACCTCATATTCAAAAGTTGTTAAATAAACTCTCATCATTTACATATGCACTCTACCAGATGAAGCGAGTAAGTGACCAAAAAACCGCTCTCGCAGCTTACTATGCATATGCTCATTCTAGGTTGTCATACGGCATAATTTTTTGGGGAAATTGTTGTATCGCTCAGAAAATATTTATAATGCAAAAAAAAGTGCATAAGAATTCTTACCAACATAGATAAAATAGACTCCTGTAAACCGTACTTCATTAAGTTAAATATACTAACATTAACTGGAATATACATCTTCGAAGCCGCGATCTTTTTAAGGAAACACGTACATTTATTCTCCCCAATATTAACTTCAAGGCGTAATAACCGCAGCCAAAATCAATTCCATCGACCTCTTTCTAAGTTAAAATTGTACACAACTGCTCCACAGTCAATGATCATAAAAATATATAACCATCTACCAAATTCGATTAAAAATATAGAAAAAAAGCATTATTTGAAAAACAATTAAAAAGTTTTCTGGTAAATAAAAGTTACTATAACATCACTGAATTCTTTAATGACAAAATGACAACGATATAATAGCTGTAGGTTAATTAATTGATGATTTTATTTATTTATAGTAGTGCTGTTGTATTGTTATTATTTTAAATGAAAATAATTGATTGAAAATTACGAAATGACATAAATATGACATTACAATGAAAATATATCAAAATGTATCAAATTGGTTAAAATTATAATAATTCATTTAGGTTTAGGGTTTAGGTTAAGAATAAGTTAATTTTTAATATTATGAATTAGTAGAAAGCATGACATTAGAATATTTTTAAGTTTGTTTAATTAATGTGGTACCTCTCAAATTGCTACACCCTTCACAAGTCACAAATGTACTGGCTAATGTATTGTTAATATCTATAAATACATGTGACTTGCAATAAATATATGAATGAATATGAATGAAACGTGATCCTATGAGCGCTCAACTAAACAACCACAACAGTCCCCTGCTGGACATGCGCCTCCACCTATTGAAGGGTATTGTATACTCACCACACTTACCGTCAATTACACCCCATTATGTACCTAGGTCATTTTAAACTTTGTCACAGTCGTGACAACGCACCGTACAATATTGCGATTCTTTACAGCCACCATACAAATGACAACATGTTAGGGAAAGCCTTAATTTGATGCGGCAATGTCATTATATCTGGTTTATGGGATTTCTTTAAAAACCGGATCAGGCAAAAACCGGTATACGAGTATAATGCGGTACTTGTGCAAACCGCCAAGAATTCACGTGTAACCACGGGTTAAAAGTACCTACTATTTTTGTAACAAACCTATTTCGAAAATAAAACCTAATTTGAAACATGCTTTCATTCTAAACAGACTCTTATACACGAGTTGCTTGTCCCCTAAGAAGACCTGTAAAACATCACAAGGGATAGTAAATTTGCGTTGTTTTATAACAACTCAGTCCCGATTTGCCACATTTTATTTATTAATAGTTAATTTTGTTTATTTATTGCATATTGTTCAAATAATGTTGTCCAGTCATATGATAAACTAGCGACTCGTTCAGCGATTCTCTTGAATCACTCGATCTAATAAAGGAAACCGCATTAAAATCCGTTGCTAGGTACTTTTAAAGATCTAAGCATATTATAGAGACACGGAAAGTGACTTCATTTTATACTATTCAGTGAAGTGAATGTAGGTCATTTCATTAATAAGATTTGACACCCTGTCAGGGTATCGCAATACTGTGCCAGAGGGCTTAATTATATATATACTAGATACAGTAAAGGCATGCAAATAAGTCATATTTGACAGCTGTCAGTTCCATACTAAAAAAGGTATCAACAAGAGAAAATAGACTCTTTGCCATAGCCTTAGTACGATTATGACAGCTGTCGAATATGGTTTGAGATGGCGTTACGTATATCAAAAATTGGTATTCTTTGTTTCTATGTAAATAATGAAACAATCATTTACTCCTACCCAAATATATAGACATTTCAAAGTCAAATCAAAAGTTAAAACAATAAAATATGAAAATAACTATTAATTAATAATATTCACATTCCCAAATCGTTATCTAATATTTCATCCATACAATGTGTCCCGGTTCGTCTCATTTAATTTTAAGACCCGTTTTGTCACAACGTTTTAAATATTTTCCTTAAATTAAGGCAAGATACATACCCACATGTTAAAACGATTTGTCTGAATCTGAACCCGTCAAACTAAACTAAAATTTTAAAAAAATCTCTGTGACCAAACGGAACGCGTTATTTATCTGTGGCGAATCAGAACTGTCGCAAACCACGCCTCTCACAATATCACCTTGGAAACGCAAAGAAACTAAAACCGGAAGTGAAATACTTTTTAAAGAATCGCAATCTTAGTCAATGGGGTTTAAAGTTCTCTTTACTTGTGAAACAGAGAAATGTATTGAGTCTCTTTTGCGTTTTTTTTTTTCAACTATTAAGAGTAATTAAAAGCTTGGTATTGGTGCGTGAACGTGCAGATTTGGGGTACGCACAATATGCTTCAAAAATTGTTCAACCGAAATTGTTTAACACAAAATGTGCGGTAAATATCACACATCAATTGACGAGTGACATGTGTGAGCAGGACAAAAATATGATTCGTCAAATTGTGACAAGGATAGAAAGATTGGCACAAGCCTTGTCATGACGCAAAATATTTACTGCACATTTTCGTTTGAACATTTTTTGACGCATAAATGTGCGTGCGCACTTTCAGTTTGTTTCAGGCGTAGCCTTAATAAGTGATAGCGAGCTTAAACAAAAAATCTCATCTAATGGGGTGCCTTTCTTCGCCAGGAACATAGTACAAAATATTTTTTTTAACTTGCTTTACTTAGTTTTTTGTTTTTTTCAAAGATAGGTCATAATATAAAAAAAAATTGACTTCCCAATGAACAGTTCGACTTCCCGGTGAGTTGATTTTTATTTTAAATGGGGGGGTCTATTTATTTAAGCTGTAATGTTATTGAATGTTTTTCAGTTTAACGGGTTGATTTTAGCATTTTCGGGAAAGTTGATCGTTCGTAACTAGTCTGTATATCTACTGGTATTTCTCAACCAACGGACAGTGCTTTCAAAGGTGTACAGGGTGGGAGATATCTAGAGAATAAGTTAGTTTCAATTCGTTTGGCGTTTGTGAGTAGAATTTTCAAGTAATTGTTTTTAACTCGACCTTAGAACGATGCACAGTAAACTCAAATAATACCTACACTTAATTATGAAATAAATGTAGTGAATCCTTTAGTTGTAAAAAAATAGTTTGTTTATAACCTAGTCTACTCTATTTCTCTCTATGTTTGTTTCGTCGGTAAAAAGCAAGCTCCTCGAGACATCTCGGCCAGAGTTCATTGGGACGCTATCGTCTTATTCTTTGCGGTTTTCCTACTTGTCGTCCGTCGCTACGTATTATTAACAAATACGGATACGGTGCATTTACGGTACGTTTTGGTGCGAGACGCATCCGTCGATGTATTTGTTAAAACATACACGTATTACGCTTATAACCCCTTCGGGGGTAGGAAGAACGCAGAAAACGGCCATCTACGACGCCTCTGACAAATATTTGAGGATCATGCGGAAAATTGAGCATCATCATAGTGACAGTTTGTCATGCCATCGTCTAAAATTGCAATACACACCCTCGAGTCCCTTAGTCACCTCTTACGACTCCCAAGGGTAAGAAATGGGGTGATGCTATTCTAAGCCGGCTTCACACGGCACTGTATAGGAATAAGATCAGAAATCTCAATTTCCTCTCGTCTGACAGACGCATGCGTTACGGTGCGTTAAAAATACGCAGCGACGGACGACAAGTGGAAGAATCACCGATAATATTATTTTAACTGAAGAGACACTTCAAAACCTGATGTCATTTGATTTTATGTTGAGTAGTAAAAGTAAAAAATTAATACATTTCAGATTTTCTTGTTATTGTTAGTTGAATTGTTAAATTTTGTGTGTTTTTACTTACCTACTAAAATGTTTATAGGTTTTGATAAATCGTACACGCACGGCTTATTGCGGTTCGTAGCAACGTTATTGCGGTATTTTGCCGGATCCGATTGTAAGATGAAAAGAAATGAAGGCAGATGAGGCGCAGTGGCAGTGCGACTGTCTGAAGGTTCCGGGTTCGATTCCCGTGGGACACTCACAAAGTTGATATTATCACCTCGTGATTTTGTTTACACTCTGTTTAGGACATTGCAGGCTTAACCACCTGATTGTCCGTACGAAAGATGAATGTGTGCTTCGGAAGGCACGTTAAGCCCCGACGGCTTTCCCGGTTTCTGTCTATTATTACTTGAACGGCGGTCATTACACAACTATGTCAAAAGCCTTCTAGTAGTCGAAGGCGATTGAAAAACTCTGACACCAGGGTTCATCGGGTCGGTTGTCAACACGAAGAGAAGATGAAAAGAAATTAGGAAATCCCTCATATACAAAACCGAATACCATACCGTCGCCGCATGAAAATATTAACTATCACGGTTGTCATTCGTTTGGTGGCTGTAAATCGTCCTTTAAGTGTGTGATTCGAACTCACTTTGAGTGGTGGTAGAGTTTTTGTGGAACTGAAACTTTCAGCTCGGTTATTAGCTTGTAGTAGCGGTAGGAACTAACGTCCTATTATTTCAGACAAGAATATATTTATCTTATATTTATCACATAAAAGAAAAAAAAATAAAAACACACTTCCTTCATACGCTTATACTCCTTGATAAGATTTATTGATTGGCTAACCCTCAAACAACTAGTGCTCGAAAGAGTCAAGGAAAAGCGAAACATGACAGGAACGATAGAAAACCGAAGAGCTAACTGCTTCGTTCACATATACTCCCGCATCACGATTTAATCACACAAATAATAGAAAGGGAACTGGAAGGCAAGAGAGAAAGAGGAAGACACCTATACAAACTTTAAAAGAATGGAGCTGTAGTGATTCGTACGAGAAGCTAAAGAAGACATTTGACGGACGGAAATGGTGGCTGTTACAACGACAAGGTAATCACCCTCTAGATAAAAAAGAAGAACATTCAACCTGAGTGTGGCTCTCCGAAGTAAACTTTTAGAAAACAACATAATTGTATTTCTCCTCCTCTTGGTTTAATTCTTGCTAAATTATGACTTGTCGTCTAAATTTGTTTCGACACACCCGTATCTATCTAAAACTTTTGAGACCTCTCAGAAAATACGAAACGGAGCGTAAAATATGTTGTGTGGCATTGTAAGTAGGTCATGTAATATCTTGGTGACTTTGTTGGTAGAACTTCGAAAAATGTTAATTAGGCAGATGTTGTATATGAGTGCCGAAAAGTTCAATCAAGACAGTTCGTAATTGGCCGCAATTTGAAAAATCTTTCCATCAAATAGGTTTAGAAAAGAATAAGGATATCTAAGTCCTGTCGCATTTAAAAATGTAAATGTGAATTAATAAAAATCATATTTTCTAGTCAATTTGGTCATCGTCGCCTTATATTGGTAGATAACGCGTATTTTGCGTCAAATCATAAGACATGACATCACTTTAATATCTCCTGTCCTTTTCAAAACCTACTTGACAGAAATTGACAGCGCAAAATAAAAATAAATTCTAAGATCTGACATCTCTTTGATGTAATTTTTCACATAATCTTTCTGAAATTCCGCGACAAGTGTGCTTTTTACACTTCCCTTTTTCGAAAACCATGGCCATGCTACTCGTTGCAAAATTTCAAAGTCTAAAACATTCATTATTTTAGGATTGTGAATGTGAAAATAGATTTACGAGCGCGAACTGAGAATCTACCGAATCAGAAATACGTCTTCTTATTTAATAACCTACAATACGATGCTTTGTAAGGTCTTTATAACAGAGTTAACTACCGCCATCATTGTGACAAGGCTGACAAAAGGATTAAATTATAAAGCACGACCAATTATAAAGATTCAACTTTCCTCATTCATTTAAATTGACGCTTTAATTCGTGCTCTTTCCTTTGTTACAGCGTGTCATTTGTTGAAAAATACAGAGGTCGTTTGAACGATTCATGAACAGGACAGAAATCACAAAAATAAGACACCACCGCATCGCGAGGCCAGCCACGGCATGTAGAATTGTTAATTTTATTTATTTATTATGTTTAAAAATTACAAAAATGAGGTCATAACAGGTTGGAACCCAAATCGACGTCATATAAAATACAATAAATTTTGACTTGCCATCAAGAGGACAATTGTATTTTGTGTAACATTGTTTTTAGCAACAAGATAAGGTGTCACTTGCTTTCCCTTAACCTAGCCGACCGTAAAGAAAAACCAAAAACCGCTCTGTTTCGCCTAGATCATTATTTGAAATTTAAGGGCATGGCGATTTTCATACAAACGAAAAACTGAAATTCAATGGACTTTAACATACGATGAATAGCATTTTTTTTGTATTAAATGCTTATGCGAAATGGTAAAGGCACACGTAAATTTGGTGCGAAACTAGTTTTGGTTAAAAAATAAAAGAGTATTTCGTCCACAATAAAATCGAACTCATTTTTTGCAGAATTTTGTAGCGAATCGGTTTTGACAAAGAAGTCTTACGGTTTACAATTTATTTTTATTATTTCGTGAAAATGTATATCAACACTGGACTTCCCATTGAGTTTTTTATCAGACTTTAGTCCACTTTAAAGACGTAAGTCCATTTTAATTTTGTATGAAATACGACTCACCTTAAGCAACGGTAAAACTATTTCGTTTAATGTTAAAATAGTATATATTATTTTAAACAAAAAGGACCTTATCAGAACCGGCCCTCAGTCCGTAACTTTGTCCATTTATTTCTAGGGTTTTGCGTGGGTTTTAGTATGTCTTTAAAATGTAATCAGAATGAAAGTGACCTAACTGCCCGCAGTATAGTTTGAGGTAAAGGAGAATGACCATTCATGGTCTCAAAATAGCGCCCTCAATGTACAGGGTATAAGGGACACGGTATACCGAAAACTTTGCAGTCATGATCGGACCATGAAACTGAACAACTTCTACTATTAAGTCTATTTCTTGTTTACCAACATAATCTCCATAGAAATAGTTGATGCCTGCAGAATTAGCCACGGCAATTGTTGCACAAAACAGGAAAACTAATTTGATCTTTAAAAGCTTATTAACTGTTAACCAATTTAACCAAAGCTTTTACCGAGATGTGAACCTTTTTTACACAGTTTACCGAGAAAAAGAAGTTAGAACGCTCACGAAATTAGCTTTAATAGATTCAAACATCAGCATTTTTGTCTCATTCAATTCCCAATATTCAATCACTCGAATATCTCTGTCCTGATTAAATAAGGATATTTAAAAAAATCAATAATCAGACTCTATAATTTTTTTTACTTTGGTTTTTATCCGAGGCCAAATTTTGAAACTGTTTCCGTGCTAGGTACCGATGAAATAATTTAAACATGTACAATTTTCAAGCGCGGGCAGAATTTGAACCTACGACTTTCGCCATCGAACATCGTTGCGAACTCTACAGATTCCATGAAAAGTGGTTTAAATAAAATAGTTAAATTAAAATAGTTATGTTATAGGAACGCGTTATACTTTTTTAATTACTATATAAACCCGTGTTTAAATAGCAAATATTCTGTCAAAAAAGTGACTAGGGAAATAACAGGAGCGTTCTGTTCGTTCTTTTTCGTGCGTGAAATAGTACACCCTACACTGCGCTCGCCAATCTGCTTACCAAACGTGGTAAGTATGGCATGAGATCTATCTTTTCACGCTCTGTAAACTAGTAAAAGCATCCATCACCGGTTTACTGTAAAGTGGCTCCATAAGAGCTCTATAAAAAGTCTGTACAGTCATTATGTCACTTTTATGCGACTACGTTTATTTCTCAATTTAATGTCCTGTAAGAGTAAATGAGAGAACCTATAGAAGAAAGTGCTTCTTTTAAATCATTTATCTACACTCGTGTCATTATGTCAAATTTGAAAACAGTTGTATAAAGACTTGCTTTATGCGTTTTGCATATTAAAAATACAATTTTATATTTTTTTCTCAAAAGCTGTTACATTACGTCATAAGGATTTTGTAAGCTTTTCGATGAAATTGAGAAATGTAACGAAGTGTTCTGGTGATGCTCTGTGTCAATACTCAAATTTGCCGCCATCTTCCGCCACACTTGTCATCCGTGCCATGTTATGTTGTGTGGTTAGCTTTGTTTGTTTTTGTCAGGATTTTATTATTTTTCTTCTTTATATACCTAGTGCTTTTCAAATATTTTATTACAATAATTAAAAACTCGCATCTTGACGTTCGATCGCCGGTGCGAAGGTTTAGAAAAGTACGTAGTTCATTTTCCTGTTATTTTATAGAGTTTAAATAAAGTTGTGTTATGCAACTGCATAAAATTTTGCACTAGAATGCTCGGTGTTAAACTATTATCAAAACAAACGCTCTCATTCTAATTACCCCCATTATATGGCAGTTGCATAAACTACTATTATGAAGTCCGCTATTTTCCATTATGGTGTGATTATGACTATTACTTGATTGACAGTTGATAATAAAATCAAAAATACATAATTATTGTTGTCATAATCTTTCGAGGTAAACCGGGTTATATTCCATAAACAGTTCCGTGTTTGCCCTTTAACCGAAATGAAATAAATAATCAATGTAGGATAGTAGTATCATTTATTGAGGTCATGTCCCTTATTGAAATGAAATTTGTTTATCACAATTTTCTTCTTTTTATAACATATTAATTTTGGTTATAGTTTTTTACCACAAACAAATGGGTTTGAAATTAATTTTTGTTTTGGTGTGATAAATTAACCGGTCAGGGCAGGAAAAGGACAGGTAGCATAGCACGTGATACTTGTCCGCCGTTGCATCGGCGGATCAATGGACGCTGCTTTAACCGGTTAATTAAGGTTTTGCAACTTTTAAAATGTCGTCTTCATGTTGATCTGTAATCGATATGACGTTTCGATTTTGTTCCAAACCATTATTTTAAAGTACCAGCTAGTTAAAAACGATATTTTTAACATACATACATACATAAATCACGCCTTTATCCCTTACGGGGTAGGCAGAGCGTTAACGGCCGTAAAACGGATATTAACACCACGTCTGACAAAAGTTTGAGGGTCAATCAGAGTAGCTGTGTATCACTATAGTGACAGGTTGTCAGCCCATCGCCTAAAATTGCAATACACGCCCTCGAGTCCCTTAGTCGCCTCTTACGACACCCATGAGTAAGAAATGGGGTGATGCTATTCTAGGCCGGCATCACACGGCGGGGTAAGAAATGGGGTGATGCTATTCTAGGCCGGCATCACACGGCGGTGTGATGGTTAAACAGGTTGTTAAACGACATTAACCGGTAAATCATCCCTTTCCCATGGTCTTATCAGCCATTTTAAGCCTATTAGAACATTTTATACGATGGATAAGAATAACAAAATGCACCACACGTCTCGTCTCTTTACTTACAAACTGCATGAAAAAGTAGTCTACGTTGATTATTTGAAGCGGAAGGTTGATGGGCTGTTGAAATCTACCATCGGGTCGTTCTTCGACTCCGTTTCCCACACGTAAGAAGGAAAAAAACACCTATGTTATGTTATGAATAAAATCGATGAATAGAACTAAAAACAATTGATTGAAATAACATGATTGTTATTTCTATGATTATACACAAAAATGCTATTGTATTTATGTCATATTTATCCAAGATAGCTATTTCTGTTTTTATTGAAAAAATGAGGTAACGCAGATTATTTCCACGGCCTACGGCTGGTACTATTATTTATTCTGTGCTACGACTACGGAAAGGTCAGTTGACAGTAAATGCACTGTATCCGTATGTGTTTGGGAATAAGATCGGACATCACAATTTACTTTCGTCTGACAGATCTATACGTTACAGTGCGTTAGACATGCGCAGTGACGGACAACAATTGGGAAAACCACCTATGTTATAAGAACTCGATAAAACGAATACATAAAAGGCTCGCCTGCTGGTATATCATAATTATTATCAACATGTTCTATGGACATCACATATACTCGTTTCTCACTGTGCAATAATTTTCGAAGGCGAATAAATAATAAATACAGTTCTTACTACTCCATCATTATAATGATCAGCATCTACTAACCTCAGACGTCCACGGCTGGACAAAGGCCTCCTCTGAGCGCATTTATAGACCACGATTTTGGACTTATTGCATCCTACGGCTGCCTGCAACTGTTACAACCCAAAATCATCAAGCTATACATATCCTCGAAAATAATCATGGATTTGCTTCCTAGAATATTAAATTTTACAATGCTGTTGGCGCTGTTCTTGAATATGACTACAATGATGATTGTAATCATGATGCCAGAAGTGATTATTGGTACTCCCACTGATTTAACAGCAAAAAACACAGAGCGGAGACAGAATCCTATCGAACATGATGTAAATAATTCAAGTGAAGATATAACAGCAGTATTAAAAGATGTTATCATTAAAGAAGACCTGAATATAACTAGAACTTTGGCTAAAACATCAAGAGGAAGAAGGGGTTGCACATGGTGGTGGTTACTATTATTTCTTTAATATATTCGTATCTTAGAGATAGAATGTGGAGGCACAGGATCGAGATTAGTAGAGAAAGAGGAGTGGGCCTTTGCCCAGCAGTGGGATCCCAGCAACTCTATAAGATAAGATAAGAAGAGATTCATATTGTTACTAATGAGTTAGTGTCTGTGATTTTTTTAAGACATACTCACCAGAGTCACCTAAGTGAAAGAAAAATAGTTTTGGTGCAAGTCCCAATAAAGTCACGAGTAAGAGCTAAGAACATCACTTTTGAATTTTAACCGTCAAAAAAAACATTAACCGGTAATATATAGGGCGGCCTAAAAAGTGACGTCCAAAGACAAATTTAAGTGCTACAATTTCTGTAGTTTCCGAGTAATTTAACTTTTAAATGTAGAATTTTAAAAATTCTACTGGCTTAGCGTTTTTAATGTTTTAGTTTTTCTGTAATTCTAGATTTTATGAATGGTTGTTATTGTAACATAAGTTATCTTCATGATTCGTACTATTTAGCATATTAAAACTGTTCCAATGGAGACACTATTTCTGACATTCCAGTTGTAAGCTTCTTGTATTTGAGAGCACCTAAACAGATACAACCCTTGCCTATACGTAATTCATAACACGATCTCATATTATGACCGTTTCATCTACACTAATATTATAAAGAGGAAAGATTTGATTGTTTGTTTGTTTGTTTGTTTGCATCGAATAGGCTCCGAAACTACTGGCCCGATTTTAAAAATTCTTTCACCATTAGAATCCTACATTATTCCTGATGAACATAGGCTATATTTTATACGAGAAAAAAATAGGGATCCGCGTGAAAATTTCGATAATGTAACCCAACGTGTGAAAAATGTACCAAAAAAATATCTTATATCGCGTACGCTGTGGAAATGATTGACAATAGAGCAAAGTGATGTACTACAGTTTTATAGAGGACATCAATATCTATAATAATGTCCGCAATACCATATGTCTTACTATTACAGTTATGCCACAATAACTACTTTTTCATTTAAAAATGTACCAACTACGCCACATTATTCGTACCAGTGTAATGATTACATTTAATCATTACTGTATTAAAGGGTGTCAGGGATAGCCCTCAGAATACTAATAGGGTACATGCAGACCATGAAACTGAACAACTTTCCCCTAGGAACATATTTCAGGAAACGTAAAAAAACTGACTTCCCATAGTGAATGCAGTCAGCTGATTGTGATTTTGTATGGAAGGTCAGTTTTTTGGCGTTTTCTGACATATGTTTCTAGGGGAAAGTTGTCCAGTTTTATGTTTTATTTATCAGTATTCGAAGGACTGTCCCTTACCTACTCGGTATAAAAAGACGACAAAAAACATTAAATAATGCATTAAAAACATCTACATACATAAATCACGCCTATATCCCTCACGGGGTAGGCAGAGCGTTAACGTCCGTTCAACGGATATTAACACCACGTCTGACAAAAGCTTGAGGGTCAATCAGATAACTGTGTATCTGATGTATATGCATAGTCCTGTGTGTGCGCGCGCCTTGTAAAACCAGTAATAAAGTAGCAGTCTTTGGAAGCGGTTGTTTTGCATTTCTTACCTAGTAGTTACCTACCTACCCACAGATACTTCAGTGGCGACGAGTCTGTTTTTTTTATCAAATTCGCGTGTGCAGTGATGGCTCATTTTGGATCTTTATCGATTTTTGACCCACAAGTGCAAGAATGGTCATATTTTAAAGGTCGTTTAACGCAGTTTTTGACTTTGAATGAGATTGCCAAAGAGGAACAAAAACGTGCGCTTTTATTGACGTATCTTTCGGAAGAAGCGTATCGTTTACTAGGTAATCTAGCACATCCGCAGAAGGTAGAATCTGCTGTATATGTAATAGGAGCTGCTGTTATTATTCGATGGACATTTTTCGCCGAAAAGGTCAACTTTTGCCGATAAGGCTAGCTTCTACGATGCTATGCAGGCAGCGGGTGAAAGTGTTCAAGATTGGGCTGCGAGACTTCGTGGATTGGCAGTATATTGTGATTTTGGATCAGCTTTTGATACCTTGTTCCGTGACCGCTTTGTGTTAGGTCTAAGACCGGGTCCAGCACGCGACCGTCTTTGTGAACAAGATGCAAATCGTTTCGGTTGGTGGAGAAAGTACAGGTGTAATAGATCAGGAAGAAGGGGTTGAGGAGTTTTCTGCTAGACCGTTGCTATTTGGATGGTAAATTGGGGAATTCAGATACTCAATACCGTTTATTTTACAAAAATCTTGAAATTCTTTTGACGCTATTTTTGGATCATTATCTGAAACAATTGTACGAGGCAAACCAAAACGGAAAAACAAACTCTGTACACTTTCGATTAATTGTTTTGAGGACGTTCCATTTAACATTTCTAAGCACTCTACCCACTTGCTAAATGCATCAACAACTATTAGGTAAGTCCTGTTGGCCAAAGACATATAGTCCAGGTGGATCCGATCCCAGACTTTTTCAGGACGAGGCCAGGGCATGGGCGGGGCACGTTTCGGTGCCGCACGCAAGGCAGCGCAGACTGTACATGCACCTATCATTAGTTCAATGTCCCGATCAATTCCCGGCCACCACATTTTCGAGCGTGCTAAACTTTTTGTTTTTACAATGCCCTGATGTGAGCGATGTAACTCACACAACAGCCGTTCCCTGTCTTCTTCTTCTTAGCGTGTCGATGGCAGACACTACACCGTCGCGGCCCAGAACTTGGCTACGTTGACAGCGCTGACAGACGCTGTCATAAGATCGTCCTGCGTGCAGGTGCTAGGGCACGCAGGACACGATGTTAGGTGGTTCATTGTTTGAACTGCACCACACAAACAACCTACATCGGAACCCTCCAAGAAGCCCCACTTGGTCATGTTTTCCTTACTCCGGCCGGTCTGAGTCCGAAGTCTATTTAAAGATTTCCAAACCGACCATGGCAAATTATGGCCAGGCGGCAAGCTCTCAGCAATCGGGACGAAAGGATCTGGTAGGGTCACCCCCTCCTGCCAAAGGTCGCACCTCGCTTGTTCGGGGTCTGTGCAAAGAGGAGTGACGCACTTAACAAAGCCATTACGGCTTTTCAGCCGTTGTGTCACTGGGATGTGGTCGTGCAAAGGATGCCGTGCATCTGACTCCATCTTTGCTCTTTCAAAGGAGCTAGCCACAGATCTACGAACAACTGGAGGCGCTATTCCGGCTAGTGGGTACAGTTGGCTAACCGGGGTCGGTTTCAGGCAACCAGTTATGATCCGGCAAGTCTCATTTAAGGCTGTATCCACCAGCTTTGCATGAGCTGAACGGCTCCATACAGGACATGCATACTCGCCTGCAGAAAAGGATAACGCCAGCCCAGTAGTCCGCAGAACATGAGGTGTTGCTCCCCATCCAGTAGAAGTAAGGCGCTTTAATAGATTGTTCCGAGTGTGCACCTTCTTTTTTATGTTTTGGCAATTCTTACTAAAGGTAAGTGACCTATCCAGAGTAATGCCCAGATATTTTGGAAAACTAGTGTGAGCTACAGGCACACCTTGCCACTCAATATTAAGCCTACGACCTGCTTGGCTGTTGCGGAGATGGAATGCGCAAGACTCAGTTTTTGATGGGTTGGGTTTGAGTGAATTTTCTCTATAATATTTGCTTAAGTCATTCAAAGCATCCGACAGATTCATCTCAACCTCCTCAAAACTGGACGCCTGGGAAGTCAGCGCAAGGTCGTCGGCGTATAAAAAGCGGCGGGTGTTGGGGCAGGATGGTTGGTCGTTGGTGTATATGTTGAAGAGCAACGGGGCAAGAACGCTGCCTTGGGGCAGCCCGTTCTTTTGCGACCTCCAACGACTTTTGTCCTGAAGAAGATGTACCTGAAAACGACGGTTATGAAGAAGCTCTCGGAGTATTGTGACGAATTTGAGGTCCCCTGTCATGATCTCTACTTTCCATAACAGTCGCCTAAGGTTAACTGTGTCGTAGGCTGCAGACAGATCTACGAATACAGTACCGGTTATCTTCCCCAGTTCAAAACCATCCTCGATGTGTTGCGTCAGTGTCAGTGTCTGGTTGCTGCAAGACTTAGCCGGTCTGAAACCCGCTTGCTCTGGGATCAATTTTGCCGTTCCCTGTAAATACTTGGTACCACCACTCGGTGACCGCGAAGAATGCAACCCTTTTCAATCTCCAAATCATTCCTGCATAAGAAATATGGTAAAATATTTTTACATTTTATGTTCCTTGGCCACCCTTTTTGTATGTACGCGGTAACAGTTTTCAAAATATTGTCAACAAACGTCTGTTCCCTTATCTCTCTGTACGTTATAGGTAAACTATCTAATTGCATTGCATACAAGGAATGGGAACTGCACTCGTCATTAGTATTATTTTTACCTACCGTACTATTATTTACCTGTGAGTGATTTATTGCTGCACGTGAAAAATAATCTGCCACTACGTTTTCCTTAGTGTTTATGTACTGTACGTCATAATTATATGCCGATAGAAAAATGGCATATCTCACTAATCGTGATGCCGTCATCACTGATATACCTTTCTTTTTTCCAAAAATTGCAAGTAGTGGTTTATGGTCGGTCTTTAAGATAAAGGGTTCACTACGGCCATATAAATAAGAGTGAAAATGTTTTACGCCGTAAACGATAGCAGTGGCTTCCTTGTGCAACTGACTATAATTTCGCTCGCTCGGTGTGAGCGTGCGAGATGCGAATGCGAGCGGCCGCTCCACCCCGTCTCGACCTACCTGTGATAACAAACAACCTAAGCCACTGGGGCTCGCGTCAACTACTAAGTATAATTGAGCGCCATGTTCGTAATGTGTTAGAACGCGTTCAGACGACAGTTCCTTTTTAATTCGCTCGAAAGCCAACTGTTGTCTATCTGACCAATGCCACTGCGTGTTGGAACGTAATAATTCATGAAAAGGTTCCATAATCATTGATGCGTTAGGAATAAAATTCCTGTAATAATTGATCATACCCAATAGACGCTTTAACTCTGTAACATTAGTTGGAGGGGGGGCCTCACCGCCGCAAAAGCTTTGGAGTTAGCGCAACAAGCTATGTGTGCAGCACGAGCAAGAACGGCGACACCAGGTGCGAGTGCCGGAGCAGCGGCAGTTGTTAAAGAAGAGCCTCTGTTCCGTACCAGCACGAGTTCGGGTCGGGGACGGGTCGTCAGCGGCGGCGGCGGCGGCGGCGGTAGCGCCGGCCGGGGCGCTGTCGCAGGCGCCGGCCGAGGCGCTGGCCGTGACCAGCGCAACCAAGTTCCTGATCGATGTGGCGTATGTGGTCTAAAATCTCACACGTCTGATAAGTGTCGCTATAAGTTCTATAGGTGTCAAAAGTGCAATAGGTTAGGCCATCTAAAAAAGGTCTGCGATTCGCGTGTGAATAATATAACGGTAACCCAGGACAGCCAGGACGACTACGGTGGGCATCAACTCGAATTGGAGGACTGCGAAAACTGTGAGGAATGCCAGCTTTTTAATCTCAGGTCGGTTAATAACAAACCAATTATTTTACAAGTGAAAATTGGCGGTAAAGATTTAATTGTTGAGTTAGATTCCGGTTCAAGTACTAGCGTTATGTCGGACGAACTTTACGACAAAGAATTTTCACATATACCTTTGTCTAGCTGTAATATGAGAATGTGTTTTTATAACGGTCACAAAATCATTCCGAAAGGATATTTTTCTTGTGTAGTCAACTTCAACAATAAAAACAAAACTATATTGTTTTACGTGGTAAAAAACGGTGGTGAACCGTTAGTAGGGCGTGATTTTATGACCGCGTTTGGTATATACTTTGCAGTGAATAATAATAAATTATTGCCACCTAACATACCTGATCAGCAGATACAAAGATTGTTAAATAAATACCATGCACTATTTGAAGATGCTTTAGGTACTTTTAATAAATTTGAAGTTAAAATAGATGTCAAATATTCCTATTCAAACGGATTCACACGATCAATCGCAAAGTGATATTGATGATCATATGAATGAGAACAATCTAGTGGCAGACGTTTCGGTTGGTGGAGAAAGTACAGGTGTAATAGATCAGGAAGAAGGGGTTGAGGAGTTTTCTGATGCTTTGAACACAGATCCGTTATCAGATATCGGTCATTCTGTGCCAGTAGAGGGTTCAAAACCACAAGTGTAGGAGGGTCCTTTATCTGTTAATCCTACTGGTCATAGTCTAAGAACTAGACATAAGAAAATTAGTTATAAGGTCTGATTTTAATGTAAGATTGTTATTTGTCACCAGGTTCCCGAATTAAAAAGGGAGGAGATGATGTATATGCATAGTCCTGTGTGTGCGCGCGCCTTGTAAAACCAGTAATAAAGTAGCAGTCTTTGGAAGCGGTTGTTTTGCATTTCTTACCTAGTAGTTACCTACCTACCCACAGATACTTCAGTATCACTATAGTGACAGGTTGTCAGCCCATCGCCTTAAATTGCAATACACATCCCTCGAGTCCCTTAGTCGGCTCTTACGACACCCCATGGGTAAGAAATGGGGTAATGCTATTCTAAGCCGGCATCACACGGAAAAAAAATCTACTCTAAAATAATACATACATACACATATCACGCCTATTATCCCTTACGGGGTAGGCAGAGCGTAAACGGCGCAAAAACGGACATTTACGCCACGTCTGACATATGTTTGAGGGTCATTCGGAAAATTGTGTATCGCCATAGTGACAGGTTGTCAGCCCAGCTCAAGTCCCTTAGTCGCCTCCTACGACTCCCACGGGAAAGAAATCGCGTGATTCTATTCTAAGCCAGCATCACACTAAAATAATAATTATAATAATCTACACTAATATTAGAAACAGGATTTTATTTATTGTTTGTTTGAATTGAATAGGCTCCGAAACTACTGGACCGATTTTAAAAATCTGTTACCGTTAATTGAAATTGAAATTCTTAATTCAATGTAGGATAGTATTATCACTTATTGACATCATGAACCGTCATTCTAAAAAAAGAAATTTGTTTTACACAATTTTCTTTTTTTTTATTACAATTTTGTTATGACCTAATAGAAAACCGGCTCGGGCGGGATAAAAAGAATAAAAATATAGGCACTGCCATGCGACTGGCCAGGTTAATAACAGGCATGTAACTTTACGCCACCACCATCTGCAAATTATATTTGTTTCAAATTGAAGTCAAGATTTTTAGAATCCTACATTATCCCTGATGAACATAGGCTATATTAAACTGTCTTATTCCCGGGGGGAAACTGTTAGCGGCGGGTGAAACCGCTGGGCGGGCTGCTAGTATTTGATATACAGAAAGACTTGTGTTATAAAGCATGTGTTTACCTTGTAACGGAACGGGGCCCTGATTCTGTAGGCCACCATTCCAGTCACAAAATATGTGGATCATATAAATATTAGTCATGTACCTAAGTACCTACTTACACATTAAAGTCTGCGAAAAAAATAAACACCGAGTCTTATTTTGGACTTCTCCCATCTTAAATAGGTATTTAAATGAAAGTAAACTTAATGCAATAGAATAACTTTAGATAATAAAGTAACAAACGATAGAATCGATCCTTGTATCAAAGTATCAATACGGTAGAAATTGTAGATCAAGTGTATTAAACAGTCAATCTAACCACCAAGGTAATAAAGTAGGAATTATAACGACACGCAGTTTTCATAGTAAAATCAAACTAAAACCGCAGAAAGAAACCAGTCAGAGGAATGTGGATTCTAACATCAAAGCAGTAAGGCTCATACGATGTGAAGTATGTGAAAGTATACCTTATCGTCTGAAGGGAAAAGTTGAATTTAGGAAGAGGACTGTGATTCACATCAAAAATGGTTTTGTACCGAATATTATCGTAGTAAAATGGGCCGAAGGAAAGTAAACTTTAACATCTGAGCAGTAAGGATCACGTAAAATCGTGAACCTTGTAATCTAAGGGAAAAGGTTGAATTCGGAACGGAAACTGCGAATGACGAATCAGAGCCAGAATCGTTTTGTACAGACACAATAATATCGTAGAAAAATGAGCCAAAGAAAAGTAAACTTTAACTTCTTAGCAGTAAGGTTCATGTGAAGTAGAAAGTGGGAAAATGAACCTTAACGTATATGGGGTAAGGTATAACTAAAATCAGTAAAAGAGACTCTGTGAAATATCTGAGAAAATTGTGACCAGTAGCGGGACTAAGGATGTCATTAAAAATTAAGCCTTAATATGTGAGTGGTAAGGTTTGCTATTGAAGAAAGGGACAGGTATCATTTAAAAATAGACTTTCACGCGAAGAACATAAGGTGCATTCGTCCAATAGTCAACGCTGTGGCCAAGCAGTGGTCCCAGGTCGGATTATTGATCAATTCAATGAAAAAGCAAAGAGGTGGGATGACAATCGAATAAACACTTTAATGTGTAGGTGGAAGAGTTCGCTTTAGAAGCAAGCTGTAAGGGGAAAACAAAAAGGAGCCTTCGCGCATAGATAATAAGGTCTGGTATCAATTGAAGGAATTTGCAATCAGAAAACTAATTTTTGTTTGGAAATAATGCAAGGTAGCATGACGCAGCAGATTTTGAGAATGCATTTAGATAATCTTTAATACGTAGATGGGAAGGTTCGTTTTAGTGTATCGGATGGTTGTGGAACATTGTAATGAATTTTATCTGAAGTGGGCTGGAGTAACGAGTAAATTTAAACCTTCGTGCGAACATGATAAGGTGTAACCTTACATTAAGGGGATGGGATGCAAACGAAAATAAACTTTTATACGTAGATGGAAAGGTATAATTTCAGAAAGAATTTTCGTCGTAAAATTTCTTGAGAGATTTTTCAAGATTAAAACTATGAGACCGGGCATTTTAGAAAAATGAATTTAAAGATGTTAGTGGTAGAACTGAGATTGGAGAAAAGCTACATATAATTATTATGAAACCTTGGAAATTGATTCAAATAATTTCTGAAGATTAATTCCGTAGGTAGTATGGAGATAAATTGTGTGTCTTACTTAGCCCATAGGACATAGAGGTTTTCGAATAGGTAATGGGTGAAAAATTGAGAAAGTAGGACAGGTGCGTGTCGGGTTTGTACTCGAGGGTTCCGTGCCATTATCTATGGATGATAGAAGACGTGTTCTGGTTCTGTGTAAATTTAGATTGTGAGGCAGGATATCACGCATTATGCGATATGATTTGGAAATAGGCAATTGAATAACCAAACAAACAAACGACAGAAGGGAGGACCAACCCGGATTCGTAACCCCTTTGGACACGGAACTCTATAAAATGAGGCAAATAAAAATTGAACCTTATCGTTCAGATAATAAGATTTGTTTTAGGAAAATGGGATTTTGCTTAGTAATAAAACTGGAACTGGATTTCTATAGAGAATTAAAAAGTGAACTTTACCGCTCAGGTAATAGGGTGTTGGACATTATTGTGTAAACCGTAAGGTTCATTTTAGAGAATAGGATATTTTGTTTATGATACTGGATATATTGAGAAGAGAAATTTATTTCTCAGATGTGTATGTGTAAGATGTGTGGACTTTATTATGTAGGTCGTAAGGTATATTTTTGGGGAAAAGAATTTGTGCTTTTGGAGTTGAACTTTATTACCTGGGTGGTAAGGTGCAGTGGTTATTATGAGGGTAGCCTATTTAAGCCATACAACTCAGGAAAGCGGGGTTCATTCGTCTTCTAACTCCTCGTCGCTTCACACATCTTTTGGATCTTTGGGGTAATTTCTTCCTAAGAAATTTTACACTTTGTTATTTTAGAGTCTTGCTTTTAAAATCATTGGGTTTTGGAATCTATGGTGGATATTGTGATAGCAATCATGATATTGACCGCTTTGTTATAATACCTAAATTCAGTAAATTCTCCCCCTTTGTTTTAAATCTACCATTTAAAGTACAGCCTTGGGTTTTTGGGAGAAGACGAATGTTATGTAGAACCTAATGTGTTTTCCTTTGGGATTTCTGGTACTTATCTTTGGTAGGTACTGGTAAGCCTATTGAAACGTACGTTAGCTTCGCTTCTGTTAGGACTCTGCCTTAGAGAGGGCGAGGAGGGCTATTTACGGAGCCCTTGTTAATCTCTATGGTTCGCGTGTAGGACTTGATGAAGGTAGCAGTTGTGATCGATCTGATGTATCAATCATTGAACTTGAGGGTACCTGACCATACCTGTTAGCGGCCCACTACCTCTTGTCTTGTCCAAACACTCGGAGCATTCTCCAAACATAACTCACTTGATCTCACTGGGCCTACCCCTCCAACCCAGTCCACGGACTACTAGAGGTTTGGTGAGATCTTAGGGTGCACTAGGTAGAACACACAAATCTTGACTTTGCCGTCGAGTACACCCATTCAGAATAGAGGATTAGTCTTGAACTCAAGGCGAAGCCTACCAAACACACACACCACACATTTAATTTGTAAATATAGGCGCATGCCTAAGTTTTGCCATCTACACAGAAGATTAGGAAGGTAGTCACATTTAACGCGGTTGTAGGGTTTAGCTGCTGTTAGCCTCTCCTTTACTTAGGCAGGGAAACTCTATAGTCTGCGGAGTAACCGGACTATAGTGGATTTGTAGGGATATTTATAAACATCTCAGAAAATGGGAAAGGAACTAGAAAATAAAAGAACCAGTTCAACCTTTCAAATACTTACTTAAACTTTGCTTAAAACTAAATCGTAGACTTGATGCTTGAAGCAAATAGTTTTCTTGTAAAACAGTAGGTAGGTACCTACTTAGTTTCAAGTTTCTCAAAAGCATGGGAAATCTTAGAAGTCACCGAATAGCAGCATAGCATAACGTACCAACCTTAGGTTTCAAGTAGGTAATACAAAACCCTTGAGAAATAAGGCTCGATTCATTTCAAATTAAAACTCTCACCTATTTGACAAAACATTTTAATTCAGAATAGTAGAATAATTCATTTTAGATCTATTTTAGATTAAAATTGAATAAGCATGCAGAAGCAAATATTTTGGTTCCCTACCTTATCTACAAACGTTAAGAACAAATGCCATCATCAGTTTCTAAAAATAACTAGGTAGTACAAAATTAAAGATGAATAATAACGTAAAAATCAAATTCTCCTATTACTGTTGAAATAATACAATTAAAATTAAAGATTTGTTGAGACAAAGAACTTCGGATCTAAGAATTTCACTAAAATGCAAAACTACTTTTACTGTGGGATGTAAGAAAAATTTAATTCATTATTTTTTTTGTATGAGAATTAAGATTTGTTCAAGGATAAAACATACCCACCTATAATACATAAAATCAGAGTTGTCTGTCTAAGAAGGCTTATTAGAATCGCATGCTAAGGAATTATAAATTTTCCTAATAATCTGACATATCGTACCATATGGGCGATTATGGTTATTTAGCTTGAGATTTTACCAAAAGATAAAAATGGAAAGCTCTCTAAGGATGTGACAACTTAGCACAGAACGTTTATTATAAAAAAGTTTGAATGATTTTTAATTCTCTGAAAAAAGGGGAAACGGGGGACACTTTCTAAATGACCACATGACAATAGCTTTGATGATCCAAGTAGAATCAGTAATAAAGTAGATTGAGATAAAAAGAAAACTCTCCAAACACTTGGCATTGAAAACGTAACTTCCTTTGATTTAATTTAACGCCTTAGATACCTATTGGACAAAGCTGGTACTCTCTGGACGTGGACAACCCAGATTTAGCTCTTATTGTTACGTATATATTTATTCATTATTATAACTCCTCTCTTTGAACATTGCAAATAAATGTAAAATAAATTCTAAGGCGTTCTATATTGTAACAACATTAAATGTAGAATCTAGCATCGTTTGGAGACAGAAGGGTGGAGTCTATCCCGTCAGGTGACGCATGACACGATTCACATTTGCATAGGATATTTTCAGAATGAGGGAAAAATCTAACTTTACAACCCTCCGAGAAATTAATAACTGGAAATACAAATGTGGCCTCTAACTTACTTTATACTTACACAGAGGCGCCGCGGCGAGCGGGGCGGCAATCTTAAAGCCCTTTATAAAATAAGTACTAGCACTACGACATTTTACAATCTTCTACCTCTTCATGTTGTAACTTGGGTTCTAAAAAAAGATATCACAAAGAAATTCTTACATCCTTAGGTAGTCTAACTAAAAATCTCACTAAATGACAATTATTTATAAAAATAAAATAAAGTAGGAAGAAGTTAACATATCAGGTAGTTTGTCGACTCGATGTTCCGCACATCTGAAGTAGAAGAATTCAAACTGTATTTCTACCAGCTTCACTTTATTCACCTCCAAGTGAGGCTATAAATGACTAAGCTAATTAAAATATCAATAAAAAAAGATTGTTAAAAGGTTATGAATAAAACATCATTGATTTTCATTATTTAAATAATAAAAGGTACTTATCTCAATTTCTCACTATCAACCTATTGTAATTACCCCCTATCTCCCCTTTTATTAATTTTAGTAATAAAAGACAGGTATATCTTTATTGTTTTCCAAGTAGGTAAATGTAGTCAAGCACATGAAAATATAAAAGACAGAAATAATTAGAAAATTTAAATGGTAGTGCATATATAAATATTATATACTAAGGGTTTTTTTATTACAATACAGCTGTTGTAGATCTTGTGAGGGTTTTCATCTTCTCTCTATGGCAGGGCAGTTTACCCGTTGAAAATCTGTAAGATAAAACCACACATTTTAAAATTTAGGTAAAATATTTCTACAACCTAGGTAGCCCTAAGTATACCAACAAATTCTTTGAAACTCCTTTGAGAGACGAATAAGAAATAATTTCACTTCTAATTGTTATTATGTAGTTCCTGATATTGAATAGTACCTACTTACTTATTATTGTTTTGGGAGATATCAATCCCGTTTCAAAAAATTACAAATTAAAATTTTGCTTACCGCTTCAAGTAAGGAACCAAATAAACTAATTCAATATTCATCTTCAATTAAACAAGATCCTTTAGTCCTCCAGGTAAGAGATTTCTGTCAGTTCATCCCTGTATGTAATAGAAATAAAATAAAATTAATATTTACTAGAGAAAGTTAAAAGTTAAATCAATTTCTTAGCACTATTCACCATCACTTCCTACAATTGTCCAAAGGAACAAATACAATACTTACCTAAACGTTAGTAGTAACAATACCTATTTCCATTCACACATTACCCTCTTCTGAGAGTTCAAAGTATCTAGTTAAAGTTGATAGTCAAGGTAGCTTATCTTGGATGGAGTTCTAGCTTAATCTCGTATCAAATTTAACACCTGTAAAAGAATAATACCATTAGTAACTTCTTAATGTGGATGAGTGATGAAACAGCGCCTTCCAGGAATGAAATAGTATTAAGATTCTTGTAAATTGAATGTTTTGAGATTTAGGTTAAGTTGGGTGACTAGAAAACACCATAATAGGAAGCTAGGAGTACAGACAAGCTTAAAACAAAAGTTTTTCAAACATACCTAGATGTTTAGCTGAAACCCTGTAGGTTCATTGAATCCCTTTTTATTTAATAAGTAACTTGTTGTTACATGGATAGTTATTAGTGTAGCATGCAGCACTGAAGAATATGAAGTTGTGAAACTGAAAAAGGAATACAAATTATAGTTGGTTGGACAATATTTACTGGAATTATAGTAGAAACTTTAACCTTCTAGTCTTTAAATTAATTTCTCACACTGTTGTACGGTTGTTGAGTAAAAAATCAATTTAATTAGATCAGTAAAACTATTAGTAGGCAGGTAAAAATCATAAGCAAAACTTTATGAAAATACAACAAAGAACTTACCAAAATTATGAGTTTTATGAGAGTATCTTTGTTCCACTGGTTTAGAAGGCGCACAGGGTTGTTTACTCTCTTTAAGTAAATACAAACTCAACATATTTCATGGTTTTTGGAGAAAGAAAGTAAAATAAATCAAATACCGAAAATACCGCGTTCAGTATACTTGACAATTGTTGTTTTTTTAATGGAATGGAAGTTGGAACGGGCAAAGTGAACTTAGACCATACAGCCATTCAGGACTTCTATCTTTAAGATGAGTTACTAGGCTTTTGGGGCTTAGATCACATGTTAGGAATTATGTGTAGTAAATGGCTTTACATAAATATCGGGTTTGAATAAGGATAAAATGATCAAAAGTATTAAGTTTAGTTGTTTATGAAACGGTAAGTTCAATACCAAACAGCCTCGTAAGCATTTCAGCCAAAGTCAATATTCAAGTTTTCGTAGATGTATAAAGTTGAGATTTAATTTTAACTGTAGGTGTATCTTTAGACTGTCTTCCTCTCTCTGAGGTTACTCACACAGCGTAGGGTTCCCACTAAACGAGATCCAAGGCCAAGATTTCAGTTCTTATACGTTAGGTTATAGTAGGTATGCATATAGTTTCAGACTTTAATATTTATCAGATAGGTAGTTGAGTGTATATATATATAGGTTTATATATAGGGTTAAATAGGGTGTAAATAGAGGGGGGACGTTACAATGTGGAGGCCGTGACCAGGATATGGTAAAACTGGGTTACTACGGATCTTTTTTTTCTTCTTCTCTTCATTTGGGTTTTTGGTTTCTATGATCATGAATATATAGTGTGGTCACGTCACCTTACAGTTTGATGGGTGCCGTTCACAGATTGAAGATGAGTTACTACGGAGTCCCATTGTATTGTATTGAGTAATTATTTGTAGGTATCAACATAGGTAGGTCTATTTTAAGTATTTTCGGTGGTCAGACGGTGACCACAATTTGTTGCTGTGAAAGAGATCGAAAATGAGGAAGACAGACTACCTAAACTTTTGCATAGTGTAAGATTTTTCAGTCGGGGGGCTGTAAGTCAAGCTTTTGCGTATTATTGTGCTACCTATATCCTGGATTGCAATCTGAAAGGAGGGGGGCTGTTAAGGAAACAAATTATATTTTGTAATTTGCTATATTGGAAGAGAGTGTGGTGAAATAAGTGAAAGAGTTTAGTAGGGGTTTTCAAAATTAATAAACTAAAACCCAAAGATAAAACGAGCTTTGACAGGATAGAGTCAACATGCTGGTGTATTACATACATTAGATGGCTTGTTTTAATTGATTGATTTAATAATATATTTAGATATTTTTAGGAATTCAGTGAAGGAACTTTTATAGGATGCCGAAACCAAATAGGAAACGCACAGTTCCAGTGAGGTATAACGATACCGAAGATGATTTAGCGACGCAGCTGCCGGGAGATCAAGAATGAGGATAAGCCGGCTTTAGATCGACAAGAGAGTAGTTCGCCAAGTGTTGAGATTGTTCAATAAGAGAGGGCAACTATAAATAATCAACCAGCGGTGGCAGTAGAGCAAAGCGAGCCTTCTAATCAATGTGTCAGGGCAAGGGTCAAAGTAAGGTAGGACAACACGAGTTTTACATTTTATAGCGAAAGAGGTCGCTGCCTACCCATATGAGAAAGAGGCGTGATTATATGTATGTTTGGTAAATCTTATGTGTACAATGTTCTGCCTCAAGGACTTAAAACGTCAGTCGGAAGTTTTAGTAGAGCTATAGACATAATATTAGGTAATGAAGTAAGGGAATATTGCGTAAATTATCTTGATGATCTAGCTATTATAACAACGGGTACATGGGCATAACATTTAGGACATATAGATACGATACTAGGAAAGTTACAAGCGGCAGGAATGACATGTGACTTGAAGAAATGCGAATTCTTGTGCAAGGAAATCCAAATGTTGGGGTTCATAATATCCACTGACGGCATAAGGACAGACCCCGGCAAGGTAAAGGCAATACAGGAGTTTCCAGTCCCAAAGAAATTGAAATAGATGAGGGCATTTTTAGGGCTGTGCAACTTTTACAGAAGATTTATTCCTTATTATAGTGTTGAAATCCAGCCTTTATGCGAGCTTTTAAAAAAGGAAAAGGTATGGGAATGAGTAGATAGAGAACAAACGGCTTTTGAGAAAGAGAAATCGCTTTTTGTTAAAACAGTTACAACATTCTGATTTTGGAAAAGAGTATTATCTACAGACGGATAGTTCAGGAATAGGACTGGCAGGAGTATTGTATCAAAAAGATGACGAAGGGGAAATAAGAGTTTTAGGGTTTTACAGTAAAATGTTCCGAGGGGCGCAATTGAACTGGTCAGTAACTGAGCAGGAATTATATTCCGTGATAAGTTGTTTGGAAAAGATTGAAACCTATCTAAGGGGATCCAGAGTGATTAAACTGATCACAAAGCAATTATATTTGTCAAATCATGGAAAATATATAGCGCTCGTGTTACTCGATGGATCAACTTTTTGGAACAATTGCAAAACAGAGTAGAACATATCAAGGGTTGGGACAACATAGTGGCGGATATTCTATCTCGCTATCCCCCTCAACGTGAATTATTAGAGGAGAAAAAGATATAGTTACCTGAAATTAGATACATGGAAACAAAGGTCAATTCAGCATATCTCAAAATTACAAAAGGAGGATAAAGGTATCAGAAAACTGCGAACAACGATAAGCAAAGAAGAAAAGGCAGGGAAAGAGCATGATAAAGCAAAAGGAGAGTTTGTGGTGTCTGATGATATCTTATATTTTGTTCCACCAGGGCCTAGTATAAAATTAGTATATTTGCCTAAAGTACTGAGAAAGGAAATAGTAACTCAAATCCATTTGGAAATGGGCCATCAAGGAGCTCATAAGGTCATAAAATACATCAAGGATAGATTTTACTGGAGAGGAATAGCTAGAATAGTAAAAGCCAGGAGTTGTCACGATTGTCAAATTACAAAAAGCAATAACATAAAATACTGTGGGCCCTGTCAATCTAATGTAACAAAAAATATTGAGGATGTAGTGATGGTTGATCTGTTTAGACCTCTACCATCTGAAGAGTTTGGAATGAATTATATCGTTGTGATACAAGATTCCTCTAGTAAATTTTTGAAGTTGTATACGTTAATAATATTTGAATTAATTAAACCAAAGGTAGTTTTGTCGGACAACGGTTCACAATTTGCGAACAAACTGTGGAAAGAAGAAATGGCATCAGAGGGGATAAGGGTTACGTATACTACTGTACGCAATCCCCGCCCAAGTGGGATCGAGAGCTAGTACTATTATTTATACTGCACCGAGAGGGTTAATAAAGAAATTGGAAGGTTGTTCAGGACATATTGTAGACAAAGTCATAAAAGTTGGGTATCGGTCTTGCCAAGGATCAAAGAACTTTATAATCATACTTTTCATGAATCTACAGGTTTTACGCCACGTGAATTAATGTATGGTGAAAAAACACAGCTGTCATCTGACTCTATAGTAACGGAAAGAAGGGGAATGGTGGCGGCTTCCTTTTAGATTTACGATAGATTTAGTAAATATAGGAATAAAAAAGGTGTTGTTCTGACAATAGTGGTAAAATCGATAAGATGATATTTTTGGTATGGTAAATAGTAAGTTTACCAGGTAATAGAAGGTACATATGGTAAGGATAAATTCTTTACATACCTCTAAAAGGTTTAAGCTGAGAGAATGAAAACAAGCAGAAACAGAAACGGAATAAAAAATTTAATAAAGAAAAGGAAAGTAAAAGGCATAAAATTGAATAACAATAACAATAATAAATAAAAAACAATGGTTGTTCAAAGTCAGGGAAAGGAAAGTTAAGTCAAAAGTCAGTAAGGTTGGGTCTGTTCGAGTTGCAGTAAGTAAGTCATGATGTACCGTTTAGCTTCTATTTGTTGGTCAGGGGGGAAAGTATTTAGCGTCATGTCAATGTATTGGCAGAAGAGAGAAGGCACGTAAGGTAGAAAGTTATGCTGAGATTGAGTGTTCGGAGGCTGGGAGCTTGAGGGGTTAAAAGTCGATGGTTGGAGTTGCTGAAAAGAGGTGAAGTTAGAAGTAGAGTTATTAGCGAGGGGGTGAGAGTTTTGTTGTAGGGTTGGGTCAAAAGCTGAGGTCGCAGTCGGAGTTTGTGGATTGGGAACTGTAGAAATAATAGGTTGCTGGGCAGAGTAGGTAACTGTAGCAGTAGTGGGACGGGGCGGTCGAAGTAAGGGGACAGGCAAGAGAGAGGCGAGAGAAAGTTCATGTTTAGTCGTAGTGGGTTGGGTAATGGGTAAGAATTGATTAGAATATGGGAAAGATAAGTTAGAAGAACAAGTCGTAGGGGCGAGGGGAGCTGTTAGGAAAGTTGGGTCGGAGTGTGTCAGATTAGGACGGGAAAGTTTAGCGGCAGGTAAATCGAATTCAGTCGGGGAAGAGTCAGGAGTCGTAAAACGGAAATTTGGGTCCAGAATTGTTATAATGGGGCGCAGCTCTATTTCGTAGTCAATTCTTTGGTGTATGTTGACCACCCTCTTGAGCTCGAGCTGCGCTTCCAACATCTTCTTGATGGCGTGCCACTGAGATCTGCATATTTGGCCTGAGAACGATGGAAAGGACTGGTAGGTACATTGCTAAAAAGCACTACTTTTTGGAGGTGTACTTATTAGTCTTTGTATTGATATGTTTGACGAAAAAAAAAAGATTTCGCTTTGAATGTATGTGACAATGTTCTTTTTCATTTTAATATGTATGATTTTTCTATTATCTCTTAAAATAAGCAAAAAGGTAAGGTAATAAGTCAACTCGAGCAAAATCACAGGGAAAATTGTTTGAAAAATAATATTAGAAAAGGCTTACTGTCGCAGTTCAGGGCCTTGCTAATCTCCTTCCATGTAGCGTTTCGTTTCTTCTTATTATTAAAATAACAATTGGTGGAATTGTATAGAATTGGGTAGGACATCACCTCCCTGATTAAATCCTTAGTGAATATCATTTTGTATATAAATATTCAAAATTCAGGTCTATTAAAAAAAAAATTCAATTTTCGAACGCGTGGTCAGGAAAAGTTTCAATTCAAATAAGCTTTTCCGGTTTAATTTTCTTCTTCTTGTTATAGATGGTTTCAATAAATTCTATGCAGCCTATCAAGCTAAAACAACTAGCATCCAAGGCATGAAACAGGAAGTTTGCTAAACGCGACCTTGGAAGAACGGAACGTAATTGATCAAGATTTATTTCAAATGGGAGTTTTTCTATTGACAGTTCTCTTGATAGTTCTAAATGTCAAACCAGAGGGCGCTGTGCTAAACTGAAATTTTGACGTTTCAATATGGTTGGCGTAAGCCATAGTTTTGTCACAAGTTCCATTTCACGTTGTGTTCGTTACAAATAAATTACGTTAGTTTGATTTACTACACAATAAACTTATCGACTTGCTATTATATTGAGTGTCATACGTGTAAGTAAACAAATAACCAATATTAAATTTAGAAAAAAATCAATAATCACAAAATAAAGAATAATTTATAAAGTGGTACAGTTTTTGTGTAAAGAAACGTTATTTCAATTAAGCTTAGCGCCCTCTACATGACACTCGAGAATCCCTAGAAAATTTCCCATTGTGTTTGTATTTATTGACAAACAATCATTTTTCTTTTCTTGTATTTTGGCGTTAGCGCGTAAATTATTTGGATTCTTATCGAGAGCAAAATGTGAAATTTGTCTTTGTTCTGTAAAATCTTCTAAGATATCGAAGCGAAAAAAAGGATATTTGCAGTAGCGTTCCTACTTATAATATTATTATGTTTAAATTGTTGATTGATACTAAATATTGAGAGATGTTGCGAGTTTTATTTGTCCTAGGATTTAAAGCGTAATTTCACAGTTTTGCATTGCATTTTGCGTAACTTTTATTTCTCCTAGGATTTAAAGCGTAATTTCAAAGTTTTGCATTGCATTTTGCGTAACTTTTTATTTGTCTTAACCATTAAAAGCGTAATTTCACAGTTTTGCATCGCATTTTGCGTAACTTGCATGGTAGAAAAAGTAGTTAGACATCCCAAATTTTAATTTTAAGACATTACAAGGTACAAGAGGAACACATACTGTTTAAGTGGACTTGTGTTTTCTTCTTATAGTTGTATACTTTGTGTTACGTGTTTAATTTTTAAGAAAATTGGGCGGGAGTGCAGGAGTCACGTGGATCGGTGTTTGGAGTGCTCTGACTTAGGTGGTGATAAGTTCTAAGCCTACAGGAGTTTTCCTTGTACCTTTTTCTAGGGCTCTTCACTGCTCGCTGCAACTAAAGATTGTGTTTGTCTTGTGACTGTCATTTCTTGTTTGTGTATGTTTAATTTGCTTTGGTGTTAACCATTTCATGGTAAAGTTTAAGATCAATGAAAAAAATATATAAAGATTGGGGTTGCATAACTTTTAAACCAAATTTGTTTATAAACAAAAAAAACTTTAAGCTTCATTAATTTTATTTGAATTCACAAATAGTAAGGCCTTGAAATTCTGTTTGAAAGAGAGGATCAGAGGTTGAGGAAGGATAAATGTGAAGAAAGAATACCAGATTTTATACAAACCAATATTTATTGTATTAATATAAATTGATATCTATTTTATTTATATTATTTTATAAATACAAAAGTAATTTTGCAAGGTTCATTCAGAATGTCAAAAGCCATCTATTGGTGAATACAAATATTGCTTGTCCTTCTAGAAAACACTACACTTACAAGAGGACTTCATATGAAAATTTGGAGTTAGGTATAGGACAGCTGTCATTTCTGTGTTTAACAGATGTTTCATATGAAATCTGCACTACACACGCAGCTGACTAGCAGGATGCAAAAAGCTGATGCTATTTTTCCCCACACATCGCCTTTAATATTTTATTATAGGTGACATACATTGTACTGGGAGGTTAGCGAAGTAAGTAAGCTGTGGAATTCAGATAGACAATTTTTACCCATGCGCATTTAGATACACGGCAAATAGGAGTATTGTTGTTTTGTGTAGGGCAGTATGGAGTTTCATGTTACAAAAAAGCATATAAACGAGTTTTGGCATGAGGCAAAATACTGTGTCCTTCTGACCGAGAGAATTCACACACTCTTCTCTGCGCAAGATCTCGATTTAATCCGCTGAATATAGATAGTTGCACATGTTCTTGGAAGTTGTCGATGATTTTGGATTTCCAGTCGAAATTATGGATGCTAATCACCTGGTATATTACACACCACATACACAATACACTTTCTTGAAGGTCCGGCAATATTTTTGTTACATATTTTGTGCGATTCAATTATATTTTTGGGGTTCGAATAATTCTTCATTTTATAGACATGAAGGATTTTCGAAGGGGGCTGGGTGTAACGGAACGGGGCCCTGATTCTGTAGGCCACCATTCCAGTCACAAAATATGTGGATCATATAAATATTAGTCATGTACCTAAGTACCTACTTACACATTAAAGTCTGCGAAAAAAATAAACACCGAGTCTTATTTTGGACTTCTCCCATCTTAAATAGGTATTTAAATGAAAGTAAACTTAATGCAATAGAATAACTTTAGATAATAAAGTAACAAACGATAGAATCGATCCTTGTATCAAAGTATCAATACGGTAGAAATTGTAGATCAAGTGTATTAAACAGTCAATCTAACCACCAAGGTAATAAAGTAGGAATTATAACGACACGCAGTTTTCATAGTAAAATCAAACTAAAACCGCAGAAAGAAACCAGTCAGAGGAATGTGGATTCTAACATCAAAGCAGTAAGGCTCATACGATGTGAAGTATGTGAAAGTATACCTTATCGTCTGAAGGGAAAAGTTGAATTTAGGAAGAGGACTGTGATTCACATCAAAAATGGTTTTGTACCGAATATTATCGTAGTAAAATGGGCCGAAGGAAAGTAAACTTTAACATCTGAGCAGTAAGGATCACGTAAAATCGTGAACCTTGTAATCTAAGGGAAAAGGTTGAATTCGGAACGGAAACTGCGAATGACGAATCAGAGCCAGAATCGTTTTGTACAGACACAATAATATCGTAGAAAAATGAGCCAAAGAAAAGTAAACTTTAACTTCTTAGCAGTAAGGTTCATGTGAAGTAGAAAGTGGGAAAATGAACCTTAACGTATATGGGGTAAGGTATAACTAAAATCAGTAAAAGAGACTCTGTGAAATATCTGAGAAAATTGTGACCAGTAGCGGGACTAAGGATGTCATTAAAAATTAAGCCTTAATATGTGAGTGGTAAGGTTTGCTATTGAAGAAAGGGACAGGTATCATTTAAAAATAGACTTTCACGCGAAGAACATAAGGTGCATTCGTCCAATAGTCAACGCTGTGGCCAAGCAGTGGTCCCAGGTCGGATTATTGATCAATTCAATGAAAAAGCAAAGAGGTGGGATGACAATCGAATAAACACTTTAATGTGTAGGTGGAAGAGTTCGCTTTAGAAGCAAGCTGTAAGGGGAAAACAAAAAGGAGCCTTCGCGCATAGATAATAAGGTCTGGTATCAATTGAAGGAATTTGCAATCAGAAAACTAATTTTTGTTTGGAAATAATGCAAGGTAGCATGACGCAGCAGATTTTGAGAATGCATTTAGATAATCTTTAATACGTAGATGGGAAGGTTCGTTTTAGTGTATCGGATGGTTGTGGAACATTGTAATGAATTTTATCTGAAGTGGGCTGGAGTAACGAGTAAATTTAAACCTTCGTGCGAACATGATAAGGTGTAACCTTACATTAAGGGGATGGGATGCAAACGAAAATAAACTTTTATACGTAGATGGAAAGGTATAATTTCAGAAAGAATTTTCGTCGTAAAATTTCTTGAGAGATTTTTCAAGATTAAAACTATGAGACCGGGCATTTTAGAAAAATGAATTTAAAGATGTTAGTGGTAGAACTGAGATTGGAGAAAAGCTACATATAATTATTATGAAACCTTGGAAATTGATTCAAATAATTTCTGAAGATTAATTCCGTAGGTAGTATGGAGATAAATTGTGTGTCTTACTTAGCCCATAGGACATAGAGGTTTTCGAATAGGTAATGGGTGAAAAATTGAGAAAGTAGGACAGGTGCGTGTCGGGTTTGTACTCGAGGGTTCCGTGCCATTATCTATGGATGATAGAAGACGTGTTCTGGTTCTGTGTAAATTTAGATTGTGAGGCAGGATATCACGCATTATGCGATATGATTTGGAAATAGGCAATTGAATAACCAAACAAACAAACGACAGAAGGGAGGACCAACCCGGATTCGTAACCCCTTTGGACACGGAACTCTATAAAATGAGGCAAATAAAAATTGAACCTTATCGTTCAGATAATAAGATTTGTTTTAGGAAAATGGGATTTTGCTTAGTAATAAAACTGGAACTGGATTTCTATAGAGAATTAAAAAGTGAACTTTACCGCTCAGGTAATAGGGTGTTGGACATTATTGTGTAAACCGTAAGGTTCATTTTAGAGAATAGGATATTTTGTTTATGATACTGGATATATTGAGAAGAGAAATTTATTTCTCAGATGTGTATGTGTAAGATGTGTGGACTTTATTATGTAGGTCGTAAGGTATATTTTTGGGGAAAAGAATTTGTGCTTTTGGAGTTGAACTTTATTACCTGGGTGGTAAGGTGCAGTGGTTATTATGAGGGTAGCCTATTTAAGCCATACAACTCAGGAAAGCGGGGTTCATTCGTCTTCTAACTCCTCGTCGCTTCACACATCTTTTGGATCTTTGGGGTAATTTCTTCCTAAGAAATTTTACACTTTGTTATTTTAGAGTCTTGCTTTTAAAATCATTGGGTTTTGGAATCTATGGTGGATATTGTGATAGCAATCATGATATTGACCGCTTTGTTATAATACCTAAATTCAGTAAATTCTCCCCCTTTGTTTTAAATCTACCATTTAAAGTACAGCCTTGGGTTTTTGGGAGAAGACGAATGTTATGTAGAACCTAATGTGTTTTCCTTTGGGATTTCTGGTACTTATCTTTGGTAGGTACTGGTAAGCCTATTGAAACGTACGTTAGCTTCGCTTCTGTTAGGACTCTGCCTTAGAGAGGGCGAGGAGGGCTATTTACGGAGCCCTTGTTAATCTCTATGGTTCGCGTGTAGGACTTGATGAAGGTAGCAGTTGTGATCGATCTGATGTATCAATCATTGAACTTGAGGGTACCTGACCATACCTGTTAGCGGCCCACTACCTCTTGTCTTGTCCAAACACTCGGAGCATTCTCCAAACATAACTCACTTGATCTCACTGGGCCTACCCCTCCAACCCAGTCCACGGACTACTAGAGGTTTGGTGAGATCTTAGGGTGCACTAGGTAGAACACACAAATCTTGACTTTGCCGTCGAGTACACCCATTCAGAATAGAGGATTAGTCTTGAACTCAAGGCGAAGCCTACCAAACACACACACCACACATTTAATTTGTAAATATAGGCGCATGCCTAAGTTTTGCCATCTACACAGAAGATTAGGAAGGTAGTCACATTTAACGCGGTTGTAGGGTTTAGCTGCTGTTAGCCTCTCCTTTACTTAGGCAGGGAAACTCTATAGTCTGCGGAGTAACCGGACTATAGTGGATTTGTAGGGATATTTATAAACATCTCAGAAAATGGGAAAGGAACTAGAAAATAAAAGAACCAGTTCAACCTTTCAAATACTTACTTAAACTTTGCTTAAAACTAAATCGTAGACTTGATGCTTGAAGCAAATAGTTTTCTTGTAAAACAGTAGGTAGGTACCTACTTAGTTTCAAGTTTCTCAAAAGCATGGGAAATCTTAGAAGTCACCGAATAGCAGCATAGCATAACGTACCAACCTTAGGTTTCAAGTAGGTAATACAAAACCCTTGAGAAATAAGGCTCGATTCATTTCAAATTAAAACTCTCACCTATTTGACAAAACATTTTAATTCAGAATAGTAGAATAATTCATTTTAGATCTATTTTAGATTAAAATTGAATAAGCATGCAGAAGCAAATATTTTGGTTCCCTACCTTATCTACAAACGTTAAGAACAAATGCCATCATCAGTTTCTAAAAATAACTAGTACAAAATTAAAGATGAATAATAACGTAAAAATCAAATTCTCCTATTACTGTTGAAATAATACAATTAAAATTAAAGATTTGTTGAGACAAAGAACTTCGGATCTAAGAATTTCACTAAAATGCAAAACTAGGTACTTTTACTGTGGGATGTAAGAAAAATTTAATTCATTATTTTTTTTGTATGAGAATTAAGATTTGTTCAAGGATAAAACATACCCACCTATAATACATAAAATCAGAGTTGTCTGTCTAAGAAGGCTTATTAGAATCGCATGCTAAGGAATTATAAATTTTCCTAATAATCTGACATATCGTACCATATGGGCGATTATGGTTATTTAGCTTGAGATTTTACCAAAAGATAAAAATGGAAAGCTCTCTAAGGATGTGACAACTTAGCACAGAACGTTTATTATAAAAAAGTTTGAATGATTTTTAATTCTCTGAAAAAAGGGGAAACGGGGGACACTTTCTAAATGACCACATGACAATAGCTTTGATGATCCAAGTAGAATCAGTAATAAAGTAGATTGAGATAAAAAGAAAACTCTCCAAACACTTGGCATTGAAAACGTAACTTCCTTTGATTTAATTTAACGCCTTAGATACCTATTGGACAAAGCTGGTACTCTCTGGACGTGGACAACCCAGATTTAGCTCTTATTGTTACGTATATATTTATTCATTATTATAACTCCTCTCTTTGAACATTGCAAATAAATGTAAAATAAATTCTAAGGCGTTCTATATTGTAACAACATTAAATGTAGAATCTAGCATCGTTTGGAGACAGAAGGGTGGAGTCTATCCCGTCAGGTGACGCATGACACGATTCACATTTGCATAGGATATTTTCAGAATGAGGGAAAAATCTAACTTTACAACCCTCCGAGAAATTAATAACTGGAAATACAAATGTGGCCTCTAACTTACTTTATACTTACACAGAGGCGCCGCGGCGAGCGGGGCGGCAATCTTAAAGCCCTTTATAAAATAAGTACTAGCACTACGACATTTTACAATCTTCTAGGTACCTCTTCATGTTGTAACTTGGGTTCTAAAAAAAGATATCACAAAGAAATTCTTACATCCTTAGGTAGTCTAACTAAAAATCTCACTAAATGACAATTATTTATAAAAATAAAATAAAGTAGGAAGAAGTTAACATATCAGGTAGTTTGTCGACTCGATGTTCCGCACATCTGAAGTAGAAGAATTCAAACTGTATTTCTACCAGCTTCACTTTATTCACCTCCAAGTGAGGCTATAAATGACTAAGCTAATTAAAATATCAATAAAAAAAGATTGTTAAAAGGTTATGAATAAAACATCATTGATTTTCATTATTTAAATAATAAAAGGTACTTATCTCAATTTCTCACTATCAACCTATTGTAATTACCCCCTATCTCCCCTTTTATTAATTTTAGTAATAAAAGACAGGTATATCTTTATTGTTTTCCAAGTAAATGTAGTCAAGCACATGAAAATATAAAAGACAGAAATAATTAGAAAATTTAAATGGTAGTGCATATATAAATATTATATACTAAGGGTTTTTTTATTACAATACAGCTGTTGTAGATCTTGTGAGGGTTTTCATCTTCTCTCTATGGCAGGGCAGTTTACCCGTTGAAAATCTGTAAGATAAAACCACACATTTTAAAATTTAGGTAAAATATTTCTACAACCTAGGTAGCCCTAAGTATACCAACAAATTCTTTGAAACTCCTTTGAGAGACGAATAAGAAATAATTTCACTTCTAATTGTTATTATGTAGTTCCTGATATTGAATAGTACCTACTTACTTATTATTGTTTTGGGAGATATCAATCCCGTTTCAAAAAATTACAAATTAAAATTTTGCTTACCGCTTCAAGTAAGGAACCAAATAAACTAATTCAATATTCATCTTCAATTAAACAAGATCCTTTAGTCCTCCAGGTAAGAGATTTCTGTCAGTTCATCCCTGTATGTAATAGAAATAAAATAAAATTAATATTTACTAGAGAAAGTTAAAAGTTAAATCAATTTCTTAGCACTATTCACCATCACTTCCTACAATTGTCCAAAGGAACAAATACAATACTTACCTAAACGTTAGTAGTAACAATACCTATTTCCATTCACACATTACCCTCTTCTGAGAGTTCAAAGTATCTAGTTAAAGTTGATAGTCAAGGTAGCTTATCTTGGATGGAGTTCTAGCTTAATCTCGTATCAAATTTAACACCTGTAAAAGAATAATACCATTAGTAACTTCTTAATGTGGATGAGTGATGAAACAGCGCCTTCCAGGAATGAAATAGTATTAAGATTCTTGTAAATTGAATGTTTTGAGATTTAGGTTAAGTTGGGTGACTAGAAAACACCATAATAGGAAGCTAGGAGTACAGACAAGCTTAAAACAAAAGTTTTTCAAACATACCTAGATGTTTAGCTGAAACCCTGTAGGTTCATTGAATCCCTTTTTATTTAATAAGTAACTTGTTGTTACATGGATAGTTATTAGTGTAGCATGCAGCACTGAAGAATATGAAGTTGTGAAACTGAAAAAGGAATACAAATTATAGTTGGTTGGACAATATTTACTGGAATTATAGTAGAAACTTTAACCTTCTAGTCTTTAAATTAATTTCTCACACTGTTGTACGGTTGTTGAGTAAAAAATCAATTTAATTAGATCAGTAAAACTATTAGTAGGCAGGTAAAAATCATAAGCAAAACTTTATGAAAATACAACAAAGAACTTACCAAAATTATGAGTTTTATGAGAGTATCTTTGTTCCACTGGTTTAGAAGGCGCACAGGGTTGTTTACTCTCTTTAAGTAAATACAAACTCAACATATTTCATGGTTTTTGGAGAAAGAAAGTAAAATAAATCAAATACCGAAAATACCGCGTTCAGTATACTTGACAATTGTTGTTTTTTTAATGGAATGGAAGTTGGAACGGGCAAAGTGAACTTAGACCATACAGCCATTCAGGACTTCTATCTTTAAGATGAGTTACTAGGCTTTTGGGGCTTAGATCACATGTTAGGAATTATGTGTAGTAAATGGCTTTACATAAATATCGGGTTTGAATAAGGATAAAATGATCAAAAGTATTAAGTTTAGTTGTTTATGAAACGGTAAGTTCAATACCAAACAGCCTCGTAAGCATTTCAGCCAAAGTCAATATTCAAGTTTTCGTAGATGTATAAAGTTGAGATTTAATTTTAACTGTAGGTGTATCTTTAGACTGTCTTCCTCTCTCTGAGGTTACTCACACAGCGTAGGGTTCCCACTAAACGAGATCCAAGGCCAAGATTTCAGTTCTTATACGTTAGGTTATAGTAGGTATGCATATAGTTTCAGACTTTAATATTTATCAGATAGGTAGTTGAGTGTATATATATATAGGTTTATATATAGGGTTAAATAGGGTGTAAATAGAGGGGGGACGTTACAACCTTCAAACGCAACAAGCGCTACAAAAAAAATAACCTTAGCTTAGATTCACAAGCAATCATTTTTATGTAGTTTAGTTCAGTTTTTATGCTGAACTAGAAAAAGTGTACCGAATTACGAAAAACGAAAAGTCTATTTGCAAAATAAGTAGCCAACTGTTTTGCCTTCACTTTTCAGGACTCTGGTACGGCTCGCATATATCGTACTATGCAGCTACACCACCAAGTTTTATAAAGTTACAATTTTTTAACCATGCTTGTACCTGCGATGTACATAATGTACGTTTGACACAGGAACATGTTCGTTAAGTATAAAGCGTGTAATTTGATAATTTATTATCAATCATATTATATTATCAAGTTCAAGTAAAAGAACTGCGTGGCACAGCTAAAGAGAATGCTGCGTACTTGCGCCACATAAATTACTAAATGACAGCCTAAATACTTAACCTGATTTACGTTAAGTATTTAGGCTGTCATTTTCACTTGTCATTTCCTGTGTTGTACGTACATTATGTACGTCGCATGCATGATAAAAAAAAAACAACTTGATCAAAAGTGGTGGCGTAGCTGCACAGTCCATACAAACGCTATTTCAAAATCATAGGTATGTTTTATTACCTTTGACATAGTCTCAAAACATGATGCTTTTAAACAATCAATGCTTACATCAATATTTGTTGCGTGAGAATCGAAAAAACTTACGATCATAATAATAAATGACAGTACAATATTGGATAGCTAGGAATGTGACCGTTCTTAATTCTATGAAGTTAATTAAAATACTTAGATCAAATATTGACGGCTCATTATCATTCTCATCTTTATCAAAACAGAAGATTGGATTTATAAAGGACATAGTTTGAAAAGTTGAAATGAAAAGTTATACTTATTTAAGCTCGAATAGTGTCGGAAACCAAAACGGCTATCAAAATGTGCTACGTTTTTTGTGAAACAATTTAAATTAATGTTTCAATTTTAAAAAAAGAAATAGCTTTTATTAATGCTCGTCATGAATAATGCCATCAACATCATTTTACTTGTAACATTTAGCACAATCACAAAAGTTCATTCTCCATCAACAACTCAAAACAACACGGAATATGATAAATACAAACCGTATACAGGAAAATATTTGGGTGAAATAAAATTTATTATTGTTAACAAAGATTATTTTATTCTAAAAAACGACGACGACGTCAACCGTACAAAAGTGAAAGTACGTGGAAAAATTTATTCATATTATGGAGAAAACGAAGACGCCCTACAATCACAGACTGTTAACAGCAATATATTATCAGGATGTATCAAAGTAAATCAGGCTGGATTGATACTTAAACCAAAATGCAGTGTAACGCACCTGTCTAAAAACAAATCTCATCGAAAATTTCATAAATTAAAAGGAAATTCCGAAAGAATAAATAACGAATATATTGAAAAAGATACAAAAATTGAAACCAACACCCCAAAACAAAAGATATTTCAATCCAAAAAGAGAAAAAGAAAATGGATTGATATTTTCGACGTTGAAAAGTACACGACAACAAATGGAAATGACTATGAGTTTGAAAAAACAAAAAAAGATTTTGAGGAATATATCTCTGCTACAGAAGAAATTGTTAACAACACCCCAAAACAAACGATTAATATAACTAAGAAGAGAGAAAAACAATGGATTGACATTTTTGACTTTAATAAGTACGCAAAAAGAAAAGAAAATGACTATGCATTTGAAAAATCTAAAAAAAAAATTAATGAATATATCTCCGTTACAGGAGAAATTCTTTATAACATACCCAAACAAAAAAATAATTTATCCAAAAAGAGAAACGGAAAATGGATCGACATTTTCGATGTTGAAAAGTACTCGAGAAGAAAAGAAAATGAGTCTGAGTTCGACAAACCAAAAAAAGATTTTAAAGAATATTTCTCTTCTAGAGAAGAAATTGTTGACAACATCTCAAAACAAAAGATAAATATATCCGAAAAGAGAAAAATACAATGGATTGACATTTTTGACGTTGAAAAGTACGCGAAAAGAAAAGAAAATGAGTCTGAGTTCGACAAACCAAAAAAAGATTTTAAAGAATATTTCTCTTCTAGAGAAGAAATTGTTAACAACATCTCAAAACAAAAGATAAATATATCCGAAAAGAGAAAAATACAATGGATTGACATTTTTGACGTTGAAAAGTACGCGAAAAGAAAAGAAAATGACTCAACGTTTGAAAAAACTAAAAAAGGTTTAGATAGATACATCTCTGTTACAGAAGAAATTGTAAATAACACCTTAAAACAAAAGATAAATATCTCCAAAAAGAGACAAAAACAATGGATTGACATTTTTGATGTTGAAAATTACGTGGGAAGAAAATAAAATGAGTCTGAGTTTGAAAATTCAAAAAAAAATTTTGAATAATATCTCACATATCTCTACTACAGAAGAAATTGTTAACAACTTTATTGAAAAAAAAAACAAATAGGAATCTAGAAAAGCAAAAGAAAACTTTTAATTACACGAAATTAAAAATAAGACGGGGTTTGATTAATATGGTACCTACTAAAACAAAAAATAGAACAACAAAATAAGAATGATCAAGAAAACAAACAAAAAAATCAAAAAGGAAAACAACAAGACCAAATGGAACAAGAGAAAAAAGAGCGAAGAGAACGGGAACAGAAAGAGCGTGACAAAAAATAAATTAAATAAAACCTAAAGAAATTGTGGAGTCAGACGAAAGTAAATTACGGATTCCGATCTTATTACAAAAACGGCTACGGTGCGTTTCGGATCCATATGTCAAGTAGTTTGACTAGTGTACTATGACTGTTAGTATAGTATTATAATAAAGGGTGCTGAAGTATTTATAATATTTTGATTGTAGGAAATGAATAAAAATATCTTGTTAGAATAAATTTTCTTAGCAAAATAGATCATGTAGATTTAGAGGTGGGCAATTCAAATACCTTCTGTAAACTAATAGTAATAAAATACCGGTCAGATTTCCATTTTCCGCATTACCGGGAGATGACTTTCGCGAGATTCACAGAACTATGACTAGAGCTATAGAACCAACACAATATTTTACATTTTGACGAACGAATACAACTGGAAACACTGGTTATAGCGTGCGGAACATTATGCCGCTCCCGTATCGGCTTATACAGCCATGAAAAGTCTTGCCTCAGACACCGATTAAATCGTCTGTCACAGACGTGTGAGACCAATGATGACAAAATCTAATCACTACCTGCGTCTGTGTTTGCTAAACTAATTCTCTGAGCTAGGTAGCTGCGGAATCACCCGATGCCTCACGGAGACGCGCCGCTTTATCTTTATCTCATTCAATTTTGTAGTTCTAGCGCTTTATTTAAAAATACTGTCGAAGTATATCGTTGTTTATGACAACTGAATTCTGACTGTAAATGAAACTTGTCACTACTAATTGGCGATATATTTTGTTATATATTTTGTTGTTATTTTAATCTTCTTTCTATAGCCTTAGTCATAGTTCTGTGGGTAGAGTCCTCGCCACGAAAGGCGTGCCGCGGCCGAGAATAATTATCTCAATACGGGAAGTAAATTCTTTTAACTTACCTTAAATTAGCGCCGTCACTATCGTTCAAATATATTTAGAAAAGGATAGGAGATATCTAAGTCTTTTCATTTAATTTAAATGACCAATAATCATTGCAATTTCTATTTCATTAAGTCACCATTGTTTTCATAGTCGCCTTACAGGTAACGCGTATTTTGCGTAAAAATGTAAGACTCGACAGAACTTAGATATCACCTATCCTTTTCTAGACCTATTTGACAGAAAGTGACAGCACTATTTTGAGGTAAGTCAAGAAATTGTATAATCCCGATTGAGGCCATAATCTATTTTCGCGTGTCATTATACTATTCAGCACTCTAGTAGGTACACTTGGCATAAAGCACCTCTTTTTAGTTACTTTTTTACTGCGGTGCTCTGTTCATGGCGCGAACTATACGCGTAGTGCAAGGATTTGCGTCAACAGACTATTGTGGACCTTATTGTTGAGTAAGATAAATCATTTTGTTATATTCAGCCCAGCATAATGTCGTCCATACAGTCGAAGACAAAAGTCGGAATGTTATGTAATATTAATATTTTAGAACTTCAATCGACTTAGCAGCAACACAATAGTCTCCCGAAACTTTGTCTGAAATGCGATTTATGTGGAATAAATGATATCGTCAATTTATGATGTCTTTGATAGTGACAGAAGTGGAAACAGGTTTGTTTTATTACATGAGTTTGTTGCATTATAATTATGTGTTTTAGTCCCGTAAGGAAAGTCCCGTGTTTATATAAAAGTTTAGCAATAATCAAATTATTTATTTATTATTTTGTCTGTCTATTGATTGCATGAAAATTGTTCCACCATAAGTTAACGTTTCAAGAACAACCATACACATAACACGCCGATATCCTTTGCGGGGTAAGCAGGGCGTAAACGGTCGTAAAAAACGAACATTTGCGCCACGTCTTACAAACATTTCAGGGTCATTCAGAAAATTTTGTATCGCTATAGTGACAGGTTGCTAGCCCATCATCGCCTTTAATAAAAATGCAATACTCATGTGACCCTCGAGTGCCTTGGTCGCATCTTACGACTCTTACGAAATATGTTGATGCTATTTTAAGCCGACATCTCATAGCTAGTTAAACAATTTAAATTTTATTGTTTTACCTGCAGTACGGAATCAATTTTGTAGGTTTTCTTTGTGACCATGATTGTACTTCGCAGGTTTATTCTGTCAGGGTGCACAGTGCTAAGCATTTCAGGAAAAAGGGTAGATTGCATGCGTACCTACCTTTTCATTTTCCAAGAAAATAAATGTCTTGTTATTTATTTTCAAGTATTATGCAATATCCCATAATGTATTTTTAGTTTCGATATTTTTCAACTGAATGGAATTGCATAAACACTAATTTAAACTTGATATTTTTGCAGTGCTTTAGAGCAGTTGCGATGATGTTTTCAAAACTTATTATTTAATTTATTTATCTTGTAGAGATTCTCTATTCAGTAAACAATAAGGTGAGTAGGTGCCCTGTTTACATCATAAAACAATGGTTTACATACTCGTACACACAGATGTTTACGTCTGCTCATGTCTCTGGTATTGAAAATGAACCAACCTCTACCTCTAATTAAACCTTGTGTTTTTGTTTGACCCCGTCTCTGGAGTTGTGTCTGAGATGCTAAGGCGGTTCTCACACATGTCGTCCTTCGCTGCGTATTGTCAACTCACCGTAACGCATGCGTCTATTAGTTGTCGAATGTGAATTTTTATTGGTGACATTTGATTTGAAAAGTATTTTTCTTTTATTTAATTTGACATTGAAATTGTATCTAATCTTTAATGCATTAATAAGGATGAATGATAATTACAAATTTTGACTAAGCGTAGGTATAAAAAAAATAATTCTAAATAGTGTTCATGCCCGAAAAGGCAACATTCTATGTGTCGCTCTATGTGCAACACCAACCGCAAATGTAATTACTTGACTGTTTTACACTAATAAATTATATTCTATTCTATTCTGTCGTACGAAAGGAAATTGTGAATTCCAATCATATTCCTATACAAAGCGTCTGTCAAGCCGCTTGACAGACGCATCCGTAGCCGTATTTGTATAAAAATAAGATCATAATGCGCGATTTCCATTCGTCTCACAACAGACGCATGCGTTACAAATTCCGCTAAAAATAAGCATCGACGGACGTCAAGTGGGAGCACTGCCTAATACGCAATATTGAAAAACTTTCTACTCCACAGTCAACTCAACAGCCACTACAGTATTATTTGAACCACCTGATTGTACGAAAAGAAAGATGGTTCTGTGCTTCGGAGGGTACGTCAAACCCGGTTGATGTCTATGATTACTAAGACAGCGGTCGTTACACAACCATGTCAGAGGCTTAGGTCAGAGGCCTACTACTAGTATAGGGCGGTTGAAAATCTCTGACACCAGGGTTCATCGGGTCGTTGGACGACTCGGTGTCGTGAAGAAGAAGAAGAAAAAGTATTATTTGGCGGTTTTTGAATCATCACATCACTTTTGACAGGATTGGCGAGAGCATTAAAGGTTTTACCACAAAGTAAGTATTGGCGTTACATTCACAAGTTACGCTGCTGCCTATTCCTGAAAAAGAACCATATTCGCCAAAACAATAATGTAACCACTAAAGTATTACACTATCGTAAATTCAAACGAAAACGCCTCAAGATTGTTCATTATGAATAATTCATCCACTCACACCGTCACGAGCGAATGCATTGTATTACTTATTCGACAGCTACACGGCCGCAAGAGGCAAGCACGTTTGCAAACAGAGCCAATCTCCTTGCTCAATGTATCCTCGGAAGACATTGAGCATGTAGACAGGCGGCTGTCTGTCACACCGTTGTTCAGCAAATCGTAAATCCAACTGAAAAGACTAAAAATAATATAAAGGAAAAAGTATTGAATACCAAAAATTGTTAGGTATACAATTTATTGTATAAAAATTTTCATAATTTCTAATATTGAAAAAAGTTTATTTTTACATTATTGTTAGTTTAGTTTGATCGTTGTATTTAAAACTTCTGAAAAATTTAATAATTATCAAAAATTTAATCATTTAAGACGTTTGATATTCAATTTCTTAATATAATATTAGTAATTTCAATGCTGTATGATGTCAACTTAGAAAAACAACATCCCATTTTTTCCCGAAGCTACAGATGTCAACTGTTTACTACATGGCTTTCGATTCTTATAAGAAGGCAAACTTTAAGAACACAGCTCATAATTTTGTGTCTTAATTTTTACCCGACTACGGCAAAGCAAAAAGGGTTATGATTCAATGTCATCAGGATTGGCCATATCATCAAATCGAGCAGGTATCTTCAATAAAATGGTATTTCAAGATCACAATCTGAATAATCAACGCAGTTAGCCAGTTACGTTATAATGAAGTATTCACGAAAAAATAGACAGACAGACAGAAACAATTTATTGCTCACATTAATAATCATAACATATACAAGAACAAAAACAAACAACACAATATAAGCAAAGGCGGCCTTATCGCTTTAAGCGATTGCCTTGACAGGTAAAAAATAACACAGTTCGTCACTTGAATACGTTTTTAAGATTCGTCGCCTAGAATGAAACGCTGATTGTTTTCATCTTAAAAAGACCTTGGCTTCTTCCAGATTGATGTTTTCAGTCTTATCCCGACGATTCTGTTCAAAAATAGCAAAGAGACGGCATGCGCCGTCATATTCATAAAGAAACTGACTGAAAGAATGGAATGAAGAAGAATATTATTTCATGCCCTATCGCTTTTTTTACTACTTAAGCCTAGTTTGCACTAGGCACTAGTGTCTGAACATGTCATGTAATTTAGGACAGTAAATTAGCCACTAATAATTAACTACTAAGCTACTTGCGACCGGACTCAACTACTGGCCTAGTGCGAACCAGCTTTTATTTCGTAATTGACAGGAACGGCTTAGTCCACAAAAACCGCAGCCATTGCAATTTCTTCTTCACCTGTATATAGGTATTTTTTGAATTCTAATTATAAAACTTTTTATAAGGGTACTAACGGCATAGAATATTTTATGACAATATTATCGTTTCAGAGTTATGATCACGCTTTATGTTCTACAAAATTATCCTCTTTACGACTCGGTAGCGCAATAATGTTACATTCATGAGAATATATTATTGTTCAACCATCGACTTTATTGTTTATTTTATTGTTACACATAATAATTAATATTATCAACTTGTATCGGAATGAAATATTTTCCAGATAGGTTTTAAAAAAAATAATAGAACGATCGCCTGACGAGATTTTGGACCCGAAAGTAATAAAACAATTAAATTTGGATTTTGATTTTTTATTATCTTAGAAGCAAAATACCCGAATATAAAAAAAATTAAATGTTTTAATCATTTGCATTGGCCATATAAAACAACTTTAATTTCTATCAAACCAAAGTTAAAGATGTTTTTTTTTTTTAAATAACTTAAAATTATTAATCATATACATGTATTGGGAAAATAGTTTCTCTAAGAAGAGAAGAAGAAGAAGAAGAAGAATTCGAATCTCACGGACCGGACGTAAAGATGTACAACAGTATTTTCCTTCAGTAACTCTTTGCGATCTTCAAAAATTTGGGTCTTTAGGATGCTTTAGGGTATGTTTAGGTCATAAGCGGTATTAAATGTATAAGTTTATAATGAGCAGGAGATCCGCCTGTTTAGAATAGCATCACCACACTACAACACGTGGGTGTCGTAAAAAGCGACTGAGGAATAAATTCCTCTAGGGAATGGGCAGCAGCGGACCCTGTGAAAGCAATATCTTGCACTGCGCTCGCCAATCCACCGTCAAGCGTGGTGAGTATGGCAATCCCCTCTTATAAGGGGAGGACTGATGTTTCTAGTAATGAGCATACGTTCTAATGTTTAACAGACGGTTTTACAATAATTTGCCGTATGATACTGGCTTTAGAATAGTATCACCCCAAATCCTTGGGTGTCATAAAAAGCGACTAAGGGACAAATTCATCTAGGGAATAGGCAGCAGCGTTCCCTGTAAAATCAATATCTTGTCCTGTGCTCGCTAATCCGCTTGCCAAGCGTGGTGAGTATGGCAATAACCCTCAGTAGGGGGAGGCCCATGTTCAACAGTGAACTGTTGTGGCTGTAATTGTATAAGATTAAAAACTGAACAACAGCTGAACATCTGCTGAACTGCAACTGAACAACAAATTAATAATATCTGAACAACAACTGAACAAAATTTGAACGATAACCGAACAGCAACCGCACCATAACTATACAATAACATTTAACAGGTTTGGCGAAAGATGGCGGCGAATAATTAAATATAATAATAATCATAAAATTGATTTCTTCACAAAATTCAGGTTACATTAAAACATAAAGACTCTGATTTCTAAATAAGTATATGGCATAGAGCACTTTGTTTAATTAATTTATTATAGCTTTCCTTTAAGACGTATGTTATAGCGTTTGAGAAGAATGTGTAATTATACTATTTAAACTTAAGTGAGACATAACTAAATCATTTAAGTGCACACGGATCAAACTCAAGAGTTTGATCCGTGTGCACTTAAAGAATTTGTAATTTCTATAGGCAGAATGCATAAAGCAGGGTGTTTTCGAACAACTGTTTTCGAATTTGTAATGTTAACAGTATGAGACGAGTATAGTTAAAATGATTTGTTTGCTACGATTTCTTTCCATATTATTTACAAAAATACACAATGAAATCCTAAGAACGGTGTAATAGTCAGCCGTGCTGTCTGCAGTTTGATCAGGAATTCTCAAATGCCACTAAAATTTATGTGGCTAGCAATATTAATAAAATAAAATAAGTGTTTGACATACACATAGATGATCATCATCATGATCATTCAAAGGTCAGCATGTGGAAACCTCTGCGGTCTTACTGCGCTCTTTTCAACCAATGTCCAGTCCTATCTCACACACATACACATATCACGCCTCGTCGCAGCAGCTATAAAAAGCGGTCACTGTAGCCAAATATTTGAGGGCCGTTACAAAAATCACTATTGTGACATGTTGTCAGCCTATTGCCTAAAATTGTAATACACACGAAACCCACGAGTCCCTTAGTCGCACCTTACGACACCCGCAGGAAAAAAATGGGCTGATGCTGTTGTATGTGTGTAGGAGTATGTATGTCAATTTCATATTAAAAGAGATATCGACAAACGAAAATGGACTCTACCTTAGCATTGCACGAATCTGACAGCTGGCTTATTGTGATGGATCTTTTTATCCAATGTTTACGGGCATTAAGCAAGCCAAGCCCCCCATAAACAAGAAGCGAAAGAGTTTCAGCTCGCAGATCAAACGTTTCATTTACATATCGTTCGAGGATGCGGCACAGATAACCTTACTATAGACACAAGCGTTAATAACCTCATCATGATTATAATTATTACAATTTTTTTAAAACTCCTTGTGTTGGGAATACAATTGGCAGGCCTTAAACCTACAACTTTCATACGCTTCTTCCATCTGGACAAGTATATCTTAATGATAATTACGTGTGGCATGGCTTCATCTACTGGGACAGTTTTACAGACTAGACCACGTCTTTACAGATTGAATGTAACCGAAGCGATAAAAACCCGCGTAAAATTTTAACCATTACCTATTATCCAATTACCTCAAATGAGCAAAAAATGTATTCAAGAAGTGTATTATGTGGTTCTAATACGCGTCGCAATCTTTGTGGAATATTAGTCGCACTATAATATTATACATCATCCGTATAAATCCGTAGGTACTATAATATTATACATCTGAGAGTTTGTGTATGTGTATGTATGTATGTTTGTTATTACCTCTTCACGCTCAAACGGCTTGACTGATTTGGATGAAATTTGGAACACAGATAGAGTCTAACCCGGAATAACACATAGGCTACTTTTTACCGCAGAAAAACAACAATTACCACGGGAAAATGAGTGTCAGCGGGTAATACCGCTGGGCGGAAATCTAGTAAACAAATATGGTCCAATCAAGTTGCGGTGATGCAAACTAGGCATGACAGTAAATGTGGTAGGTAGCTCAAAGAATACGGTGATTAGGTCACTCTGCGTATTTTAGGGTAACATTTTCCTGTTATTTCTTGTACCTATTTATGTCTGTGCAAAAAAGTTCTTATACTAATTTTCTTTAAATATATTATATTTTCCTTAAGGGACTCGAGGGTGTGTATTGCAATTTTAGGCGAAAGGCTGACAACCTGTCACTAAAGCGATAAACAACTTTCCGGGTGACCCTCAAATGTTTGTCAGACGTGGCGTAAATGTCCGTTTTATGCGGCCTTTTATGCTCTGCCTACCCCGCAAGGGATTATATGCGTGATATGTGTATGTATGTATGTGTTGTATGTATATTTTCCTTTGCCACCTACTAACAAGCTGATCTGTGGGAATGCTGATATGAGAGCTAGCAATATGTCAGTCACATCTGTTGCTGAGAAGGGTTCTTCTAGTACATTTCACACCCTGAGTTATACAGGGTGTAAGGAAGGAATCATGGGTTGAATTGATAGATGTGTTGAATGAAATATATTAGTCATAAGAATGATAGGTTGCTATTTCATGATTATACCTCTACATGTATACGAGTACCCGTTTTGTATTGAGTAGTAAGTAAGTAAAAACAATTTATTACACAAAACCAACATGAACATAAATGACTGGAAAACTCATAGCAAATTTGCGCAAAGACGGTCTTCTTGCTAAAAGAGATCTCTGCCAGACAACCCATTTTAATACATAGGTAATATTGGTTAATTATTCACATTCATTGGGTCGTTGGATGACTTGGTGTCCCACACGAAAAGAGAGAGATTCACATTAACAATGTTAACAGCTATACCAGTCCCCTGCTGGACATGGGTCTCCCCCTATTGGGAGGTATTGCCATACTCGTCACGGTTATTAAGCGGATTGGCGAGTGCAGCTCAAGATATTGCTTTCACGTCGCCCATTCCCTGTCAGTCGCTTTATACGTCCTCCACGGGTAGTATTGGGGTGGTGCTATTCTAAGCAGACATCCCGTGGCTACGTCCTATAGCAATTCATGTGTATTGTTTACTTAACCACTAGCAGTCAGTCGTTAGAATATTTCCTATACATACAATTACATACAATACAAGGATACAATTTTACAAAGTGATAAATATCAACTTTGTGAGTGCCCCACCGAGAATCGAATCGGGACCTTTTCGTCGCAGGCAGTCGGACTACCACTGCGCCACATCGGCCGTCCACCTGCTACTACTAAGCCTTTGACATGTCTGCATATCGACCGCCATCCAAGTAATCAGAGACAGCAATCGTTACCGACGGCTTAACGTGCCCTCCGGAACACGGAGCAGGCTTTCTGACGGACAATCTTTTCTATACTTTGGGTAAATTGCACACACACTGGACGATATTGCAGTTCTTGACAACCGCTTGCCATGCAAATGACATTCTCCGACATAATATCCTAAAACTCCTCCTGCGAAACACCGGGAAATCATGCGGTGTATCATGAGAACTCTATGCCCGATATTAACAAACAACAGGCTACAATTTTACAGGTGAAATTTGGTGTTCATTGAGCTATTATGATACCGGGAATAATCAATTGAATTAAATTTTCATTAACAAATATAATTTATATTTCAACTAACTAACTTAACCTATAATACAGTATAATTCAATATCTGATAGAGATTCAGTAATAATTAAAATCAAGTCAACGCTAATGTAAAAAAAGTTTGGTCATAATTTATACATACCTAACTTAATATGCATGTATGTACACGGATAAAGATATAAATATCAGCAACACTGTAGAAACACTCCCTCAATAAAATAGTTTTAAGCTGTCTATATCACAACCATGTCCGAGGCCTACTAGTGGTAGCAGGCGGTTGAAAAACTCTGACACCAGGGTTTATCGAGTCGTTGGACGACTCGGTGCTCCACAAGAAAAGAGAGAGAGAGAGCTGTTTTTTAAATATACAGAGAGATATGTTTCCCGTTAGTTCCACTGGCAACACATTAAAGAGACGTATCCTATTATACTCACTACTATGATTAACAATAATAAATATTAACTGGATACGCAATGTACTATTTCGCCTGTAGACTTGTAGCCTGTACTATCATAATATAGGTAACAAGTCTATCAAGCTGTCGGAACCAAATAAGCATTCCCAGCGATGCATAATGGACGCAAAACGATGAATGAATGTACCCCAAAACAGGAAGAAGACAAATTATGAATGAATTGCATAAAAAATCTCAAAATACTCACTTGCTTACAACCTGGTTATTGTCTCTTTACGTCTCTACATCGATGTTTACAATTTGTAACACCAAACAAAAAGGTGGACGTATATTGACAGTTCAGAGCAAGAAAATATTTAAGAGAGGACCATACGAACAAGAAACAAGGTTGATAAAATACATCCTTACTCGATTCTCTTATTTTTCCAATTGCATTATTTCATGGATTCATTGTTTGTAAGGTTCCCTCTGAAACAATCGCTTGTTCTGTGGGTGACAGGAAATGCAACATTCATACATCAGCTTTTTTCAGTTAATTTCATTTGTCGTTCAAATTTTGCGTAGGAAACTCATTTTACTTTGAAACAGTTTGTTAACTTGGAATTACATCCTTACTCGATTCTCTTATTTTTTCCAATTGCATTATTTCATGGATTCATTGTTTGTAAAGTTCCCTCTGAAACAATAGCTTGCTCTGTGGGTGACAGGAAATGCAACATTCATACATCAGCTTTTTTCAGTTAATTTCATTTGTCGTTGAAATTTTGCGTAGGAAACTCATTTTACTTTGAAACAGTTTGTTAACTTGGAATTACAAAATCTTTCGTTAAAATATATCATCTTTTAAACATGAGCTGACTTGAAAATAGAAGTGTTTATTACGTGTTAATGTGTTGTAGACAATTTATGAATAAACAATTTATAGTCAAAATGTGTACAATAGTGATTTCACTGTATATTATCTTTATGTTCGTTACAATATTAGCAGCAGATAAAAGAGACATAACGTGCGATTATTCATACGAGGATAGCAACAAACATTGTTACACAAGAGAGACAATCTTGTCATTCACACACAGTCCGAACCAACTAGCCGTGGACAAAGTAACCAACCATTTATATTTCAGCTTCGATTCCGGGCAAAGCGAATATTCCGCAGCTAAAGTTCTCATAGGAAATAAAACTATTAAAATACTCAAAGGCGTTAAGGACGCTTTTGCCATGGCGAGTGATCAGAAAACAGGAGAAGTTTACTTCGGTGGTAGCCATGGTATCTATAGATTTAACTCTACAGCCATGAAACTACGACGACTAGTCGTAAAAAACTTGGATATCTGGTGGCTTTTTGTAAAGGACGCTGTATATTTCATCAAATTCCCAAGCTTGATCGCTTTTAAATACGAAAACAGGACCATATCATACATGTCTCAGTTAAAAGGCATGAACGTTCATCAATTCGTTATAGATTCTGAAGGGAACATATTCTTTTTGAACATAACAGGGCTATACGGGATCAAGCCTGGTGAATATAATGCAATACTTATAGCTGATCGTCCAAAGTTTCTGGGTATGGCAACGGACAACAATGGATTAGTGTACCTGTGCAACGAAGATGGCATTTACGTGATGACTAAAATGATTCAGAAAATTAGAAGAATACTAAATATACAAGGTGTTCTGGGACTGACGTTTGACAGAGACAATAATATAATATATTCGAACTCGCACGACATTGTGAAACTCACCCCAGTGTTAAAAGAAACTTATTATAAAACAGTAAAATAAATGTATTTTTTACGTTAAATGCAGTTTATTTAATCCTAATGTACCAGCAGCACATACACTTGCCCTTTTAGAGATCAACTTAAAATGGTTTTTCATAAAAAATATAATTGCCTGTGGATAAGTCCGACTGAAAGATCCCACTAAGCGGTGGAAGGCTCCGCCTTAGTCGCGACCACCATCCCACCGAAGTCTGGCGCCAAGTAGCTTGCTGCGTTCCGTCAGTGTGTGGGAGTGCCAGTGCCTTAAACAGCTTCTTCTGGGTGAGCTCGCTCCATCTTAGGCTCTGTCTCTATCCTATGACCTAGACTAGAGTCAAGAGCACACCCATCATTAATAATAAAATATATATATATCAGTATAGAATAATCCCTTTCAAGGAGAAGATCCATTTTAAGAGTTCATGAGCTAAAAGTACGAAATAAATGTAGAACGCTAATATTTATGCATTGTTTTACCGGCACGCGGGCATTTATTCAAACTAGTAAATTATGGCACATTATATGAAATACTTTTACTATGAAGTCAAAAGAAGCAACTGTGACATACATTTTTATTTGAGTAGGAATTACCTTTTTATATTATTTCCGTAATTCCGCAGACGGTCCAATATTAAAAAATATTTGTACAGATGCTTAGAATCATCGTTTGAAAAAACGCTTGTCGTTTCAGTAACACACTGAATAGATAACATCACGGTAATATATTTCAGAAATGTTCTGTTCATGACGTTGTCATATTATACATTTGGGCGTATTATTGGATTTATTATATGCGTTACAAAATAATCATTGGTATTCAGCAGAAAATGGCTACAATTCGGGAAAGAAATTGTCTTGATTTACCTTAAATTAGTGCTGTCTCTTTCCGTCAAATAGGTTAAGATAATGATAGGAGATCTTTTAAACAAGTCATGTTTTACAATTTGACGCAATTTACGTGTTATCTGTCAAAATAAGGCGACGATGAAAACAATGGCGTCTAAATTGACTACAAATTGTTAAGAACCCATGGCATTTTTAAACATGACAGGACTTAGGTTTCCCATTTGACGGAAGTGACAGCGATAATTAAAGGTAAGTTAAGAGAATTTGTGGGATATAATAGGGCATTGATAATCGATCCCGATGAACCCTGGTGTCAGAGTTTTTCAACCGCCTACTACTAGTAGCAGGCCTCTGACATGGTGGTGTGTAACGACCGCGGTCTAAGTAATCATAGACAGCAACCGAGACCGACGGCTTAACGTGCCCTCCGAAGCACGGTTCATTGGATTACTCGGTGTCCCAATCGAAAAGATGCATTTGTATTACTTGTATTCGAATTTTAATTCATCATAATTAAATTGGTAGAGATCACTCGTGCAAACGTTGTCCAAATAAAATTGTCTTTACAAGTGGTGCTATGTAATAAACTTTGGAGAGTTAAATAATTTATATTTTTTTATTATAAATGAGGGAAAGGGCGTCCTAGACGAGCGTATATGGACTAAATCAAGAAAAAATTGATGTCATGTCGTTTAAGGAAGTCAAAGAGAAGGCTTAAAATAGAGCAGATTGTCTACTAATCCACCGACAGGAGCGAGGTTCTTAAATTTTATATTATTATTAAAAAGAAGCAGATACTTTTCCGCCGAATTGCCAGTGTGACTTGACCTTAACATGTTAACCAAGTAACCAAATAATTGATGTCCACATAAACGGAATGTTATCAATAACAAGATGCCTTAGACATATTGCTACGTCACTACGACCGTATCATATTCACGTTATATAACCATTATATCACTGTTATACCACTTATGTCGCCATTATATCACCAACAGTGGCAGGGTGATTAATGGATAAGGGAAAATAGTTCTCTTGCCGAAATTAAATGCGAGTATGATTATGTACGCGAAAGAATGTTATTTTTCTTCTTATTTAGATTAGTTATGATTCTTTGTTTATGCAAACATTCAAAATTAATAGAAAAATAAACGGTAACGGTGTTTAACCAATCAAAAAGCTGTGAAATGAAATGCAATTAACTTTATTCAATTAGGATAGTACTAACTTATTGACGCCTTGATCCGACATTGTACAAAAAAGAATTTTTTGCGACACCATTTTTTTCTCCTTACAACAATTTTTTATTGTACTGATAGAAAACTTGCACTCGGGCAGGATAAATAAATAAAAATGAGGGCACTCTATAGATGTAAATTAACGGTTAACTACCGTTATTTAACTAAATTCGCCGTTAGCTACCAATACTTAACCCGTTAACTATGGTTATTTAACCGAGTGCGGTATTGAAACGGAGAAGCAAAATATTGAGTTTTTAAGTTTGTTGTGCGTAGATAATTGTTATCGGTCACATTATAATACTGAAATGTTGCTCGGATACTCCCTTAGAAGCATTTAGAGAAAGTAACAAAGATAAATGTTCGAGTTTTTCATTTTTGCTTGAAAACAATACCAATTTTATTCTAAAGATGTAGGTGCTTATACGTATTTATTAACTGTAGGTATATAGTAACACTAGGTACATTTAAAAAACATTTTGATATTTTTTTACTGCAATAGATAGGAAGGTATTATCGATATCGAACCAATAGCGACAGTCATCGATGTTGCGGTGGCGGCGGCGTCTTTTGTTTATTTGACGCACACGCACCGCCCCCCCAGTGATCGTCTCGATCTCGAAGACGACGGCCACGTAGCGTAGGGTACCTAGGAAACCTCCACTACTAAGCACGAAGCAGCGGGTAGGCGGAAAACTACTTACGTCGACTCCTTTGCTCTTTCCTTTAGTAAAGAAGCAAGCGGGGCGGGTGACGAGACGACGACGTGGCAACGTTGCATTACATGATATTGAACTACCTACCTATCTACCATCACTATTTTTACTTCTCATGGTAGTCTACTGAGCTAGATCTCGGTCGATCAGGCACTAGGTACACCTACAGTCACGCCTACATCCCTTACGGGGTACCTAAACAACGTGTGCACGGACTAAGTGTACCTTTTACTTGTAGACTAAAAATATTTTACTGAAAACAAATATAATTAATTATACACCTAACCAATTGCTTTCAAAAACATTTATCAAAAACTTCATACAATAAAAAAATATATGAAAATAACCGTAGTAACCCAGTCTGACTGGTTATTAACCGTTAATAACCAAAAAAGCCGTTAATAACCACCTGGTTAAAATCGTTATTAACCGGCTTCCCATCTATAGGGCACTCTCTCTCTTTTCGTGTGGGACACCGAATCGTCCAACAATCCGTTGAACCCTGGTGTCAGAGTTTTTTAACCGCCGACTACTAGTAGTAGGCCTCTGACATGGTTGTGTAACGACCGCCGTCTAAGTTATCATAGACAGCAACCGGGACCAACGGCTTAACGTGCTCTCCGAAGCACGGAACCATCTTTCTTTTCGGACAATCAGGTGGTTCAGCCTGCAATGTCTTAACCAGACCGAGAGCAAATTCACAAAGTGATAATAATATCAACTTAATAAGTGTCCCGCCGAGAATCGAACCCGGAACCTTTGCGTCGTAGACAGTCGCACTACCACTGCACCACATCGGCCGTCAATGAAGGCACTGCCTCGGAGCTATCCAAGTTAATCACACGGCATGTAAGTTTAAGCCACCACCACAACGACATTTGTTTCAAATTGACGTCATGATTTTCAAAAGGTGTTATTTACTACCCATGATTAACCGAGATGTGTAATAACCGGTAACATAACACAAAGAGGCTTAAAATAGCATCACCCTATTTCTTTCCCGAGGGTGACTTCAGAGGCGACTAAATGACTCGAGAGTTACATGTGTACCTATTGCAAACTTAGGCGATGGGATGCAAACATTCACTATCAAATTTTCGAATGACCCTCAAATGTAAGTCAGACATGGCGTGAATGTCCGTTTTGCTCTGCAAACCCTGCAAGGGGTATAGGCGTGATATATGCATGCATGCTTTTGTAGGCAGTGAAGAGCAAACCTTAGACAAGTTATAATGTTTTGTGCACCATTGTTTAACAGCTATAATTAATTTGGTTATAATTGGTTTTCATTAAGTACGTAATTTGGTAAACCATTTCTTTTCCCACATTTTCTTATCATAGGAACAAAACTTGTTTTATCAGTTTCACGAGCTGAGTGCCTAAACCCACGTGAAGTTTACGGTTATTTCCTTGACGTTCCACGAAACTCGGAACCACAAAATGGTGGCCGCGGGAAAATGGCGTCACATTAGCACTAATAGCCGTAGAGACGTGCATTACCGCGCAAACGGACGTCTTGTACTGGGACTTGGCAGAAATTATGCTCTTGCCGTACAGACATACTTACACACATCACGCTGACCTCCGTTGCCGGGGTAGGCAGAGGGAAAATGGCGCCACATTAGCGCTTATAGCTGTAGAGACGTGCATTACCGCGCAAACGGACGTCTTGTACTGGGACGTGGCAGAAATATGCACTTCGCCATACACACATACTTACGCACTTCACGCTTACATTTCTTGCAGGGTAGGCAGAAGGGAAATGGTGCCATATTAGCACCAAAATCTACAGAGAGACGTGCATTAAGTAAGTACGGATGTCTTGTAGTGTGCGACTTGTAGGAACTTTGCAAATATATGCTCTTGCCATGGATGCACGACAAAAATCATTGTAAGTAATATAAAATTATGTGTGTAGGTAGTTTGTTTTTCATACATTTAAAATGACACGGAATCTATAAACGAAAGGGATAAAAGCGTGATATATGTATGTATGTATAAACTATACACGCCAAACTGCATATACAAAAGTGTGCTGCTGGGCGCTGGCTCGGGACTCGAGGGTGTGTATTGCAATTTTAGGCGATCGGCTGACAACCTGTCACTAGGGCGATACACAATTTTTCGAATGACCCTGAAATATTTGTCAGACGTTGCGTAAATGTCCGTTTTTGCGACCATTTACGCTCTGTCTACCTCGCAAGGCATCAAAGGCGAGACATCTGTAACTGTGTGTATGTACTTTAGGTGCAGTCGTTCACCTCCTGTTAGACAAACACGATCTTTATTTGACTAGACGTCTATTCCCCGCGGTCTACTATTAACTTAACGTTTATTACTTATCGTCCAAGCTTATCGATCCTAGTGAAAACTTTCAAAACAAATTACTTATAACCACTTTTACTTGAGAGGTTATCTTGTGACACTGTGAAAACTAGAAAGATTTTCTTATGTCTATTGTCTTATTTTATTACCAGTCGTATATTCCATGGTAAAAAAGCACTTGATAAAACGTGGTGACGTAGCTGCTTGCTGCAAAGTATCAGTCATATTTTGATGGCTTCCACGCTCCTTTTGCCCAGTAGGGCGCCTCACGCACTGGGAACGCGCCCCGACGCGTAGCGCGGAGCGGCAGATCCCGCCACTGCGCGTTGACGCTTTGTCGGTATGTTGCACTAGGCGGTTTTTCGATACGTACTGATGTACTTGCATACAACTTTAAAATCTGCGATCCCGCGCTACGCGACGGAGTGCGGTGCAGTGGGAGAGCCACCTAAGATTAACAAAAATCCTTATCCAGTTTGATTCAATGGCAACGTCAGAATTACGCCTTGCAGACCAAAATATCAGATTGGAGGCGTGGATTTGCCATCGTGATAAAATAATTCTCCCATGAACATTGTCAGGTCCGATTAATTATACGCATGTAATCTACACGCTTTAAAAATCTTGACTTCAATTTGAAACAAATATCGTTTTCCGATGGTGGTGGCGTAAAGTTACATGCCGTGTGATTAACCTGGCCAGCCCCGTGGCATTGCTTTGATTTTTATTTTTATTTTTTATCCGCCTGAGCCGGTTTTCTATTAGGACATTACAAAACTGTTATAAAAAAAATTGTGTGATACAAATTATTTTTTTTTACAATGACGGTTCATGACGTCAATAAGTGATATGATAATACTATCCTACATTGAATAAAGAATTTCAATTTCATGTCCCATCTGTTAGAATCCTCAGCGTGTCCCGACACCTGCACGGTTGAAGATCTGTGGGCAGCCACTCCAAACGCTGTGAATGTGGCTACATGCTGATCAAAGGAAATTCAGTTTCGTCCTCCACACGCAAAGAAGAAGAATAATTCTCCAATTCGCTCGGGAACTTAGCGAATTGTTGCCTAGAGAGCGCCGAACGTAACAACATAACCAAATTCTGCACATTAAAGAAATTATACAACAATAGATGAACACAGATAAAAGAAACAATTAAAGCGGCCTTAATGCTTGGTAGCATTCTCTACCAAGCAACCTTAGGGTGAAAGAGCGACAATGGAAGCGGTATAGTGCAAATATTACCAACGAGTACTTATATACACAAAATATACTTAAAATATACATTATAACATACATACATTTATCACGCCTTTATCCCTCGCGGGGTAGGCAGAGCGTAAAGGACCGCAAAAAATGAACATTTATGCCACGTCTGACAAACATTTGAGGGTCATTCGGAAAATTGTGTATCGCCATAGCGACAGGTTGTCAGCCCATTGCCTAGAATTGCAATACACACCCTTGTCGCTTTTACGCCACCCACGGGAAAGAAATGGGGTGATGCTATTCTAATCACACGGCAAATTCTAAGCCGGCATCACACGGCAATAAACATTATAAGTCATTCTTAAATAAACGTTGTGTACTCAAACAATTTTGTGTGCGTCACTCGGGGAGGCTTTCTTTCTTGTAAACCAAAATATAAAAGTGTGAAACGGCTGGGGCCTTATTCCGCTATTTGAAAAGCGTCTCAGTTGTGTTACCCCATTTCTAACCCATGGGTGTCGTAAGAGGCGACTATGGGACTCGAGGGTTACATGTGTATTGCAATTTTAGGCGATGGGCTGACAACCTGTCACTATAGTGAATCACAGTTTTCTGATTTACCCTCGAACTTTTGTCAGACGTGGTGTAAATAAAAAACATTGTCAGTTGAATGGTTTTGGTGGTTTCGTATTCCACTAACAGTTTCAAGAATAGAAAATCATAGTGGCAACAGAATGACAGTTGAGTGTCAATGACATTACAATGGTAAACAATTAGAGAATCTTGGCTGCGTCTGCTGTTTAAAAAGCGTATTAGTAGTGGTTTAATAGAGTGTCAGTTGGATGGTTTCCGCCGTTTCGTAATCCGCTTACAGTTTGGAGTATAGAAAAACTAGATTTCCGCCATGCGGTTTGACACGCTGCCACTCAGTTTCCCGTGGTAATAGTTTTTTTCCTGCGGTAAAAGTGGACTAAGTATGTGTTATTCCATATTCTCTACTTGTATTCCAAATTTCATCCAAATCGCTCAAGCCGTTTGAGCGTGAAGAGGTAAAAATATACACACACACACACACAAACTCTCAGATTTATAAAATTAGGTACAGATAAGAGAATTAGGGAGAACCTACTTGAGGGAAAAAAACTATATTTTTTTATTTAATTGCTTACGAAGCTAGGCGAAACGTTTTGCAAATAGGTGGGTAAATACCTATTCCTTTTGCAGCTACCGGGGACGCAGAGAAAGTTTTCATTTGGAAGTAATATTACTATTTGAATATTCTACCCCCCCTGCCCCTGAGCGGGTCTGACGTGCCTAAACTAAGTTCCGTTTTTTAAATTAATTATTAATAACAAAATGGCAATAACAAGAATCGAAAGTGCTCTGGAAGAATTGCTGAATACTGTGAAAGTGTTATCGGAAAAAGTCACCAACCTGGAATCCAAGATAAGTGTTCAATATACAATTATTTCAACACAAACACAAACCGTCCATGATTTGAAGTCCATTATCGAACGCGATTCGAACATTCCCGTTACTGTGATAACACCGCAACATACCGCACAGTCACCTGATACGCAACAGCGACCTATTCGCAAAGCACGCATAAGAGCAACCAATGCACTAGATGCATTGAATCTAAAAACTAAGGATAAATCAGTGGGTAATCGGAGCGCAAAATCAAAACCTACGGGTACTTCAAACAGTAGCGATCAACAGACGCAAAGTGGGGCCACGAAACCAACGGCTTTCCCCGATGCATGTGACAACACTAACAAAAACAATGTTTTACCACGTAATGACGATGTTCCTCAACAATTACATGACGACCACCAGGATCAGAATGAATGGAAAACTGTAGAAAAAAAAAGAAAAACACAGAAGATAAAGATTGGAAGATCCGTTGTAAAGGGAAGCGGTTCGGAAGATTCAGATCTACAAACAGTAGAACGTGTCAAACGTATTCATGCCTGTTTCTTTAAACCAGAAACCGAGACAGCAAACCTATTAAACTTCATGAAAAAGAAAAATCCTTCAAATGACTATATGGTAGAACAAATTAAACTGAAACACAATCATTACGCGTCTTTCAGCATAACCGTACCTACTTCAAAATTCAACTTTTTCATGGATGCCGCTTTGTGGCCACCGGGAACCGAAATAAGTGAGTGGTTTCAGCGCAGCAAAGGGCGAGCGAAGCGCTCGTCGACCAGGTTCGCCGCCGGTCGCTCGACTAACGCAGCGAATCTCGGGGCCCAGCCGCGCGCTCAATAGGCATGGCGCGTCATCGAGTACGTCATCACGTCATGTACCAGTACAGTCGACGGACGCGATTACCAACACTACTACCAGTATTATGACTATTTGTCATCAAAATATAAGGTGTATCGGCAACAAAACGAAGAACCTCGAAGTACTATTGACAAAAGAATTATCTTGCGACATATTAATCCTAACGGAACACTGGCTACGTAGTAACCAATTAGATTCAGTTACACTTTGTAATTTCGACCTCATTTCATCTTATTGCAGGCCGATTATAGGCCACGGTGGAAGCTGCATCTACGCTCGATCTGGTATAAAAATTGTAAACAAAACAGAATATTGTGACCTTGCTAAGGAACACATATTCGATCTATCGGCCGCTCACTTAGTTGACGATAATATTCTGATCGTAGGTATTTACCATTCCAACCTGACCAGCGATTCAGATTACTTAGATCTTTTCGAGAGGCTACTTATAAAAATAGATAATGACAGGCTGAATGCAATCATTATGGGAGACATTAACATAAATTTACTCAAAAACTCACCAATTAAAAGGAGGCTATACGACCTACTATCGAGTTTTAATTTTACCCAATTAGTTAATTTTGTAACCCGAGTTGAGGTGGGAAATAGTTCACTGTTGGACCACATCTACACCAACATCCCGTCAGAGCGAGTAGTTTCGGTAACGGAGCAGGTCACGCACATCAGTGACCATAACGCGCAGCGCCTAACCTTTACACGCACCGAGACATCCGCTCCTCAAATGGCTCCTATGCGTACTTACAGTCAATCTAATAAACTAAACTTCTACGCTGCCCTAGACTCAATTGATTGGTGCGAGATAATGGCAAGCTGCAACAATGACTGTAACTCCCTTTCAGAATCACTGATAAACATTCTTGTGAATAAGTTCGCTATATGCTTTCCGGTCAGAATGACACCCATACGTGTAAAACCCATGCAATGGGTCGACAGCGACTTAATTAATTTAAAATATCAAATCTTTGACATACTTGAATTGAAATCAAAATTCCCTAATAATGAAGATATAATAAAAATAGCTAATGATGTTCAAAATAAATACAATATATTACTAAAATTTAAACGGACCGATTATTACAACAATTTGATTAAAAATGACCCAAATAAGAGCAAATGTATGTGGCGAGTAATCAACGGAGAGTTGGGTAGGGGTGGCCGAGATCGTCTGGACTACACAGAGCTCCTCAGGGATACCAGCGGAAAGCCATACCCTTCGAAACAACATCTGGTTGATGCACTTAACTTGGAGCTTGCAACAGCGGCCGCCAAGTGCAGCGCCCCTTCAGCTAATGTGCAGTTGTCCGTGTCTACACTCTGCGCTGGCGCCCCGGCTAGTGACGTCAGCCTCCGCCTTCGACCATTTACGCCCGATGAAATCATTCGTATCATGCGCTGCAACATCGCCCCCAAAAAAAGTACAGACCTATATCAGCTCTCGGCAAGCCTCCTAAAGTGCAACATAGCCCCGATAGCACATGTTATGTGTTCACTGTTCAAGATGTGTATCAGAAGTGGCACTTATCCGCGCTCGTTGAAGAAGGTCAAAGTATCACCTCTTTACAAGGGAAAAGGAAAAAAAACTGATCTAAAATCGTATCGTCCCATATCACTCGTCCCCGCAGTTGGTAAACCACTCGAGGTCGGGCTAAATCAAAGACTGCTGACCTTTGTAACGAACCAAGGGGTACTTTCTGACCGGCAATACGCTTATCGATCTGGGCGCGGTACAACGGATCTCGTGCGTGAAGTAGTGTGGCGCGTGCTGAGCGCGCGCGAGTCCAATAGACACGTAGCTCTCGTGTGCTGCGATCTATCGCGCGCATTCGATACAGCTGATCATGCTCTCATCGCCCACAAGTTATCGTTTTACGGAATACAAGGTCCTCCCCTTTCACTTTTAGTCTCTTTTATGTCCGACAGAAGGCAGGTAGTGGTCGGAGACAAGGGCCGTATAATGTCAACCGAGGTAGATTGCGAGATAGGAGTCCCGCAAGGGTCGTGCCTCTCTAACACCTTATTCAGCCTTTTGCTGAACGATCTACCCCACGGCATAAAAGATGCAGAAATTTTCATGTACGCCGACGACGTGGCAGCTGTAATCACAGCCCCATCACAGCAGGAACTTCAGCCTGTACTCAACCGAACTGTCCAAAAGCTAGAATTATGGTTTAGGTCAAACGGTCTAGCACTGAACCGCGATAAAACTTGCGTCATGGCATTCAGTTTGAACGGCAGAAAAACGGTGCCGCTGAAGGTAAATGCCGGTGACTGCCAGCTGCTACAAGTGCCTACCACGAAATTACTAGGATTCCATCTAGACAACACACTCTCGTGGGAGGCACATATTGAACAGCTATGCGCGAGGCTCGGTAGCGCCTGTTTCGCATTGCGGCGTCTAGCCAGCACTGCTTCGAGAGACGTGGTAAAATCGTGCTACTACGCTACGGTCCACTCTATCATCACGTATGGACTGGAATTATGGGGACGAGCCGCTGAATTCGAAAGAGTTTTCCGAATGCAGAAGCGAGCCGTCAGAGCCATGATGGGTGTACCGGATGACGAATCATGCCGACCACTTTTTGTGCAGCTGAAAATATTACCGTTGCCTTGTGAATTCATATACCAAATAGCCGTATACACGGTATCTAATATGGACAGGTTTGAACGCAAGGCAACTAATAAAATACACAACTTACGCAGCAACAGCGCACGAAATCAACTAGTGATACCAAGGCAGAAACTAAGCAAGTCAAAACGATCGGTGTATGTTTTAGGGCCAAGAGTATACAATGACTTACCAGACGAAGTCAAGGATGCAGCTTCTACTCAAATATTTAAAAATAAACTTAAAAAATGGCTCCATGAGAAGCAGTTTTACAACTTAAATGAATTCGTTCGAGCCCCTATGATTTGAAAAATATAATAACATATTAGTTTGCTACTATAATGTTTTCTACTAATCAAATGACCTGTAATGCTATTATTATCAATAAAGTTATTGTATTGTATTGTATTGTATTCTATTACGCCAGCTAGCTACCCTGGGTAGCCCAGCCTCTCTAGAGACCCGTACGGGGGTTTGTTGAAAATACGAGTAAACTTATAGCGTTGCGAGATGCTAGGATTAGATTTTACATAAAGTATCTCTGAAGAATTGTTGTGCACGCTTCATACTGACTATTTGTTGTTATGAAAATATCTGTCAAGGATAATCAGAATATGTGGAAAATTAAAGTCTACGGCGTAGCGAAACGCTACGAAGATGATTTCTTAAATTACCACTTCTTACTAAGTCTCAAAAAACTTAAACAGTGTGTTGCGAGCAAATAGTTCGTAAGCATTATTGACAAAACATAATTATCAATTTGTCTTCTGTTCTTCGTGAGTGATAGGTTGCTTCTGTGAAAAGTGTTAAATAAAGTCTTTTTCATATTTTGGAGGTACCTGTGTTTTAAACAAAACAAACAAGTGTTATTAAAAAAATATATATATAGCTTTTTGACAGCGTCAAATTGTATAGAAAAATAATTTAAACTTTTTTGTATTGCCGCAGTAAATGTTAAAACACGGTACATGTTAAGTACCTAATTGCAACAAATTAATAATGCTAAATATCAGCAGTTTAAGCGGAACAGGTTAACAATATCTGTTTTTGTGATTTTTTAACGCTTTATCTTTAAACAGATTTTGGGGATTTGGGGCATCATTTTTAACAAACACAAGGAGATAATGTTTCATCTCGACAGTCATAATGATGCAACAGGTGGAGAGAACTGCCTCTAATTTTTCGTAATGAATTCTAAACGAAATATTTCAAACAATTTGAAACGAAGAGTTGATAAAAAAATAATGTGACTCGTTTTTACGCGACTATAATTACAGCATACATACATACATATATCACGCCTTTATCCCTTGCGGGGTAGGCAGAGCGTAAACGGCCGCTAAAAACCGACATTTACGCCACGTCTGACAAATATATGAGGGTCATTCGGAAAATTGTGTATCGCCTTCCTTAGTGACAGGTTGTCAGCTCATCGCCTAAAATTGCAATAAAAACCGACACCCACGCGAAAGAAATGGGTTGATGCTATTCTAAGCCGGCATCACACGGCATTATTTAGATTAGTTATGATTCTTTGTTACTGCCAACATTCAAAATTATTAAAAAAAGAAACGGTAACGGTGTTTAACCAATCAAAAAGCTGTGAAATGAAATGCAATTAACTTTATTCAATGTAAGATAGTACCTAACACTTATTGACGCCATGATCCGACATTGTAAAAAAAGAATTTTTTGCGACACCATTTTTCTCTCCTTACAGCAATTTTGTATTATACTGATAGAAAACCCGGTCGGGCGGGATAAATAAATGAAAATGAAGGCACTCTCTCTCTTTTCGTGTGGGACACGGAATCGTCCAATAATCCGATGAACCCTGGTGTCAGAGTTTTTTAACCGCCGACTACTAGTAGTAGGCCTCTGACATTGTTGTGTAACGACCGCCGTCTCAGCAACCAGGACCGACGGCTTAACTTGCTCTCCGAAACCCGGAGCCATCTTTCTTTTTGGACAATCAGGTGGTTCAGCCTGCAATTTCCTAACCAGACCGGGAGCAAATTCACAAAGTGATAAATATCAACTTTATGAGTGTCCCGCCGAGAATCGAACCCGGAACCTTTGCGTCGCAGGCAGTCGCACTACCACTACGCCACATCGGCCGTCAATGAAGGCACTGCCTCGGAGCTAACCAAGTTGATCACACGGCATGTAAGTTTACGACATTTGTTTCAAATTGACATCATGATTTTCAAAAGGTGTTATTTACATGTGCATAATTGACCGAGATTTGTAATAGCCGGTAACATAACACAAAGGGGTTTAGAATAGCATCACCCTATTTTTTTCCCGTGGGTGTCATAAGAGGTGACTAAATGACTCGAGAGTTACATGTGAATTGCAATCTTAGGCGATGGGTTGCAAACTTTCACTATCAAATTTTCGAATGACCCGCTGTAAGTCCGACATGGCGTAAATGTCCGTTTTGCTCTGCAAACCCTGCAAGGGATATAGGCGTGATATATGCATGCATGCTTTTGTAGGTAGTGAAGAGCAAACCTTAGACAAGTTATAATGTTTTGTGCGCCATTGTTTAATACCTATAATAAATTTGGTTAAAATTGGTTTTCATTAAGTACGTAATTTGGTAAACCATTTCTTTTCCCACATTTTCTTATCATAGGAACAAAACTTGTTTTATCAGTTTCACGAGCTGAGTGCCTAAACCCACGTGAAGTTTACGGTTATTTCCTTGACGTTCCACGAAACTCGGAACCACAAAATGGTGGCCGCGGGAAAATGGCGTCACATTAGCACTAATAGCTGTAGAGACGTGCATTACCGCGCAAACGGACGTCTTGTACTGGGACTTGGCAGAATTATGCTCTTGCCGTACATACATACACATCACGCTGACTTCTCTTGCGGGGTAGGCAGAGGGAAAATGGCGCCACATTAGCACTTATAGCTGTAGAGACGTGCATTACCGCGCAAACGGACGTCTTGTACTGGGACTTGGCAGAATTATGCTCTTGCCGTACAGACATACTAACACACATCACGCTGACCTCTGTTGCGGGGTAGGCAGAGGGGAAATGGCGCCACATTAGCACCAAAATCAGCAGAGAGACGTGCATTATTCAAGTACGGATGTCTTGTAGTGTGCGACTTGTAGGAACTTCGCAAAAATATTCTCTTGCCATGGATGCACGACAAAAATAATTGTAAGTAATATAAAATTATGTATGTAGGTAGTTTGTTTTTCAATCATATAAAATTACAGGGAATCTATAAACTATACACGCCAAACTGCAAATAAAAGTGTGCTGGCGGGCGCTGGCTCGGGACTCGAGGGTGTGTATTGCAATTTTAGGCGATGATCTGACAATCTGTCACTATGCCGATACACAATTTTTCGAATGACCGTTTGCGGCCGTTTACGCTCTGGCTACCCCGCAAGGGATTTAAGGCGTGATATGTGTGTGTATGTACTTTAGGTGCAGTCGTTCACCTCCTGTTAGACAAACACGATCTTTATTTGACTAGACGTCTATTCCCCGCGGTCTACTATAGCTGCTACTTATTAACTTAACGTGTATTACTTATCGTCCAAGCTTATCGATCCTAGTGAAAACTTTCATAACAAATTACTTATAACCACTTTTACTTGAGAGGTTATCTTGTGACATTGTGAAAACTAGAAAGATTTTCTTATGTCTGTTGTCTTATTAACCAGTCGTATAATCCATGGTAAAAAAAGCATCTTGATAAAAGCTGCTTGCTGCAAAGTATCACAGTCATATTTTGATGGCTTCCATACTCCTTTTGCCCAAGAAAGAAGGCTTAAGTCACTGAGCGACTATGTCAGCGACTATAATTAGACTAGCTGTTACCCGCGGCTTCGCCCGCGTACTCATAGAGTTTTATTAATTAGTTGTGTATTCTAAACAGGGCGACAGCACACACAACACAGGTCATTACTTTCCGGTTTAGTGACTGCGTCTCTATTAAAATTACGTTTATGGGTCACTTATTTAACTCCTACGCGAATATTATAATACAAATATAGTAGTAATGGTTATGCCAAATTATATCAGCGATATAATTTGGCATAACCTGCATTATTACACAATGCAGCGCTACATCTAGCAATACTACTAAACTACCAATACACCTATATTTATGCCTAGCTATTACACTCAGCGCTCTATGTCGCCATAGAGTATAGCTACCTTATGAATATTGTGAATATTGCCTAGTGTTATATTGGTGGTTAATAAATAATAAGAAAGTATAGATTGCTATATAGCTTTAATTTTTTTTTAATATTCCTGCTATTTTGAAATTTTTATTACATACAAACATGCTCCAAGAAGACATGAAAGAAAGGAGTGGGTATGTAATCAAGGATTTGAAAACCTATATTAGCTCCAAACCAAATTAACTTGGGGATGGATGTTCTTGGATTGGAATTATAATAATATGAATACGCAGTATAATGATTTTGCCTAGTCTTCAATTTTCAGGACTATGGTACCAAAAAATTTAAGTTTATTATGTGTCTTCGCAAGTATACGCAGGGCAAACTTACTGTGCTAAAAATGGTTATTATTATAGAAATGGACTTTCAAATCATGTTTAACTGTAGAAATTAACTTTACTACTGTGGTAAGAAGTATCTCAAGTACATACCCACATCACCCTTAAAGCCACATTCATATCCCAAAACTCATATTCAAGAGACATTCTCATAGTAGTGCTATACAGGGTGTAAGTGACAGCCCTTCGAATACTGATTGGGTGTATTCAAACCATGAAACTGAACAACCTGCCATAGATTAAATTCTTTTTTTCTATATCCCATACAAAATCACAATCAGCTCACTGCATTTACTATGGGAATATCAGTATTCGGAGGGCTGTCCCTTACATCCTGTATATACATCTTTTTTATGTGGTATGGATGTATTCTATGCTACACAATAATCAGTTTTCTGATGGGAAAAATATGTTTTTCCGAGATAAAAAGTAACCTATGACACTCACCAGCTTTTCATCTAACTGCTTTCCAAAAAAAAAATGCTTTACATCGCTGCATGATACTCATTTATGTATGTAGTATGGATGTATTCTATTGCTAAACATTAATCGGTTTTCCGAAGGGAAAAATATGTTTTTCCGGGATAAAAAATAACCTATGTCACTCACCAGCTTTTCATTTAGCTGCTCTCAAAAAAAAAAAATGCTTTACATCGCTGCATGATACTCATCTATGTTCGTAGTATGGGTGTATTCTATTGCTAAACATTAATCGCTTTTCCGATGGGAAAAATATGTTTTTCCGGGATAAAAAGTAGCCTATGTCACTCTCCAGCCTCTCACCTAACTGCACACCTAAAAAACACTGCATGATATCGCTCTGTTGTAACGTGAAAGAAAGACAAACAAACAAACAAACAAACAAACACACTTTCGCATTTATAATATTAGTATGGATATAGCAAAAATATCCTTATCATAACTTCACTCGTAATAGTATACATGGTGTAAAAAAAATTGCTGAGAATATTTTAAGGGGTGAACCAGTACGTGAAACTGAACAACTTTCCCCATGGAACATAGGTCGAAATATAAAAAAAAATTGGTCCTCCCATACAAATTATCCCGGCCGGGTAACACACTAAGTATGGGAGGGTCAAATTATTTTTTCATATTATTTCGACCTATGTTCCTTGGGGAAACTTATTCAGTTTCACGTACTGGTTCACCCCTTAAAATATTCTCAGCTATTTTTTTTACACCTTATATAGTTATGAATTTTTACATTCATATTTTTTATGTTTATCTTTGCATGCAGTGCTCGGTTTTCTTTACCGCTTTCCTCTACCCTAAGGTAGTCAGGAAGAGATCGCTTTTAGCCGTAAGACTGCTTTTGCGCACTTTAGATTAACATTTTCTGTTTTTAATTATCCTGTATTCGTGTGTAACTAGAGTTTATTCTTACTTAATTACTGAATTAATTTAAGTAGCATGCCTTTAATCATTCAGACCAAAATATCAGATTGGAGGCGTGGATTTGCCATCGTGAAGAAAGAATTTTCCAATTCGCTCGGGAACTAAGCGGATTGTTGCCTAAGGAGCGCCGAACATAACATAACATAACATAACCAAATTCTGCACATTAAATAAATAATACAAGAATAGATGAACACAGATAAAAGAAACAGTACAACAAGGCGGCCTTAATGCTAGGTAGCATTCTCTAAAAAGCAACCTTAGGGTTAAAGAGCGACAATGGAAGCGGTATAGTGCAAATACAGGGTTATTTTTTATTCACCCCGGAAATTTTACAGGGTGATTCTACTCATGATTCTGAACATTTTTTATTATGGGGTCACCTGCGAAATCGCGAAAAAAAATCCAGCTGTTCCATACATTTTGTTCGAGTAGGTATGAATTTTTCCATGGAGGAGCTGTTTTTTTTTCTCGATTTTACAGGTGACCCGATAATACAAGTTGTTCGGAATCATGAGTAAAATCATCCTGTAAAATTTCCGGGGTGAATAAAAAATAACCCTGTATTACCAACGAGTACTAAAATACACAAAATATACTAAACTCCGTTTATTTAAGAATGGCTTTTCTCTTCTCTTTTCGAGTGTGACACCGAGTCGTCCAACACCCGATGAACCCTGCTGTCAGAGTTTTTCAACCGCCTACTATCACTAGTAGGCCTCTGACATGGTTGTGTTACGACCGCCGTCTAAGTAATCATAGACAGCAACCGGGACCGACGGCTTAACGTGCCCTTCGAAGCACGGAACCATTTCTTTTCGGACAATCAGTTGGTTCACAAACAAAGAATTACAAATAATGGAAAATTTGTTTACATTTGTCAGTTGAATGGTTTTAGTCGTTTCGTATTCCACTAACAGTTTCAAGAATAGAAATACACAGTGGCAACAGAATGACAGTTGAGTGTCAATGACATTACAATGGTAAACAATTAGAGAATCTTGGCTGCGTCTGCTGTTTAAAAAGCGTATTAGTAGTGGTTTAAAAGAGTGTCAGTTGGATGGTTTCAGCCGTTTCGTAATCCGCTTACAGTTTGAAGTATAGAAAAACTAGATTTCCGCCCTGCGGTTTCACACGCTGCCACTCAGTTTCCCGTGGTAATAGTTGTTTTCCTGCGGTAAAAAGAAGACTTTGTGTTATTCCATATTCTCTACTTGTATTCCAAATTGCATCCAAATCGGTCAAGTCGTTTGAGCGTGAAGAGGTAACAAACATACATATTAGGTACAGATAAGAGAATTAGGGGGAGCCTGCTTGAGGGAAAAAAACAATATTTTTTTATTTAATTGCTTACGTAACTAGGCGAAACGTTTTTGCAAATAGGTGGGTAAATACCTATTCCTTTTGCAGCTACCGGAGACGCAGAGAAAGTTTTCATTTGGAAGTAATATTACTATTTGAATATTCTATTACGCCAGCTAGCTACCCTGGGTAGCCCGGCCTCTCTAGAGACCCGTACGAGGTTTTGTTGAAAATACGAGTAAACTTATAGCGTTGCGAGATGCTAGGATTAGATTTTACATAAAGTATCTCTGAAGAATTGTAGTGCGCGCTTCATACTGACTATGTTGTTATGAAAATATCTGTCGAGGATAATCAGAATATGTGAAAAATGAAAGTCTACGGCGTAGCGAAACGCTACGAAGATGATTTCTTAAATTACCACTTCGTATTAAGTCTCAAAAAACTTAAACAGTGTGTTGCGAGCAATTATTCGTAAGCATTATTGACAAAACATAATTATATACAGGGTGTAAGGGACGGTGTACCGAAAACTTTGCAGGCATGATCAGACCATAAAAACTGAACAACTTTTACTATGGAGCCTATGTTGGGAAACGAAATTTTTTTTTCGACTTTCCATAGAAAGTCAGTCAGCTGATCGGGAATTTTGTATGGGATGTCGAAAAAATTTTCTCGTTTACCAACATAGCTTCCATAGAAAAAGTTGTTCAGTTTCATGGTCTGATCATGCCTGCAAAGTTTTCGGTACCTACACCGTCCCTTACACCCTGTATATATATTACATTGTCAATTTATCTTCTGTTCTTCGTGAGTGATAGGTTGCTTCTGTGAAAAGTGTTAAATAAAGGCTTATTTATATTTTGGAGGTACCTGTGTTTTGAATAAAACAAACAAGTGTTATTTCAAAAAATTATAGTCGTTAAAGCTTTTTGACAGCATCAAATTGTATAGAAAAACAATTTAAACTTTTTTGTTTTACCGCAGTAAATGTTAAAACATAGTCCATGTTAAGTAATTGCAACAGATTAATAGTGCTAAATATCAGCAGTTTAAGCGGAACAGGTGGTAAAAATAGCTTTTTCAAGCGCAGCGATGTTGAAAAAACTGTTTTGTCAGTTTTTTTTAACGCTTTATCTTCTAAACAGAAATTTGGGATTTGGGGCATCATTTTTAACAAACACAAGGAGATAATGTTTCATCTCGACAGCATAATGATGCAACAGGTGGAGAGAACTGCCTCAAATTTTTCGTAATGAATTCTAAACGAAATGTTTCCAACAATTTGAAACGAAAAGTTAAAAGAAATGTAATGTGCCTCGTTTTTACGCGGCTATAATAACAGCAGCGAATGATTATCAAAATGTTTCTTTCTTTAACGTTTAGAACCTGATGAACAACCCGCGACCACAATACATGAAACTGTATTGAAACGTCGGGACCCAGGGAAAATTACTAATATTTACCTAAATACTATCGCGATAGACCCGGTTTAATACTTAAAAGGAGTGAAAGTGATCGCGAGTGCTTAAAAAGTTATATTAGAAAAGATATTACAGGAAATCTGAAAAAAAATACGTATTTTACAGAAAACAGGGAAAATTCGCTATAAATAAGAAAGAAAGATATCTTAGGAATGAAACGTTAGTTTACGGTTGTTAAATTCATGTGTTAATGACCGAATGCCGTGTGATGCCGGCTTAGAATAGCATCACCCCAATCCTTTTCCTTGGGAGTCGTAAGAGGCGACTAAGGGACTCGAGTGTGAGTATTACAATTTTAGGCGATGGGCTGACAACCTGTCACTATGGCGATGCACATTTTCCGCATGACCCTCAAATATTTGTCAGACGTGGCGTAGATGACCGTTTTTTGCGGCTGTTTGCGCTCTGCCTACCCCGCAAGCGATTATAGGCGTGATATGTGTATGTATGTATGTTAATGACCGAATGTTTGAATGTACTTAAGAGATAGTTTGTTTCTTTTCTTATGTTTATTATAAAGGGTAAAATTTTACTAGTGACCAATAGCGAAATTTCAAGACAGGCTGGTGATAAGGAACAACTTTCTCTAAAAACTTACGTTGAAATATGGCAAACATATTTTGAGATTTTATAGTAACTCAAATAAGCTGATCGGCAATTTCGTATGGGCGGTTTGATTTTTTTTCTCATATTGGCCTATGTTCCTTGAGGAAATATAATTTTTATCACCATCCCATTTAGAGTTATTTATTTACTGCAAAAACAGTGTTGAAACTTATAATATAGAACAGTGTCTCACAAAACTGCACAGGTAAACAGTTTGACCGTGAGATCAGACGATACTCGCTTTTAACTTATATAACATTTCACTTATTGTAAAACTTAAAACTAATTAACTTTAAGTGCCTTAATATAATGAATTTAGATAGAACTTCTTTCATTTGGTTTTAAATAACGATTTTTTAGGTTCCCAACATGTCCTCAGATAAACTATTCAATAAATACGATAGACGTTTCTTTGCCGTGTGATGCCGGCTTAGAATAGCATCACCCCATTTCTTTCCCGTGGGAGTTGTAAGAGGCAACTGAGAAACTTGAGGGTGTGTATTGTAATTTAAGGCGATGGTCTGACAATCTATCACTATGGCGATACACTAATTTCCGAATGACCCTCAAATATACTTATGTCAGACGTGGCGTAAATGACCGTTTTTGCAACCGTTTACGCTCTGCCTACCCCGCAAGGGATAATAGGCGTGACGTATGTATGTATGTAAGTTTCTTTATCGTTTTCACTATCAGTAAAATGACAAATTTTACTCTTCTGAAAATGGCAGGTACAGCAAAGAATAACTTATGGAAATGCGGTGCTGGAAACGTGAGTATTATTAGATTTAGATCTAAGTAAACGTTTGCACCTTGACTGTAAGTTTTCCTTCGACGTGATGTAACATATCGTTGGTGTTTGAAGCACGTGTCGACATCCTTAGAGCAAAGAGGAATAAAGTTCAGAGAGAACTTTGTGCTCAAATAAAGAGAAGAAAATTATTATTGCCGTGTGTTGCCGGCTAAGAATAGCATCACCCCATTTCTTGCCCGTGGGAGTCGTAAGAGGCGACTTAGGGACTTGAGGGTGTGTATTGCAATTTTAGGCGATGGGCTGACAACCTGCCACTATAGCGATACACAATTTTCCGAATGACCCTCAAATATTTGTCAGACGTGGCGTAAATGTCCGTTTTGCGGCTATTTATGCTCTGCCTACCCCGCAAGGGATTATAGGCGTGATATGTGTATGTATGTAATAAGTATTATACATATTATCTACTTGAAAGGATATACTAATTTGTTATAATATATCATTCATAGGTATGGCTTGAAGTCAGCGTACGTTGAGACCTAGATTCGATTATGTTTGAGCAGGATAAGTTTTTTGTCGCTTCACTCCCGTTGGTCCGTAGGACTCCTTATGTATTCTTTGCTCTAAGATTGACACAATCTCGTTGAGTGCATGGCTGCACCGGATGCATTTATGCATCAGTTGCTAGCGTGGAAGAGTGGTAGCTGGTATTGCACCTGTCAGCTCGCTTTCAGGATGGCAGTTCAACAAGTTAGATAAATTTTCACGGCAAATTCAATTTCAAGGTATTCATTGGGAATTCACATTTCCCTGTAAGTTTTTCGAATGGTTCCCGCGTACATACAATGAAATTTTACTAGTGACCGATAGCGAAATCTCAAGACGGGCTGGTGATAAGGAACAACTTTCCCCAAAGAACAAAGGTTGAAATATGATAAAATATTTTGAGATTCCAAAGTAACTCAAATCAGCAATTTTGTATAGTAGGTCATATTTTTTGGCATCACTAGAAAATTTTGACCCTATAAAAACTAGAGCAAGACAGCTTCATCCGCTTGTATTATCAGCACGATCTCGAGTTAGGTAAGTCTCGTATTGCACCGGACCATACTTCGTGATCCGCTTTTAAACTTTTGTCGTAATATCTTGATTTGTATAGGATACCGCATGGTACCTCACACTGACACTTTACCTCTGTGTGGGATCCGGATCTCCGGACGGAGGCACGGTGCACTCTGCAGGGTATGGCTATCTGGATTTTGAATACAAAGGATGCGTGCGCTCTAGATCTCGACGGAGCAGCACCGGGCGAACGCAGGCCATCGTGCAGTTCTGGATCTATGGCTCCGCAGACGCATCCGGTTCCGTCGCTCCGGAAACCGGAGCGCAGTTTCCCTTTTCTCATTTTAGGGATCAAACTATACTGTTAAAACATCTAACAGTGCTGCTGATAATACAGGATTGAATATATATTTATTTATTTTATACTTTATTGCACATGGTACCAAAGGCGGGCCTAATGCCACCCAGCATTCTCTACCGGCCAACCAGAAGGTAAAAAAAGAGAAAAATACACAGGAGCACTCGGGTGTGAAATCAAAATAATGGAAAATAACAAATTGAATACCAAATTTTAAAACACTCACCGTGTCAGGTATAATCTTTTTGAAAACTTGCAAAATTTTCAAGCGCGGGCCGGATTTAAACCTGTGAAATTTGCCATTACTAGTGTCCAATGCCCGCCAATTTTGCTCCTTCTACAAGCTGACCATTTTTATTTGCAGTATTTTTTTACATAGTTCGGTAGCATTTTGAATATGCCACTTTTAATTTTAGTTCTGGACCCTATGATTTTAGCCCCGGGGCTATTAAAATCTACTACACCTGACTGTATGGTAAGAAGCAGGAGAAGTATGAATATGCCACTGCTATGGTTTGACAATAAGGGTTATAGACGTGGTAATATTTTGTTTAAAGCCTACACACCTGATACAAACCAGGACCGATGGGTGATATTATTGTTTGGAGGAATGCCAAGTAGACAGTGCTCCGTCGTATATTTTACTTGATCCCCGCTTGCAAATAGTTAAAGACCGATGTGGCGCATTGGTAGTGTGTCTGCCTGCTACGAAAAGGTTCTGGGTTCCATTCCTGGCCGGGGATTCTTAGAATGATGAATTTAAAGGGCTCAGGTCTGATTGTATTTGTGCATTTTTCTATGGCAACCTGATACAGGAAATCCAAATTGGGGCTACGATTGTAATTGTAATAAATGGCGACATGTAGTTTGGAAGAATGCCAATGGATAGTATTCACTAATATATAAACAGTTTCAAACGTTCGCGGTCACACATAATAAATCCAAATACTAAAACGGAATTCTTACCGCGATTCTTATTATTGTTGAATTGTCCGATATTTCGACCCAGTTGAACGAGACGGAAGACCGTGTTGCTCGAAGGGTTATGATCGCAATTGTGAAATATTTACAAACGGGCGAATCATTCATGAACCACGCGTCTTATCAACGGAACTTCACTACATAGCGAGAATGGTGAAAGAAGCCATGAGATTTCTAAATACAGGGATTTTAAACGAGATGACAGCTTAAAATTACCCAATGCGTGGATTCCAGTGATCAAAATGTGCAATAAGAGAGTGATAGTTCTAAAAGTGACATTAAACTCAAAGACACTGTGAATTCGTACTGTCGTGACTTTCAAGTGAGTTCCGGTAGTGATCGATAGAATCGTAGTATGAGGGTATACAGAAATGCATACCAATAATTTGAAAACTACATCTACCCACCCGCAAAATATCAGTTGTTCCTTGATCATGGCCCATACAACTGGGTCGAAATATCGGACAATTCAACAATAATCGCGGTAAAAACCCCGTTTTATTATTTTGAGTTTTCACTTCCCCATTTCTTACCCATGGGTGTCGTAAGAGGCGACTTAGGGACTCGAGGGTGTGTATTGCAATTGTGGGCGACGGGCTGACAACCTGTCACTATGGTGATACACAATTGTCTGATTGACCCTCAAACTTTTGTCAGACGTGGTGTTAATATCCGTTGAACGGCCGTTAACGCTCTGCCTACCCCGTAAGGGATATAGGCGTGATTTATGTATATAGGTATGTATGAGTTTTCACTAGTATATTTCATCTGATCGAGATCGAAATAGTGACCCATGAACGAGCTTTGATACGGACTTACCACCGCGTTTTTTTTTCCTGAACGCAAAGTTTGTTTTTTATTTAGTAAACTTGGCTTATTTGACTTTTCTATTCAATCGCTAGCCTATTTAAGTTAAGGTGATGTACGGGCTAATATGCAACTCACTTTTCACTTTTCTGAAGTAACCCTCAAATATTTTGTGAGACGTAGCGATATCATAGGTTTTTGCTCGTTTACCTTGCTCTGCTTACCTTGCGAGGAATAAAGGCGTGATGTGTATATATATTAATGCACCAATGCATATCTATCAAAATAATCACATGAGGCGAAACTAAATTAATAATTAGACACGCTAAAAGTAACTAAGGTATTTAATTATTATACGCTTGTTGTACAATTAAAAATTTATCGATTATTATTGAACATAATCGAGAAATTACAATAAATGTTGTTAAACAAAGAAAAGTAATATGTGGCGATAAGAATTTTGATATAAAAGGAAATAATATTTCTCAAAAGTCTTACAGAACATAACTAAAAACAGTTGGGGTTTAATCAATAAACATGGGAGCGCGTTTGGTCTTTTTCTTCGTCGGTATCGCACTGGTGGTTTTCCCACCACAAGTTAATGGTAAGTTTTCATTCAATTCTCATTTTAAATGGCAATTTTCAGTCTCAACTGAAATTGAATGGAACAAATTTCGAGATTTGTATAATTGAAAGCCATTTTTAACAGTTTTATACCGGGTAGTCCGAAACGGGACGCCCACAGACAAAATTGTAGTACTAAGAGAAGTATTCCATCACCCCATGTATTATTTCACGTTTTTTTTTACTTTCCGAGTTATTCAACTTTTGAAGAGTTATGGGAAAAATTTATCGGCAGGGCTTTTTTCTTTTGTTTCGTTCAAAGCAAGAAGATAAAGCTACAAAAACTTTTAAAATATTAATAAATACTGCTAATCGGTTTATTCCCATGCAACTTTAAAATTTGAATAGCACAACAAATTGCGGGACACAGATTGGGGTGATTCGGATACCCATCAGTATAAGGCAATCATACTTAGTCTTCAAACGCCACAATATGAGATACCCCGTATAACTCTAGTTAGTGACGGCCTCCAAGTACCTAATAATGACTACTGACTGCACACACTTTTACAAAACTACACAGTGAAAAAACGCTAAAAGTACCTTTGAAAGGACCGTTTTTTGTGGAATTGGTTGCGACTCAATAAGTAGATCACTTCTAAACAAATTAAAAAAAAAATCGGTTCAGTAGCTTTTAAGATACTGCGCAAAGACAAACTTCATATTTTTAAAAGTAAAAGTCCATCTAACGGGCCAAATTTATGGCCTCCTGTTATAAAAAGCAAAAATGTAGCCAAAGGGCACGATTGGGTTGGTTGTTTGAACAACCACAAAAACTCCAGGTGAACCCGAGCTCCCACCAAATAAGTCAAGTTAAGTCAGGCGCAGGTACTCCAAAGCCCCGAGGCAAAAATTTATATAATTCAGTCTTTTAAAAAAGTAAAACTTTAATTTTTCAACAGGTTTGCATCAATTTTGTTTGACAAATAAAAATTGTTTATCCTACTGCGATCCAGCGGGTCTGACAGCCCATTGCATTACCTTCGAGCAACAGTGTGAATGTCTGCAACCTAAGCCTGTCTACTGCAAGAATGACACAGAGTGCCCAGACTGCATTGTCGCGCATTTGTACAAAAATTGTCATAAATCGTTGACTTGTAGTATAGGGGAATGTGTTTGTAGAGTCAGATAATTAAACATAATTTAGTGTTGGTGTGTAGCATTTCTCCTCGTAATAAACTCATTATGTGCTAATCAATTTTTTCCTAACTCCACCTGTAAACTAGGAAGCGAAACGATACCGGTATTACGAAATTGTTTCATAACTGTTTTCGAGACCTATATAGAAATCTGAACCAGGGCATTAGTATATACGTATCAATGTCATTTACACGACAACAGGCACGTTTCTACACGATTGCCCCAAAATGCAATACCATACATTAATAGTCAAAATATTATTTGTCAACAGGTAAATATTGTATGACCAAGAGTACTTGCGTGCCTTATTGTGAAAACGCTGGACTAATACCACAATGCGTTTTATTCGAACAGAAGTGCGAATGTCTTTTACCTGTAACAATCTACTGCAAGTCAGACCACGAGTGTCCCGAATGTGGAGGAATTGCTTTCCCTTTGTTATACAAAAAGTGTCATAAAAGAATAACATGCAATGTAGGAGAATGTGTTTGTAGAGTTAGAAATGTGTAGGGTTAAATAAACATATTCTACGCTAAATCTTTTTTCCCCTAACCACCTGAATTAAAACCGGCAAAGTTCCGGCATGAGAAGCGCTTTTAGAACATATATTAGGGCAGGTATTGAAATCAGAGACACGGCATAGTGAGCCGACAGGTATTGTTCGGAACACATCAAATTCATACTATTGCCCCATAATGAAATACCGTATCTTTGCCTTACCTACATAAAAATATAAATTATTTGTCAACAGGTAAATACTGTTTGACCAACAATTCTTGCGAGTCATTCTGCGCGCCTGCTGGACTGACATCCCATTGTATACCATTTGAACAGAAATGCGAATGCCTATTACCTACAATAACCTACTGCAAGTCAGATAGAGAATGCCCTGGATGTGGGGAAATCACTTTCCCTTTGTTATACAAAAACTGTCATAAATCACTAACTTGTGATATCGGGGAATGTGTCTGCAGAGTTATTTGAATAAATTCTGGCTTGATTGGCTTATTTATACTAGCACATTTACCCTGTGCAATTACATCCATACATACACATATCACGCCTATAATCCCTTGAGGGTTAGGCAGAGCGCAAACAGACGTCTGACAAATATTTCAGGATCATTCGGAAAATTGTGTATCGCCATAGGGACAGGTTGTCGCCATAGTGTCCCATCGCCTAATATTGCAATACACACCCTCGAGTCCCTTAGTCGCCACTTACGACTTCCAAGGGAAATAAATGGGTAGATGCTATTCTAGGCTGGCATCACGCGGCCAGATATACAATTAAATTATGATTTAATTATTAATGAAGAAACACCACAACAGTCCAACGCTGGACATGTGCCCCCCTTTATTGGGGGATATTGCCATACTCACCACCACAGAAAACAGAAAAGAGTTAGAATGGCGATCTTCAGCCGTTCGTACGAGAACCAGCGTCGCCGATTTTTCCCCACCTTTCACCTATCACTACATCTCCAACTAATAAAGATGACGCTTACGCACACATAATCGCGGCCACTACGGCTTGCGTAAATTCAAAATAACCAATCACGCGCATGCACGCATACACGTGCCGGTTTTTATAGCTTATGTGTGAGTGACCATGTAAACTCAACTAGGGACACGGCTATCGATAAACTGTTATCGATATTGAATTATGAATTACACAATTGCATACAAAAGTCAGGTAGCAATATTAAAATAAATTATAATCATGTCTGTATACCTCACGGTGTAGGCAGAATGTCAACGGCTTATTCAAACCGTCATTATATAATTTCTGAACGAATAAAAGTGTGTTTTGCTGTAAAGATTTAATGTTTTACCCGCTTTCATAAAAGGAGGTTTATCAATTCGACACGTATTTATCTACACTAATATAATAAAGAGGAAAGATTTGTTTTTTTTTGTATGTAGGTATGTAATCGATAAACTCCGGAACTACTAAACCGATTTCAAAAATTCTTTTACTATTAAAAAGCTACGACATACTTGAGTAATATAAGCTACTTTTCACCACAAGAAAATGCCTTATTCCGATGGGAAAACGATAAGAAGCGAGAAAACGGGGAAATATAGCGAATATTACCCAAATTAGCCAAACAGCTCAACGGATCATCGCGAAATTTGGCACTTAAATTGCTTTTATATCAGAGATGGATATGAACTACATTTTGTCAGCACTTGAGGATCTGGAGTACCTGATGGAGGACATCAGGAGCATGGCTAAACTATATGAGATATGAAAATGGCTTCATAGCAAAAGTTGTTCAGCATGATGGGCCGCTTTTACTGGCACATGGTCATCGAGGATCTGGAGTACCTGATATAATCCACAAGATCCCATCCAAACTATATGAGATACGAAAATAGCTTCATAGCAAAAGTTAACTAAAAACGTTCTCTTCCAGACAGTCGCTTTTATCTGTCTACCCTACTACCCTATTCTCCCCTACTGAACTAAAGTGATACTTACATATGATATGACTGTATGGATACTACTTTTTTAAGTGGTATTGCACCGTCTAATAAATATATGGGGGGGGGGTGATCACGTATGCGAGAACATTTCTCAAATCTTTAACTCTCGCTCTAGCTTAAAAAACCAATATACATACGTATACCTCTTTTTCGAAGGCGCTTGAAATTATGATCGCCACTTTTGCGATATTTCAAAGATATTTTTATTATTTATTGCGTGCACAATTTATAAAATTTATCTTGACCCAATAACATTAACATTACTTAAGACCTTCGCTTTTAATATAACTTCGAAAACATATCGATATCATTTTACACTACGCCCAACACTAGAACTGATACCGGACCGCAGCGGAGTACATTGCGTGTTCGAACTGAAGTGGTAGAAATAACGAGCGCACGCAGCCCGCAATGTATGATTTTTGTGACAGGAATTATTTGAATGACAATTTGAGACATTTTTGCTTAATTATCGTAAAAATAAGAAGGTTTTTTGCTTCCCGGTGGAAAGAAATGCCTCCTTTTTGAACACTACAGCGTTGACTTCTTAATCTACAAGTAATTATTGCACAACTCGGCATTATCACTTAATTTTGTACGTTGCGCGTCACAGTAGTTTCCTCCGTTGGAGCACGCGGGTGAGTGATCGACGCGATTGCGTGTTTGCGAGTAATTATGAGCAGATGCTCAAAATCGTGGCGCGCCTGCCCCGCCCACATCGCCATTCTAACTCTTTTCTGTTTTCTGTGCTCACCACGCGTAGCAAGCGAATTGGCGAGTGCAGTGCAAGATACTTTCACATCGAACACTGCTTCACATTTCCGTGATGAATTTATTTCTCAGTCGCTATTGATGACACCCACGGGTAGTATTGGGGTGATGCTATTCTAAGCCGGCACTAAATGGTGTATCACCATAATGACAGGTTGTCAGCCCATCGCCTAAAATTGCATTACACACCCTCGAGTCCCTTAGTCACCACTTACGACTCCCAAGAGAAAGAATGGGGTGATGCTATTCAATTCCGGCACCATACCGCAAAAATGAACCCTGTACAGTAATATCAATTAAATTGAATGATTATTGAATCCGTCGGAATAGTTACTCTAATTGGTGGCGTACCGGTATTGGTTTTGGAACCGGTATCGTAACCGCTAGTTTCCGCAGCAATAATTAATGTACCTGCGTAATACCTAGCGCTAACAAAGCTTATTAGGTATACATACACAAAAAACGGGTACAAAGGCATGCGTCGCCGCATCAAATTGCGGCTGTCATAGATTGCCATTTGCATTGTGACATGACCTTGACTCTTTGGAGGAGGGTCGGCGAAAGCAGTACAAGGTGTTTCATTCACAGATTACGCTAATACATTCCTTAGGTGGACTTATCCGTTCATGAGAAATGTGATGAGGCTATTCTAATTCAAAATTACGAGTAAATACTAGATTGCATTCAGCCCAGTGAAGCTTGATAGGTCATCGTCAACTTTGCAATAGACACAACTCAATAATCTAATTATAAATAGCAAAGATGAAATTTTACTAGTGACCGATACCGAAAACTCAAGACGGGCTGGTGATAAGGAACAACTTTCGCAAAGGAAAATAGGTCAAAAAATATAAATTGGCCCTGCAATACAAAGGCGGTTCACTCACTTGTCGTTCGTCGTTCCGTTTATTTAACGCATGCGTCTGTCAGACGAAAGGAAATAGCGAATTCCAATCTTATTCCCATACACATACGGCTACGGTGGATTTACGGTGCGTATCGGACGCGTGTGTCCACGACTTGACAGACGTCTCCGTCGCAATTTCCTTTCGTCTGACAGGCGCATGCGTTACGTTGCGTTAAAAAACGGAACGACGGACGACAAGTGAGAGAACCGCCAAACGGACTAACACCATGTTGTAACTTTCTTTTTTTTTCAACCTATGTTCCTTGGTAAAAGTTGTTCCTTATCACCAGCCCGTTCTGATCCTGAGTTCTGGATATCGTTCACTAGTAAAATTTACCCGAGATTTACTTTGTAATGCTGTAAAATGTCGCGTAGGGTCACACGAACACTAATCTAATTCCGAAATCTCATCTCTGGTTGGCGTCATGCAAATGCAATATCAATGTTGGCGCCAGGAGCCAACCAATTTGCCTGCAGCCCAGTTACACCTGATTGCCGCATTTGTACAGGACCGTATCCGGTTCTAGAGTGGCTACCATGCTGCTTCTCTCTACACCCGGAAAAGTCTTTGCCAGAATTTTGCTCAACCGCTTAACCACAGTTTCGGAGGATATACTACCAGAAACCCAGTTTGGCTTCCGTCCTGAAAGAGGAACATGTGAAGCTGTCTTCTGTGTACGTCAGCTGCAAGAGAAGAGCTGTGAACAAGGTCGACCGTTGTTTCTTTGTTTTGTTCACTTAGAAAAAGCTTTTGACTGTGTTCCTTGTGAAGCCTTATGGATCATACTGGAAAAGGTGGGTTCGACTACTGCAATATGGCATGACGTGCTGTGTATCTGCAAATAGAGAACAATCTGATTTCTTTCCCGTAAGCTGTGGTGTCAAGCAAGGCTGTGTTCTTGCACCCACACTATTTGCCATCTATTTTGCAGCGGTGGTCAGCGAAACGTTACAAAAAGTACCTTCTGGAATCCATATTCGCTTCCGAACTGATGGTATGCTTTTCAACCTAGCCAGGCTGAAAGCCCGCACTAAAGTGACATATAAAATGATTACCGAGATTATGTATGCGGATGACTTATGCTTTTTAGCTGAGTCTTCTACTTCTCTACAAGAGTTGATGACTGGTCTTGACGAGGCGTGCACCAAGTTCGGTCTGAAAATAAGCGTTAATAAGACGGAAGTCATGACTACAGGCTTGCACAAAGACGAACCTCTGAGAATCTGTGTCGGTCAAGATGTCCTAAAGCGTGTAGAGAAGTTCAAGTACCTGGGTAGCACAATTACATCACAATGTGACCTTGAAGCCGAAATAAATAGCAGGATAGGTGCTGCTTCAGCATCTTACGGCAAACTCCGCTCCAAAGTCTTTCGCTCACATAATCTCAAACTGGAAACAAAAATCTCAGTTTACCGAGCCATCGTACTACCTACTCTGCTATACGGTTCAGAAACTTGGTGCCTTTACCGCAGAAACATAAAGACACTAGATCAATTTCAGCTCCGATGTCTGCGGGACAACATGAACATCCACTGGACGGACCGCATCAGAAATACTGAAGTTCTTCGACGCGCTAAGATCTGCGGTATTGAAGCTTATCTGATGCGGCGTCAGATAAGGTGGTGTGGTCATGTGTTCCGCATGCCCGATGAACGTATAGCTAAGTGCATCTTTTAAAGCGAGCTTCAAGAAGGCAAGCGCAAGCACGGCGGACAGCTCTAACGATATAAGGATGTACTTAAGAGGCATATGAAAAATTGCAGCATTGATCCCTTAACGTGGGAATCGACTGCTAAAAAACGCCCTGAGTGGAGACGTCTTATTAGGCAAAATATCGACGCCTTTGAAAAATCACGCAAAGACGAACTCGACGTAAAAAGAGACGAGTTAAAAGCCAGACCACCAACGGCACTAACGTACCAATATAGTGGCGGCGTACTCACCTATCCAAAGTGTTCAAGGACCTTTAAGGCCAAAATTGGCTACAGCAGCCACATACGAGCACACGACCGCGCGGACCAACGAGACGCTAGCTGCTGAGCCTGTCCAGCAGTCGCTGTAGCCGAAATCGGCTAGGACAGATTATTATGGAAGCGCAACACGGGACGGCCATTCTCGTCTGTTCTCCCACTTGTCCGTCGCTGCGTATTTAAGGCACCGTAATGCATCAGACGAAAAGAAATTGCGAATTTCGACCTTATTCCCATACAAATACGGCTACGGTGCGTAACGGATGCGTCTGTCAAGTCGAAGCATCCGTAAACGCACCGTAGCCGTATTTATATGGAAATATAATAAAATCGGAATTCGCAATTTCCTTTCGTCTGATAGACGAATGCGTGAAAAGTGATAAACCGCCTCAGTTAGGTGTACCGACCTTGTCAGAATTAGGGAAACCATTGCATGCAGTTGGCCCAAAATCACGGTCTAAGGAGACTCTTGGGGGAGGCCCATATCCAGAAGTGGTCGTCTCGCTGATGTTGTAGTTGATGATTGTGATTTGCAAAACATTTGCTACAGAAACTGGCAACTTTATTTCAAGTGAGCACGGCGTAAGCAGTTGTAGGCTTGTGGCAATTCTAACTTCTTTGATAACCTTTTCTTTTAGCTTTCAGTAGGCATAAAGAAATTATGAGGATTATATAACTAATACTTGAGAATTTCAGTTAGAACTTGGTTATGCCTTACTTAAATTCGTACATTATCTAAAACAACGGTCCAAACAAATGCCCTTAGTGCAACCCTGTTGTAGGTGCCGTAAATTACCATATACCGGTAGAAGGACAAACAATCTCCTTGTGCTTGTGTGCTTGTAGAAGGTGTACGGTCGCGTTCTAAAGTGGAGTCATAGTTAACACAAACCTCAGAAAACAAGTCGCTCGCACCCGCGGCTACACTCACACAATGACACAAATGACGTATAACATACTATTATTTGACGAACTACCATTGTATAATAGGCTGAGTAGTATTGACTATTTCACTACATGAATCATTAGCTTCGGTAGCGTGGTCAGTAGCGCGGTCAAGCAAATTCTTGACCGTTATTGTGGAGACAATGGATCGAATCCCGATATCTTAGTTGTAATTTTTTTTTATCAAATGAAGCAAAATTTAGTAAATTTTGAATTACATTTTAGTTGTTGCTAGATCGTTTGCGAGATAGTGCGTGTGCTAAGTGATTTTTTTTAACCTAAGTTTATTTATTAAACTTCAGTGTTTATTTCTTCGAAATGCATACTATTATCAGTTTGCAGGATAAGCAGCGTATTGTTGCGCTGCAATTATCTGTGGCGCTGCATGATATTGGATTCAATTTAACTCAAATTGCTAATCAGACTGGTCTGGCCGTAAGTATAGTTTTATTTCATTACAATTGTATTTTAAATATTAAAAACTTTGACTCATAGTATGTTGGTAGCTGTGAACCGATTAGTATAAACTTTTTTATTAATAATGCTACTTTGTTTTAGTGGAGGACTGTTAAACGTTGGGATACACATTTTGAAGAGGAAGGTAGCGTAAAAACTCGACTCGTCTTATTAATGATTCACAGCGGAGGATGATGGTGTAACAATATGAAGAAAATGGTTCTGCCGCTGGTCCAGGCGAATTAGTAGCACAAGAAACAGGGCGTGCAACTGCCGCTAATTATGTTGATATGCTACAGGAAAGCATGCTACCGACGACGCCGACGGTGCGAAATGTTTAACTGTTTATCCTGCTAGTGAAGTTCCTCGTTTTGCATTTGTCCAGGATAAATTGTCCAGTGCATCGAGCTGCCGTGGTGTATTATTGGTTTAGCCAGCACCCAGATATCCAAGTTATTCGTTGGCCAGCAAAATCTCCGGACTTAAATCCCATAGAGAATTTATGGGGTTTAATGGTGCAAAGGTGGGACATGCGCAATGAAAGAACTACAGAAGCTTTAGAGGCTCACTGCCTGGGAGTGTGGGAGAGTACTAGAGGAACAGATATATGCACTTATTTGATCGAGTCTATTAAGTGTTGTTGAAAACAGCGGAGGTAACACCAAATACTAATTATGTAAGCGGCGATTTTTACTTAAGATTCCAATCAGACCCGATCTAGCATACATTGCTGATTATCTTGTGTATTTCATTATAATATATGAATATACACAAAATAATCAGCAATGTATGCCGAAGCGGGCCCGATAAATCGTTGCTCACTCAACCTCTGTTTACCTGCTTACCCGCCTACTATTGCAGTAGGTATTTGTGGAGCATTACATTAGCAATTAAATAATGCTAAAACATCGATATATATTTATATAAGATTGATCATTATTAGTCAGTTATCTTAAGGCCTTGCTTCAATATCTTTTCATTACGAAAACGAGTACTTAAGCTTAAACCTTGAGATGTAGGCAAATAACTGATTTATTATTATTACAATTACTTTTACTTCCGAGGAAAGTGCATCATCGTTAAACATAGAACAATAAAATAATTACTAACGAAATTATTACTTAAATAACTTTATTGAAAGATTCAATCTAAGATTTGGATCATTCCTATGATCTTATAAATAATTACCTATCGATGTTTCAGCTAATGAACACTTAATATCATTTTACATAATATTGTGTTTTATCATTCAAACAAAACTATTAACTAAGTATTACGACAGCAAGTATTTTATGTAGTTTTACATACTCGTATCTTATGGTTACCAAAAGATCTCATTCATGTCATTTTGTTATTTACATAAAGTGATACCATACCTACCAATAAAATAATTTCTTACCTTACTTTTTGTTTTATTACAATATTATAGGTTTATGTTTTTAGATATAATATTTTGATACATAATTTACAATAAACATTTATAGATATAATACATAGATGAATTTATTGAAAAATATTATATAAAATAATTATTACTGGAGAAAATATGGTAAAAACATTTAAAAAACATTATTCAACATACAGAGATCGGATGGGAACCCGGTTCCGTTCTGATTAGAAGGTAAGAACTATTACCGCTAAGCTACGGTAGCTTGTGATCAATACGATGAAATAAAGATATGTAATCTATTGCTTTACTACAAGTGAACGAATAAGGATAACTATAAACAGTTTTAGACAAACCAGTGTGATGTATACTTTGTGGTGATGTAGTGGCGAATAGGCTATCACCGAGTAATTATTTCAAAGATTACATAGATGTCGCTTATAGGTGGTAATCTGTTTAAGTTTTAATGCTACGCCTTAAGGTGGACTTTTCTACTTACAGTCGATAATCTTACGTGTGTGCGTATGTTAGTAAAGTAAGTACAGAGGATAATAACCCGTATTGCATTCTGTCAAGTGGTCTAACTATGACTCCACTTATGAATCCGACCGTACGTGTGCTAATGATTACACCCCTGATTGTAATCGCCGCGATCTATTGACGACCGATGTCGCGCGGTGCTACTGCGACTGCGAGGCAGTTTCCAGGTTCGATTCCCGGTGGGGCACTCACAAAGTTGGTATTCTGACTGTCCCAATGGCGTAGCGGATAGTACCCCTGCCTGCTACGCCGAGAGTCGTGGGTTCGATCCCCACAAGTCACAAATATTTGTTAAGTCATTTTCAGATTTTGTGTTTAGTATGGGTGTGTGTTATGGTGTTTCTATGTATAATATGTATTTATTTACAAAAAATGTATATAAGTATTGATATCAGCCATCTAGTTCCCATAGTACAAGCTTTGCCTAGTTTGGGGCTAGATGGCGCTGTGTGAATTGTCCAGGATATTTATTATTTATTATTATTATATTATTTGTTGATATTTATCATTTTGTGATATGTTACCTGTCTGGTTAGGACATGTATGTAAATATAATTTCTTTATTGTACATTCATAATACTAACACAGAAAACACATTTTAAATCAGAAACAAGAAATAGCACAAAGGCGGACTTATCCCACTAAGGGATCCCTTTCAGTCAACCCTTGAGAAACTCTGAGGGTTTCAGTCAAGTGGTCCAGCCTACCATGTCCGTAAGAAAGAAGGCTCCGTGCTTCAGAGTGCACGTCTAGCAGTCAGTACCGGTTATCTGTGATAACTTAGACGGGCGGTTACTGGGCACTGGGAACAGGGTATCTTTCACAAATATCTGCATAAGTTTGTATTCTTAACATACTTGTAATACAGTGGCTAAGAATAGCATCGCCCTTATTCCACCCGCAGGTGTCGAAAAGCTACTCAGGGATAAATTCGTCCAGGGAATGGGCAGCAGCGTTCCTTGTAAATGCAACATTTTAAACTGCGCTCGCGAATCCGCTTGCCAAGCGTGGTGAGTATAGCAATACCTACCACCTAAAAAGGGAAGGCTCATGTCCAGCAGTGAACTGTTGTGGCTCTTAGTGTAATGTTAATGTAACGTTGCTTTACGAGTACACTTGAGCAAAGCAATAAATTATTTTTATTAAGTATAGTCCTTTAGGTATACAGATAGGTGCAAGTTGACCTAAGTTCTAACTTATACTAATTGCCTAAAAATGTCATACCCAATGCCTGAATACTGAACCTGTGGCTTTCGCTATCAGTACCAGCGATGCATCTTTCATCTGGGCTACCGGGGCTCAACCGTTGCCTCCGAAATTACGTTAATGCCAATAACGCGTGGCATGGCTGCGGTAGAAAATTTTGCAAGTTTTCTAAAAATGTACAGGGTGTAAGGGATAGCCCTCAGAATAGTTTTAGGGTTTATTGATACCATGAAACTAAGCAACAAAACAAAACAGGAAACGCCAACTTTTTTTTTACTTCCCATAGTAAATGCAGTCAGGTGATCGTGATTTTGTATGGGAGGTCGAACATTTTTTGTCGTTTCCTACCATGATTCTAAGGAAAATTTGTTCAGTTTCATATCAGTATTCGGAGGGCTGTCCCTTACACCCTGTATACTCATAATACAGGGTTATTGTCCCATGACATGTAGTAAACGATAATACAATGTGAGGCAACGCGTACATTATTAAAGCTACAATCACAGTTGTGTTGTGCCCGAGACGCGAAGTGTACTCGCTCATGAAATATTCACACATCGTCTACTAAAATGGCAAAATGGCCGTCTGCATGGCAATTTCGTTAGGAAATTATGAATAACTAGTAGCCCGCCCAGCGGTTTCACCCGCCGCTAACAATTTCCCCCCGGGAATAAGACAGTTAAATATAGCCTATGTTCATCAGGGATAATGTAGGATTCTAAAAATCTTGACTTTAATTTGAAACAAATATCGTTTTCAGATGGTGGTGGCGTAAAGTTACATGCCGTGTGATTAACATGGCCAGCCCCATGGCAGTGCCTTTATTTATTTATTTTTATCCCGCCCGAGCCGGTTTTCTATTAGGTCATAACAAAATTGTAATAAAAAAAAATGTATGATACAAATTTCTTTTTTTAGAATGACGGTTCATGACGTCAATAAGTGATAATACTATCCTACATTGAAGAAAGAATTTCAATTTCAATTCACGGTAAAAGAATTTTGAAATCGGTTCAGTAGTTTCGGAGCCTATTCAATTCAAAAAAACAATAAAAAAATCCTGTTTCTAATATAAGTGTAGATTATATTATTATTATTTAAGTGTGATGACGGCTTAGAATAGCATCACCCGATTTCTTTCCCGTGGGAGTCGTAGGAGGCAACTTAGGGACTTGAAGGTTTGTATTGCAATTTTAGGCGATGGGCTGACAACCTGTCACTATGGCGATACACAATTTTCCGAATGACCCTCAAACATATGTCAGACGTGGCGTAAATGTCCGTTTTTGCGGCCGTCTACGCTCTGCCTACCCCGCAAGGGATAATAGGCGTGATATGTGTATGTATGTATTATTTTAGTGTAGATTTTTTGAATGCATTATTTAATGTTTTTTGTCGTCTTTTTTTATACCGAGTAAGGGACAGTGTGCATGAAACAATACTGAAAGGGTGCATGAAACATAAAACTGGACAACTTTCCCCTAGAAACATATGTCAGGAAACGCCAAAAAAATTAGCTTCCATACAAAATCACAACCAGCTGACTGCAGTCACAATCAGTTTTTTTACGTTTCCTGAAATATGTTCCTAGGGGAAAGTTGTTCAGTTTCATGGTCTGCATGTACCCTATTAGTATTCGGAGGGCTATCCCTTACACCCTTTAATACAGTAATGATTAAATGTAATCATTACACTACTGGTACGAATAATGTGGCGTAGTTTGTACATTTTTAAATGAAAAAGTAGTTATTGTGGCATAACTGTAATAGTTAGACATATGGTATCGCAGACATTATTATAGATATTGATGTCCTCTATAAAACTGTAATACATTACTTTGCTCTATTGTCAATAATTTCCACAGCATACCCGATATAAGATATTTTTTTGGTACATTTGTAAATTTTTAAACGAAAAAGTAGTTATTGTGGCTTAACTGTAATAGTTAGACATATAGTATTGCGGACATTATTATAGATATTGATGTCCTCTATAAAACTGTAGTACATCACTTTGCTCTATTGTCAATAATTTCCACAGCGTACGCGATATAAGATATTTTTTTGGTACATTTTTCACACGTTGGGTTACATTATCGAAATTTTCACGCGGATCCCTATTTTTTTCTGGTATAAAATATAGCCTATGTTCATCAGGAATAATGTAGGTTTCTAATGGTGAAAGATTTTTTTAAATCGGGCCAGTAGTTTCGGAGCCTATTCGATGCAAACAAACAAACAAACAAACAAACAAACAATCAAATCTTTCCTCTTTATAATATTAGTGTAGATGTAGATGTAGATGTAGCTAGTGTTGTGATGCTGGCTTGGAATAGCATCACCATCTGTGTTTGTGCAAAAAAATAAGAGATTCTTTTAGGCAGAGTGAAGTGATTACAATATTTTTTTATACGATTTGACGCTGTTAAAAAGGTTAAACCACATCTTACTTTTTTGTAATAAAACCGCATTTTTTACCCTAAGATGTCGTAAAACTAGCAATATCGATTTTATTTCTACTAAAATTCTAGCGATAGGTTGACAACAAGTCACTATTTGTGAAACACAACTTTCTGAAATGTTTGTCAGACATGGCGATAGCGACCGTTTTTGTGATCTTCTTACGCGGTTTACCCCGCAAGGAAATAAGCGTGATGTATGGCATTTAGTTATGTAATGGGAATTTGCGATCTCTGCAAATGCAGCATATTACACTGCTCTCGCCAACCTGCCTCCCAAGAGTTAAAGTAGTGCCAGTGCAGTCCAGTCCAGCAGTGGACTGTTGGGGTTTCCTTTGATTTTCAGACAAAGCGTGTTGCTGATGAGTGTATGTTCTACCCTTTTCTTAAGGTGTTTTGACGAAGCTTACAGTGAATCGTAGTTTATTTAATGAATAAAGTTTTCTTTGATTCAGTGGAGTAAATCCCCCCTGGTCTTTATTGCAGTTCGTGGTGGCCACCTTACAAATGTCAACCTGTGACAGCCGTAATTTAATGCGGTGATATTTGCTATGATCTCTGGTGTTTTAAAGGGATTTCATTGACTCGTTTCGTCCAAAAAAACGGAAAACATTATGGTGCGTGTGAGAACCTCCCGCAGACTAAACGTAGGTATGTTTTTTCCAGTGACACCAAGAGCAGTTTTTATTGAAACCCGAAAAAGAATCGTATGAAATTAAAATAAAGGGTGATATTGGCTAGAATGACAAACGCCATCGGTTGTCACTAGGCGACTTTAAAAGCCGTTTGTCATTCTAGTCAATGTCACCTTTATTTTAATTACGATAAAGTTTCTTTTCGGATTTCTAGTGGAAAGTGCTAAAACTATCGGTTGCAAAAATCGCTCGCCGATTTCGCATAGATATTAAGAGAACATAACCTTTTGCCATAAGTATAAAACATTGGCAAAATACCTATCATCACTATGTTGATACCCCACTTACAATGCGGCCATGCCAATAAGCCTTATTTGACATCTGTCAGATTCATGCTAATGCTATGGCAGAGAGCCCATTTTGCTATGTTGACATCTCTTTTAGTATGAAACTGACAGCTGTCAAATATGGTTTATTGAAATTGCCTTACTTTGGTAACATCACTTTGATTCTGTACCTGATAGAAAATTCCATTCCTTTATTAACTAACTCTTATTCAGACCAGAAATACGTCACAAAGAATTCTCAAAGCGAAATGATGTAAAAGAACGTAAAGAAAAGATGTCGTTATCGTAAAGTAAACGCAGACAAAATGGGTAGTTCCACATCGCACTTGCAGAATAAATCATAATAAGGTATCCTACTAATATCATAAATGTGAAAGTTTGTATGTTTGTTTGTTTGTTACTTCTTCACGCAAAGAATACAAACGTAATAGTTGTGCAAACTCAAGAAAATATTAAATAAGATGGTTTTTATGAGAACGCGGGCAAAACCGCGAGTAACAGCTAGTATTTTATAGTTTTAAAAAGTTACGCTTATCTACGCCAATAGATGGCGCTAAGCATCTGGAGGTTTTTCCAACTAGTCACGCAAGGTGATAAAATTAGCATTCTAGTAGTCGTAAATTGTTTTCTTCCTCCTTAACCTTCTGGCGTTTCTTTTTCGGATCCATAGTCTTTATTCATTGCTATCGAAATCAAAATACGCTGGACTTATTCGCTTATCGTCACTAGCACTGCAGATATATAATTTCCAAACTTTCAATCAAACTCTAATTATTACTTTATAATAAATTTTCAAGGACGTTCATTGGGTCGTTGGATGACGCAGTGCTCCACACGAAATGAAAGAATTATTAAACTCCCCAGCTATTATGTCCCTCAGATGTTCAAAACTTTCTATTGATGATTTTTAGTACTTTTTTATTTTTAAACAACTGTAAAGAATGCTATGCAGCATCCAGCAAAGATGTTTTCCATGTAAAGCTAGCTTTGAATAGCATCACCCTTATTTCACCCATTAGTATCATAACAAGCAAATGGATAAATTTCTCCAGAGACTGGACGTGAGCGCTCTTGTGAATACATCATATACTGCGCTCGCCAATCCAAGTGCCGAGTGTGGTGAGTTTAGCATTACCCCATATGTGGAGGCTTCTCTCCAGCAATGGACTGTTGTCGCTGTATTTTTTAAATTGTGGTAATTTTTAATTTAAGTATGACATTTTGACTAAGATGAAAAGCACTGTTTTCGAGTTACGAGTAAAAGCTCAAAAATTTGCCTCTAGCGGAAAATCCACATACTAAAATTGTCAGGGAAGTTGTCGAAAATGTATTTAAGCCTTTTCACACAAGTACCAGCCACCGCTTTTGTCATTTTGTATGACATTGAATGGATATTTCTTGCTGCTGCGCTCGTGCGTGGCACAATATTAATGTCATAGTTTAGCAGGGCACAATGTCATATTATTAGCTGTATTATATTATTATTATTCTTTATTAATGGCATTTCCACATTGTATTGTGATTTCGCACAAAGTGTCAAAAATTGCAACGCCAGTAGTGTGACAGTGTCATCTACAGAAACCCAAGGCGACGTCTTCTTGATGCCATCCGGAAATGATAGGAAAATGCCGCCGCGAACTATCAGCTTGTTTGACAATGTTGTATGACTACGCATGTACACGCATTTGCATGATAAAAATAAAAGAAGGTAGGTTCATTTTCCTTGAAAAAATCATTTTACATCGAGACCTACGTATATATTATTTAGGCCATTTTCACACGTTGTAGTGCGCAGTGAAACAGAGTCCGACATAATTGAATAGCATTATTTGAGCAGCGGAAAAACGTACAAAGGGGGACGCCTGTAAGAATAACTATATCTTATTTCTATCGTAATTCTCCTTTGTAGACCTTGTAATATGAATTCGCTAATTCAGGGTCTGTAGGGTGAGTGAGACAGTCTTAGTTTACTCAGAAAACTTCATTTGAACATTTCAGACTAGGTACTTACTTACATTCCATCCCAAAAAAATAAATAAATAAAACTTTCAATAAGTGCACTAGGTAAAATCGGGTGAAAGGTAATTCGATACATTCCCTGGCAAGAGAGAAAGCCATTTAACATATACTTTCATAACACTAAGTATAGGGGTGGGTAAAATGATACTTATTACTATGAACTAATTTGTTGGGCTGATTATCTACGGAACCTTATTATGCTACATTCATATTATGCTTCTGCTCCTGCCGCTGCCGTAAATATTTCCCGAAATACTTTCGCGGCAGTATCAACGCGAGTGAGGAGTTCACACACTGCCGACATACTCTTCTTGCAGCAATATAGTGAATGAGATAGCAATACATTCCACTCGCGCACAAAAAGCCGAAACTCGCGGGAGCACGGGTAGTGGCAGCGCCATGACGAGTAGCAGCACGGATAACCTGTAAACATGCTCGCGCTGCCTACTTCCCTTACTATTTCCCTGCCCATATAGGCAGAGTGTAAAAGTGCTATTAAAAATAATACAAAATACTAATTTAGCTAAGTTCTTTATTTAAATGTAATTTTTAGTTGATACTCTTTGTACAATACCTACATTATAACTATTAACAAATAAATATTTATATCGTACAATTAAGTGAACTACAAAGCATTCTACTACTTACACTATTTGCAGATATTTCTACATATATAAGGTGATTTACTATTGACCGATATCGAAAATTCAGTACGCGCTGGAGATAGAAACAACTTTCCCAGTGGAACATAGGTCGAAATGTGAAAAATATATTTGGCTTTCCATGGGGAAAGTTATTCCTTATCACCAGCCCGTTCTAAGATACCGGTATCTGTCACTAGTAAAATTTCAACCTATATATTTCTTTTTACCTATTACATGTATGAAGGTACTTACATCTTAACTGAAATGGCACTCTACTTTCTACAATCATTTATTTATATCACCATCTACGTGTCTAATAAGCACTTAAGTACTAAACACAACTTTTAAAAAATTACCGATCAATGAAAACTTTAACTTTACACAACTATTGTTGTTTGCTGTTATATTGAACAGAATAAAAAGAATATAGATAAGTACGAGACAGACAGAGCAGAACCAAATCAAGAACTACGCTTCACAAAAAAAGTTGCTACTCGTAGTATCTCAGAGATGCTTCTATATTTTGGGACTCATTTGACTAAAATAGACATTCACCTACGCGGTGACTGTCACGCACTTGATTGGAGTCTTTTAAAAACAACGGATAACATTTCAAATTAAAGTCGAACTACCCAATCAATGATTACGTTTCACAAGGCAATTGCTGGTATCTCAAACACGCTCCAATATTTTCTTCCGGATTTCTCTTGACCGTCGGAGGTCCGAAATGGACGGTCACAGCGAATGGGGTGATGGAGGTCTCAACTCGGCACTGGTTGTGGGGCTGGCCGGGGCAGAAAGAGCTGCCGCAGTGGTGGGGGTCACAGACGCCTGAACTGTACGGGAGGTTCTGGAAGAGAAGGGCAATACTTTTTGAGCTGGTATAATAAGGTGGGAATAGTGTTTTGTGATCTTCACTTTGCGATCAGCGATCGTGATCACGAAGCCGATTTGATTTCAAACTTCAACTTCAACAGCCACTACAGTCCACTGCTGGACATGGGCCTCACCCAATTGGCAAGTATTTGCCATACTCACCACGCTTGGCAGGCGGATTGCCGAGCGCAGAGAACGCTGCTGCCTATTCCCTGGATTCATCCCTTAGTCGCCTTTTACGACACTCACGGGCAGAAATGGGGTGATACTATTCTAAGCTCGTACCACGCGGCAATGGCAAATGTCTGACTTCAAAGAAGTACCGTGTGATACCGGCTTAGAATACCATCACCCCACTATTTACCGCAGGTAAGCACTACTACTACGGAACTCGAGAGTTTCATGTTTATTACAATTTTAGGCGACAGACTGACAACTGAGATACATAATACAATTACGTATACTTTAAGATACAGTATTACTTTATTTATTGTACTAAGTATTCTTGTTTTATTAGCCCAAATTTATTTTTATCTTACTTAGTAAGTTGTACACGTCAACTGCCTCACTTTATGCCTTCTCACTACCCTAGGTCAGCTGTAAGAGATTTATTTTTAGAAATAAGCTGACATGTTGTGCATTGTTCTATATGTTATGTCCTTTGTGTTATATTGTGTACAATAAACGGTTAAATAAATAAATACAAGTTTGATGATTTTTCTGAAACGGCCCTCCAATATTTGTCATAGCGATCGTATTTTTACGGCCATTAAAGCTCTGCCTGCGCCGCAAGGAATAAAGACGTGATATGTATGTGTGTGTTTGTGTGTGTGTGTGTATAAGTTGGCCCAAAAGTTAAACCAAAATCATCTCACCGAAATAAAACTTCTACCTACTTATTCTCACAAAAATGGTCATTAATTTAAAACTATAGGCATTGACCACGCTGGTCCTATAACCGGATATTTAAGGGGTATTCGCGAGTAATAGAAAACTAAACTCAAACCAACTCACCGAAACGAAGTACTCGCTCTCACAAGGTATGGTGATTCTGTCTCGACACCGTTGCCGCCCGAAGCCATAGCCAAAGGTGCCGTAGCCGTAATATCTGAAGTCATCATTCTCAGGACCCTGGGTGTAGTGCTGGGTGTACGGAGACCAGCGCAGCAGCCGCGCCTGACGGGCCTGCCCCCAGAGCCAAGACGGCCACATAAAGCTCCAGATCTAAAGAGGTTGGGTTAGGTTAGTTCTAGCTACGGGGTTCTACTGGAAATATAATAAGGACATTTGAGAGGAACTAATTCCCATGATATATAATGGAAACACCAATTTAGGACTTAGCTGGGTTGAGCATACACATAGTATTAGATATAAGCAAAAATATAATTACGATTGACTAATCAAAAACGAAACTTAGTACAAAAAATTACGCTTTATAATTAAAAAAATACATATTAATAAATCAATAACTTATGACAGCTTCTGTTGCTGACGTCAAACCAATTAAAAGTGAGCATAATTAACACTTTTTAAGGGGATCTTATGAAATAAAGGTACTGTAATGATTCAGCTCTTGCTGCATCCATAATAATATGGCCAAATATGTATGTGATCGTCAAAGAAGTTAGGAATACGTTGTGATAATAATAGTAACTCATAGATCCTTACGAAGTGGAGCAGTGTTTTACTTGAGATGTAGAGAGAGAGAACATTTTATGTTGGATTGTGGATTCTACAGGAGTACGGGGCTCACCTTCCAACCTACACCACCGTCCAAAGTAGCCTGGACACTCTCATACGATATACCTAAACAACCCAAAGAATTTTGAGTTTACACGACGCTCAGGATACTGTAGTTAAAAGCCAAAAGGTCAAATATTCCTAATAATGAGGAAACTAACAAAGCTAATCACGCTTCACTAGGAAGCAAGTTAAAAGGGGTCTAGGTTGGGGAACCAGGTCCAGAAAGACCCGGTTCATGGTAACCCCGGGGCTAATCCCCGTGACCATCCAACCCGTATTCTACCTATCTACCTGCCTAGCTAGCTCAAAGTCCAGAGACTGAGCAACCACATAACCTAAGGCCAAAAGGTATTTTGGGGACAATCATTGTTTAGAAACCCAGAAGGCGAACAATAGAGTAATGAGCGGGGGGCCATACCCTTGGAGATGTATGTATTTGTTGAGGCATCATCGCTTCCCACTACGTGCACCAGGGCAGGGAAGCAACTTACCCCAACACTGGACAGTCTGTACTAGATAACTGTAGGTGTATCTGGTTGCAACAACAAACCAAGAACCTAGGAGCTAATCTTGTGATACTAGAGTTTGTGTCCACTAACACCACCATATACCCCTGGTTCGAGATCAGGTGTAGAATGTACATGCCTACTCCATTGCCCCAATCAACCTCTGTACGCACGTGGCAACCACGGATTACGCACACAGGTTAATAAAATTTTATATTTAAACTACTAGAAATTTAGATCGTCCCATTCTTTAATTTAACTAATTAAGAATTATCTTTTATTTATCATTTGGAAGATTAAACTGTTTTTAATTTATCGTTGTTTTATAATAAAGTTTATTGAGCTTAAGGTTGATTGAATTTATGAATTTAGTAAAAGGTAGTCCTAGCTAAAAGTAAGAAAGCTTTGGCGTTATTGTAAGTATAGACTAACTACCCCTAACTATTACACACAGACATTCAAACATGCAAGCGTTCAAGCATCATCATTCATAAAACTCCTAAATGAAAGACGTAAAATCAAAACTTTTCATGCTGAACCATCTATCCTGAATTTATAAAATTATCCCCGAGCCCAATTTGGAAAAAGAAAACTTCAGTATAGTAAACTAATAATTCAAGAACCTAAATCAAAATCTTATAATCTAAAATAAATCAAAAGGCTAACTTACATTTCTTCTTTATAATAGAAAAACACTCACTAGTTACTTTCACATTCAAGGGTTCGACAGTAAATGAATCGATCGTGACATGATCAATCGAAGTTGTAAATTCCATTGTCAAAATTTAGAAAAAGAGTGACATAAATTCAAATTTCATATTTGTAAATAGAAGTAGATGCTCAGACATCAAAAGTCAATGTCACTTTGTTAAAGGGAGAAATCATTAGTATGTCACATTTGATTGGCTCTTGTCAGATCTAAACTAGCTGTCATAATTTGGAATACCCAGGAAAACGGCTATCTTAAGTGTCAAAAATAATACATCCAAAAAGCGGTTATCTGAAGTGTCAAAAAGCCTTTAGATGCATAATGTCCATTCCGCAAAATGTCCAGCTCGCAAAATGTTCATTCTGCAAAATGTCTAGCTCGCAAAATGTCCAGCTCGCAAAATGTCCATTCCGCAAAATGTCTAGCCCGCAAAATGTCCATCCCACAAAATGTCCATTCCGCAAAATGTCTAGTTCGCAAAATGTCCAGCTCGCAAAATGTCCATTCCGCAAAATGTCCATTCCGCAAAATGTCTAGTTCGCAAAATGTCCAGCTCGCAAAATGTCTATTTTGAAAAAAGTAAGATCAGTGCAAAACCCGCACTAAGGAGATTATAAGTAAAACTAGTGTAGAAACGACACTATGGATAAAACATGTAAAATGAGTGCAAAATCGGCACATTGTACGACGTATCAAGTGAGTGCTAAAACGGCACATGGTTAGAAGCTTGTAAAGTGGGTGCAAAAACAGCACATTATGTGACGCATATAAAGTACATATAAAAACGACATAAAATAGGACGTTAGTAGCGTGTGTGCAAAACTGGCACACAACAAACAAAAAAATAAACCGTGTGTGCAAAACTGGCACAAAACGGAACTATAAACTAAACGTAGGTCTCTTTCCAGAGAATAAAACGCATAATACCGTTTATTGATAGAAAACTCTAAAATACTAACAACAGATGCCTGGTATATGTGCCCATCTCTATAATTAAATCTCCCCTTTCCAACCAGCCATTCCAAGCTGTCTGTAACACTGGTGGAGACTTAGAAGTATCATCCCTCGATTGGGACAATGTAAACACTCACAACCGAAGTTTCCAAGATGTATATACCCTACGAATTCTCCCGCACAGGGGTCTTATGCATCCGCGGCTAATAATTATTAGAACTAACTATTAATAAAAGGAACCTAGAAACACTCACGACCGGCGTCTTGAACAGAAGCGTATACCCTCGGCTGTGTCTCCACACGCTGGATGGCCGCATTCAGGCGGAGAGCGCACGTTGTCAGACCCCCTCTTCTCCTCAAAACGGCACATCGGCTTGACTTCCACACTTCCTTGCTTTCTTGAGTCTTCGCGGTTAATCTTAAATGGCAAAATTAGTTGAGATTCCCATAGTAAACACAAGGAATTTGAATCCCCCCCTAACCTGTGACTATCTTCTAATTCCTAAGAAATATTAGCCAAAAGCCGTCACAGTCCCAATATTCGGAAAATAATGAATAATCCTAATTGTATTTCCAAAATAAACTTAAATCTTCGAAAACCAACAATTATATTTATATTTAAATTCGAAAGGAAAGCAAATCAAAGGTGAAAAGGTTTAAAGGAAATAAGAAATCAAGTCAGATTCAATAACAGAGTACCATTGACCTCCCAAGAGGGTTGACAGGTCACTCCCGATACCTCCCTACACTATTATAACTATCTAGTAGACGCGCTATAACTAGAAGAAAACTGCATTTTTATTTTCCCTATTTACGATATAAATAAAGAATTTTCCACTTAACTTGAAGCTGTATTCGAGGACATTCCATCTTCCTCATCACATTTCAGGGGTCTTCACGTCTCTGCAATCGCTCAACACACATTACTTCTTCCATGAACATCAACTTCAAAAACTAACTATCACATTTGCTTCCATTTTTTCCTTGTTTTCTTGCCTCTTCAGCCGCTTCTTCATGACTGACTCCAATATTCTTATTTTCAAAAATTCAAAAAAAATTGACAATACTCAAAATTGATTTACTTTTTCCCATCCAGCCTAGTATATTTATCATTTTATATTGTCGTAAAGTCTTTGGAAAAAGTTTCTTGTCCCGTCTTGAAATATAGAACCAATTTCAGGGTTCGGTAAGTCAAATGGGTCAATTGTAAAAAAAAATCTTATGCCAAACGAATCAGTACTCCACAATCCTCCCCCAGATTTTGGTTCTATACCTATAGAATTAAAATCTCCTACCTTAAAGAGGACTAATCGTGTATCATAAAAATTAAACAAATTTTTTTTTTTTTTTTTTTTTTTTTTTTTTTTTTTTTTTTTTTTTTATAAACTTTAATCACATTCGAAGAAATAACAAATATTAAATATTTAATTCAATCACTAATAATGTTAAATGAATCACTCTATACATAATAGCGAGCTAAATGTATTGCACTAAAAGTCCCACGAACATTTAACCCATCTGGATCAACTAAAACATAAACATTCCCAGGTTTCCTGATTAAAACTCTATAGGGCCCCTCGAATCTAAGCTTAAACTTTTTGAATAAAGATTTCCTAGTATCAGATTTATTCAATTTTCGAATCTTCACTAAATCTCCCACTTGAAATTCTATCAATCGATGTGTCCTATTATAAAATTCCCTTCTAATTTGTCCCGCCTGCCTTAAATTTTCCTTAACCTCTTCCCTAATAGTCTCAACATCCCTGGCGTTTTCAAATCGAGGTAGAAACCGATCAATGGTTAACCTGGCCGAGCTCCCAAAAACTATTTCTTTAGGAGAATACTTAGTGGAATGATGATACGTGTTGTTATATAATTCTTCAACATCTCCCAAAATCTTGAACCAGCCTTTATGGTTATGATGACAATAGATCCGAAAATACTTGGATAACTCTTTATTCACCCTTTCTGTAGTATTTGGTCTAGGATTTCTGATCGAAGTGTAAAGTGCACGAATTCCCATTTCTCTAAGTCCAGTTTTCCAAATTGTACTAATAAACTGTCTTCCATTGTCAGTCATTACTACTTTGGGCTTGATGATCCTGGAAAATTCCTTCATTTTCTTTAAAACTGCTCTGGAGGTGGCCCGGCTCAATCCATACAATTTAATGTATTTACTAAATGAGTCCTGTAATACAAAGATATAAGAATATCTCGATTGAGATTTAGGTAGTGGTCCATATAGGTCTCCCATTACGAGATCCCCTATCCTTTCCGTAATAATAGAATTACACGGTCCAACATGTTTAATAGGATCGTCCTTTGATAGTTGACAAACTCTGCATTTCCGTATAACGGATTTAACTGTTGCTTTCATTCCAATCCAATAGAACCGTTGTCTAATATAATGATAAGTTTTATAGACACCTATATGTCCCATCTCAATATGCACTTGCCTACATATCTCCTCCCATAGGACTTCTGGTGAGAAAACTACCCGATGATCAACGTTAGGTGGGTCATAGTACAGAATTCCATCAATCAAAGAGCATCTGGATGCGATTCTACCCAACCGATCCTCCCCCAATTCATTTGGCTCTAAAACCCGTTGCCTAATATTCCTAATAATATTATCCATCATTTGATATTCATTCATGCGTTCTAATTTTTCTCTTATAGTTCTGCTTGATGATACTCCCATATACATAATATTTGGACATTTCACTCTTTCTTCCTGGATGATTCCCCCTATAGGATATCTCGAAAGTATATCCGGTATTATATTCTCCGCTCCTTTAATGTGTTCAATTTTATAGTTAAAATGTTCTAAGAATATGATCCATCTAGTTACGCGAGCATTAAACAATTTAACATTTTTAATAAATATTAATGGCTTATGATCAGTCTTAATAATTACCGGTACTCCCCTTAAATAAGTCTCAAATTTTTTCAAATTGTAAATTATAGCCCACAGTTCCTGTTCAGTAACTGTCCATCTCAACTCTGGCCCACGTAAAGCTCTGCTACAAAACCCGAGGACCTTCATATTTCCCTCATCATCAATTTGATATAGAACTCCACCAATCCCTATTCCGGAACTATCTACTTGTAAATGATATTCTCTATTTTGATCTGGATGGTGTAGTAGAATAGTTGACAAGAATTCTTGCTTTAAGTCATCCATAGCTGATTGTTCCTCTTGACCCCACTTCCATCTTTGCTCTTTACGTAAAAGGTTATTAAGAGGGATTGTTAAAAGGCTATAGTTAGGAATAAACTTTCGATAGTAGTTACATAATCCTAAAAAGGCTCTTAATTGTTTAATCTTCTTAGGTTCTGGAAACTTTTGAATCGCTTCTACTTTAGCCGGGTCAGTCCTAATCCCATCTATCGAAACTATATGTCCCAGCATCTTAACCTCTTCACAAACAAACTTGCATTTTTCTATGTTACAAGTCATACCAGCTAACTCTAACCTATTTAAGACTTCATCTATATGAAGAAGATGCTCGTTCCAGGTCCCTGCTGTCAAAATAGCCAGATCATCAAGATAATTGACGCAAAACCCCCTAACTTCTAACCCAAGAATCCTGTCCATAGCCCTACTGAAACTTCCAACCGAAGTTTTCAACCCTTGGGGTAAAACGTTATAGACATAAGACTTCCCATTTACTGTAAATCCTGTGTATTTCTTACTATTTTCCGAAATAGGAATTTGGAAGTACGCACTATTTAAGTCTAAGATCGTAATAAATTTCACCCCATGGAAAGCATTTAAAACATCAATCTGAAGTGGTGGCGCTTCCGATTCTGCAATCATGAATTTATTTATTTCTCTCGCATCTAAGAGGATACGAACCGAGCCATCCGATTTCATAGCAAAGGTTAACGGACTACAATACGGGGTTGACGCTCTTGAAATAATCCCCATCTCAACCATTTCATTAATCTTATCCTCAACCTTTGTTCTATAAGCGTAGGGGATTGGATAAGTCCTATTAATTCTTGGTGTTGTTGTTTCCATCTTAATCTCATGAACGTAACAATTAGCCCTTCCTAGCTTTGGTGAAAACACCGCTTTGTGTTTTTCCAAAATTTTAAGCAAAGAAAATTTTTGTTTGGACGAGATCTCCATTCCCCATTTAACTTTATTTCTATAATTACTCGACTCATCTGTTTTACTTTCCTTTTGAAGTAATTCTTCCAGAAGATTCACCCCTGGAGAATCCTCGTACTCCTTTTCTAAGAATGGTACAACAGTCTTATTGCCTCCCCCTGAGTCTAAGATTAATGCCTTTGGATCCGCTAAGTCAATTTTGGCTTCATTTGCTACTAACCAGTCAAATCCAAGAATTATATTTTTAGTCAATTTGGGAATAACCAACATTCCAATCTCAAATTCACAACCCCCCATTTCCAAGGTTACACTAGTTAAATAGCTTATTTTTAAGCTTTTCTGCCCTACTGCCCCTTTTATGAACATAGGTTTTATTGGGAGTTTGGCCAGGTTTTGGATCGTATCTAACTTGAAAAAGAAATCCTCTGCTATACAAGTTATTTCGCTACCCGTATCAACTAATGCTGCAAAAACCTCCCCCAAGATTTTAACTTCTACTTCAGCTGTGATCCTAACATTCCTTTGTGTAATAAAGTTTTTATCTGATTCTCCTAAATCTTCTGTAAATAGGGAATTATTTATATTAAAAACATTCAGATAATTTTCGACACTACCTTTTATAAACTCTTTTAATTCAGTATAAGGCCTAACTTCATTAGACTCTAGATACCCGAAGCCACACTTAATATTCCCTACCCTATCCTTATTAATTTCAATTGGATGACGCCTTCCTCGTCTTGATTTTCCCAATCCGTCTCCAGGCTTCCATCCATATTTGATCAAGTAGTTAACTGCAAAGTATTCCTTGCTGCCTCCCCCAATTCCAGCTGACTCCGAGGCTATAGATCCAGCTGCGTCTAGTTTAAATCTGTGTTTTTAAGTCCGGATTCCACCTCCTGTTCATCCTCATCTTGAATCACAATATGGTTCGACAATTTTGTTCTTTTGCCTCCTGGTTGAGTCTTGTCTTGAGTTGTACCTGCTATACGCTTAAATCCTCCTTGGGGATTAATTGAAACCTCCACATGGGATTTACACTGACGTCCCACGTCATCAAGTTCCCTAAGAAACTCAGCTGCTTGTATAATCCTTCCAGATTTCCTTTGTCTCCAAACATATTGTATTTCTATCGGGAAGTGGTTCATTAGATCAGACACCAATTGATCCTCAGGAATAGCTCTTGCCAACATTTTAGCCTGACTGGCCAAACTTATGAAATATCTCATCATTGAGGGTTCTCTCTTCTCATTCCAAGTACCGCAGACAATTGACCGGCGAAGTTGATTTTGTTCTGTCTCAGACCAGAATGACTCAAGAAAATCTTTCTTGAAGTCCTCTTCAGTTATCCATCTATCTTTATAGATCCTTGCCCATTTACGGACTTCCCCTTCCAGGCAAGCTATAATCTCCTCAATAACCTGGTCCTTTCTTGAAATTCTATTCAAGTAAGCAAACAGATCCTCGATGAATGTTACCGGGTGCATATCTATCTTCCCCGGGTATTTTGGTCTTTCCAATTTTGCTTCAGACGCTTGATAGACGATCACAGGTTCCACAATGTTCCTTGGCATCTCTTCTTGTTCTTGGTTTTCCTTCCCTTCATTAAGCCTGCGTTCCAGTTCGCTAACCTTGCTCGATAAACGACCAATAGTGGACCGCATAAATTGGAAAAGGTTCCTCCCTCTACGTCCTCTCGCGACAATGCGTTGAGAAACTTCCCTCTGTGCATGAGAAGAGCCTTCCTGTGACAATTCATCAGTTTGTTGTGGTATCTCTGCCTGTTCTTGGGATCTTCCTACTTGGGGCTCAATAATTTGTTGTGAACCTCCTGCCTGTTCTCCGGGCATCTCTATCTCTTGCGGGAGGTCATCCATCTCAATCTGATCTTGTTTACCAACGATAGTTCTTTTCGATCTTTTGGGCATATCTATAACTCTTTTTATTGAATTAACTGTAACAATTAAAAAAATCTATTCTTCATATTAGAATTTAATATTTTCCTTGGAATCTTCTAATATTTTAATTATCTTTAGGAAGTTCTTTAAAACTTCCGATTCATTTTGATCCCCATCTATTATTTCTACTTTTGTATAATTAGTTCCTCCATTCATTCCTCCTTCTAGCAACCATTCTTCATGGGCCTCATGTATTTGTTTTAGATAAGACAAGGTTAACGACTCTTCACCTTTTCTCCCCCTTGTTGCAATTCTTTGCAAAGCTATCTCTGGAGTAGTCTTCAGATAAACTACTAAATCTTCTTGGACCCAAGCCCTTTCACAGGCAAAATCATACCATTGATCTAAAATTGTTCTCTCAACAAGATTTAAACACTTTTCTAGGGCAAGCGTTTTTATGAAGCAATTCTTAGCAGAGAAGACGCTCCTCTCCATTACTCTATACTTAGTGTTTACAGGTCTTTGGTGATTCTCTAGCATTGTCAAAAGTACATAGCTTTGGAAGGTGAAACTCCATCGTTCCCTATCCTCCGAAAACACCTTAAATAAATTGGTTCCTTCAACATTTTGCCACTTCTCGATAGGTTCTCTCAAAACGGTAATATCCTTATGTAGGTCAAGGCTATTTAGTAATGACGACTTTCCAGATGCAATATTTCCTTCTAAACTTATTTTAAACTTTTTCATGTTTATTATTTAATACTTTTAATTTTTCAAAATATTTAATATTTGTTCTGAAACAAACAAAAACTAGCATGAGGACATATACGCCATACCTAAGTTTTCCTAGTTGTCTTTCCCTAACATCTCAAAAATACACCGCTCACTTGCGACTCCGAAATCCTGGTCACTACGGTACCATTGTAATGATTCAGCTCTTGCTGCATCCATAATAATATGGCCAAATATGTATGTGATCGTCAAAGAAGTTAGGAATACGTTGTGATAATAATAGTAACTCATAGATCCTTACGAAGTGGAGCAGTGTTTTACTTGAGATGTAGAGAGAGAGAACATTTTATGTTGGATTGTGGATTCTACAGGAGTACGGGGCTCACCTTCCAACCTACACCACCGTCCAAAGTAGCCTGGACACTCTCATACGATATACCTAAACAACCCAAAGAATTTTGAGTTTACACGACGCTCAGGATACTGTAGTTAAAAGCCAAAAGGTCAAATATTCCTAATAATGAGGAAACTAACAAAGCTAATCACGCTTCACTAGGAAGCAAGTTAAAAGGGGTCTAGGTTGGGGAACCAGGTCCAGAAAGACCCGGTTCATGGTAACCCCGGGGCTAATCCCCGTGACCATCCAACCCGTATTCTACCTATCTACCTGCCTAGCTAGCTCAAAGTCCAGAGACTGAGCAACCACATAACCTAAGGCCAAAAGGTATTTTGGGGACAATCATTGTTTAGAAACCCAGAAGGCGAACAATAGAGTAATGAGCGGGGGGCCATACCCTTGGAGATGTATGTATTTGTTGAGGCATCATCGCTTCCCACTACGTGCACCAGGGCAGGGAAGCAACTTACCCCAACACTGGACAGTCTGTACTAGATAACTGTAGGTGTATCTGGTTGCAACAACAAACCAAGAACCTAGGAGCTAATCTTGTGATACTAGAGTTTGTGTCCACTAACACCACCATATACCCCTGGTTCGAGATCAGGTGTAGAATGTACATGCCTACTCCATTGCCCCAATCAACCTCTGTACGCACGTGGCAACCACGGATTACGCACACAGGTTAATAAAATTTTATATTTAAACTACTAGAAATTTAGATCGTCCCATTCTTTAATTTAACTAATTAAGAATTATCTTTTATTTATCATTTGGAAGATTAAACTGTTTTTAATTTATCGTTGTTTTATAATAAAGTTTATTGAGCTTAAGGTTGATTGAATTTATGAATTTAGTAAAAGGTAGTCCTAGCTAAAAGTAAGAAAGCTTTGGCGTTATTGTAAGTATAGACTAACTACCCCTAACTATTACACACAGACATTCAAACATGCAAGCGTTCAAGCATCATCATTCATAAAACTCCTAAATGAAAGACGTAAAATCAAAACTTTTCATGCTGAACCATCTATCCTGAATTTATAAAATTATCCCCGAGCCCAATTTGGAAAAAGAAAACTTCAGTATAGTAAACTAATAATTCAAGAACCTAAATCAAAATCTTATAATCTAAAATAAATCAAAAGGCTAACTTACATTTCTTCTTTATAATAGAAAAACACTCACTAGTTACTTTCACATTCAAGGGTTCGACAGTAAATGAATCGATCGTGACATGATCAATCGAAGTTGTAAATTCCATTGTCAAAATTTAGAAAAAGAGTGACATAAATTCAAATTTCATATTTGTAAATAGAAGTAGATGCTCAGACATCAAAAGTCAATGTCACTTTGTTAAAGGGAGAAATCATTAGTATGTCACATTTGATTGGCTCTTGTCAGATCTAAACTAGCTGTCATAATTTGGAATACCCAGGAAAACGGCTATCTTAAGTGTCAAAAATAATACATCCAAAAAGCGGTTATCTGAAGTGTCAAAAAGCCTTTAGATGCATAATGTCCATTCCGCAAAATGTCCAGCTCGCAAAATGTTCATTCTGCAAAATGTCTAGCTCGCAAAATGTCCAGCTCGCAAAATGTCCATTCCGCAAAATGTCTAGCCCGCAAAATGTCCATCCCACAAAATGTCCATTCCGCAAAATGTCTAGTTCGCAAAATGTCCAGCTCGCAAAATGTCCATTCCGCAAAATGTCCATTCCGCAAAATGTCTAGTTCGCAAAATGTCCAGCTCGCAAAATGTCTATTTTGAAAAAAGTAAGATCAGTACAAAACCCGCACTAAGGAGATTATAAGTAAAACTAGTGTAGAAACGACACTATGGATAAAACATGTAAAATGAGTGCAAAATCGGCACATTGTACGACGTATCAAGTGAGTGCTAAAACGGCACATGGTTAGAAGCTTGTAAAGTGGGTGCAAAAACAGCACATTATGTGACGCATATAAAGTACATATAAAAACGACATAAAATAGGACGTTAGTAGCGTGTGTGCAAAACTGGCACACAACAAACAAAAAAATAAACCGTGTGTGCAAAACTGGCACAAAACGGAACTATAAACTAAACGTAGGTCTCTTTCCAGAGAATAAAACGCATAATACCGTTTATTGATAGAAAACTCTAAAATACTAACAACAGATGCCTGGTATATGTGCCCATCTCTATAATTAAATCTCCCCTTTCCAACCAGCCATTCCAAGCTGTCTGTAACACTGGTGGAGACTTAGAAGTATCATCCCTCGATTGGGACAATGTAAACACTCACAACCGAAGTTTCCAAGATGTATATACCCTACGAATTCTCCCGCACAGGGGTCTTATGCATCCGCGGCTAATAATTATTAGAACTAACTATTAATAAAAGGAACCTAGAAACACTCACGACCGGCGTCTTGAACAGAAGCGTATACCCTCGGCTGTGTCTCCACACGCTGGATGGCCGCATTCAGGCGGAGAGCGCACGTTGTCAGACCCCCTCTTCTCCTCAAAACGGCACATCGGCTTGACTTCCACACTTCCTTGCTTTCTTGAGTCTTCGCGGTTAATCTTAAATGGCAAAATTAGTTGAGATTCCCATAGTAAACACAAGGAATTTGAATCCCCCCCTAACCTGTGACTATCTTCTAATTCCTAAGAAATATTAGCCAAAAGCCGTCACAGTCCCAATATTCGGAAAATAATGAATAATCCTAATTGTATTTCCAAAATAAACTTAAATCTTCGAAAACCAACAATTATATTTATATTTAAATTCGAAAGGAAAGCAAATCAAAGGTGAAAAGGTTTAAAGGAAATAAGAAATCAAGTCAGATTCAATAACAGAGTACCATTGACCTCCCAAGAGGGTTGACAGGTCACTCCCGATACCTCCCTACACTATTATAACTATCTAGTAGACGCGCTATAACTAGAAGAAAACTGCATTTTTATTTTCCCTATTTACGATATAAATAAAGAATTTTCCACTTAACTTGAAGCTGTATTCGAGGACATTCCATCTTCCTCATCACATTTCAGGGGTCTTCACGTCTCTGCAATCGCTCAACACACATTACTTCTTCCATGAACATCAACTTCAAAAACTAACTATCACATTTGCTTCCATTTTTTCCTTGTTTTCTTGCCTCTTCAGCCGCTTCTTCATGACTGACTCCAATATTCTTATTTTCAAAAATTCAAAAAAAATTGACAATACTCAAAATTGATTTACTTTTTCCCATCCAGCCTAGTATATTTATCATTTTATATTGTCGTAAAGTCTTTGGAAAAAGTTTCTTGTCCCGTCTTGAAATATAGAACCAATTTCAGGGTTCGGTAAGTCAAATGGGTCAATTGTAAAAAAAAATCTTATGCCAAACGAATCAGTACTCCACAGTACTATATATGTATATCAATTAATATAAAAGGGTAGAGTCTAAATACTATAGTTAAATACCAAATTTTAAAATACTTCCCGTGTTAGGTATACAATTTTTGAAAACTTGCAAAATTTTCAAGGGTGGGCAGGATGACTACAATTAATTAAAGTAATAAATACTTAGTTTACTTGCAAAATTTGGTCAAATAAAATTGCAGTATTCTGTTATATTACTTATACTTTTATACTTATATTATAAACATGCTCGGCAGGTATCTTTACTAACCATGCACATGACATTCAAGATTTAAATGTTTTTTATTGTAATGGAAAATTATAAGATCATCTATACCTTTGTCAACTCTGCTTATCTTGAGATAGGTCTATGTCAGATTATTTACATCGGAATCAATGAACAAATCATCCATGTAGACACATTCATAGTAAGGCTTCTTACCGTATCCCACCAGCTCTCTTGCCGGGCTGGTCTAGCTGGTCTGGTGACAATCTGAGGGTCCATCTGTGGATCCATTCCTGAACCTTCCATCTCATCCTGCTGCTGGGAACCATCAGCTTCCATCATCTGGTCTTCGTCTTGCATCGGATCTGGAGGTTGGAAGAAAGATTATGAAAAAAGAATTAAAACAAATGTCGAATGAATAAAAAGAGAAAGAAAACGAAGAAAGGAAAATTGCATATAAATAGGGAAACATGCAAAAACAAAATACTGAAATTACAACAAATTATATTACATCACATTATTAGCCTTCACAGTCCACTACTAAAACTTACGTGCAAAAGTGGAGGATTATTTAAAGAAAACCTAAAAGGTAGAAGGAACAAGCCACGAAAAAATACTTCTTGTCTGCATGCTTATGCAATGACACGACCTGACCCAGGGTCATCCAATCTACTGCACAATTAGTAGGAAAAATGGCATCTTTCATCAGGCAACGCAGGTTTCAAATCAAATCTACTAAAATTAGTAGGAGATCAGCTCAAAGGGGGTAGCAAAAGTCTTGAAACCGTTTGGAGCTAGCAGTTGGTCCATAGCAGACGTGGTAACTCTTGGCGTAGTAGGTTGAGACGCTGGTGAGGTCCCAGAAATGAAGGACCCGTCTGGACCGTAGAAACCGGTTCCTGGTCCGCCTAAAGCTCCTGGCCCTTGTTTTGATCAATTGAAATTTCAGTAAGTAAAAATGTCTGCAGTGTCTACGTATTTAAATATATTCTGAACGTTTATGTGTCTGCAACTAATACATTAAATAAGACTTTTTAAACTATTGTTCAGGTGAAAATCAACACCTGTGTAAGGGTAGTCACACTAACACCCCCTCCCAGCTACCTCATTACTTACATCACATTGTCCAAGGTTCCTTCCAAACAGTTTCTGGTATTTATAACGAGCTAGTCTTCTTCGTCCTCACGTAGTTTCCGGTCTATGTTTACCAAAAACCACTGTTTGAGGACTCAAGACGCTCAAATCACAACAAACAAACCAAAAAAATCTGGTGTCGCAAGGCATGCACCTTATGGCACATTCCAAGGGCTCCTTAAGACATGGTGTATCAAGATAGTCAACTTACCACCGTAATAAGGCATCACGCCCTCATCCCCTCCGATTCTGAAAGACCGGCTGTCACAGGGTGTGTATCTGATAGCACATTGCCCGGCGTTTTTCCTGACACAAGACCTGTAGTCCTGGCTGGCAAGATGGCGGCCGTTGCTCGCGAAGTTGAAAGTTTTTATTGTTCCTGAAATTAATTATCAGGAGGTCAAATCGACAAGAGCTTCTTAAGCGATTCTCCTGTCAAACGATTTGCAATGTAGTATTTGTAAACAAGATCTAAATTATGCTATTTCCTTTCGTCTGACAGACGCGTGCGTTACCGTGTGTTAAAAATACGCAGCGACGGACGAAAAGTGGGAAAACCACCTTAAAGTTGTTTGAATCAAATATGTTTCAAACCGAAAACAGAAAACGTCTACTATATACTTTAAAATTAACGCAATCATAGTTAGAAAAAAAATACAAGGGACATCAGTGACATCTATCGATTAGGTATATTATGTGGTAAAAACAATTAAATAAAGTAAGCAACTAAGCTAAATCGTAATGCATTCATACTTTGATATTTTGGGCTTGAATATTCTGAAATTATATTAACTTTTGTAACTTTTGTTGTATATTGAACATAAAAATATTATATATATCCTAGATATCGATAGTCCGGAAAAAATTTCAAGTCAAAAAATCTGAACTTTAGCTTTGAAACTGTAGTTGCTACAGCGTTATGTTCAAAAGTGTATTTGAAATACACATTTTCAGCAATTTTGTTTGGGTACAGAAGAGGCTTTATCAAACTTTACTACAAACTTATTGAATTTCATAAAGGATGGATTTTGAGGATTTAATTATAAAGTCCTGTTTAAGTACCTACCTGTTTCTACTTTGCCCTGAATCGTAGCAGCGTTGCTAACCAATACTTAACCTTATTGGATTGACAAGATGGTATTATACTAGAGTATAAATTATCAAATTCTTTGTCACAATATTGCAGGATTATTCTTTGGGCGGTTGATTCAATCATGGTGACAGATCCAATTGATAACACGCTCTTTTTACAAAACAAAAAACCAGGACTTAGGGCTTTGGATTTAAAAAAACTGAATTATCCATTATTCGTAGTACAGTGCAGATAAGATCAGGCTGGTTAAGATAGTTTGGACTTTGGACCGTCCTTATGCCATGCGCATAAGAACTACATTGGCAGTTTGAGTGTTTGACCGCACGTGAGCTTGACTGTACGTAGTATAGTATTCTTGTATAGACTTGGCATATCTCTTACCCTCACCAAGACCCAGTCTCAAACAAAGACAGTTTACTGCCTCGCATCATAACCAAAAGCCGTGCGACGTCTACTGCTGGACAAACATTTATAAACTCATATTCATATTCATTCAGATTCATACTCCATAGACCAATTTTGGGTTGACGCATCCACCAACTGCCAGCTCTTTACAAGGTCTTACCATTATTCGTAGTATAATACTGCAAGCAGCCGTGAGGTGCAGAGTTCACCAGTGGTAGCTGCATTATCCTCAGCAGCCAAAGTCTTGGCATATCCCCTCCTCTCATCAGTATCCTGAGTCTGGTGGTCTTCGAAGACGGCAGCTCGCCAGCTTCACGGGTTTCAGCAGCTGTCGGTAGGGTGTAGTATACTGGAACACAGTGAAGAAATAAAGTTTATTGAAAGTACACGAAATGATAAGGATAAAACAATTATCGATTGATCGAGGATGTAAAAAATTGCTTACTCAACTAACTCAAAAAAATTTTGAAGTCCCATTCAATAAAATGTTAAAGCCAACCAACTCTCATGCCGGTATCTATCAGAACAATACATTTTTTAAATTTTAAAAGAAGAAAATTGTGCTAAACGAGTACAAATTTATTTCTTTTACAATGGCAGATCTTGACGTCAGTAAGTGATAGTACCAAAAAGTAAGTATTGGCGGCGGCGGCGCGCCGATAGTCCTATCCAACATTGTTTTTTTACAGGTCGAAAAATTATTTGTACCTAAGTATTTCAGTTTCGTAGGCATATATATTTTCAATGACTAAAACCCTAACAATGAGCTTAGTCAAATAAATATCGAAGAATCTGTCCATTTCAAGATGAATACAGAGCCTTGGAAAGGAATTTCTAAAGACCTCCAAACTTTTCAACTTAAATAACGTTTCGAGGAAGGATCTTTTACACCCACCCTCCGTTTCAAAGGTAGGTATTGTATTACAATTTCAAAACATTCTGTTTTTGATAAGTAATGTATTGATCCTATAAAATAAGTGATGAGACAAACATAAACATAAACGCCGTGTGATGCCGGCTTAGAATAGCACCACCTCATTTCTTTCCCGTGGGAGTCGTAAGGGGCGACTAAGGGACTTGAAGGTGTGTATTGCAATTTTAGGCGCTGGGTTTTCAACCCGCCAAATTTTCTGAGTGGTCCTCAAATATTTGTCAGACGTGGCGTAAATTACCGTTTTGCGGCCGGCAAGGGATTATAGGCGTGATATGTATGTGTGAGATAAACGTGAAGAAGTTTAGGTGGACTTTCGTGTCCTAGTCCTTTTTGGTCCTCATCACAGAGCGCCCAAACGTCACATGGTCCTGCTCTAGAAATCGCATTGTCTGTACATTGAGATGGCTACATACAAATGGTCGTAATCAAACTGATAGGACAAAATTTGTCCATCATCTGTCCATAATCATGCTGATTATAAATACGGACTACAGTGAATTTATAATGACAGAAATAGGGTCTTTACGGTCATGTTCCCTTATAGCATTACACTACACCAATTTTTTTTTTAGTTCTGGTGCTTCAATTTTCAGCCCCGGGTCTATGAAATCTACACCTGACTGTTTGGTGGGGAGCTAGAGCTCACCCGGAAAAGTTTTGTGATTGTTCAAACAAGTTCTAGGAAGAACGGATTGGACTGAATCTAATCAAAACGTGCCGGTAGTTCCTAAAATGGGGAAGAAATGAGGCACTCCTCTGCACTATACCTACCAAGTACTTAATTATTTGATACCTACTAAAATCTCATTTGGAAGGCAACAAACACAAGCACCTATTACTTAGTAGGCGTGAGCAAAATGTGAACTAATAATTTTTTCATAGTTTGCTATGACATTTCTCATACTGAACTATTTTGGCCTATTATGGCGGCTATTCTCTTTACGCCAAGACTCTAGCATATAAAAATAGTACTCGTTCTAACAAAGGAGGCGTAAAGACAACTCCAGCAACAAAAACACATGGAAATGTCGAGGACGAAGAAAACATCAAGTTATTTTGAGGTCTATCGTAACATAAAACTAATAAATGACAAACATCTGTTCAGCAGTACAGTCTGATGGACCGACATTCGCCACAAATAGTCGTCGCTTCGCAAACAACCCTATAATAGAACACAACAGGATCTCTGTGGTGCTTTGATGAAACACGATGCAGTGAATCACTTGAGATGTGTGACAAGCAAAGAAAGTCTAAGTCAACACCGCTTAACCATACATTCTCTTTCTTTTATCACCCAAAGGTTGCCTGGTAGAAATTGCTACCTCAGCAATAAGGCCGCCTAATATGTAACGATCTTTTATAATTTTTTGTATCTGTTTGTTTTGTACAAATAAAGAATATTGTATTGTATTGTACACACCCTAGGAGTAGCAAAAAGCCGGAATAAGGTCAAGGTACACATGAAGATAGCCGTGTGATGCCAGCTTAGAATAGCATCACCCCATTTCTTTCCCGTGGGAGTCGTAAGAGGCGACGATGGGACGCGAGGGTGTATGTTGCATTTTTAGGCGATGGGCTGACAACCTGTCACTATGGCGATACACAATTTTCCGAATGACCCTCAAATGTTTGTCAGACGTGGCGTAAATGTCCGTTTTTTGTGGCCGTTTACGCTCTGCCTACCCCGCAAGGGATAAAGGAGCTGTGCATGCATATGTGTGACGAGACGAAATCTATATAAATAAATAGATATCTAAATTTTAAATAAATTAATTTAATACAAATTATGATTATGAAAGCACATGCAGTAAATTTTCAGTTTTGTCGTAATCTAAGGTCTTCAAATAGTTTGTAAGTTGTCTTTTGCATAACTGTCTGGTGAGGTGATATATAGTGATTGACTCATTAATTTTATTATATAGGTAAGGGCCAAGAAACCCAATGAATCGATGAGAAAAAGCGGTTTGCCAGTGAGCTTCTGTAGGACAAACTTTGTGCTTCAAGCGCTTATTCTCAAAAAATGCAGGATCATAAGTAAGTTTACAATGGGTCCTAAGAATAGCGCTTAGAACAAAAAGCTGCCTAACCGTCAGAACATCACTAAGAGAATAAAGGTCTGTTGTAGGAAAATAAAACGGTAGATTTAATCTGACTTTTAATACTGCTCTTTGAGCTCTCTCTAATCGTATCAGGTTGGTTTTGGCAGCACCTCCCCAGACAGAAATACAATAAGATAAGATTGATTGACAAAGCGACAAATATACCATTTTGACCACTGATTTGTCTGCAACATGACGAAGATTTTTGAAGATGAATATAAGTTTGCGGGTCCTAGATGAGAGGAGATTAATATGCTGTTTGAAGGTAAGAACATCATCCAGCATTAGCCCCAAGTATTTAATTTCTTTGGTAATGGATAGGCTGGGACATGAACAAGATGCTGTATTGTTGCAGGTGTGGGCTTTAATATTATAATTATCTATCACATGGCGCGGAACGGTTTTGATAGAAAAGGTCATGAACTTTGTTTTATCAATATTGAGCGTTAGAATATTATTTCGTAACCAGGACGAAACTACACCAAACCCTAACTGAGCCGCACTGAATGCTTCCTGCCAAGTATCACCATGGAAGACAAGTGCAGTATCATCTGCGAAGGTTACGATTTTGCAGTTATTTAATTTGAGATCACAAAGATCATTGATATATGCCAGGAAGAGAGTAGGCCCAAGCACACTCCCTTGCGGTACTCCATAAGTGATAGGTATATCATCGCTCTACAGGTCACCAATCCTAACTCTTTGCTGTCTGTTAGAAAGATAGTCCTGGAATAGCTGCAGCTGAACATCCCTAATGCCCATCCGCTCAAGCTTATTTAGTAAAAGTGGGACAGAGACTGTGTCAAATGCCTTTGCTAGGTCTAAAAATATTGCTACAACTTTGGATCCTTCATTTAGCTTAGTGACAATGTGACTGGTCAACTCTTGAACCGCATCATTTGTAGATACGCCAGCCCTAAAGCCAAACTGGGAACCTGATAAGATGTTCTTAGATTCAAGATAATTGACCAGTCTTTTGTTCAAGATTCTTTCCATTATCTTAGACATAGTTGGCAAAATCGAAATGGGTCTATAATTGTTGACACTGTCCCTGTCACCAGATTTGAAAATAGGAATGATTTCCGCAAGTTTGAGCGGGTTTGGGAAGGTCCCAGACGAAAAGCCTAAATTAATTATGTAGGCTATAGACTGGCAGCTTCGTGCTTGCCGCTCCTTCATTGGTTGCGGTGAGGCGGGGGGAGGGTTGCACGTCACTAGCACGCGTATGCTACACACGTAGAGATTTCAACTGAATATATCTCGAATTAATACTTATAGGTAATTATGGTTCTCAATGATTTCATATGGTTTTATTTTTGGTGGGATATTTTTTATGTTTGCCGCGAATGATTCCACGAGTAAATCTACACACACACATAAGGCCTTTATACCTTGCAGCGTAAGGCAAAGTGTTAACAGCCGTAAAATACGGTTGTTATCGCCACATCTGACCATCTGACAAATATTTGAGAGCCGTTTCAGACGTTAGTCGCTGATTACGACATCTGCGCGAAGAAAATGGGTCGATCCTATACATAACACGGTAACATGTGAAATTGCTATTGTGTTGTTAATTAATAAATAATAAAGTATAATAATATATGAAAAAAAATTAATATGTAGGTAACAAATAATTAAAACGGGAACTTATTATTTTTATTAGGGAGAAAATATTATGACCACCAGATAATACTTCGATACCCTAAGCTCTTTTACCAAAAATATATACTTAACACCAAAAAAATGAAGTCTAAAATAACAATAGTTCTAGCTGTTTTACTCACGACTGTACTTAAAATTGTATTTAAAGACCAAAAGTAGTAAATGATCACCAAATTTTTGCAAGCAAATTAATGCGCTATTTTTGCCCAGTTAAACCACTATGATTGCCATAAAATGTTGGCGCATTACTAAATAATGTATAATGATGCCATATTAAGTTATTGTCTTTAAAAACGTGGACAGAAAGTTACCAATGGGCAAAATTGTCGAAGCAGGTGCCATTAAAGAATAGCACTGAGCTAAATTGCTCATACAGAATCCCAGCTAGTACGGATTTATGTTGTAAAAATTTTGAAAGAACCTGGGAGACCTTTGACGAATACAAAGAGCAACATTTTAGCGAGTGGCAAGTAATAATGCCACGAGAAAAAGAAAATTGGTTAAACGGCATAACGGCACATGCACATGTGTAAAATTTCTCAAAGATTATATTTGTATTTTTATAGTATTTATGTAAAGGACAGTGGGCAAAAGTGGTCCAAGAACCTCCACCATTGAGACTTATTGGAAATGGAAGAACACACTTATCAGATTATCCGAGACAAGTATTACCGAAATCTAGACTGGGATTTTTTTTTCATAGTCACTTGAAGTTACTATAAAAATATTGTTAAAAAATGATTTTAACTGGAGCGTGCTATTTATTTTGACAGATTTTATTGATATTGCGTGTCTCTCCAATGTGCCACAATGTAAACTCCATGTAATGACACTCCACATAACGTCAAACTCCCCAAAACATTCAAATAACATGACTTTGGTGTAAAATAAGTGGTCCAAGAACCTCCACTGTTGAGACTTATTGGAAATGGAAGTACATACTTTTCTGTGACACATTTATATTGATATTACGTGTCAGTCAAATGTAATACAGTGTAAACTCCATAAAACGACATTCCACATAATATAAAACTCCCCAAAACATTCAAATAACATCACTTTGGTTTGAAAAAAGTGGTCTTAGAACCTCCATTGTTGAGACACATTGGAAATGGAAGTACACACTTGTCTGTGACATATTAATATTGATATTAGGTGTCAGTCGAATGGAATATAGTGTAAACTTCCACTTCCAATAAGTCTCAACAATGGAAGGTCTTGGCCAACTTTTTTCAAACCAAAGTCATGTTATTTGAATGTTTTGGAGAGTTTGACGTTATATGGAGTGGAGTGTCGTTACATGGAATTTACACTGTTTTACATTCGACTGACACGCAATATCAATATTAATGTGTCATAGACAAGTATGTTCTTCCATTTCAAATAAGTCTCAACAGTGGAAGGTCTTGGACCACTTTTTTCAAACCAAAGTCATGTTATTTGAATGTTTTGGGGAGTTTGACGTTATGTGGAGTGTCGTAAGTCGTTACATGGAGTTTACATTGTGGCACATTCGAGAGACACGCAACATCAATAAAATCTGACAAAATAAATATCACGCTCCTGTTATAATCATTTTTTAAGAATATTTTTATAGTAACTTCAAGTGACTATAAAAAAAAATCCCGGTGCAGATTTCGGTAATACTTGTCTCGGATAATCTGATAAGTGTGTTCTTCCATTTCCAATGAGTCTCAATAGTGGAGGTTCTTGGACCAAGTTCCATACAATTTTGCCCACTGTCATTTGTTTATTTATTCATGTAAGTTTATATATATTATTTGTATGCATGTTAAAATATTTTACAGAGTTATATATTCATTTATTTTGTTAAATTTATTTCGTATTGCCTATTTGCCCCAAAAGTTTAAATTCTCTCACAAGACATGGGTTGGCTGGAAGAGATCTCTTCTTTAGAGATAAGCTCGCCTTTGCGACAAAAATTGTACATTTATTTTTTTCTGTGTATTGTTTGTGCAATAAAGAATATTATTTCTAAACATCACGTTGGATTGGCAATTCGGCTTAAGCATGTCCAGCCACCTCCAGAGGCAAGAGCTATTCCGATTGGCATGAAACGTAAAAGAGGACGACCAGCCAAAGCTAAAAAAGCACTAATTGTGCAATAAATTATTACAGAAGACTTAATGGTTTAATTATTTGTTTTAGGAGGACTGATTTTGTTTCTTATAATTTTAATAAAAGATTTATTGAAATTGTATGACTCTTATTTGTTTAAGAGGTATATAGACATTTGGTAGACAAAAACACAAGAAAATCATACTTATTGCAGTGATTAATCAGTTTAGATACATTAGAGTTTAGTAAAAATTTTGCAATAGTAAAGGGTCAAACTAGGAGTTCATTTACTATGTTTGCGTAAAAAAATATTTATAAAGCGTAATTTACTTAAATTGGAAAACGAGATGTTAAATTTTTTGCATGTCATTTTAAATTAAAATGTGAATAATTGTTTGGTGTTCATTAACCATTTTTGGGCCAGCAATTATTTGTTTGGAGTTATTTGCTTTAATAGGATACCACGATGTATAAACTTTGGATATCATTTCATATTAAATTGCGGTTTAAATTTTGGTGATCATTTACTATTTTTGGGTCAACTATGACTTGTTTGGAGTCATTTCCTTTAATAGAATAGCAAGATGTTATAACTTTGGTTACAGTTTTAAATTAAAATGCGGTTTTAATTCTGGTGATCATTTACTATTTTTGCCTGTTATATTTCACTAAATCAGGTGATTAGTTAAACATAAGCCTTTTTATTATAATAATCATGAATCAATCATTATCATCACAATTGCTAAATTGACATCACTCTGGTGTTCCTGCGTAGAAGTATCTTTCTTGCGTTCTTCAAAGAATTTGTGTATGTTATACACAACTTTCTTTGTTTGTTTTCTTATTGAAGGACTCATTTTGGGGTCGTAAGCTCATGTGCGTCTTGTAAAAAGTTTCGAGTTCCTAAGTACACAACTGACCGCGGCGAGTGACCGCCGGCAAATGACAATCAGTGACACGCGTCGTGCTCGCGCCCTTTCCCCGCACACTTTCCGCACCCCCGCAGAGATCATAATTACCCTGCCCCCCGAACGTCTGTAACGCCGCAGGGAGCGGCATGCACGACGTTGCCAGACTATAGTGGTGGGGCTAGAATATCACAGTATCGTTTTAGAAACGCTCCTGAGATATTATCCTGTCCAACTGTATTAACCTTCTTTAGGTTTAATATGTGGTTTCGAACTTCATGTTCATTAGTTGGTTCTAGGTAAAAAGAATTAGAATTAGTATTAACCTGTAGTTGTAGGATTATGAGTATCTGGGCATATCTGCAAGGTTCTTACCGATTTCAGCAAAGAATTTGTTTACGACGTTAACAGAGTTAGTGGGGTTAGTGGGTGATAATAAATTACTAGCAGTGCAAGTTTTGCTCGTCATTTGAGTAACGGTTTTTATTGTGTCCCAAAGTTTTTTATTATTTATATATGCTGCTGTTTTCAGTAGTTCTCTTTCATATTCTCTTTTAAGTTTTTTTAGTAACCAGTTACAAAAGTTCCTATACCTCTTATATGTAACCTTAATTGTTTCATTATTTGGATTTTTCTTGAATTTTTGATGTAATTTGTCTCTATTTTTCATGCAACGCAATAGTCCTGTTGTAATCCAGGGTTTCTTTGTTCTCTTGCGATTGGCGACAGCGACCGTTCTCCACGGGAGTCCAGAGGGGAGAGGAAACCGCGCAACACAGTCCCTAGTCGAAAGACTAGGGACTGTGTTGCGCGCAACGCGGCACCGTAACTGCAGCCTCAACAAAACTCAAGGCTGCTGAACCTATCGCACAGCTGTATGTGTCCCGGCTAGACAGAGATACGACACCGGAGGACATTATACAGCACCTGCAGAAGATGGTAAAGCTACGCCAGGATCCTCCACGAATCCCCGCCGGTTTGACCCTGGAAATCCGACAGCTGGACTCTAAAATTTCAATTAATTTTAGGTCTTTTGTTTTGTCGTTTCCCCGGAAATACGCGTGCGAATTCATGCGAACAGATTTCTGGCCACAGGGAGTCGTATTCAGGCGCTATCGACCCCCTGTGCAACGTGAGTCGCCGTCGCCTAAAGTGCCTATCTAGCTTTACTTAAGTGACATTATTGTAGTGTATTTACAGTATTTGTGTTAGATTTTAAGTCATATTTTATTGTTTTATTTTATTTTATATGGGCCTTGTTGCCTGAAATAAAGGATTATTATTATTATTATTAATATATGTTGTTATCTTAAGATATTCTCTCCTTTCAGAGGGTTTCTTCCCTATCTCACGGGCCTTAGCCAAGCGAGGAGGGGTCTTATGAGTCTGTAGTAACAGAAGTTGTCAAGAATTTCCTGACTGTTCTGCATGTATTCAAAACTACGGCCTTTTGTAAAGTATGACAAACATTCGGGTGTATTTTTAAGGTTTTCAAGCTGTCTTATTATTATTATTATGGGATAGTTGTTTATTTGCACGAGGACCTTGACGTCCTTTCGGCTTGACGCCCTTTTTGTTACTGCATAGGACTCCAGAAAACTGTAAAGTTTCAAAAAATTTGCTGATGATGTTTTATAGGGTAAAAGAACCCATAAAGCTAATAAAAATAATAAAAAACAAAGACCTCGTCATCATGACTGTGGTTCTGATACATCATCGATTTATAGAAAAACAGTCGAATTTTTTCAATCAGTGCCTGTACCCATACGAAGCCCAAACATGGACCCTCACTGCAGAGCTGGTGCTGATGAATGAGTATTATGTGTTTTTATAATTATTAAACGAATAAGTATCACTCATGATGTAGATTTACGCGACTTACCTGCTTGATAATTATTTAGTTTATCCCTCTACGTTTCGGCTGCTTAAAACAGCCTTCTTCACGGAGGTCGACAGATCACATACACCCGCTTGTCAGCAGTGATTGCCGAACATTCAGCAAGCAATGTTCAGTGTTGACAACAACAACGCGTCGTGTCAACCTAGACCATGAGTATTAAGTCGCTTAGCGAGCTAATATAAATGCTCGGTCGCAGTTTCTCTGAAGGGCCCTAACACATCTTTAGTGTTTTACATCTATGTAGCCTATAACCGTAACAACTGCGGACAGTTCATCGAAGTTTCCGTTTTATTGTCTGGCAGCAGCTTTATCGCCCGAAGCGCAGGCTTGAACGGAAAACTTGCTGCCAGGGAGAAACAGTCTTAGCTGTGACCTGCGTTAAGAAACTACAAGCTACAAGTCTACAGGTGAAATTATTAGTACATTGCGTAGCCGGCTAATATTACTGCTATCATAATGGCCAACCGACTACGCCAACCGGCTACTACGACTACGAACATCGATTTTTTCCTGTAAAGCTGTAACTGTAACTGTAACTGTTTGAAAAACTAGTATAAATCGATGCTTAAGTGAGTAGCTAGAGTAACTCTGTCAAACTGTTTCAGTGTTCAATAAAGCAGCGACTGTGTGTGGAGAATATAACTTTATTCCAGGATCACTTAAAAATACTAGTGAACTTATTATTATTACCAAATTAAAGTCACGTATAAGGTAAACTAGCTTATCTTTTTAAAAATAAGTGGAAGTTCGCTGCCAGGGAGAAGAATTCTCAGATTATGCCTTTTTTTGAACTGTTGTAATCAGCACCTCAAAGTATGCTTGTTATTCTTATTACATACATATATCACGCCTTAAATCACTTACGGGGTAGGCAAATCGTAAACGGCTGTAAAAACGGAAATTTACGCCACGCCTGACAAATATTTGAGGATCATTTGGAATATTTTGCCTAAATTGGCAATACACACCCTCGAGTCCCATAGTCGCTTCTTACGACACCCACGGGAAAGAAATGGGGTGATGTTATTCTATGCCGGCATCACACGGTCATTATTCTTATTATTCTTGTTTGAAAAACTAGTATAAATCGATCCGCAAGTAAGTAACTAGAGTTTTAAATGTTCAATATTGCAGCGCAGGATATTATTTTATACTAGAATAACTTTAAAAAGCCATGTCGGCTTGGAATAGCATGACCCCATTTCTTTCCCGTCTCGTAGGAGACGACTCAGGGAATTTAGGACAACGTGTGTATTGCAATTTTTAGGTGATAGTCTGACGACCTGCCACTATGACGATACTCAATTTTCTGAATTTTTACAGTCGTGGCGAAAATGTTAGTTTTTTTTTATTTCTCCACAAGGAATATATATGCGTGATATATGTATCACTTAAAATACTAGTGAACTTAGTTATACTACCAAATTAACTGTTTAGTCCAAAACTTGCTTATTTTCTTAAAAAATAAGTGGAAAATTTTCCTCTAGACTCAATTATTGTCATCATAAAAATAACGATAAAATAAACCTGATATCACCTCACAATGGCGGAGTTTTATGGATACTTTCAAAAAATAATAAACTTTGTGTTCAGTCAGGATTGACGTGGGCGTGAGTCTTCTATGTTCACAAAATAATCAATTTGAGAATAATAGATTATTTATTTAAAATTTGTAATGCCGGCTTAGTTTCCTTGTGATGCTGGCTGAGAATAGCATCACTCCATTTCTTTCTTGCGGGTGTCGTAAGTCTAAAAATTCTCAAGACTAAGAGACTTGAGAATCTTAACCCACAAAACTCTCGCGCCGATACGCAATTGGTACCCAAAGGCTGTTGATAATTACGAATACAAATATATATAAATCACATCTCATAGTAGGCAGAGACTACTTCCTTCCACTCACTACGATCCTGGCATACTACTTTCGCATCCTCTACATTCATCTATCTCTTCATGCACGCTCGTCGGTTTAGGATTTTTACGCAGTTTGTCGGTATTGCGCTCTATTGTATCAATTTTAATCCCTCCACCACTTAATTCTCCAGTTATACTAATATATCTATCTAATTCTAGCTAGCTATCACATTATTTTCCTAAGTTATTTTTTAAACTCTTGACCTGACCTTTTTTTAGCAACTGTCTCGTTAAACTTCTTTCATTCAACGTGAAAGAAGTTTTGTTCCTGACACAAGCACTGGAATCCTTATATGAGGATTTCAGTGCTCGTATCAAGATACTCCTTTCGTCTAATAATGGTGAGGAATTAATTGTTGAATTGTCGTCGACACTTAGTCCCAACGACAATTAATTCCTCACCACTCTGTCATAGATTTAATTGAAAAGAAGGGATGATTATGGAAAAAGGTGTATTTAATGATGTTCTGATACTCACTGTGTTGTGCATGGTTCTGTCCACAGATTGTGAAGTTGTTCTTTCCTTCGCCAAGAACGAGGACGTCTTCATCGCACTCGCCGGTCATTCTGTTGGGTTGGCCCTGAAACAGATTATATTGTAAATATTTAAAAAAAACAACTATTCCTATTGAATAAGAAGAGTTTATCTACTAGGATCCGAAGTATTTTCAATGTTAGATTCTGCGACTAATGGACTAAGGAACTCAAGAGTTACATTATGGTGACTGGTGATATGACTGGTGGGTGATACACAATTTTCTGAATGCCTCTCAAATGTTTGTCAGACGTGGCGTAAATGTCCGTTTTTTTCAACCGTTTACGCTCTGCCTAGCCCGCAAGGGATATAGGCGTTATATTTGTATGTAGACTCTGGTTTTATAACTATAGGTCAAACCAAAGAGTAGCCAAAATTGATCAAGGCATCTTTAAGAGGTCTTACTACTTAAAGTTACATTGAGTACGTAAAAAAACAAAGGTAAAAACCAAATTAGCAACTCTCTCTTCTTTTGAAATTAGTTAAAATTTTATTTGTTACCCCTGTTTATTTTCTTTTCAATAAATATTACAAGTACTTAGATCGTTTTCTAACTCTCTCAGTTTACCTTTTAATGTTATATTTTTATGTATTTTTTTTGTTGTTACTTTCCCGTGTGTTTGGTCAAGCATATTTTTATTTTAATGAGCTCCATAAATATATTTCAAGGCTTTTTTACATAATCAATGCTATTAAATATCCTGCCATTGATTAAAAGGGTCAAAATCGAAATACCCTTTACCATAAACAGTCGATCATAGAAGACTAAACAAATTAAATCAAAAACTTGAACAGCTAATTTCTTCCAAACCTTTTTCTGTCGTGTCGATGACGCAAATTAATATGTCCTCAAAAATCGTTTGACCAGACTGTTTTGTGTGATATCTGAATCCTGAGAAACTTCTTCTTCTTTTTCTTCCTGGGAGCACAAAAAGTGCGACATGGACTGTAAGCTAATTATACGCATGTAAATAACACGCTTTGAAAATCTTGACTTCAATTTTAAACAAATGACGTTTTCAGATGGTGGTGGCGTAAAGTTACATGTTGTGTGATTAACCTGGCCAGCCCCGAGGCAGTGCCTTTTTTTTCCCACCCGAGCCGTATTTCTATTAGAGCATTACAAAATTGTTATAAAAAAAAGAAAATTCTCTTGTACAAATCTCTTTTTTTTACAATGACGGATCATGACGTCAATAAGTGATAATACTATCCTACATTAATTAAAAAAATTCAATAAAAAAAAACAATTTCGGTTTATTTTGGTGCCGGCAAATTATGCTAATAGGCACTTGGCATTCGTACCGACACATAATTAAGTTCTTCGTTTATTCCAAAAACCTTTTTTTTCCAACTACCTGCAGAGCCTATCTGTCACAAAAATATACCTGACACTGTCTTCCCTGCCAGATAGAGGCGCTTGGGATGTCCGTTTACTAGTTGACGTCTCACATTTGATGATGAAAGATCATTTTTGTCTACCCTCTGGTTGGCTGGTAAAGAATGCCGCTTGGCATCAGGCCCGCCTTTTGTATTGTGTACAAAAGAGTGTAAAAATAAATACAAATTAATAATAACCACATGGAAACAGCCACTGTTGCATAGTCTAGTTAAGTTTCAAGTCTGTGGCACCCTTCAAAGAAGTGTTTGTTAAAAATTTCATGCGCCGTTAAAAGGCTGGGTCTGGCTTGTGGCAATATTGTGGCTTTTTAACCTCAGGGCCAGAATCGATCGGATTAATATTTGATTCCCCAGAATGGCTGGAAGGCCTTTCTTTTGTTACAAGTGCTTTCAAACCGGAGTGGGAGTGGTAATAAAATGCCAGCTGGTATTCTTCCCGCGATGCTGTAAAGGTTTAGGCTATTGGTACTATGGTAGGACAGTATTAACTTCATAATGGTCAAATAATAACTATAACTACAGGCTTTCAGTGTGTATTCTATTCGTAGAAAACAAGTTAATGTATAGGATGTAAGGGACAGCTTTCCGAATACTTATAGAGTGCATTAAAACTATGAAACTGAACAACCTCCTATGAAAAAATATTTCAGGAAACGCTAAAGAAATTTTTGACTTTTCGATTTTGTCGGTCAAAAAGTGTTGTCGTTTCCTGACATGTTCCTAGTTGTTCAGTTTCATGGTGTGCATGCACCCTATCAGTATTCGGAGGGCTGTCTTTTACACCCCGTATGGAAGGAAGGCTTTGTCTTTAATCATCACGTGTCGTAATTCTACATTGGAATCTCAAAATCTATGTCAGATTATTTCAACGTAATATACGTTGAAATAATCTGGAAAGTATGACTTATGGAAAGTTGTTCCTTATCACCATATTATTATATTAAATCTTTGTAAATACAATTTGCTTATTCTTAGCAGGTACGATGATCAACTGAATGAAACACGAAAAATGTTTTTGCGTTGATATCGGAAATGTTATCTTGCATGGGCCGTGTGATGCCGGCTTCACATCATCGCATTATAAACAGCATCACCCGATTTCTTTCCTGTGGGTGTCATAAGAGGTGACTAAGGGAGTCGAGAGTTACATGTGTATGGCAATTTGAGGCGATGGGCTGACAACCTGTCACAATCAGGGTGTCATGTTATATTTCATTAAGATTGCAGGTTATAATTTTACTAAGGGATAAGACTAAAAACTTGAGCAACGGATATTCTCATAGATTGTTTGTATCATCATCATCATGGGGTGCCATCTTCAAATTGAAGTTCGGAGGTCAGCATGTAGTAACCCTCGCGGTCTTGCGCCGCACTTTTCAACTGGTAGTACCGATTGTTTGTATATATAGAAAATACATTTTTGTGAAGTGGCGCTACTGTCGAGGTCGTTCACGACTACACTCGCCTTAAGGACTTTAAGAAGGAGTAGAAATCGTAACGTATCGGAATGTTAAATCTTAGTTTGTTGACTGAGATGGATGGCGAATAGCGATTAGGTTAATGTACTACCTACTGAGTTCATAGAAGTAGAAGGTTCCTTTCTAAGCTAGAAACTGAGTGATAGGAATATCTTGCCCAGAATAGAAAATAGTTCTTCATAAACTTTACCATTGTCATACATACATACATACACATATCTTGCCTATAATCCCTTGCGGGGTAGGCAGAACGTAAACGGCTGCAAAAAACGGACATTTACGCCACGTCTGACAAATATCTGAGGATCATTCGGAAACCTAAAATTTCAATACACACCCTCGAGTCCCTTAGTCGCCTCTTACGACTCCCACGGGAAAGAAATGGGATGATGCTATTCTAAGCCGGCATATCACGGCGACCAGCTTACGACCAGTTTATACTGGTTCTAGTGGAAGTATCTCAGAATCTAGCATTATTTATTTAAGATTTTTATCGTCATGCGGCCGTTTACACTCTGCCTACCCCACAAGGGATAATAGGCGTGATATGTGTGTAAACTGGTCGTATGGTACATGGTACTTAAGTATAATGCTACTTTAGCATTGCACTGTGTTCTTACTGTTATTTTTTTTTCAATGTAATCATATTTTGTGTCAGAAAGGTATTATTATACTTACGATGGTAAAATGTATAAAGTCGATCCTCAGCTGCATGATACCGGCGAAGGCTTTCTCCACGGTAATGCTGCACTCCTGGTCCCCCATGTACAGCTCAGGGAAGCCAGGCGACATGAAGTATGTGAGGTTGTTGGCTGCCAACCCGCCGCAGGTCACCTCGACTGGGGAACAAAATTATACATTAGCACAGAATAATTAATAGTACTAGCGTACAGTATGGTCACTCCCTGCCTCCCCCTACAAGCGCCGCCCACCCGCGCTCGGAGGACGCTCAGACACCGGCTAGCAAGGACGCGACGACGAAGGTCAATTCATACTGCCGCACATTGCATTCCCGATTCGCGAACGCAAAATTGCGGCAACCCTGACACGTTGTCTCACACACACAAGCATGGTCCGCGTTCACCTACGCGAGCTTAGACTGTGTGCGTAGCAACGCGTTTGATTCATACATTTGAGCGCCAGTATCCGAGGTGTGACATTAGTAAATATTTTACACAGTCACTAAAGATCCTCATGAATGCAAAAAATCGAGAAATAATTATAGAGAACATCGAAATAAGACAAAAATGTTGACCTATCAAACAAAACAGCTGATCGATCAGCTGATAAATTTTCCATTTTCACGAGAGGTAGAAATTCCGGATTTAGATATTGAGTTTTAAATCAATCGAATGTTCTGTCTCCTTCAAACCATTGTGAAGCGCCTTTGCACACACTTGTGCGTGTTTGTATTGCACCACGATGTCCACGATAAGCAATCAAAACGTTTAGAAAAAAATTACAGACTTAATCTGGCCAATTTATTTTGTTTATTTAAGAAAGTGAAAGGAATGAGCTAAGTATGTGTGAGAATCAAGGCCATTAACAATCTAAATACTTATAATGCATCTCTATTAATTGCGCACGTCTGTAAGTGAAACAAACTGCTTTAAATTCTATCTGATTACTTTCAATTTTGTTTGTTTTTATACTTTTTTATCGTTGAACTGGTTTTTACTAGTTTAATGCGTCATTGGCAGCTGAGTAGATATATTTTTTAGATAAGTACCTGCGTACACACAAGTACTTACGTCCTATAATCCCATTCCTAAGTTATCAAGGTACGTAACAGTACGTTTAGTACATATTCATCGTAGACTTCAATACTATATTTTTGAAAACAGTTTAATAAATCATCGTTTCCAGTTGTTTCCCATTTTTTTTTTCTTTTCTTCAGTTAAGTAATTGGCCGGACTTTTAAAGGCCGATGTGGCGCAGTGGTATTGCAACTGCCTGCGACGCAAAGGTTCCGGGTTCGATTCTCGGTGGGGCACTCACAAACTTGAAAAACTCTGACACCAGGGTTCATCGAGTCGTTGGATGACTCGGTGTCCCACTCGAAAAAAAAAAGAAAGAAGCCGGACTACTAAATTATTAATATAGTAAATTGAAAATTGGAATTAAGAAATGTAGATTATTTTAAGTTAAGTAAGATAGAGCCACGATAGAGCCACCATTTTAAACTTCGAGAAACGCGGTGTTCCGTTTCGTTCCGATTTAAATATCTTAACTTGTAACGCAAGAAAGTGACATTTCATAGACACCGTGTGACATGTGACGTTATAATGACGTGACGTCTAATGTGAGTGTGACCATCACAATTTTGTACACGACAACTTTCACTAGAGATATTAAGCGCATTTTACACAAGCGGCATAGACGCTGCGATTAGAAATATTATATTATTCCTGCAGCTACCCTATGAAGCTTGAAATCCATTAAAAATATGCTGGTTATATCTGATATGAAAACATGAACATTAAATCTTTGATGATTGATTCTTATAAAATAAGTTTTTACAGGGTGTAAGGGACAGCCCTCCGAAAACTGATAGGGTGCACCCAACCCGTTAAACTGAACAACTTTCACCTAGGAGCATTATGTCAAAAGCGGGAAGCCGAAATTTTTATACGTTTCCTGACATCTGTTCCTAGAGGAAAGTTGTTCAGTTACATGGTCTGCATGCACCCTATAAAATACAAAATTGTATGGATCATTAGGTTTGAAAATTATTTTTTTATTATTTGGTAGGCTGTTTATTAGACCGCGAATATATTTAAATTTACTAATAATTAATAAAATGATTGTGATTGGTTTCTGTTGATGGCAGCCCGGCAGAGGGATGTCTAATTTTTTTTATTATGACACTATTTTGTTCATTGTTTATTAATTTTATCATTTCCGTCTTCCTATAACATAAAATTTAATAAGAAGAAAGATAACGTTCTATTGACAATATTGACAACAGAAATCATATTTAATTCTGTTTGGAAATCAACATATCAAGAGGATAAGTGTAAATTAATTAAATTTTATTAATTAATAACAAATATCATATAATCACTCTGCACTAAAACCTGTTAAGTAAAACTTAATCGCAACGTCTAATCAGTGTATGTGAAAACCCTCTGAGGCTATTTCCACTTGACAAAATTGACCAGCCGAGTAGAAAATAAGGTTATTTTTGATCCAGTTAGCATTTAACTTAGTGTAGTGATTGTGATACTGGTGCAAGAGCATTAATCTGACCAGTTTAACTTGTTTTATAAAGGTCGATGTTGTTCACAGAAAGTAAAATAATGCATGTGTTATCGCTTTACTTCAAGTTACCCATACAAATTATAGGCGGCCGATGTGGCGCAGTAGTAGTGCGACTGCCTGCAATGCAAAGATTCCGGGTTAGATTCTCTAGAATTTTTTATTTTTATTTTTATTTTTATTTTTATTTTTTTATCCCGCCTGAGCCGGTTTTCTATTAGGACAATACAAAATTGTTATAAAAAGAAGAAGATTGCGTTATGCAAATTTCTTTTTTTTACAATGACCGATCATGACGTCAATAAGTGATAATGCTATCCTACATTGAATAAAGTTATTTCATTTTCATTTTTCATTTTCATTTTCATTTTGTGGGACACTTACAAAGTTGATATTTGTCACTTTGTGAATTTGTTCCCGGTCTAGTTAGGACATTGCAGGGTGAACCACCTGATGTCCGAAAATAAATGGTTCCGTGCTTCGGAGGGCACGTCAAGCCGTCGGTCCCGGTTGCTGTCTATGATTACTTAGACTGCGGTCGTTACACAACCATGTCAGAAGCCTACTTCTAGTAGCAGGCGGTTAAAAAATGCTGACACCAGGGTTCGTCGTGTCGTTGGACGACTCGGTAACCCACGTGAAAAGAGAGAGAGACCCATACAAATGACTCGAAACACTAAAACGGGGTTATTAACGCGATACTCGACTTTGTTGAATTGTCCAATATTTTGTTGTTTCGTGATCATGGGCCGTTGTTCCGTGGCCGTAAAGTGTAGTTCCGGAACATTTTAGGCGAAGAATGATGTGTGTACGCACGTTGTCGTTCGTAGTGTGTTACTAATTAGAGCTCAAAGCAGAACGAAAAATTAAAATGTTTGGCGAAACATGGGCCCATTCGTTTATACTATTCATGACAAAATATTGCAAGATTTGACAGTTGCTAGTTATCGGAAGTTCCTTTGACTCTCGTAGAAAAGATATTAGGTACTATCGCGAGACAAAAATGTGGCCATTGCGGGGTCTTAAGGAGACATTGACAATTTTATTTGGGGTGTATTAAGATGATAAAGGCTACTTGCGGAAATACCAATCCGTTGTTTCAAATACATACGACAGACAAAAAGTTCTGCCGCGGGAAATAACGTAAATCCGGAGCCTTAATGATCTAACTTCTAATCATAAATCAAATCCCTGGGGGCCGAATCTGAGGCCATATATCGAACGAGATATGGCGGTTCTGGCTTCGGTTACGCTTTTGGCCTTATACATTACGGATTTTGTTACCAAAATCACACTGGGTTTCTTTAGAGCCAGCAATGTAGGATCATATTGTAAGCTATAAACCGCACATGCGAGCGGCTAAATATCAATCAAAATCAGCTGATAATGTCAAAAACGAGATATGGCCCTATTCTGAGATTCTGGCCAGTATCTGAACCAAATTGGTTACTCTATCCCCTTCAGTTTTTATGGCAACAGAAGAAACAGAAAACATTCATTCCGGTCATTCAATATGTTGAATGTAAACAAAATATCAAAACAAACAAAAGGAAAGTAATTTTCACAAATGATAATAATAAAGAAGAATCAAGTGAATGGCTGTTTTTTTCTGGAAAAACCCGCTAGCTTTGGGCTAGCTAATGTTCCAGTCGGCCCGAGGAGACATCATAATGTATTTTTTGCAGAAGAAGATGATAAACTGTACAAATGCATTTGGTTAAGGTACTTACAAATACTTTAGCCCTACTACGATTTTTACTATTTTCAGTCGCTAATAAAATCGCTCCTATTATGCTAGGTTTATTTATGCATTCGTTGCAGTTCCCAGAAATCTTTGCGATTTTTTAAAAGTTTAGTGGCATAATGTCTGTGTTTGTTACTATTACGATTTACGATACTTTATTTATTCTAGAACCTCAAACCTATTCCTCTGAATATGCTGTATCCATAACAAGACGTCCAGTGAGAAGTAGCTTGTGCATTGGAGTAACAGAAGCAAGAAACCGACACTCGACACCCACTGAACAACTACTCAATGTCTCGCGCTCATTTGAAAAGCCGAAAAAGCTTATGAGGAATACATCTGCTACAGACAATGCGCCGCAAGCCAGGGACCAATTATGGTACTCCCGTTGGCCGGCTCCTGTGGGGTTCATCACACCATCGTTCAAGTTGGCCACTGCAGGGTGAACACGGCAAATGAGGCTTCATGGAAAACGACCAATTAAGACCCCCACACCCACAATGAAGATGTGGAGCCCCATCTCAAACAATAGCAGGAAGGATCTGAATACGGCAACTAGGAGTGCTGTGGCCTTTACAAATATTGACAAAAAATTATATAGAACTGGACACGAAGAAGAAGATTTATTCTAAATAATTAAAATCTGAAAATGCAATCCAAAGGAGTTCTAAGCAGTAGATGTAGGTATATCATTATTAAGGATAATATGTAAAAACAGAGTTCTCTTTGAAAGAATAATCATAATTCAATAAATTATCACCTTGTTTAGAGAGCGTAGTCCTAGATTAGTTAAAAATATTGCGGTTTGGCACATATAAACTTCTTAATATGAAAAAAACACTGTACAAACGTAAGAACTCATAACATTCAGTAAATACATAAGAGGTGACCAAGGAACTAGCTTCACGTTCCTAGCCACGTATAACAATTGGAGGCTATGGACCAACAATTTATCTACATCTCTACATAATTTTTGAAAAAACCATAAAGTATTTAGCAGACATGATGATGAAGGGGCATTTTTAATGGTCTTTTACGCTCTGCCTCCCCCGGACGGAATTGACATGATGTGTGAATGTTGACTATCACAGTTCAATCTTGTAACGTTTGACAGTCGGTAGCTTTACATACATACATACATATATCACGCCTATAATCCCTTGTGAGGTATGCAGAGCGTAAACGGCCGTAAAACGGACATTTACGCCACGTCTGACGAACATTTGAGGGTCATTTGGAAAATTGAGTATCGCCATACTTATACCTCTATTATACTTAGCGGTTTTAGCGGTAATACTATAATAAAATAATAATAATAGGAAACGTGATGGTACCTTGAAAAGCAATCAATTTTTATTATTAAAAGGTAGAAACAACCGTGAACGGGACTATTTTACCAAATTCTTTTTGGTAAAATCATGTCATTTCAAAGAGCCTTTTTTTACAAAATGTCATTGCTGTCGTTTATTCAGTTGTCATTTTACCTATTGACGTTGACATAGTCTACAATAACAAACGTGAAATAAAAAATGACGTGTTTCTTTTGCATAAATGAACGTATATTGGCGAATAAACTGTAACAAGGCATCATAAGGTACAAGGCTCTTAGTGAAAGCCTTGAAGCTTTCCCAATGCACAACATTCCAGCATTGCCATCTTCTATTAAAATATGGTAGTATAATCAAATTAATCTAACTTATATTGTATATATATTTCATTATATATATATATATATATATATATATTATAATATAATGTTTAGGAGTGATTGTGTGTGTTAACTTGGCTCATTATATCCCAGATTCTGCCTAAAATACCGGCGGAATATTGGTTCACTGGTTTGATAGTAAGCTTATGTTTACCAGATATTAACTACTTTATGTTTTCATTGCAGCGCAGCTGTCTCCAGGAAACACTATAATGGTGCAAAATATTGCGGTTTTCACACAATTTGCCAGCGTAATTCGTCCGAAAGTATCGTTGCAAAAATTTTAGTGCACGAGCAAGAAGAACACATCAGATGCGATAAAAACTCTAAGCCAAAACAGGATTTTCATAGATTGACTAGTTATTATTTCTATTAGATAGATAGGTGTTATCAGCAGCACTTTAAGATATCACATTAAACTGTTGATCCTTTTAAAAAGTAATTTTATCAAGAAACTGCTGATGGGGCAGGAAAATTAATCAAATACAATTAACTAATTTGAAATTCGATTTGTTTTACTTTAACTTCCACATGTTGCCACCGTAATAGATACACATAGCCAACAACAGTTTGAGGATACCTCTAGAACCACACGGTGCTGATGGTTTTCGTGGTCCTAGAGGAAATCATCGAGTACACTTTTTGTAAATGCCGCTTGTTTTAGGTATGTAGCACTAACATTGGGAGGTTAAATAAAAATTTATTAAAATTGTTTTGATGCAAGCGGTTTCTCGAGTTGAGGCAACGCCTTGGCAAGCGTAGCGTTGGACACCCTTCGTTCAGATGTACCGAATACCGATGACTTAAAGACGGCGGCTGGTAGCGACTCGTTCATTGGGTCGTTAGACGACTCAATGTCCTACTCGAAAATAGGAAAAAGAAGCGACTCGTGGCAAAAACCGGGAATCATGCCTTATGGCGTACCTTGGGGGAGGCTTATGCCCAGCAGTGGAATGCTGCCGTAGGCTGATGCGATGTGATGATGTGAAAATTAATTTTAAAAGTATTTTAAAAACACGACTGTTTTAGTGGCAGAAATCGATCTTAAAGCATAAACTCAGTTTAGGTCTTAGGATTGTGTAAAAAGGAACAAGCTACTTAGAATTTTCTGATATACAAACTACAATGCATCTATTTTATGTGTATTTAATAAAACCATGTTTCCAATTGCTATGCTTTAAATATTCTCTATATTTGGCCCAGAGACACTGTCGCCGTGCCTTCAATTTATAGTGAGCTCCATAGGTATTGAGGGCACATTCCATCCAGGCCAGCTGCAGAGACAGAGTGAAATGACCATAGATGGGTTATCACGTCATCAGGGCGACACAGCAAGGTGAAGCGCGGTGGGGTTTGGCTTGTCTGGGATCGTAATTAGTCTGGAAGGAGGTGGGTGCTTGTCTGAATGAATCTGCTGTAGCCACTCTGTAGTCCGACGTAAGGATTCTGACCGCTCCTCTCAAATCTCCGTCATACACGTTCGTTTCATTTCTTTTTCACACTGAAATGGGCCTTTGAAAAACTGGATTGACGAGGCCTCCAAGCAGAGAGGAGCACCGTCTACGTTGTGCTTCATATTGGTGGTTAAATAACCCCTTAGTCTAGGACACTAAATGATGTGTATGCGAAAGGCATGCATTTCTCTTCGTTTTTCAGCAGTTAAACATCAAGCATCTCTTGATATGTGCTTAAACACAGGGACGATGGCCTTGAGATGTGCGATGCGAGGTCGTCAAAGAGTGAGGAAGCCGCAGGGAAAGAGCTGTGCTGGGATGGAACTGTGGCTTCGCTGTAGGTGCTATTGATATCATCTTGAGCAGTGGGGCGGTGTATACGTCCAGTGTGGCCAGGCCAGGCAGTAGGATGGCCAGACCATGGCTTTTCGTAAGTTTTGTTCGAAGTATTGGGGCAAAGCAGGCAAGGTATTTGGAATGGATCAATTGGGTCCATATTGGCTGCTCGTGCTATTTATCCTGAGGGTTGTTCCCACCAGAAGCTTAAAACACACACTGAAAAACACTTATAACATTCTAATTTCGTCGAAAAGTCCAAAAAAACAAATAATTATAAAATATTCTGTGTTGTTTATGTTGTGATTTTGTTATTTTATGTCAAAAAGCTATATCTCGTATTTGACATAAAATAGGCATGGAAAGCTATCCTATTTTGACAGATATTTGGGTCCGTATTCCGATATTTCATTCGAATTTGAATGAATGATATCAATTTTTTGACTTATGATTTCCATCACTCACACATTTGCAAAATTATAATTTAGTATACATTGATTGTTATAAAGCATTTTGTTATTTTTTTCAGTACAAAATGTTCAATGTATTTCTATGTTAGCGCGTTTTTTCGTCGTTGAGCCAGAAGATGCCATATCTCGTGCTATATCTCGTCACTGACATTTCGTGAGCAACCCAGATTTGAAGCCCTGATAAATTTTTCTGAGCAAAAACTTTTGTCAACTAGCTGAGGTTTGCGGGTCGGGGGCGGGAAAATGCATGCATGCTTATTGGTCAAAGGTCGCGTCATCTCATGAACGACCACTAGTAACCAACAAATACGCGCGATTTTTCATCAGACTTATAGGTCTGATGTGTTGCCAGAAATAGTTTGCCTTTAGTGAGCCAACTATCAGGGCTGGTAGTTAAATTGACCCTATAGGTAGGTCAGCTCCAATAACAGGCTGCGGTAATACTCTACAAAGCTGTATAACCTCGTCCTGTTGAGTACTGGTCGTATAAACGTCTGCGGTCGTGTTCATATAGCCTGACCACAACACCTCGTTTCGCTAAAACCATCCTTGTTAGGCCTGCGTCCAGTGAAAATATAGCTTGGATGAAGCTATGCTATATTCCCAGTCTGGTTAAGAAATTGCAAGCTGAACCACCTGATTGTCTGAAATACGGCACGTTAAGCCGTCGGTCCCGTTTGCTGTCTATGATTATTGATTACTTAGACGGGGGTCGTTAGACAACCATGTCAGAGGCCTACTACTAGTAGAAGGCGATTGAAAACTCTGACACCAGAGTTCATGGGGTCGTTCGAAGACTCGGTGTTCCACACGAAAAAGAAGAAGAATTGTATCTTAAAAGAACATTATCATATGCTATTGCCGTGTGGTGCCGGCTTAGAATAACGTCACCCCAATTGTACCACGGGCACGGGTGTCGTAAAAGGCGACTTAGGGATGAGTTCGAGGAATGGGCAGCAGCGTTCCTTGTGAATATAACACCTTACACTGCACTTTCCAGTCCGCCTGCCAAGCGTGGTGAGTCTGGCAAATATAATCCGATTGTCGATTGGGGGCGGTGCATGCCCAGCAGTAAACTGCTGTGGCTAAAAAAAATCAGTAAAAAAAACTTCGCTTACAGATAGATTTTGGTGAACGCCAGGTTTATCTAGTAATGGTAACCGCAAATCTGATTAGTGTATGGTTACGGTAAAACATGGACTTGAGTTGTTTATTGCATCAAAATATTTAATCATACAACGAACGCTCATATGAAACTTAACTTTTGAACAGTTCTGAATTGCGATGTAAACATACCTACTACAATTAGTTGCCAATACTATTAGTTGCAAAACTAACCTGGCAGATGGAGCCGTGCCCCACGTTATTGGCATCAAGATACACTTGCAAAAATTCGCGGACAAGGGACGGAAGAGGCGTTGTCACTAGCAATAGCGAAAGTCGCAGGTTCAAATCCTGCCCGCGCTTGAAAAATTTTGCAAGTTTCCTAAATTGTATACCCAATACGGGAAATGTATTAATATTTGGAATACCAAATATTAATGTGTTGAATACAATACCTACTTCTACAACCTGCTTGCTCATAAGCTACTTTTTAAAAAAATGCGCTCTCTTTTCAAATCGCAAACACAGCAATTATTCCCGTGTCCACCGTGTCCGGCTAACTGCTGCCCGTTTCCGGTCATCCGTAATGGCCGCCGCTACATCCGGAGTGCCGGGGTGTCAAGTTGTCAATCCCGCCCCTGTGCCTGGCAAATGCACGGGCGGCGCCGCCGTGTTGACAGAAATCAATCAACTGCTGGACTGGGTGGGAGTGAATTTTTTACAGCGACACAGAGACGTATCTAGTCCACTTGACGTACAATATAAATTAATAAAATAAATAACCTGGACTTTTTACATAATCTGAACATTTTACACAGCGCCATCTAGTCCCAAACTAAGCAAAGCTTACGGGAACTAGATAGCTCATTTGAGTACTTATATACTTTTTTGGTAAATAAATACATGTTATCTACACAAATATTTGTGTTTTGTGGGTATCCAACCTACGATCTTTGGTGTGGTAGGCAGGGATACTATTCGCTATGCCATTGGGCCTGTCATATGTCTAATGTTACTACAAAATGTTTTAACATAGGCATGTTTTGTACAGATATGAATTATTTTAAAGATTAACTAGCAGCCCGCCCAGCGGTTTCTCCCGCCGCAAACAATTTCCCCCGGGAATAAGACAGTTTAATATAGGGTTCATCAGGAATAATGTAGGATTCTAAAAATCTTGATTTTAATTTGAAACAAATATCGTTTTCTGATGGTGGTGGCGTAAATTTACATGCCGTGTGATTAACCTGGCCAGCCCCATAATGGCAGTGTCTTTATTTTTATTTTTTTTATCCCGCCCGAGTCGGTTTTCTATTAGGTCATAACAAAATTGTAATAAAAAAAGAAAATTGTGTGATACAAATTTCTTTTTTTAGAATGACGGTTCATGACGTCAATTAATGATAATACTATTTTACATTGAATAAAGAATTTCAATTTCAATTAACGGTAAAAGAATTTTTTAAATCGGTCCAGTGGTTTCTGAGCCTATTCAATTCAAACAAACAATAAAAAAATCCTGTTTCTAATATAAGTGTAAATTATATTATTATTATAGTGTGATGCCGGCTTAGAATAGCATCACCCGATTTCTTTCCCGTGGGAGTCGTAGGAGGCGACTAAGGGACTTGAGGGTGTGTATTGCAATTTTAGGCGATGGACTAAAAACCTGTCACTATGGCGATACACAATTTTCCGAATTACCCTCAAACATTTATTTATTTATTTACAAACATAATTTATCAGCATAACAGCTATAATACGCCAAGGCGCCGATAAACTTAAATTAAGTTACAACAGTGCTAACTCGACTATCTAAAGTTTCGCAGTGTTTTAAAATTGTTACTCTAAGTTTTTTCCACTGGTCGGCAAATAAGTCGCAGTCGGGTGCCACAGAGAGAAGCTGGTTGAGCTGGGTGCGTGCGCTTACAAGTGGAGAGGCCCTGTGCGCCTCCGTGCGGACCACCTCCTCCGCCAGCAGCCGGTGGCTGCGACCTCGCAGATATCTATCTGGGACGCAGAGAGTGTTCACCCTGGAGATCAGTTCCGGGCAGTCAGTTTCCCCTCGCAATAACTGGCATGCAGAGCACAACTTCTCAAAATTGCGTCTAACCTCCAGGGAATTCATCTCTAACATACCCAATATAAATTTCGTGGGATACAAGAAAGGGTAATATCCATACTCTTTCTTGTATAAAAATCGGAGAAACGTCTTCTGGACCTTCTCCAAAAGCAAGATGTACGATTCCTCATGTGGACTCCACACAATTGAGGCTGAATCAAGCTTACTCCTTACCAAAGAAGTGTACAGTAGTTTTATAACTCTAGGTTCACGAAATTGTTTTGCGTTTCTCATAATAAAGCCTAACTTCCTAAAACATTCCTTTGAGAGTGAGATTATGTGTTCGTTAAAAGTGAGTTGCGAGTCAAAAGTTACACCAAGGTCTTTGATAGTGTTAACAAGTTCAATTGGGTTATTTCCAAGGCAGTATGTGGTTTTGATTGGGGTTCTTCGTCTAGTAAATGTCATCGTTTTGCACTTAGATGGATTAAACGCCAGTTTATTTTCAATGCTCCATCGAAGCACAGCATCTATATCGATCTGTAATTGCTTGCAGTCTGTGAGGTCAACAACACAACGAATAATTTTAAGGTCGTCGGCGTAGAGAAGACAATCAGAAAAGTGTATTACACTGTCAAGATCATTGACCATCAAAGTGAAAAGGAGAGGCCCTAGTATGGAACCCTGGCTTACGCCGGATCTAGTATGGTATGTTTCGGAAACGTAACATCCATGTCTCACATACTGTTGGCGATCCCTGAGATAATCTGCAAATAAACGGAGAAGACGAGGGGTGAAACCGAATGCTGCAAGTTTATTTAACAATATGTCATTCTCTACTTGGTCAAATGCCTTTTTGAAATCAAAGTAAATAACGTCTACTTGAAAACCTTTATCTAAATATTGTGATATTTTGTCAACTATTGTTAATAAATTAGTAGTAACGGAACGCCGTCTACGAAAACCATGTTGAGAATCAGAAAGAAATGGACTTATTTGGGCAGACAATTTTGTGTGGATAATAGACTCGAATACCTTGGCTAAACTAGAGAGAATGGCTATTGGACGATAATTTTCAGCATGAGAAATATCTTTTGTTTTGGGTATGGGGTGGACACGTGAAGTTTTCCAGGTAGAAGGATATTTACAGGTTTTTAAAATTAAGTTAAAGATGTATAATATTGGCAGAATTAAAAGATGGCTACATGCTTTTAACAAATAAGGGGGGACATTGTCAGGTCCTATGGCAGATCTAGGCTTAAGGTTTTTTAAAGCCACTTTTATTTCTTGCTCTGATATTTCGGAAACATCTACTCGAACTGATGATAGGCTCTTATCGGTTTTGATAGCAAAATTTGCGTCTAACATTGGCATATCAGGCAAGAAAACACTGGAAAAGTAGGCTGCGAAGGCCTTAGCTGTATCAGGACCTTTATACTCTTTACCGTTTAATGTAATATTTGTTTCAAATCCTCCTTTCGACCTTAGACTGTTTATATGCTTCCAAAATGCATATGGGTTAGTTATAATATTTCGTTCTACATGCTTGGTATGATCATTGTATGCTTCTAATAAACGCAATTTAATTTGAGACCGCATCTGACTAAACTTGTTATAGATATCTTTGTCACCAGATGATTTCCAAAGGCGATGATGCTCAGCTTTATTTTTGATGGCATTAATGATATCTTTTGTATACCAGATCGGGTAACATCGAGATTTGTGGGTTGGTCTTATTTTTTTCGGTATGCAGATATCAAAAATGTTATACAATTTACAATATAATGCTTCTACGGCACTATCAACATCAAGAGCACTCAATATAGTGGACCAGTCGCAATAAAGAAGGTATTGGTTGATAAGATCGAAATCAGCCTTTGCGAAGTTCCAGTCTTGCATGGTGCTAAGATTACTTGGATCAAGATGGTTTTGCTTGGGACATATGGAACAATTTAAATCTATGAGAACATCTAATGGGGGGTGGTACGCATCAGCAACATATGTCAGACGTGGCGTAAATGTCCGTTTTTGCGGTAGTTTACGATCTGCCTACCCCGCAAGGTATAATAGGCGTGATATGTGTATGTATGTATTATTTTAGTGTAGATATTTTTAATGCATTATTTAATGTTTTTTGTCGTCTTTTTTTATACTGAGTAAGGGACAGCCCTTCGAATAGGTACTGATACCCTATCAAAATGCATGAAAGATAAAACTGGACAACTTTCCCCTAGAAACGGAAAATGTCAGGAAATGCCAAAAAAATTACCTTCCATACAAAATCACAATCAGCTGACTGCATTCACTATGTGAAGTCGGTTTTTTTACGTTTCCTGAAATATGTTCCTAGGGGAAAGTTGTTCAGTTTCATGGTCTGCATGTACCCTATTAGTATTCGGAGGGCTATCCCTTACACCCCTTAATACAGTAATGATTAAATGTAATCATTACCTTGCATTTATTTGCCATGTGATGCCGGCTTAGAATAGCATCACTCCATTTCTTACCCGTGGGAGTCGTAAGAGGCGACGAAGGGACTCGAGGGTGTGTATAGCAATTCTAGGCGATGGGCTGACAACCTGTCACTATGGCGATACACAATTTTCCGAATGACCCTCAAACGTTTGTCAGACGTGGCGTTAATGTCCGTTTTTTCGGCCGTTTATGCTCTGCCTACCCCGCAAGGGATAAAGGCGTGATATATGAATGTATGTAATCATTACACTGGTACGAATAATGTGGCGTAGATTGTACATTTTTAAATGAAAAAGTAGTTATTATGGCATAACTGTAATAGTTAGACATAATATGGTATCGCGGACATTATTATAGATATTGATGTCCTCTATAAAACTGTAGTACATCACTTTGCTCTATTGTCAATAATTTCTAATAATAGTTACATCATCGAAATTTTCACGCGGATCCCTATTTTTTTCTCGTATAAAATATAGCCTATGTTCATCAGGAATAATGTAGAATTCTAATGGTAAAAGAATTTTTAAAATCGGGCCAGTCGTTTCGGAGCCTATTCGATGCAAACAAACAAACAAACAATCAAATCTTTCCTCTTTATAATATTAGTGTAGATGTTCATGTTCATCAGGAATAATGTAGGATTCTAATGGTAAAAGAATTTTTAAAATCGGGCCAGTAGTTTCGGAGCCTATTCGATGCAAACAAACAAACAAACAATCAAATCTTTCCTCTTTATAATATTAGTGTAGATTTCTTTTTATACCTGACACGGGAAGTATTTTATAATTTGGTATACAATGACTATGAAAAATAAAATAGACTGAGACAATTGGTTGATATGTTTAGTTATATTTATTCCATATAGGTTACTAGTTTGGAACCAGTATTTCATTTGTTTTCTACCGTTAACTGAGAAGCAAGTTATAATAAGTATAAATGACCGCAAAGTCCATAAAAATACAAAAAGGAAATGAAAGAAAAAGTATTGTCTATTTTTCTCCAACATTGCGACACAATAGTTTAGCCTAGATAATTGTACTGTGATTGCGCATAGGAACGGAACTAATTGAATTTTTATTCGATTACATTCATGTGCCATATTATGCATTTATCAAACAAATAAGCGTCCTTAAATACTTACTTTGACACGAAACTTTGCAGTCTTGACGCTTAATTCATCCTTTTACATTTTCGTTACATTACAAATCGCGGATCTGCTCGCCAACCACGTTGAAAATAAGATTACTCGGTTTAACGACTTGCTACTTACCTAATAAACTCAATTCACAAAGACTAGTCTAACGAACCCTGTCGGTTGTAGCCAGTAGACTCAATGCTGCATGATGGAAAAGGGGGATTCCCGCCGAGCGAGGTTTTCAGCTCGGGCACCGCGGCCCGCTGGTAGGTCGTGGATTTTGTATTTATGCTAAGTCTTCGACAAATTTCGTAACCGCGGTTTAGGCCTCGACTTTTGATTGGCTAATCTTCTATGACGAGTATGACGTATCGTGTTTACATTGTTCAGGCAGCATTGTCGTTGTCGCCTCGTCAGCAGTAGATGCATCCAGTGAAGTCAGCACTCTTTGCCGCTACGATTTTTGTAGTTGATAGTTGTCTATGATTTTTGTATTTTGAAGCGGCAAGTAAAAAGAGGATGAAATTGAAATGAATAAAAGTAACTAGGTAGTTGTTTAAGCTGGTTCTGTAGAACCAAGTCTATTAGCAGCCTGAATCCGTTCCTGTCATCGGCCTACAGGAGGACGAATGTATGGAATATGTTACAAATTTTTCTTCATTCTCTGCATATTTCACCAGCTATAGTTCTATTTTAAAATGTCATTGGATCAGACCTCTGATCTCAGATCAGAAGCTACTAAGGGACTCTAGGGTTTCATGTGCATCATTATAAGCGACAGTCTGACAAACTGTCACTATAGTGATACTCGGTTTTCTAAAACGGCCCTCAAATATTTGTCAGACGTGGCGAGTACGAGCGTTTTGAAGCCGTTAACGCTGTAAGTAAAGGATAATTGCGTGGTGTGTATATTTATTTAAAATGGTCGTGTACAATCATGTCACTCCTCAAGCAACCAACGCCCCCGCCGGCAGAGGCGCGCAGGTTCCTCATTTGTTTCCAATTTTGGGAACTACCGGCACGTGCCGGGCAGATTCAGTCCAATACGTTCTTCCCAGAACAACTCGTAAGCCGCGCGATTGGGCTGGTTGTTTGAACAACCACAAAACTTCTCCGGGTGAGCTCCTGCTCCTCATCATACAGTCAGGTGTAGATTTCATAGCCCCGGGGCTAAAATTGTAGAGTACAGAAATATAAAAAAATCATGTCTATTAGCAGCCTGACTCCGTGCCTGTTGTCGGCTTACTGCCGGACGAATGCATGGAATATGTGACTGCACTCGCCATCCTCTGCATATTTCACCAGCTATTTTGAAACGTGTAAGGGATTAATTATTTAGCGGAAAGGCGGGGAAGTTTGATAGAGGAAACTACGGTTAGGGATTTTAATCACCTCTGTGGTTTGGGATTTTGAATTTGATCATGTTGTAGTTTCCATCCGAACTACAACAAACGACAAATGCGGTAGACACATGTGGGACAAATGTATTTTCTGTAGCTACCTACTCATTGCCATGTGATCCCGGCTTAGAATAGCATCACCCCATTTCTTTCCCATGGGAGTCGTAAGAGGGAACTAGGAACTCGTGGGTGTGTATTGCAATTTTAGGCGACGGGCTGACAACCTGTCTCTATCTATGGCGATACATAATTTTGAATGTCCGAAGAGATTTTCCGAATGACTCTCAAATATTTGTCTGACGTGGCGTAAATGTCCGTTTTTTGTGGCCGTTTACGCTCTGCCTTCCCCGCGAGGGATTATATGCTTTGTGTGTACTCATCAGCTACCTACACATGAAAAACAATTAAGATATTGAGTATTGAGTTAACTTTCAAAGTAGTGTCGCACTGTAAAGGTCACAGAAGACCATGCGGGCGTTTTTGCAAGTGACAACGCGTGCACTTTTCATACCGTAGGTAGGTACGTAATTGAAATATGGGCGATATTGTCCGGCGGCGTGCGGTAGCATAACTCTCAGGGGCACAATGGAGCGTGTAGCACTTTTTCTGCCAGCAAGTATCGCTCATTTCGCTTAATATGTTTTAATAACGTATGGCTCATTTTCGGATTTCCGTGACGTGTCGCTCGCAAAAATGTCTGTATAGTCTGCGGCAGCCCTAAATCCGGCCAATATTAATATATATCCGACATGGTATTGTAACTAATCACTACTCATACAAACTGAATACCGTGACTAAAACAGCCCTTTCTACCATATTTCTACGCGATGACTTTAAATTTCGGAATCTAAAGTAGGCCTTACTATAGAAATTGTAGACAATAACACCACAAACAATCTAAAAATGAAATCCTGACAATACAAAGTAGAATCTTCCGCGGTTTTCTAACTATTTGTGGTACATTGTCTTCGGAAAACAATATTTTGTTGTTGAAACAATGAACTGTAAATCTCGAGTGTGTTCACATGTGGACTGCTGAAAGCTAAGCGAAAGTGGGACGACTCGGTTAAATAAATCGGTTGTATGTCAATGATTTATTGTTGGAAATCAGAACTAGAATGTCTGCCAGATTGAGATATGCGACGGAATAAATAAAAGTGTCTACACTTAAATGTAAATAAAACGTGTTTACTTTTTCCGTCGTGTATAGCGACCTATGACACGAGAGTCTAGGGCAGCCAAGTAAGTAAGTAAAAACACTTAATTGCACAAAAATAAATAATACAGGTTACATTATAAACATCTTAAACTAGTATGCGCAAAGGCCTTATCGCTTAAAACGATCTCTTCGAAATATAAAACAGACCAGTGCGAGAGCAAAGGATAACAGGAACAGAAATTTGAAATAATAATTATGATGTATCGAATCTCACTTCCTCTATATTTGAAGCGACAACTCGTCGACATATGTAACACAATCCTCCGCTCCAAAACTCGTATCATCGACGTAGGTAAGAAGGCTGCAAACCTCAAGTGGGACTGGGCTGGCCACGTATGCAGAATGCACCCAGAGATGTGGGCCAAACTACCTACTGACTTTGTCCCACAAGAACTTCGACGCAGAGGGAGACCTAGGAAAGATAGCGGGATGACCTGGTCGACTTCGGCCTGAGCTGGTCGCTATTTAGCCATGGACCTTAAAGTTTGGAAAAAAGAGAGGGAAGGCCTTTGCCCAGCAGAGAGGCAGTTTAAGCGAACATGATGATAATAAATCTACCAAATAATAATACATACAAAAAATGGTACAGTATTAATACATACAAACAAGGTAGGGGCGCTAAAGGAGGCTTTAACAGTTGTCGACGTATCCATGCGCAAATGTTTTTCGTCTTGCTTACTTTCAGTACTCTTCTCATTTATCAGTTCAGCGTAAAAGCTGACTATGTAATAGCCCGTTCACACTATGGCTATATGGGCAGGGAAATAGTAAGGGAAGTGGGCAGCGCGAGCATGTAAACAGGTTACTCTCGCTGCCACTTCCCGTGCTCTCGCATGTGACGACAGTGTGTGAACACTCTCTCCTCGCTTTGATACTTCTGAAGTGTATTGCTAACTCGCTCACTTGTATTGCTGCAAGAAGAGTATGACGGCAGTGTGTGAACTAACTCACGTTGATTCTTCCGCGGAAGTGTTTCGGGCAATATTCGCGGCAGTGGCCAAAGCACTTACAGATGCAACAGACGCCCAGACCATGCGCGCAGTCGCCGGCAGCCTGCCCGTCTCTCTGCCTGCAGTCGTAAGGGTTGACGCAGATACCGGACTTGGCCACGTGGTAGCCCTCGGGCTGGCACTCGCGCTCCCCACCCACCGGGAAGAAGTTGAGCACCTTGCCAAGGGCGAAGATTCCACCTGCGGAAAAAAGAGACGTTAGAACGGGAATTCAATGAACGAACTTATACAGGGTTATTTTTTATTCACCCCGGAAATTTTACAGGGCGATTCTACTCATGATTCTGAAAAACTTTTATTATAAGGTCAACTACGAAATCTCGAAAAAATATCCAGCTGTTCCATACATTTTGTTCGAGTAGGTATGAATTTCTCTATGGAGCAGCTGTTTTTTTTCGCGATTTCGCAGGTGATACCATAATGAAAGTTGTTCAGAATCATGAGTAGAATCACCCTGTAAAATTTCCGGGGTGAATAAAAAATAACCCCTATATGATAAATACATGTCATATTATAAATAACAAACTACATATCATACACATATTGAACAATAAAACCAAAGAAAGTAAAATGTGTGTCTACTATAATGATAAAATTCCATCTTCTCACGAGCCGAGCGACATAAATATCACTACCGCATCGAAGCACAGCTGCTTGTGTTTGAAAACTTCTTCATCATCATCATCATATCAGCCCACATCTACCCACTGCTGAGGATAGGCCTCTTTTTTACCAAAAATAAATTTTCTAGCCCATCTTCAAGTGTACGTAGATGTCGCTGAGATAAACTGAAAAAAGTTCATTTCCATGGAAATGTAAATAAATAGATGATATGTATTTTTGACTCAAATGTCAAAACATAATGCCAGTTGCGAACTGTCAGACTCATACAAAGTTTGTTTACATTATAGGTAATTTTTAAATGAACGGAGTTTATCTTCAAGCTTCTTGTGCCATCTGATTTGAAATTTTCAAAAGAAATCGAGAACTATCAAATAGAAAAGTCCCATTACAAGCAAGTTCATTGTCTTTTTAAGGAACAAAGAGTATTCAGCAATCCTCTTATTTAGTAAAAACATAAAATTCTTCAAATTAAGTTTATATTCAATCTATCTCTCTAACAACAGAGACACACAATGTAGTTTATCTTATTAGCGAGAGCAAGCTTAGTAAAAGAGTAATGAGTTACAAAATGTTACTTTGAAACAAAGGAAAACAAAGCTTTTATAATTAAATACAAAGAGCAACAAAGTTACTTATTTTTAAATTATTATAAAATCCCCCTGTTTTAATGTATGTGGCAGCGAACTTTTCTTATTATATTCTTTATTGCACAAAATACACAGAAAATATATATATATATATATATATATATAATTTTTGTCGCAAAGGCGAGCTTATCTCTGAAGAAGAGATCTCTTCCAGCCAACCCATGTCTTGTGAGAGAATTTAAACTTTTGGGGCAAATAGGCAATACTAAATAAATTTAACAAAATAAATGAATAAATAAGTCAGTAAGGGCCGAATCATATAGAGCGACTCGGCCGCTGCGGCGCTAGCGACCAGAGCCATGATTCTCTTTTTTTTACCGTTGCAATGCCAGCTACACTCAACTGACATTTTATTCATTTGTTTATATTGCCTGCAAATAAATTTATTCTTATTCTATAGTCACCGTGATATTCTATACTTTATACTGTTAGCAGAATACGAAACGCCCAAAACCATGCCACTGACACAGAATATATAATAGTACTAACGTACAGAAGAATCACTCCCTAAGAAATTACATGTTTAGGTATAAATTAATACCTACGCTCGGTGTACCCAACCACTCACAAACAAAATTGAAACTTATGAACGCGCGCGAACGCTCAATCTCCCTTGCGCATCGCAGTTTTATGACTGAGCCGCCGGCGAACTCCAAGGGTTGTAACTTGTCATCATGTTATTCGTGCACGAAGATTTTTTGTTATTGATTTTGCTATAATATCTTATTTGTTCACTTAATCTACGAAAGGAATTGTAAGATTTGTAAATATTTATAAACCTAAACGAAATTATTAATGACTACTGTTTATATAGAAAAACAATTAATTATTCTTGTGTCTAACTGTTCTTTGTATCGAGTGGGACACCGAGTCGACGACTCGATCGATTTTTTAACGAATAAACGTACTAAAACACAGAAAAAATCAAGTAAGTGTGCGCGCAAGCAGCACGTGCGTGCGAACAGTGCGGCGGCTAGCGGCACACTGGCGGTCTGGCGACGACAAGTGACAACCCGCGGAGATTAGTCCCCGTAGGGGACCCGCCGGCGGAACATACCTAAACCGTGGAGTGAGACCCCCCTGCCACTGACGCAAAGTAAGTATTGGCGGCTGCATGTGCCACTGACACGCTATCTACATACAACTGTAACTTTTCATTTAGCATACTTTGAGCCCAGGACATTGGTTGCGAATTCACATGGATTTTTCGCAACGAATTATACGGCGTATCACATATTAATACACTCAATTCGTTCGTATGATTAATTGCAAACATGTAGTAGTAATCTCGCGAAAATCGGCCTAGCTTACTATAGTCCTACTCTTAATATCGGCGGAGAAAATATGCCAAGGAGATCATAAAGAGGAGAATGGCAAGTGGCCCCCGGTAACCACTCTTTATTCGATAAGCGAAGCGCACGGGTGTCGTCGGTGTGTGCCTTACGGGGTTTGCATAAGGGTCAGCGCAGACTGAGCGGGAAATAACCATGTCTAGAAAACTTGAATACCAAATTTTAAAACACTTCCTGTGTTAGGTATATTTTTTTTTAACTGGCAAAATTAATTTGAACCTGTGACTTTCGCATTACTTGTAGCGACGCCTCTACCATCTGGGCTACCGCAGCTCGTTCCTTGCCCGCCAATTTTGCAAGTGTATTTTTTAATGCCAGTAACGCGTGGCACGGCTCCATCTACCAGGTTAGTTTTGCAGGTTAGTTGAACCAGCAACTTTCGCCATTACTATTAATTTAATTTATTTATTTCAAAAACATTACACTGTATGTAGATAAATCTATGTATGTAAATAAAACAATGAGATCATATTGAGATCAACTAAAATAATAACTAAGAAAAGAATTAACGATAACTTGGATAACATAGTTATACCCTCTCACATAACCCTAAACAGTTATTACATTATCTTGACCACTTTTATTTTACACCATTATCTTATAAAATGTCAGTATCTAGATATGCGACTAAGAGCTGCCTAATAAAACGAAGCCCTCGCAATTTCTGCGACTACTGGTGCGCTACAATTGGCGACGCCTATGTCCTGCAACGCGTGACACGGCTCCATCTAGTTAGTTATGCACCTAATACCCAGCGACTAATCCATTCTTTACAGATTGTATGTATTCAAAGCGATTGTATGTATTCTGAGCTATTTTTTATTTTATTTTTAGTTTTGCGTTTAAATTGTATAGTTAGTAAATTTTTTGTACTCTAGTTATAGTTTTGTAAATAAACCTTTTTATTATGTTCTAAGCGATGAAAACCAAATTAGAATACCAAATATTTTACACACTTTACCGTGTTAAATATAAAACAACCAGCCTTCATTCAATAAGCGAAGTCGATGGGTGTGCTGTGTGCCTTACCGAGTTGACATAAGGATTAAGCGGTAATCAACTGAAAGTGAGACCAATCAAGGATGGCTACCCATTTCCTATAGGTAGGATATATGAAATAATGGTTAAAATATTTCAAGGCTTTAACCAGCCCATGAAATTGATATTTACATACATAAATAAATCACGCCCCTTTCCCGGAGGGGTAGGCAGAGACTACTTCCTTCCACTTACTACGATCCTGGCATACTTCTTTCGCCTCCTCTACATTCATTCATTCATACATCTCTTCATGTACGCTCGTCGGTTTAGGGTAGTCTTGACCTGACCTTTCTTTGGCACGTCCCCGACTTGATCGAGGTACGTTCGTCAAGTTCGTTGATATTTTATATACAAATTTTGACTTCTTCATCGAGTCGAATGGTAACTTTTTAGATAGCATTGTACCAATTTTTGGCTACGACACGATAGCAGGTAGCTTTCACCTTTACAATTCTTCTCTCTCTCTCTCTCTCTTGTGGTGTTGACTTATCTTTTAAGGCAGTTTCATGAGCTGGTTCACTCTTTAAAATTTTTCTAGCTTCTATTTTTACAAATCTGATTTTTAAAGAAGCTTATTTTCAATAGCCTATTGGAAAGTGCGCTAAGATCATTTTTCTCGGTATGCGATGACCCTAAGACGCACTCTGAACCTGCAGCCTGTAGTCTGGCAGACGACGGGAAATTTCATCCCGAATAAAAAAAAACAACATCAGTGCTCCGGGGAGACGAGGCGTTGTGGGAAACCGAGAAATATAGAGCGCGTAGGGTTGGGATGGCAGGGAGAAAAGGAGCGAGTATAGTCAAGCTCACGTGTGGTCAAACCAAATACTCAATTGTCAATGTATTGTAATCTTAGTCTTACGCGCGCGGCATAAGAAGGGTCCGAAGTCCAAACTTTCTAACCCAGTCTGATATTTAATGTACAAAGTAAATCACAGGATGAAATAAAAAACTTAAATTCATGAAGTTGATCGTGAAACCAAGCAACTTTTCACAAGGAACGTAGATCGAAATAATTTGTTCAAGGACAGAAAAGCGACGAGTCATGAGGCAATAAATAAACAAGTCAAAGTTCATCAAATAATACCGGCTTCAAAGCACAGTGGAAAAACACTTAATATGCTGTGAAAACTATTTAATTGATTTTGATCAAAATGCATTTGCTATGAGACGACAAACTTATAGACAAACATTAGTTTTTCTGAGCCTGAGAGCCTGTGTTCAATATACTAATAAAAGTATTATTAATTTATGAAAATCTTACTTACATACCGTTCGCATTATTAACCTTTTTTTACATCATCACATTCATGATAAAATGTACTCATTATGTTAAAAGTAAAAGTGCCTAACTTTATATTAATCCATCATTATCAGTGACGTCAAATTAAACAATAGATTAGATAGATAGGATAGGTCCGACAGGTGATTAATCATTATGAACGCAGACTTTGAACAAGCTCAATAAATTAGAAAAACTAACTTTATCATTTAGATATTAATGCTTTGACACTAAATTACAATAGAAATTGCAAAAGTTGTTATAATAGATTATTTGATAAATATTGGTGGTGCCGATTTATTCGAACTTGTTACTTTATCCTTTAATGGACAGAGCATGTAAATTATTTTCATTGGTTTTAAAATCTATTGCGGGTAGCTAAGGTTCAATTTTAGGTGGGAACATTCTTCCCATCGCCCTATAAAGGTTAAAGGTTTAACAAAGTAATATTTAAATATATACTTACTTTTGGAAAGAAAAGCAACAGGTTTTTTTAACTTAACTAATGGCAATCATCCAGGATATATCGTATATATATGTAGGTATATAGGTAGGTACATATTTACGATTTGATACTTATAAATTATTACTCGATTGGGATACATATTTACGATTTGATGTTTTTACTATGTGTTGTAAGTCGAAAACATTCAGTCTAACATAACTACTTAGTATTCCAAAACGAGTAAATTTTGTCTCCTTTGCCTGCATTTCAGCTATTCTTACTAATTTTTCCTTTCTGACCCTATGCTCACATCGGCAGCGGATGGCACACTGTACTTGCTTGCATTTTGTTGAAGACTCAGACAAACTTCATGAAAGATTGAGCCTTAAGATCAAATAAGTGAAGCCTGAACAAATTGGTCTATTTTGTGCTATTCGTGTTATATAAACGCTTAAAAAACTGGATGCATGTCATGAGGAATGACAAATGAAAGTATGTTTTTTTTCGTTTCAAATATTTTAGGTTATTTATTCAGGTAAGTAAATAAAATTCATACAAATGAAATCAATCACACATTCAAATCACTTACTTTGTGCCATGACTATGACCATTGTAATGCCATCGAATGTCGGACGGCAAATATAAGAATATCCCGAGGAACAGGCTTCTAAATAACTATTTGTCTCTGTCGCGCAACCTAGACTAGACAAGACAAGAGCAATTCAGGCTTCAGTTCGTCCATACCCAGAGCTCTCTCTACCTTATCGTTCACACTGGTTTGAAGCCGGGATGTCCCTGTCGCTGCTTCATGCCCCGAGCATACAACCCACTTACTGCTGGAAGAGTTCCCGTGTATCATATTCATAACAGTTTTATGCTGGTGCCTCTAAGGCGGTTCCTCCAATATGGCGGACTGACATAACACACATCACGCCTATATCCCTTGCGGGGTAAGCAGCTTTCATGCCCCGAGCTTACAACCCACTTACTGCTGGAAGAGTTGCCGTGTATCATATTCATAACAGTTTTATACTGGTGCATGGTTACGGATTTGGACTCACAAAGTTTATATTTGACACTTTGTGAATTTGTTCCCGGTCTGGTTAGGACATTGCAGGCTGAACCACCTGAATGACCGAAAAAAAAGATGGAGGGCACGTCAAGACGTCGGTCCCTGTTGTCGTTGGACGACTCGGTGTCCCAAACGAAATATGAATAAAAAACTATTGAAGACAATTTTTCAAATGACCCTCAAATATTTGTCAGAAGTGGCGTAAATGTCCGTCTTTTGCGGACGTTTACGCTCTGCCTACCCTGCAAGGGATTATGGGCGTGATGTGTGTGTTTGTGTGTGTGTGTGTTTGAAACTATATAATGTGTATGTTTAGTGATATGAGAACGTACTGTGTAGAAAATATACCATGAAGCCATTGAAAACTAAAAATACAGTGATAGACAGGTAATGGTTATTTGTTTACATGATTCGTCATGCAATTTTAAACGGCCTTTACATGTTAATTTTTTACTACACTGCTCTAAAAACAACATTGCAAAGGCAAAAACAGAAACAGGCCAAATTGAAAACAGTTCTTCATTAGCGTTTTTATTTCATCGCCTACCTATAATTACTAAAAATGTGCTTAAAATATAATTAGCCTCAAAGAACAGCGAGCTTAAAAAAACAATTAGAAATACAAAAAAAAATTCTGAATGAATCTGAAAAAATTAGGTAAAAGGTAGTAATTTTCGTTTTTGAAGCCACCTCGTTTGGATACTTTACCTACTTACAAGTAGATATACTATAAGTATCGTCATTATGCGCCTACATACAAAGTAGATAATTACCTACTTATAAAAATGTAAGATTTTCAGGTTTATGGTGAACCACTAGATTTGTTTAATACCAAATTTTTAGAACACTTCCCGTGTTAGGTATGCAATATTAGAAAACTTGCAATTTTTTCTACCACCGCCGGCAGGATTTTCAACCTGCGTCTTTCGCCGTCACTAGTGGCGATCTCTCTTCCATCTTGGATACCGCAGCTCACCTCTTGCCCGCAAATTTCGCAGCTGCATCTTGATGCCAATAACACATGACACGGCTCCATCTACCGGGTCAGTTTTGCAACTAATACTCAGCACCTAATTCATTCTTTACAGATAGAATGAAGGCTTTGCGATTAAAACCCGCGATAAATATAATAGGTGTCAAATGTTTATCACTTAGGCTACATTTAATCTGTAAAGCAACTAATACATACATACATCACGCCTATATCCCCAGTGACTAATTGCTAGGTTTTAGTTGCAAAACTAACCCGGTAGATGAAGTTATTGATAGAGAAAATGTACGAGTAAATACATACATACATATATCACGCCTATATCCCTTGAATATATCAACTTATACTTTAACAAACAAATCCATCTATGGCGGCTTGCGTATATCCATGATTTGTGTGTAAAGCTTATCTTATCTTAACTTGAATTACCAATGTTTATTCAGAAGTCGAGGTTTGTTGAACAATCTATAATCAATTTGAATTAATTGAATATTAATTATTCATGTGCCAGGCAGAATTCGAGTAGGAGTGTAATTAATGGGCTTTGTTTGGTTTATGTCGAATTTACTACGGGAAAACGGTTGGTAAGATACACAATATTACAAAATACCTACTACGAGTATTAGCAACATTTCAAGTTACCAATTGAAGCTAATATAAACGAAGAAAATTTTAAATGTACTATGGTTTTATTTTGCACTATTACTTTCATAAATGAGAGAGCAGTGGAACGGTACTCCACGGTCCCGGGTTCAAGTCCCGGCGTCGCTGACATTTTTTCAATTTCTTATTTTCATATAGGAAGAAAATTTTGTTTATATTTTGTGGTGGGCTGATTACCTAAACTAGGTTACGGAGCTTTCGCCTATTATACCACTAACATTTCTTATTGATAAATTAATGTACTAGCTCATCATGTGTGACAATGTAATATTTTCCCAACCCTGTATCTTGCTTTTTTTTTATCTTTATTTATAATCCTCATTTTAGTTGTGTGCTATGTGTTATGCTAATGGTGTTAAAGAAATACAAAAAACAAAAACAAATTGTCACCGTGAGGTATTGTTACATTGTTGTTTTTATACACATATCACATTACATTACATTAACAGCCACAACTGTCCACTGCTGGACATGGGCCTCCCCCTATCCCTCCCACATATCACATATCACGACTATAATCCCATTCAGGTTAAGCAGAGCGTAAACGGCCGCAAAAAAATTACATTTACTCCATTTCTGACAAATAATGTGGGTCATTCGAAAAAATTGTGTATCGCCATAGTGACAGGTTGTCGGCCCATCGCCTAAAATTGAAACACCCTCGAGTTCCTTAGGCGCCTCTTACAGTGCTTGTTTGTAAATAGATATGTAATAAAAACAGCGGATTTCCTGTGTGATGCCGGCTTAACATAGCATCATCCCATTTCTTCTCTCCATTTCCGTGTGTGTCGTAGGAGGCGACTAAGGGACTCGAGGGTTAGATGTGTATTGCAATTTTAGGCGATGAGCTGACAACCTGTTTATAAAGCGATACACAATTTTCTGACTGAACCTGACTTGTTTGTCAGACGTGGAGTAATTGATCATTTTACGGCCGTTTAAACTCTGGCTACCCCGCAAGGGAAATAGACGTGCTATACATATATATGTGTGTCAAAGCAAATGATAGCACTAATTTATACTTAATACCGATCAAAAGAACTCAACGTAAAGATCGAAATTCGCATTGTCCTTTCGTCTGACAGACGCATGCTTTTCGGTGCGTTAAAAATACGACAAGTGGGAGAGAGCCCAAACAGGGTGTCATTATACGGGAATATATTGTTCGCACATTGTGTGACAATGTATTACTTACATCCATGTATTCTGATCTATGCAATAAACGTTTGAAATTTAAATTGAAATTGAAATTGAATCGTCTTATAAGGCAGCCATTTTGTTTTTATTAAAATAAAACCCACAGCACGTCCCGTCGGACGTATGCACGCCACAAATCGTTATGTATTCAACGCTATGACACCGATTTGCATGCGACATACATGCATGTGGAAACGATTCCCAAGTCTGCTATTAGTACTACAGGGAGAAACAGAAAGGAGGTTAATATGCTCGTGAAACTAAACAACTTTCCCCATGGAACACAGATTTATTTATTTAAGTAATAGATTTCTGCCCAGCGGCTAAACCTGCTGCCACTCATTTTCCCGTGGTAATAGTTTTCCTGCGGTAAAAAGTAGCCTATGTGTTATTCCGGGTTATACTCTACTTGTGTTTCAAATTTCATCCAAATCGGTCAAGCCGTTTGAGCGTGAAGAGGTTACAAACATACAAACACACACACAAACTCTCAGATTTATAATATTATTATAGTACGGATTTACAGTTTTGTACCCAAAAACATTACAAGAGTCACACATATAAAGAATAACGACACAGGACAACTAATTTCGTGAGACTTTATAAGACAAGTATTTGGCGTACAGGATTAGGCGTGCACAATAGAATATAATGAGATAAAATGAAACTACACACGAATAGATTAAATATACCAAAGTAAACTTACTTATCCACACTAATATTATAAATGCGAAAGTAACTCTGTCTGTCTGTCTGTCTGTCTGCTACGCTTTCACGGCCAAACGGCTGAACCGATCTTCATGAAACTTGGCACAGAGATTGCTAGCATACCGAGAACGGACATAGGCTACTTTTTATCACCATTCGAGGGTCTGGAGTACAGATGTAGACCACCAGGTGTATCACCAGGAGCCCAGCTAAACTATTAGAGATACAGGCATGGTTTCAAACCAAAAGTTGTTCAGTATGATGGGCCGCTTTTTTTCGAAAGGACATTGAGGATCTGGAGTACCTTATGTAGACCACCAGGTGTACCATCAGGAGCCCAGCTAAACTATTAGAGATACAGGCATGGTTCTACAACAAAAGTTTTTCATTATGATGGGCCGCTTTTTTTCACAAAGACATTGAGGATCTGGAGTACCTTATGTAAACCACCAGGTGTACCATCAGGAGCCCAGCTAAACTATTAGAGATACAGGCATGGTTCTAAAACAAAAGTTTTTCATTATGATGGGCCGCTTTTTTCCACAAAGACATTGAGGATCTGGAGCACCTTATGTAGACCACCAGGTATACCACCAGGAGCCCAGCTAAACTATTAGAGATACAGGCATGGTTCTAAAACAAAAGTTGTTCAGTATGATAGGCTGCTTCTTTACACAAGGACATTGGGCATCTGGAGTACCTTATGTAGACCACCAGGTGTACCATCAGGAGCCCACCTAAACTATAAGAGATAAAGAAATGGTTCCAAAACAAAAGTTGTTCAGTATGATGGGCTGCTTCTTTTCACAAAGATATTGAGGATCTGGAGTACCTTATGTAGACCACCAGGTGTACAATGAGGAGCCCAGCTAAACTATTAGAGATACAGGCATGGTTCTAAAACAAAAGTAGTTCAGTTTAATGGGCTGCTACTTTTCAAAAGGACATAGAGGATCTGGAGTACATTATGTAGACCACCAGGTGTACCATCAGGAGCCCAGCTAAACTATTAGAGATACAGGCATGGTTCTGAAACAAAAGTTGTTCAGTATGATGGGCTGCTTCTTTACACAAGGACATTGGGCATCTGGAGTACCTTATGTAGACCACCAGGTGTACCATCAGAAGCCCAGCTAAACTATTAGAGATACAGGCATGGTTCTAAAACAAAAGTTGTTCAGTATGATAGGCTGCTTCTTTACACAAGGACATTGGGCATCTGGAGTACCTTATGTAGACCACCAGGTGTACCATCAGGAGCCCACCTAAACTGTAAGAGATAAAGAAATGGTTCCGAAACAAAAGTTGTTCAGTATGATGGGCTGCTTCTTTTCACAAGGATATTGAGGATCTGGAGTACCTTATGTAGACCACCAGGTGTACCATCAGGAGCCCACCTAAACTATAAGAGATAAAGAAATGGTTCCAAAACAAAAGTTGTTCAGTATGATGGGTTGCTTCTTTTCACAAGGATATTGAGGATCTGGAGTACCTTATGTAGACCACCAGGTGTACAATGAGGAGCCCAGCTAAACTATTAGAGATACAGGCATGGTTCTAAAACAAAAGTAGTTCAGTATGATGGGCTGCTTCTTTTCACAAGGATATTGAGGATCTGGAGTACCTTATGTAGAACACCAGGTGTACCATCAGGAGCTCACCTAAACTAATAGAGTTACAGAAATGGTTCCAAAACAAAAGTTGTTCAGTATGATAGGCTGCTTCTTTACACAAGGACATTGGGGATCTGGAGTACCTTATGTAGACCACCAGGTGTACCATCAGGAGCCCAGCTAAACTATTAGAGATACAGGCATGGTTCTAAAACAAAAGTAGTTCAGTATGATGGGCTGCTACTTTTCAAAAGGACATAGAGGATCTGGAGTACATTATGTAGACCACCAGGTGTACCACCAGGAGCCCAGCTAAACTATTAGAGATACAGGCATGGTTTCAAAACAAAAGTTGTTCAGTATGATGGGCTGCTTCTTTTCACAAGGATATTGAGGATCTGGAGTACATTATGTAGACCACCAGGTGTACGATCAGGAGCCCAGCTAAACTATTAGAGATACAGGCATGGTTCCGAAACAAAAGTTGTTCAGTACGATGGGCCGCTTCTTTTCACAAAGACATTGAGGATCTGGAGTACCTTATGTAAACCACCAGGTGTACCATCAGGAGCCCAGCTAAACTATTAGAGATACAGGCATGGTTCTAAAACAAAAGTTTTTCATTATGATGGGCCGCTTTTTTCCACAAAGACATTGAGGATCTGGAGCACCTTATGTAGACCACCAGGTATACCACCAGGAGCCCAGCTAAACTATTAGAGATACAGGCATGGTTCTAAAACAAAAGTTGTTCAGTATGATAGGCTGCTTCTTTACACAAGGACATTGGGCATCTGGAGTACCTTATGTAGACCACCAGGTGTACCATCAGGAGCCCACCTAAACTATAAGAGATAAAGAAATGGTTCCAAAACAAAAGTTGTTCAGTATGATGGGCTGCTTCTTTTCACAAAGATATTGAGGATCTGGAGTACCTTATGTAGACCACCAGGTGTACAATGAGGAGCCCAGCTAAACTATTAGAGATACAGGCATGGTTCTAAAACAAAAGTAGTTCAGTTTAATGGGCTGCTACTTTTCAAAAGGACATAGAGGATCTGGAGTACATTATGTAGACCACCAGGTGTACCATCAGGAGCCCAGCTAAACTATTAGAGATACAGGCATGGTTCTGAAACAAAAGTTGTTCAGTATGATGGGCTGCTTCTTTACACAAGGACATTGGGCATCTGGAGTACCTTATGTAGACCACCAGGTGTACCATCAGAAGCCCAGCTAAACTATTAGAGATACAGGCATGGTTCTAAAACAAAAGTTGTTCAGTATGATAGGCTGCTTCTTTACACAAGGACATTGGGCATCTGGAGTACCTTATGTAGACCACCAGGTGTACCATCAGGAGCCCACCTAAACTGTAAGAGATAAAGAAATGGTTCCGAAACAAAAGTTGTTCAGTATGATGGGCTGCTTCTTTTCACAAGGATATTGAGGATCTGGAGTACCTTATGTAGACCACCAGGTGTACCATCAGGAGCCCACCTAAACTATAAGAGATAAAGAAATGGTTCCAAAACAAAAGTTGTTCAGTATGATGGGTTGCTTCTTTTCACAAGGATATTGAGGATCTGGAGTACCTTATGTAGACCACCAGGTGTACAATGAGGAGCCCAGCTAAACTATTAGAGATACAGGCATGGTTCTAAAACAAAAGTAGTTCAGTATGATGGGCTGCTTCTTTTCACAAGGATATTGAGGATCTGGAGTACCTTATGTAGAACACCAGGTGTACCATCAGGAGCTCACCTAAACTAATAGAGTTACAGAAATGGTTCCAAAACAAAAGTTGTTCAGTATGATAGGCTGCTTCTTTACACAAGGACATTGGGGATCTGGAGTACCTTATGTAGACCACCAGGTGTACCATCAGGAGCCCAGCTAAACTATTAGAGATACAGGCATGGTTCTAAAACAAAAGTAGTTCAGTATGATGGGCTGCTACTTTTCAAAAGGACATAGAGGATCTGGAGTACATTATGTAGACCACCAGGTGTACCACCAGGAGCCCAGCTAAACTATTAGAGATACAGGCATGGTTTCAAAACAAAAGTTGTTCAGTATGATGGGCTGCTTCTTTTCACAAGGATATTGAGGATCTGGAGTACATTATGTAGACCACCAGGTGTACGATCAGGAGCCCAGCTAAACTATTAGAGATACAGGCATGGTTCCGAAACAAAAGTTGTTCAGTACGATGGGCCGCTTCTTTTCACAAAGACATTGAGGATCTGGAGTAACTTATGTAGACAACTAGGTGTACCATCAGGAGCCCACCTAAACTATAAGAGATACAGAAATGGTTCCAAAACAAAAGTAGTTCAGTATGATGGGCTGCTTCTTTTCACAAGGACATTGAGGATCTGGAGTACCTTATGTAGACCACCAGGTGTACCACCAGGACCCCAGCTAAACTATTAGAGATACAGGCATGGTTCTAAAACAAAAGTTGTTCAGTATGATGGGCTGCTACTTTTCAAAAGGACATAGAGGATCTGGAGTACATTATGTAGACCACCAGGTGTACCACCAGGAGCCCAGCTAAACTATTAGAGATACAGGCATGGTTCCAAAACAAAAGTTGTTCAGTATGATGGGCTGCTTCTTTTCACAAGGATATTGAGGATCTGGAGTACCTTATGTAGACCACCAGGTGTACCATCAGGAGCCCACCTAAACTATTAGAGTTACAAAAATGGTTCCAAAACAAAAGTTGTACAGTATGATGGGAATAAGTTGAGAAAGGACATTGGCAACTTTTTACCGAGGATTTTTTTGTTATTTACTGACTTTTGTATTCAATGGTTATAAATATTGATCTCACAGGGCAGTACACCGGATAGCAAGTTTTAAATTGTCTCTTTAACAACATAAGCAAGCAAGTCATCTTTAAACAGTAGAGATAAGAACTGTCCTAATATCACTGTCATACTTACTATGAATATACCTCTACATATCTACTTTAGAACCTGTGCCTAAAAAAACTATCTAACGCGGACGAAGTCGCGGGTAAAAGCTAGTACCTTATACATCGAAATATTACAAGTATTAGTCGACCTCCCATACATTATGGCTGATCACCTTGTTAAATTACTATGGGAGGTCCAATTTCTTTTCCGTTTTCGAAGTATAATAATAAATTATTATTCCATTATCCATATCTTACATCAACTGACAAAATCTTCAAAGAAACTCGCCTTATGAACGTAGCCCAACTATACGCATACCACACTTGCATACTTGTTAAAAAGATCCTAACCCAATCCATACACACTTAAATCACACTCACACAAACAAAACATATAACTCAACGGTCATCTCGCAGAGCTAGCTTTATCGTGGTACCCAAAACTCGGACGAACTACGGAAAAAAGATGTTTACTTTTGAGGGAGCACGGCTTTATAATAAACTACCGTCAGAATTAAAAAATAACAATCTAGATTTGTTTAAAACCAAACTTGCACAATATTTGAAAACTGTTTAAATAAGTATTCATATGTTATATGAACGGCAACAACACTATTATGATTAACATTTTCTTATGTAAGTGACTGTTTGTCTGTAATAAGAAATAAAGATTCTTTAACCTGAAGTATGTTTCATGGGGAAAGTTGTTCAGTTTTATGAATAACTTAACCTCCTTTCCGCTTGTAAAACCCCTTTTGCTACTCCTTGTATAATTACATAGTGCTAAAAGTGTATTTCATTTTAATGGGATGGCAATCACCAAGGTATTCGACAGTTAAACTTGTTAAAGGTTTGAATACCAACGAAATTGATTTCGTGGTGTTGGTTTACCGAATAAGAATAAAATAAAAAAATTAAAAATTAGAGTTGTTGCCGATTTGCGGTTTGTTGCTTGTCATAAATGTTGACGAAATCACTCATACTATTGGCCTTATGCTGCCTTAGTAGGAGGGAAGAGTGACTTTATATGGAAAAAATATTATGAATAACACATTTATAGAGGTATTTATACTAGATTTCCGCCCAGCGGTTTCACCCGCTGCCACTCATTTTCCCGAGGTAATAGTTGTTCCCCGCGGTAAAAAGTGGCCTTTGTGTTATTCCAGGTTATATTCTACCTGTGTCAAGCCGTTTGAGCGTAAAGAGGTAACAAACATACATACACGCACACAAACTCTCAGATTTATACTATTATATACGGATATATTTATCGCGACAGTTTTGAGGTTTATCTGCTTTACCTAAACTATCGCGATAGACCCAATAAATCAACTAAAATTGGTTAAAGTGATATATATATATATATTTAATACGATAACCTAGTACTAAGGTTTGTTTACCCTACAAAACTTTGTCTCAATTGTGCACAAAATTCGCAAAAAAACCTGCAAATTGCTGCACATCATTAACCTGAAAAGCATAAAAATGACATGTTGCAACGACTTAAAATCGTTTGGGGTCATTTTGAGGTCAGTCGCATCGTACATCTTCAAACTCATCACTGACCTCAATTTTATTACAATATAGCTTTTTATGCGCCCGTCAAGGTAAAACCTGATAAAAACCGTTTCTTCGAAAACAAATGACTGCATATTTCAAACTTTCGTGGTTTGATGTGGGTTGATACTGGCCTCAATTTCGGAATACATATTCTCTTTAATTTGCGATGTCAATTTTCGTCAAATAGGTTTACAAAACGATAGGATATATCTAACGACTCATAATACTAAAACGGGGTCCTTACCGCAATACTAGATTTTTTTGAACTCTCCGTTCATTCAACCCAGTTGCATGGGCCATGAATACGGAACAGCTGATTTTTTGCGGGTAGGTAGATGGAGTCTTCATATTATTGGTATGTATTTGTGCATACCCTCTGCCTACGATTATATTCGATTCGTAGTTTACCTGCAAATTACATATCCTCTGAGTCTCTCAAAGGTTGACTGGAAGAGATCCCTTTGTGGGATAAGTCCGCCTTTGTGTCTCTTGTTTTATTCCATCCTTTACTGATAATGTAAATTTGTTTTGTGGTACAATAAAGTTAATACATACATTCTGTCAGTCACTACCGAAACTCACACACTTTACACGCGTTTTAGTATTTTGAGTCATTATGTGTGACCGCGAAAATTTAAAATGGAGATATCCAAGTTAAAATTACTATGGTTTCTTTGCCATTTGAAGTCAAATTAATCGCCATTGTTTTTTTCGGCACTTTATTTTGACAGATAACGCGTATAATGCGTCAAGTTATAAGACATGACAACACTTAGACATCTTCTATCATTTTCTTAACATATTTGACGGAAAAGGACATTCCTATATTAGTACTTAATTTAAGATCAGTCAAGAGAATTTATTTCCCGAATTGAGGCCAATTTGACTATTATTTTCGAGGAATCAGGCTTTATTGTAGCTTACAGAAGTTTCGTATCAACATTTTCTGAAAGGTTAGATGTAGAGCCATAAACATTACTGGTTGAAAACAGAAATAAAAATGATGATTCAGATTTAGATTTACCGAAATTTATTTTCCTTTTATAACGCAAATCATAAATCTTTCATGTTGTTACAAAATAATTGGCAAATCAGATTTAAAAAGGCTAGTGAAATGGTTCAATTTCTGAAATTGAGACCATAAATCATTGAATTCTGTGACTCCAGGACCTTTACTCTGCTTTCGACACCACATCGCCTTAAATCTGACTCGGCTTTGTTTGCCTGGCTGGATATCGATTAATCGCAGGATCTTTTTTTATTTCCTATATAATTTAGTAATTTTATCGCCGTGTGGTGCCGGCTTAGAAAAGCATTACCTCAATTCTACCTGAGGGTGTCGTAAAAACCGACTAAAAGATAAATATGTAAGTATCCAGGAAATGGGCAGCAGCGTTCCCTGTGAATACAACATCTTGCACTGCGCTCGCCGATCCGCCCATGTCCAGCAGAGGACTATTTTGTGGCGTCAATGCATGTTAGTAATGTTCTTTGGGATAAAGAGTATCTATCTTATATTATTGTCAAGTCATTTGACAGGCGCATCCGTAAACGCACCGTATCCGTATTAATATGGAATAATATCGGAATTCGCAATTACCTTCGTCTTACAGACGCCTGCGTTACGTTTAAAATACGCAGCAACGGACAAAAAGTGGGAGAACCGCATAGATCCAAAAAAAACACAGTTTATCATGTTGATGTATATTTTGTTTAATCGAAGAATATCTATGAAAATATTATAATGATATAATAATTATATTACATTAAAATAGCCGTATTTGTATGCAAATATGATTGGAATTCGCAATTTCCTTTTGTCTGACAGACACATGCGTTATGGTGCGTTTAAAAAAACGTAGCAACATGCGACAAGTGGGTTTACCACCCTTGGCTCTACCCTTGTTTCCCATATGTATCTGTAGTATCTGTATACGCTTTTAACATTACCGCACATTTAAAAAGCCTTAAGATGGAATCTCAAATGGACAAAATGGCAATATCAGAACAACCTGTCTTATTCTCGTGATAGTAATCTGATCTGACCTAACGCTGTTAGAAGCACACTAAAGTAAAGCCATCCCAATAAACAATATTAGACAGCTGTCATCTCCATGCTAAAATGCAGCTGTTAAATATGGCTTATTGGGATGGCCATACTGTAGCATTTTTATTTTCAATAACGGGGTCTACCGAAGCTTTGCAGGGTTGTTCAGACCACGAAACAGCGATACTCAACAACTTCTATGGAGGCTATGTTGGAAAAATGTAAAAACGATACAAAATCTTTTGTATGGTAACTCGAAAAATTATTTTCCCAACATAGGCTCCATAGTAAAAGTTGTTCAGTTTCACGGTCTGATCATACCTGTAAAGTTTTCATTACACCGTCTCTTACACCCTGTATACGATTTTAACGCTCCGGGTGAGCTCCTGCTCCCCACTATACAGTCAGGTGTACATTTCATAGCCCCGGGGCTAAAATTGTAGAATCCGAAACAAAAAAAAAACGATTTTAACATTTCCGCACATTTAAAATAAAAAGCCTTAAGATGGTATCTAGGACAATTTGTAGAAAATTACATCGCAATTTTAGATCAACGTGTCTCTTTGGCTAATCTAATCTGACCTGCCGCTTAGTAGGTAGTGTACTAGAAGCACACTAGCATTTCCATTTTAATTTTTGTAAAAAAAATTACATAATGAAAGCACGGTGATATATTTAAATTACTGCCTTCTGATTGATGCTTTTAAAAATGATATTGTCATTTTTTATGTTTATTTAGTTAGTGTTGTAATTTTTCATAGTCTTTAACATTCAATTTGTATTGTTTGTTATAATTTATTATGTGTATAATATTCAATTCCATTTGACTCTTGTATTTTTAATTCTGTGTAAAACTGACGGAAACATATCGCCTTTGTGTAAAACTGTGATGATATTGATTTAAATAAATAGAAAATAATATGAATTTTCAATATGTAAGGAACGGTGTATCGAAAACTTTGCAGGCATGATTAAACCATAAAACTAAGCAACTTTTTCTATGGAGGCTTTATTTATACTATGTAAGCTCAAAATATTTTTGTCATATTCCGACCTATGTTCCATGGGAAAAGTTGTTCCTTATCACCAGCACGTCCTCTGTTTTTAGTTTCGGTCACTAGTAAAATGTTACCTTATATAAAACGTAACAGTACCACAGATAATATAATACTATTACGTATCTACTAAATTTATAATACAATTAATTCGTTTTTCAAAAGTAAATTATTCTCAAACCAACAAGAAGACGTAATAGTACCTAGAATAGCTATGGGATTTTTTAAATCATGGCAGCACTAGTGAGCCTCGTGTAACCTGCACCCACTCATTCATAACCAAGAAAAGATGTTAAACAATTACGTTGGTACGACCACTCGAAAGTTGGAAGTCGTTTATTTCAATAAACATGTAATTTTCGCATATGGAATTTTAAGTGTAATGTTTGTGGTCGCGGGTAAAACTTTAATTTATTTAATGTTAGTTATTTGAGATAACAAGATTTTACTTGACATAGATAGTTAGTGGTTAAAAAAACTTTTGATACTTAGCCGGTTTTCCCACTTGTCGTCCGTCGCTTCGTCTTATTAACGCATCGTAACGTATGCGTCTGTCAGACGTAAATACATTGCACACCTTAGCAGTATTTGTATGGGAATAACGCCGTGTGGCTTGGAATAGCATCACCCCATATCTTTCCCGTAAGAGTCGTAAGAGGCGAGTAAGGGACTCAAGGGTGTGTATTGCAATTTTAGGCGATGGGCTGACAACCTGTCACTATGGCGATACCCAATTTTCCGAATGACCCTCAAATATTTGTCAGACGTGACGTAAATGTCCGTTTATTTCGAACTTTTACGCTCTGCCTAACCCGCAAGGCATTATAGGCGTGATATGTGTATGTATGTATAAGATCGAAATAAGCAATTTATTTTCGTCTCACAGACGCATCTGTTACGGTGCGTTAAAAATACGCAGCGACGGACGACAAGTGGGAAATCCACCTATTACAGCTAATACTTAGACCCCTATATTTCACTGTTCATACATTGCTGGTTATTAATTATAATGGGTGTTATTGAAACGAGACCCAGTATAATAAATAACCAGTAATGTATGCACGGTATTCAGAGTACTGTGCTAGCCGCTTCAGCTATTAATACATACATACATACATACATACATAAATCACGCCTATATCCTTACGGGGTAGGCAGAGCGTTAACGGCCGTAAAACGTATATTAACACCACGTCTGACAAAAGCTTGAGGGTCAATCAGATAACTGTGTATCACCATAGTGACAGGTTGTCAGCCCATCGCCTAAAATTGCAATACACATCCCTCGAGTCCCTTAGTCGGCTCTTACGACACCAATGGGTAAGAAATGGGGTGATGCTATTCTAAGCCGGCAATCACACGGCAGTTAATAATAATAATAAAATAATAATATTCAGCTATTAATAATAATAATAAATATCTGGACAATTCACACAGCACCATCTAGCCCCCTAACTACGAAAAGCTTGTACTATAGGAACTAGATAGCTGATATTAATACTTAATTAGTTTTATTATAATTATTAAATACCTACATATTATACATAGAAACACCTAGACTAAACACAACTATCTGAAACTGACTTGACAAACATTTGTGTGTTGTGGGGAGCGAACCCACGACCCTCGGCGTAGCAGGCACTATCCGCTACGCGATCGGGTCAGTCTATTAATAATGAGTATTGTAAATAGCAGTGGGACAGTTTAGGCAAACATAATGAGGAAATATACCTTTCGAATTATTATAATAATTCACCAGAACTCTCTTAGGAATAATGACCGCAATCCGAGCAACTATAGGAAACAAATCAAACCCATGATGTTCATAAATGATTGATCACACCAATACTCTCTTGCTAGATGGAATATGCTGTCTATCTGAATGTGAATCACACACGCACCAGACGAAACTGCGGTTAATATGACATATGAAATTAAATTAACTTTATTCGTAGCCGTGTGATGCCGGATTAGAATAGCCTCACCCCATTTCTTTCCTGTGGGAGTCGTAAGAGGCGACCAAAGAACTCGAGGGTGTGTATTGCAATTTTAAGCGATGGGCTGACAACCTGTCACTATGGCGATATACAATTTCCGAATAACCCTCAAATATTTGTCAGACGTGGCGTAAATGTCCGTTTTTTGCGGCCGTTTACGCTCTGCCTACCCCGCAAGGGATTATAGGCGTGATATATGTACTTAGTATGTGTATGTAACTTTATTCAATGTAGGAAAGTACTATCACTTTAAAACGGATTTGAGTTGTGTTTATTTTGGATTTTACAATTCCTACGTTTTTAATTGTTTAAATATGATGAGTAATAGTTTTGAAAACTCAAGAAAATATTACTATCACTTCTTATTCTTTTCGTGTGGAACTCCGAGTCGACGAACGACCCGCTTAACCCTAGTTTCAGAGTTTTTCAACCGCCTAATAGCACCTCTGACATGCGTATGTAAAGACCGCTGTCTAAGTTATCATAGACAGAAATCGCAACTAACTGCGTAACTAACAATCAGATGGTTCAGCCTGCAATGTCCTAACCAGAGTTTAATTAATTTCACAAATAAATAATTATCAACTTTGTGTAATTCTCAACGGGAATCGCACCCGGAACATTTGCCCGCAGGCAGTCACACTACCACTGCACCACATTGGCCGTCCGTAAAACAAAGAAAATTATTTAATACTATTTTCTTCTTATATGAAACAATTGTGGATTGTCCTGATACAAAACCGGCTCGGGCGGGATAAAATTTAAAATAAAGACACAGCCTCGGACCTGGACAGGTAAAGTAAATCACACGGTATGCAACCTGTGATAACAGCCATTTGATGTGGCGACGTGTGGATTTCGTAAATTCCTTCACAGAACCGGATCCACCAAAACACCGCAAAACCCTAGTGTGCGTGTAAGAACTGCCGGAGATGGACTATGTGGTCTATCTCTGTGTAAGTGAGTTCAGACAGACAATTTAATGTAATGCATTGTGTGCCATTTGAAAGAGATGGATTGCAAGTAAATAGACGAGATCAAAGCGAATTACGAGATCTAAGATACCGAAATATGAAAAGAATGATTTTAACCAACCAATCATTCATCATCCTCAGCCCACATGCACCCGCTGCAGGGTATAGGCCTCCTCTCTACAGAGCCAATCCTCACGGTCCTGTGCCAGCCTTGTCCAGTGCCGTCCTGTTAACTTGACGATATCGTCGGACCAACGGGCAGCTGGTCTGCCACTGACCTTTTTGCTCCTCTTGGCCACCATTCTGTGACTGCTTTGGTCCACCGATCGTCACTTCTTCTCGCCAAGTGTCCCTCCCATTTCCACTTCGTTTTATGTCGAATTTCTACGTTAGTTACGAGATCAACGAGGGTGATGCCTAGCATAATCGTTCACCTGCTTTTAAATCTCAACCTATCTTGTAGGTAATATAATTTATTTTAGTGTAATAATTTATTGGATTTTTGGTCTTTTGATTTAGGATTAGGATAATTATAATTTTTGTTGACATGTGTTCTTTAAATGTAAATTAATTGTTTTTTGATTTAATTTATAAGATTAAAATTTTAATAGATAGTAAGATATATAAGAATATGTTGTAGTACCTACAAAAAAAATAGTGCTACAACCATGTTATTAAGCATAGCTTTTACTGTGCCCTCCCGAGGTGTCAAAAGATGTATCTGTGATATTGCAATAGAGTATTATATTGAAACTGCGTCCATATGGACTACTGGTGCTGCACTGCGAGGCATCGGTCTCATGAGTGTCTTACGACAACTCGTGGATGAGTTTCGTCCTCTACATGCCTCTACGATAAGCTTCTTGTACCCGAGCGGGGCAATCGCTAAACTTTATGTAGTTTAGTCCATTTTTTACGAAAGAATTCGTATTCCTTTACCAGTTCAGCGTAAAAACTGAACTAAACTACATAAAGTAAATTTAATTGTATTGAATATTTTAGGTATTCCTCAAAGCTCGCGAAAGCTTATTACAAAGGGGATCCATTCGAGCTGACGACGAGCGTTACCATTACATTTTATTGAGCTGTTCGAGTCGTCTGATGTACCTAAACATATTTTAGACAGGAAGTATCTATAGTATCTTATAAAGGGTGGATAACTGGAAAGTAAGGTACAATACGGGGTGTAAGGGACAGTCCTCCGTATGTTGAAATGATGTAGTATGCAGACCATGATACAGAACCACTTTCCAATACGAACATATGCCAGGAAGCGACATAAATATTCGGCTTCCCATACAAAATCACGTTCAGCTGACTGAGTTTACTATCGGAAGTCCAAACTTTTTAATGTTTGCTGAAATATTTCCTTACATCAAATTATTCAGTTTCATGGTCCGAATGCATTCTATCATCAATATTCGGAGGGCTGTCCCATACACCCTGTATAGGCGTTGCTTCCACTTGTCGTCTGTCGCTGCGAAGGCGAATTCCGATCTTATTCCCATGTAAATACGGCTACGGTGCGTACGGAATCAAGTAGTTTGACAGACGCATCCGTAACTGCACCCTATAGCCGTATTTGTATGGAAAAATGTTGTCCGGCAGACGCATGCGTTAAGGCAAAAATTCGCAGCGGCGGACGACATAACAAAATTTATATTAATAGATGCATCATACAAAACTAGGGATAAAATTTGTAAAAGAATGTTTTAATGCAATACTATACAAGAAAAATAAAGAAATAGAAACCAATCATTGGCAGTTGCCCAACTTCTAGAGCTGCCCTGAGTTTTTGAGGGGAAAGTTGTTCCTTATCACCTTGAAATTTTGCGTCCTGCCACTTGTGAAATTTCTCCCTAAAAATATACCCACCTAAATGTTTATTCTCCTATTGTCAACAAAGAAACACGAAAGATTGCAATTTTTTCTCCCGGGTCAACTCACTGCTTGACGAAGATAAACTATAGATGTCGACCCCAAGTCACACTCAATGGTGGAAGGTACGCTAGAAGGGATTGACACTCGTGTTTCTGCACGTATTTCCCATAGGAACAACCGGACGCGGGATGTGTAAGATCCCTCGAAATTACTGGCCCGATGGCGTAGCGGATAGTACGCCTGCCTGCTACGCTGAGGGTCGTGGGTTCGATCCCCACAAGACACAAATACATATATGTTAAATCCATTTTCAAGTATTTGTGTTTAGTCTGGGTGTTTTCTATGTATAATATATATTTATTTAGGTACCAAAAAAGTATATAAGTATTGATATCAGCTATCTAGTTCCCATAGTACAAGCTTTTCTTTGTTTCGGGATAGATGGCGCTGTGTGAATTGTCCAGGATATTTATTTATTTACTTAATTGACTCCAAACAGTCTGAAATGACTCTACATTATCTACCAAATGATTTCCGCCCCGCTCTTTTACCTACAGCTGTTTCCGTTTTTCCGTGCGAATGACATGTTTTCCCGCGGTAAAAAGTAGCCTATGTCACTCTTCTGCATCCCCTCAGAAGTTATATATTTTGTGGACGTCTTATCCGCATTTCGTTAATTATACCATTACTCTTCCCTAGGTCTGCTGAACGAAATTTCTTAGCAGTGCCTGTTGTGTCTAAATGTGTTTGGCTTTTACTGTTCTGTGTACTAAAAATGGAAAATGCGTACTAAGTAATATTATAAATATGAGAGTTTGTGTGAGTATGTATGTTCGTTACCTCTTCACGCTCAAACGGCTTGACCGATTTGAATGAAATTTGGAACACAGGTAGAGTATAACCCGGAATAACACATGGGCTACTTTTTACCGCGGGAAAACAACTATTGCCACGGGAAAATGAGTGGCAGCGGGTGAAACCGCTGGGCGGAAATATAGAAAATATATATGATTATTCGCCAGAAGACCAAAGTAACGGACATAGTTTGGAAGTGTAACAAGCTGAAGTGGCAGTGGGCTGATCTCATTTGTTGTAGAATCGATGGATGGTGGAGCAAGCGGGTTCTCGAGTGGAGGCCACGCCTCGGCAAGCATAGCGTTGGACGCCTTCAAACCAGATGGCCCGATGACGTAAAAAGGGCGGCTGGTAGCGACTGAATGCCGAAAACGGGAGATCGTGCCTTATGGCCTACCCCGGATGATGTCTACGTCCAATAGTGGACTGCTTTAAGCTGATGTGATATGTGTGTGAAATAAATAACATCCGTACTAATATTATAAATTTGAGAGTTTGTGTGTGTGTATTTATGTATGTGTTTTACCTCTTCACGCTCAAACGGCTTGACCGATTCGGATGAAATTTGGAACACAGGTAGAATATAACCCGGAAACACATAGGCCACTTTTTACCACAGGAAAACAACTATTACCTACCACGGGAAAATGAGTTGCAGCGGGTATACCGCTAGGCGGAAATCTAGTAAGTATCTAATGGACGCTGGTTAAACGTAAACGCACGCCTGCTGCCGGATTTTGGGATCTGAGTTTGATATTCTCAGCATGCGACTAAGTTTGCTGAATCTATTAAAGGCGCCGAATCACTTGCCAATTGGTAACTAAAGCTGGGTATCCACCAGCAGCTTTCGGATTTAATAACACGAAATGGCTTAAATTAAGGTGGGACGCGCGAGATTTTACGGTTTTTCCGACACAGAAACTAGAGAAATGCCGTTGGAATGACAAATTTAGGTATCGTACTAGAAAATGTATTTATCTAAATTATAGCTTATTTTGTAATAACTTTAAAACTGTAGACGTAACATTGAAAAAATATTTCAAATAAAGGTTATTTTTTTCTTTCAAGTAAAGTTTGTCAAATTGTGTAAATGATAGGTTTATGTTATCTGTTAGATCCTTGACAGTAACATTATTATTTTTCCAGAATTTTATGGCAGTAATTGCCTTAATAATGCGGGTTTAAAAAAATTGTTTGCGCTATATACCCGCCTTAAAGGTATACATATGAATGGATACATTTAGTAGAATGTGTGATACGAGCCTAATTAGTAGCATATTTTCGCATGCGATATTCAAAATTATAGCTCGTGCCTTACGACTCATGTTACACTTTCTACTGCTCGATTGTTCAAAGTCATGGGTAAGTAAACGGCGGTCGTAACACAACCATGTCAGAGGCCTTTGAACGACTCGGTGTCCCACACGAAATGAGATGAGATGGGTAAGTAAGAAATGATTAGGCTAGGTATTTGTTAATGGAGAAACCTGCGCAGCGGTTTTACCCGTTTTTTTCCCGCGGAAAAAGACTTTTAATATAGCCTATGTTCATCAGGGATAATGTAGGATTCTAATGGTAAAAGACTTTTTAAAAAGGTTCAATAGTTTCGGGGTCTATTCAATTCAAACAAACAATCAAGTTTTTCATCTTTATTAGTGTAGACTATGCACAATATGCACATCACACTTCAGCTAAGCGCGGAGTTTCATTTTCCATACATCGGCGTAAGTTATGAGAGCTGAGTGGCTACGTGCCCCGACTCGCAATGGACATTGAAATCCTGTGAACTTTTGCGTAAAACATAAAACCAACGTTTTGCCATCTCAATTCTGTGATGCGGCTGGAGAAAATTTGGCTGTTGTTTATATTACACACACATATCACGCCTATAATCCCTTGCGGGGTAGGCAGAGCGTAAACTGCCGCAAAAAACGGATGTTTACGCCACGTCTGACAAATATTTGAGGGTTATTCGGAAAATTGTATATCGCCATAGTGACAGGTTGTCAGCCCCTCGCCTAAAATAGCAATACACACCCTCGAGTCCCTTCGTCGCCTCTTACGACTCCCAGGGAAAGAAATGAGGTGATGCTATTCTAAGTCGGCGTAACACAGCAATTTAAATCCAACATGATATTGATCTGTACACCTACAATTTCCTATTCTCAGAACAAAATTGATTACCCTTAAAGTCTCATAAGTTTTCTTTTACAAAATACGTTCTTTTATCTTGAAGGCAATATCGCAGACAATTTATTGGCAGAAATAAATCTAGATTGGTTCAGCGCTTCGTCTTTTTAGGTTTAACCCCGGAATGTAGGTAGGTACTATCAGCTACACATCAATCTACTCATTTAAGGGACCAAGTTATACTGAATTTTCATCCATTTATTACAGGTGACTGGTATAAGTTAATCCCTTAGCAGATAGACTGGAATATTGCAAAGTCGTCTTTGTTAAAAACACCTATCGGCTTATGAGCCGCGTTGGCCCATTCGGTGGAGGTGTCGGTAGTACTCATATTGAAAGTCACAGGTTCAGTGCCATTTTTCAAGTTCTCAAAAAATAAAGAAAATTGTAGGTAAGTGTAATTCACATTGGTGGTGCAAACAATACAATAAAGCCAGATTTTCAAATAAATACCAACAAAATATTTTCTTGAGTTTGCACAACTATTACGCATCACAAAAAATAATTTGAAACGGATTTAGTTGTGTTCATTTTGGATTTTAACAATTACTAAGTACGTTTCGAGCACTTTACAGAGCTCGTGGTCACGGATGAGTAAGGTGAAAGACGTCATTATTTAGAAATTAATATTATTTTAAGTTTCTTTTTTCTACCGATTTCATTATTGCCTAGCCCGGTTCTACGCAGAATGCCGACACCGTATCTTGTGTAGTTGGCTTGCAGTATGTTGGATCTGACACTTCCGCTGTGCTATCGGTGGAGTCCAAGTTGATGAGATAAACACAACTTACACACACACATATATATATATCACGCCTATAATCCCTTGCGGGGTAGGCAGAGCGTAAAAGGTTGCATAAAACGCTCTTTTACGCCATGTCTGACAAAAATTTGAGTGTCATTCGGAAAAGTGTGTATCGCCATAGTGACAGGTTGTCAGCCCATCGCCTAAAATTGCAATACACACCCTCGAGTCCCTTAGTCGCCTCTTACGACTCCCATGGGAATGAAATGGGGTGATGCTATTCTAAGCCAACATCACACGGCATAAATTGTTTCATTGTGATAAATGCCTACATTCAAGTTCACGACTAAGTACGTTGCCTTACAGACCCAGTTGGAACAAACCAGGAAGCAAACCTGTACCACCCGTTTGACTGGTAGGCATTACCGACTGAGCCGGTCTGGTATAACACTGTAATAGTGTTTATGACTAGGCTACTCGTTTTACTGACAGTCAAACTAACTTGATTGGCAGTAAGTAGGTAGTGAGTGTTAATCGAAAAGAATTAATGAAGCATTGGAATCCATTTTGCTCAATACTTGCTTAGCTAAGTCTCAGTTACATATGAGTAGTCATATTCAGTGTAGGAATATGATACGATATCCTAATTTATTTTGTATACTTGATTTGAAGTCCAAATTTTCCTATTATGTAACTACTTTTATTTTATGAATTTTTGATTTAATACCTATATTTTTATCAACAGAGTTCGAAAAAAGGAGGAGGTTCTCAATTCGTCGTGTTTTTTTTATCTTTTGACGATATCCTTAGAAATGTTATCTAATTTTAAATAAGTACTTTTTTTTATTACTTAATTGAAATTAAGAAAATTGAAGTATAACTAAATTAATCTAATCTAAGAAATGAAAACGAAAAAACCAGAACTTTTTCCCAAAACCTGTACAACATTTTGGTAGCGGCACTTGTTTTACTGGCTGAATAACCCTATGATAGGTTCTATTCTAACCTATCTCTTCCTAATCAAATATTTGGAACGGTATGTCCATACAGCGAGAGAACTTTGCGCCAAAACGCTTTGGGACATTATTGCTTGCTCCAAGATTGAATCGAAAATTCCAATTTACGATGATTAAATCGTGAATACCAGTAATTATAAATGTAGGTAGGTGTTTATAGCCTAGCACTCACTTCATTTGATTTTAGTGTTTATAGTTTTCGTGTCTATACTTTACAGATGCCTTACTAGGTAGATTATGTAACGTATACCTTCACGAAGTCGAGTAATAGGTAGGGAACCTCTAGTATTTCAGATATTTCGAACGAATTTTGGCCTTATTAAGGTTAATAGTCCGGATTTTTGCACTACAAGAAATTCCACTATATAATATCCCAGTGATATAATATGAAGGCTTAGAATAGCATCACCCCATTTCTTCCCTTGGGAGTCATAAGAGGCGACTTAGGGACTCGAGGGTGTGTATTGCAATTTTAGGCGATGGGCTGACAACCTGTCACTATAGCGATACATGATTTTCCGAATGACCCTAAAATATTTGCAGACGTGGCGTAAATATCAGATTTTTGCGGCCGTTTGTGCTCTGCCTACCCCGCAAGGGGTTATAGGCGTGATATGTGTATGTATGCACTAGATTTCCGCCCAGCGGTTTCACCCGCTGCCACTCATTTTCCCGTGGTAATAGTGGTTTTCCTGCGGTAATAAGTAGCCTATGTGTTATTCCAGGGTATACTCTGCCTGTGTTCCAAATTTCATCCAAATCGGTCAAGCCGTTTGAGCGTGAATAGGTAACAAACATACACACAAACTCTCAGATTTATAATATTAATTAATATATAGTACGGATGTATGTATGATATATGTAGGTAGGTAGTCCTTATTACTCGTCACCTACCCGCCCTACGTCCTTACATAAATAAATATGTAGGTATTTACATAAAAGTTTATGTGTTCCAATTTGTTTAGCTCGGGAGTATTTGCATTTATGATGCCCTCGTAAAAGGGACAATGGCGGTGAGTTTGTTGACTGTACCTACCTCGGAAAATATGGAAAATTTACTTACGTCACAGTAAATCAAGAGATTCTTTGTGGCGCAGTGGTAGTGCGACTGCCTGCGCCACAAAGATTCCAGGTTCGATTATCGGTGGGACACTCACAAAAGTTGATATTTATCTGTTTGTGAATTTGTTCCCGGTCTGGTTAGGACATTGCAGGGTAAACCAACTGATTGTCCGAAAATAAATGGTTCCGTGCTTCGGAGGGCACGTTGAGCCGTCGGTCCCGGTTGATGTCTATGATTACTTAGACGGCGGTCGTAACACAACCATGTCAGAGGCCCACTAGTCGTATTAGGCGGTCGAAAAACTCTGACAAAAGGGTTCATCGGGTCGTTGGATGACTCTGTGTCCCACACGGAAAGAAAAAAGAGATTTTTTGTAAAAAATAATAATTAGTGCACCCGCTGCTACCTGTTTTACCGTAGGAGTGATGTGTTTTCCTGTGGTAAAAAGCAGCCCCACTAACTATCCAATTGGGGTACGTCTTGTCAATATACAAAATAAATGTTCGTAAGGAAAGTTGTTCATCGTCTGATCATGCCGAGTCTTTACGATACACCGTATATTGCCGTGTGATGCCGGCTTAGAATAGCATCACCCCATTTCTTGCCCATGGGTGTCGTAAGAGGCGACTAAGGGACTCGAGGGTTAGATGTGTATTGCAATTTTAGGCGACGGGCTGACAACCTGTCACTATAGTGATACACAGTTATCTGCTTGACCCTCAAACTTTTGTCAGACGTGGTGTTAATATCCGTTTTACGGCCGTTAACGTACTGCCTACCTCGTAAGGGATATAAGCGTGATTTATGTATGTATGTATATCGTAGTCTTCTTAGTTCCAGGCGCCGAATTCCACTATTTGAAGAGCGTCTCAATTGTGTTTCAATAGAGTGTCAGTTGGATGTTTTGGTCTTTACACATTCCGCAAACAATTTGAAGTATAGAAAATCACAATGGCATTAGAATGAAAATTGAGTTTAGATAAAATTATAATGAATAAAAAAACTGAGAATTGGAGCACGATTTGTGCTGCGATCCGGAGTTGTTGTTATTGGTACCTAGTTGGTGCGATCAAAAAAAGTAGGTATCTAGCAGTAGGCCAGGTGTAGGGTGTAGGTTTCAAGGCGCCGGGGCTAAAATCGAGTCCAGTCCTTAAAAAAAGTAGCTAGCAGTTTTGCTTTAGTGTGGTTTGTCATTACTAATAGCTACCGCAATATTGACGGCCGATGTGGCGCAGTGGTAGTGCGACTGCCTGCGACGCAAAGGTTCCGGGTCCGCATCTCGGTGGGACATTCACTTTGCGTTGATATTTATCACTTTGTGAATTTGCAGGGTGATCCACCTGATTGTCCGAAAAGAAAGATGGTTCCGTGCTTCGGATAGCACGTTAAGCCGTCCGTTGCTGTCTATGATTACTTAGACATCCATTTCAGAGGCTACTACTAGTAGTCGGCGGTTAAGAAACTCTGACATCAGGGTTCAACGGGTCGTTGACTATTCGGTGTCCTACACGAAAAGAAAGAAAGAAGACCTCAATATTCGAACCTAAAATGAAAATTATCACTTATTAAATCCAGCCTAAGCAGAGTCTAGGCAATTCAATGCATAGAAATTCCTACTCTAGCAATCCATCTCATCTGAACCTAATACTACTTACATATAGATTGCTTACAGACTCATCGATTCGTAATTAGAAAGTCAATGATATCAAACTGAAGGAGAGGCACGGTTCGCATAAAAACTAGGCACGTTCACAGGGAGGTATCTAGGAAACAGAGTATCTTAAAATGTGGTGTAATGGTATGTGGTGTTGATTGGTTGTCTGCAAAACTTGATGGGCGGTGCACATCGCCTACGTATGCGTGAAACGCGCGTACCGTGACGTTGTAATGTATGGAACTGTATGACACACTGCTTGCGAATGCGTTGCGTTGCGTATTGCACACAAACAATGTGCCATATCTCATTCAGTCCCATACATTACAACGTCACGGTACGCGCGTGATCACGCGCGTGTACACTCATAGGCGGTGTGCTCCGCCCTTTATCGTATGGTTTTTAATTTCTACTGTAATGAGGACTAATCAAAACTGACGGCTGTCCTAAGCAGCCGAAACGTAGAGGGCTGGCTGAGTAAACTCTCTACCAAATAAATAACAAGTAAGTCGCGTAAACCTACATCAGGGCTAACGTATTCGTTAAAATAACTTACTCTAGTTGTCGCTTGTATTATGTATCGAGACGAGTATCAAGACATTGGGAATTTGGATGTGTTCGGTCGGCCGGTATAGCTCCGTTGGCAGAGCAGTGGTCCCGGGTTCAAGTCCTAGCCAACCCTAACTTTTAATGATGGTGCAAGATTGAAAAAGTAGGTTAGGTACTAATCTGTGGATCACCATTTTTTGTACCCGGGTTTCATAATTATAATACGGTTTAACCTTATCCTGGCAATGGCTGAAATGTTCTCTCCCACCATCTTGCAAGTCATACTGCCTGCCAAACATTGAAAGTTTTATATTACCTATGGGTGAAATCCATGTTCAGTAGTGGACTATTATGTTTATTGATTTATAACAACTCCATTAAAATGTTATGTTATGAATAACTGTTTCACTTAGGCACCGAATTCAATATTTTCGAGTAAAGTAATTTATTTTAATACGAAACTTAGCTCCCTTAGCCCGGCCCTGCCCGCAGTCCTGCAGGCTTCCACTTACGGCCAGGGCCGCATTCCGGCCGCATTATTACCGCCCCAGCTGGTTCCGTGTTCCCCTGGTACACTTGGCTCCACAGAAGAAGACCCTTTATTTTCATGTCACAATAAAATTAACAAGGTTTTTTAAATTCTTATGGTCATCTCGCGTTGAGATGTGAGAAGTGTTTATAAATGCGGGTTGTCGTAAAAACACGTTAGGTAGGTACTATAGCTCATTTTTATAGTTACGTTATTTAAGCATATGAGGAAGAGGTAAGTATTTGAATATTATATTTTTAAAACACTTCCTATATTAGTTATACCTTTTTAGAAAACTTGCAAAAATTTCTTCCGCGGGCAGGATTTTAACCTGCAACTTTCGCTATCACTAGTAGCCACGCGTTATTAGCATTAAGCTACACTTGCAAAAATGTTTGCGGGCAATCGACGAGCCGCGGTATCCCAGTTGGAAGAGGCGTCAGTACTAGTGATAGCGAAAGTCGCAAAATCCTGCTTATGGTAGAAAAATTTGCGAGTTTTCTTAAAAAGGTAGGTACCTATGTATTAAATTTTGATCTGTCTTCTTCTCAAATCTGATGTATGAAAACATTGCATGAACAAATGCGTTTTCACCTAGGTAAAGCTCTCTACTACGGTGATTTCTGCCGCGGTTTTTAAATTATTTTAGGCGAAAATTCTTTCTCATTCCTACAATTATTTGAAAACAAGCTGTACTCCCTTGCTACACTCTGTATAACATAGTTACATGCAGTATGTAATTGTTGTTCAAACAAACTATTTTTGCTCTGAAGTTTTACCCGTTTCGTTAGGGCAAAAAAGGCAACTTTAGGCAAAAAACGGCAACTTTCCTTTCGTTTGGAATTAGACGACGCACGACCTGTCTTCGCTCGTTTTTGCACCGGGGTAAACAAAAACAGATGTGTGTAGGGCTGCCACTGACAAATATTTAATGCCTAATCTGTAAGACAAGCGGTTGGAAGCATTCGACACGAATTGGTGATATATGGATAGCATGAATGGATACCTATAGACACCAGACAGGAGTGGATATCTCACGACTTTGGTAAATAATGTAATACATATATTACATTAACAACTGCAACCAGCAAATAATGTAATGATATCGATAAATAATAGAATGAGCACAAAAAATCTAGGTATTTCATAACATAGTAAAGATGCTTCCCACACTTGTTGTGATCATAAAATTAGATTTTTTTCTTCATTCGGCTTTCAACTTAGCTTCTTACGTTCTTTATTTCTTTATATAGATAAAACCTACCTACGTATTTCTTCACTGTTAATACTTTTAGCCGTCTATTAATATTTGAAGGTAAAACCATTGGCTAAGTAAGACTAAGTTTTTAAGAGTTTTCAGATTTGAGAGATTTTTATTAAGTAACAATGAAGAAACTTTTCAAGCCTTGGCTTCATCAAATGAAGAATAATTACATTGACTTTGAATGCATTTTCCAGATTCATTTAAAAGATCTTACTTATTCTTTCATGATTCTTGTGTTTAATTTAATCAGTGCTTTAATAATTTCCTTTTTAAATCCAACTTACTGTTTACTTTTTACATAGTATCAAAGTTTTCATGGTTTGCATGCATTTTTTTCTTATTTTTCGCATTAGTAAAGTGCAAAAACGGCTGAATAACTACATAAGTAAATGCCTGTGCCTGTGCCTCGCAAGTTGGAAAAATAATAATTAATATTATAATTGACATCCCGCTTTTTTGACATGTGTCATGAAATAGGCACATTTATTATTGTTGCTTTTTGGGCTCTTTTTTTACTTTACCAGGACATAGATTAGGTAGTTGAATGACTCTACTAACTAAAAACTTCTTAACCAAATATTTTGGATCTAATAGTAGAAGCACACATTTTAAGTATTAGACCGGGTCTATCGCGATAGTATTTAGGTAAATATTAGTAATTTACCTGTGTCCCGACGTTTCAATACAGTTTCATGTATTGTGACCCGGTCTAATACTTAAAATGAGTGAAAGTGATCGCGAGTGCTTGAAAAGTTATAGTAGAAGCACAGTTCTGGGTTTCATTCGCAGCCAGCGCATATTTTGTACCAAGATACCTGTGGCCGTGTTTGAAAAGCGTCACACTTGTAGTTCAATAGAGTTTCGTTTTGTATACCGCTAACAGTTTGAAAATCATAATGGCAATAGAAAAAAATTGAGTGTCATTGGCATTAAAATGGCAAAAAATAAGAAAATCGGGGCCCTGTTAATGGGTGTAGGTGTTGTTTGTGTGTGTTACTCGTGAATTATTGTATCCACTATAGACAATTATTTCACCTGTTGTATTTACGTTATAAAATAAAATGAATAAATAAATTAGATCATGTGGCAGCCCTATCCCACTTGTAAGTATGTTAGGGCGCTGCCAAAACTTGGTTGTTAATGTAATTATGTTTTTGCCGTGTTCAGTAGGTACAGGCCGTCTGCTGTCTTGTCTCACAGTAAATAACTGTTCTAATGGAGTTCCAACAACTTCCACACATACCTACGGATCCCTAATTTAGCCGTCTAGCGTACTATAACAATTACTTATCAACTCCCCGGCTGGGCTCGATACTTATTACTTTCGTTGTAGGTATATTTTTTGCTTATACCCCAACGATCCTGGCTGCCTAGGCGGTTCAATTTCCTGTACCTAGGTTGTCTATAAGAGATTGACTATTAGCAATAAGGCCGCCTAATTGTACGCTAATTTGGTTCTACTTTTGGCTGTATATATTCATGCTGTTTCCTTTTGTGTGCAAATAAAGTATTCTTATCTTCTTATCTTTCTCCCACACCCATCGCTACGTATTTTTAACGCAACGTAACGCATGCGTCTGTCAAATGAAAGGAAATTGTGAACTCCGATGTTATTCCCATACAAATAAGTCTGCGTTTACGGATTACGCACCGTAACACACCGTAAACCATGTAGCCGTGTTTGTGGCCGCGTAAAGTTGGCTCAAGCAGGTGTATAACGGATGCGTGTGCCAAGTCGTTTGACAGACGCATCCGCAAACGCAACATACCTAGCCGTATTTGTATGGAAATAAGATCGGAATTCTCAATTTCCTTTCGACTAACAGTCGCATGTCTTACGGTGCGTTAAAAATACGCAGCGACGGACGACAAGTGTAAGAATCGCATTAACTTAGCTAGATTTTCCCGCCATCTTTTTAAATTCTCCTTTGCTGTGAGTAGAATAAAAAAAAACCAAGTGTCCTCATTTCCACGCAAAGCAGGAACTCTACTGCCAATGCCTAGATAGACCTGACCTGAACCGTTATAAAATACAGGGTCTTAGACGAATCCCACACTATTCAATTCAATTCAATTTTATTATTCATTTAATTTAAAAATATAAGTTCACAGCGTACGCCAACACACTTACATTTTGATCACATCAGTATATTATACTGCTTTTCATCCTTAAAACTGTGTAAAGGAAAAAATTAACAAAATTGGTGAAAACAACTGTTTTCTCACAAAATATGTCAGCATGAGACTGATGTGCAAGCATGTCATTAATTAAACTATGACGGACTAACGGATGCATCTGTCGAACACCTTTTAACGTCCTGCCTACCCCGTAAGGGATAGAGGCGTGATGTATGTATGTCCTTATTAGTTGGTTTAAATCTTACATTAATTACATTGCGGCGGCGTTCATCAGTTTAGTGTTCTTATTACCCTTAGCAGAAAGGTTCGATTTCAATATTTTATAAAAACAAACACTTGCCGTGTGGGCTTAGGATAGCATCACCCCAATTCTACCTATGGGGTCGTAAAAAGCGACTAAGGCATCCAGCGTTTCCTGTGAATGCAACATATTGCACTGCGCTCGCCACTCCGCCAGCATGGTAAATACGGCAACACCTCCCTATAGGATAGGATGATCCCATGTTCAGCAGTAGACTGCTGTGGCTGTGATCAATGACACACTTATTAGAATAATCTTAGTAACACCCGGTATAGTTCCTCGGCGAGGTAGATCCTATCTTAGACTGAGACACCGTTTAGGTTTTATTAAAGGTCCAGCTCCGTCTAGACGCTAGACAATGCTCGCCGCCATTTTGCTTTATAGCGATGCAATGAACTCAACTCCTTGTTAAAAACTATGCAATCTGTCTCTGTCCTATGACCTAGACTAGAGTCAAGAGCAAACCCATCATTAAAAAAAAAAAAAAAAAATCAACATATCCACTAACCCGATGAAACCAGCTGTCAGAGTTTTTCAACCACCTGCTACTATAGCCCTCTGACATGGTTGTGTAACGACCGCCATCTTAGTAATCATAGACAGCAACCGGGACGGCTTAACGTGACCGCCGAAGCACTGAAGCATTTATTTTCAGACAATCAGGTGGTTCAGCCTGCAATATCCTAACCAGACAGGGAACAAATTAACAAAGTGATAAATATCAACTTTGTGAGTGCTCCACCGAGAATCGAACCCAGAACCTTTGCGTCGCAGGCAGTCGCACTACTACTGCGCCACATCACAGTACAGGCTGATGAGGTAGTAATGTTTTATTTTGAAAGATACTTTAGTTTTTACGTGTGGGTACTTATCTTGTCAAAATCAATTATCAGTTATTCGACCAAATATAATTGCAATGCATAATACAGGTGACAAATAATTGTGACAACAAAAGCACCGAACTTTCTCGTTTAGCCGCGTTATATTGGCTCGAGTTGGTGTTACGAATGCGTCCGTCAAGTCGTTTGACAGATCCATCCAACATCCATTCCATTTGAAACAAATATCGTTTTCAGATGGTGGTGGCGTAAAGTTACATGTCGTGTGATTAACCTGGCCAGCCCCGTGGCAGTGCTTTGATTTTTATTTTTTAATCCCGCCCGAGCCGGTTTTCTATTAGGACATTACAAAATTGTTATAAAAAAAAGAAAATTGTGTGATACTAATTTCTTTTTTTTACAATGACGGTTCATGACGTCAATAAGTGTTAAGATAATACTTTCCTACATTGATTTAAGAATTTCAATTTTAATTTCAATTTCAAATTTCAATTTCAATTTCCATCGCAAACGCACCGTAGCCTAATTTGTATAGGAATGAGATCGGAAATCGCAATTTCGTTTAATTTGACAGACGCATTCGTTACGGTGCGTTAAATATACGCAACGACAGACGACAAGTGGTAGAGCTGCCTAAGACAAGCTCGGACCGCTGGCTGTCCATCGGAAGCAGTTCGATTTTACAAAGTAATATGATATGTAACTATGTATTACAATGCATATAAGTTTTGTTTCTCCATGGGAATCAAACCCACCACCTCCGGATCAAAAGCCCACACCACTAACCACTAGACAACACACGTTTCGCCTATTATTAAAAATAGTACATGTTTCACCAACGAAAGTGACCGCAAAGTTACGCTACTACATACCACTTTCCATTATGATAAACATGAAATTAACTTAATTCCAAAATCTGGGTCAAGTTGAAAAAAACTATTACCAGATTACGTACGGTGGAATGTCGTTTGGACTGTGTAGTGGACAATGCGTTAAAATAATGATGCTACATCACGCTGTTATATATTGCGGGGTAGGCAGAGCGTCAGCGGCCAGTAGTTGCAAAAAATTTACCTGTAGGAACATTTCAGAAAACCTTTATTATTATAGTAAGAAAGTGCATTACTACAATGCGATGGAAGAAAGTAAGTAGTTTACAAATATAAAACCATTATTTTAAGTAGTGCCGTATGATGCCGGCTTAGAATAGCATCACCCAATTCTTTCCCGTGGATCTCGTTAGAGGCGAATATGGGACTCGAGGGTGTGTATTGCTATTTTAGGCGATGGGCTGACAGGCGATCCGTTTTTTGCGGCCGTTTACGCTCTGCCTACCCTGCAAGGGCTTATAGGCATGATGTGTGTATAAATGTATGTACTCGTATTAATACTATGTTATATAATAAATGATTTTTATAAATTGTAGGCGATTTTTAAATTTTGAATGTGTATTTTCGCTATTTCGATTTGATATTATTTGGCTCTCTGTTATCGCGTGGGATACCGAGTCAACGAACGTCCCAATGAATCCTTCTCTACATTTTTTAAACCACCAGCTGCTAGATTACAGGACCGACTATAAAACATGCAATACGAGGTACGAAAGCTAGACAGAAGAAGTATTTACACCATCCGCCTTTAATCTAATTTATTCAGAACTGGCGAGCGTAATATTGTTAGTCTTTTCATAATTCACCCACACGTCCCTAACCCAGCGAAATATGATTACACATCATACATACCTACAAAAACCCTTGCGGGTAGGCAGAGCGTAAACGGTCGCAAAAAACGGACATTTACGCCACGTCTGACAAACATTTGAGGGTCATTCAGAAAAAAATGATAGGATGCCAGTACCAGCCCGTAGCCTTAAATTGCAATACACACCCTCGAGTCCCTTAGTCGCCTCTTACGACTCCCAAGGGGGAAAAATGGGGTCATCCTATTCTAGGCCGGCATCAGACGGCAAATATTATTATCCTTCATCTTATTAATATTAAACTAATATTTTACGCTTGATATAGAGTTTATATTAGGTACGTAAGATCCCCGGAGCTAAAAATATTACAACAAACAATCTCACAGCATGTAAGAGTTTTCAGAGTGAATTCTACGAACACACAGAATGAAGCCAAGAATAACTTGTCACATTTAGACGTGGCGCACACTAAACCACAAAAAAAATGCTTGCATATGCATAAAGATTGGATGAGCATTTTTATAGAGATCTAAGTTGTAATAAAGGTTGGACCCAAAAGGTGTTAAGGTTTTGATTCTTTTGTCGAAAACTTGCAGCGCGATTTGGTTTGGGGGATATTGAAGGGCCGACGTCGAAGACGCCTCGTTTCATGAAAATTTTGCCGCCATACCGCCGTAAACGCAACATGCTTTTTGTGTCCGCCATTCTTGAATCCGTGCAGTTTGTGTTTCTGTGCATTCAAATGTATTTTAGTTACGTGCTTACGCGTCCTAAATTTGCTTCATTCTGGTTTCTAGTTGACTTCCCTTTGAAGCATTCCCTTGCTCTGGCATAACAAAGACCTTTTTTGTGTACTAAAAGGCGATGTAGCACAAAATGGTTGGTGGAAAAATTAGATTTTTTCGCAGATACGTGTATTATCAATCCAATTTTTTGGTCTGATGGGTCCCTTTGAAGGTTTCAGAATGGAAATATAAAATTGGAGCTCGTAATTTACATATTAAATACCCGCGTGATATGCCATTGCTATGCTGGTAATGAAGTGGGGTGATGCTTAATTTTGTCGTTTTTTCAATAGTGATATTTATAAAAACATGCATAAGTTACCGGAGTTGTTACATGTTTTTTTAGTTCTGGACCCTATGATTTTAGCCCCGGTGCTATTTAATTCTACACCTGCGACTGTATGGTGGGGAGCAGGAGCTCACCCGGAGAAGTTTTGTGGTTGTTCAAACAACCAGTTACGAGGTTTACGAGTTATTTTGGGAAGAACGTATTGGACTGAATCTACCCGGCACGTGCCAGTAGTTTCAAAAATGGGGAACAAATGAGGGACCTCCGCGCCCCCGCCGGCGGGGACGTCGGTTGCTTGAGGAGCTTGTGGAGTGTGATCTACTCGCAATGGCTGCAGCAGTGGCTACTAGAGCCGTTACATTAACAGCCATAACAGTCCAATTCTCGAGGATACCAGAGGCGTACCTATCTATTAAAATTCAAACATTAATAATAAATACCATACACATGTCGTAGCCTGGGAGAGGCCTACGTCCAGCAGTGGACTACTGTATGCTGATGTGAATAAATATTACAAAAGCTGGACTGTGATACTCTTAACTTTAGCCGTATTATTACAACAAGTTAAACGCGCTTTTGGACACTGTTTAGTAATTAGATTTAAAATAGATTTGAAAAGATCATATGCCACGAATGAGTGCCGTTTGATGCCGGATTAGAATAGCATCCCCCCCATTTCCGTGGGGGTCGTAAGAGTCGGCGACTAAGGGATTTGAGGGTGTGTTCTCCAATTTTAGGCAATGGGCTGACAACCTGTCACTATGGCGATACACAATTTCCCGAATGACCCTCAAATATTTGTCACATGTGGCGTAAATGTCCGTTTTTGCGACCGTTTACGCTCTGCCTACCCCGCATGGGATTATGGGCGTGATATGTGTATATGCCCACGAAAATATGGATGCTCGTACTATTTTACATCAATTTCGCAATATCTCTTGTAGGACTCACATCATAATTAAATCATTATAATAGAGTCTGATTTATGTTTCACTTTTTAAACAGATGCATTATGGAGCTATTGAATATTAAAATAAAACTTTGAATGTGACGTAAGTGCTGATGTTTGTGTCTTTCTCATGTATATTTTGAGTCACAAATACATTCCATATAAATAAATAATAATAAATAAATAAATATCCTGAACAATTCACTCAGCACCATCTAGCCCCAATCTAAGCAAATCTTGTACTATGGGAACTAGATAGCTGATAGTAATAGTATTATATATACTATTTTTATTGTTAAATAAATACATATTATACATGGAAACACCCAGACTAAATACAAATATCTGAAAATGACTTAATAGATATTTATGTCTTGTGGGGATCGAACGTACGACCATTGGCGTAGCAGGCAGGGGTACTATCCGCTACGCCATCGGCCCAGTCATATACTTATTTTCTTACCAACATATCCAGTAACCATTTTTGTTTCAGTTTATCTCAGCGCTATCTACGTACGCTTGAAGATTGAATTGAAAATAAAACACATTTGAACAACGCCACATTTCCTTTGTCAAAAATAATTGCAGGGCTCTCTCGTTGACGCAATAAATTAAACCCATACGTGACACCGGTATTAACATTTAGGGCACAGTTGTATGTTATTTATCATTATAATACAAAATGGGTAAGTAGGTTGGTAGGTACCTGCTTAGAATAAAAAAAGCAAAATTTCACGGAGTGAAGTTAAGCTGTGTGAACGGTACTTAAAACTGAAGATTAGTTATGTGATGTGATAAGATAAGGAACCTAGGAATATAGTAAGACTTATTAAAGCAAAAAAAACGGTCAAGTGCGAGTCGGATTCGCCCAATGAGGGTTCCGTAATATGCACATCAAGCCCTTTCGTATGATTAACTTGAACTATTTTAACTCTAGGTTCAATTTTGAACACGCGATTTTTTACACCATAAACCATATTATTATATCCTTAGTTTGTTAATTTAGAACCTTGAATTTAACTTTTACAAGCATCCGTAAACCTGAGTCTATGCTATGGTTTTAATAGATAAAGGGTCGTGATAGACCGACTGACAGACAGACAACAAAAATGATCTTATAAATAAGGGTTCCGTTTTTTCTTTTTGATGTACGGAACCCTAAAAACTATTTAAACCTTTACTTGCCTGCCGATGGGCTGTTAATTTTAATTAATGTACGTCAAAGGTTTATTTCATATTTTGTATTTTAACCTACTTACTTATGTCCTGAATTTTCAGTATTAATCGCTAGTAAAATTTCACAATGCCGTGTGATGCCGGCTCAGAATAGCATCACCCCATTTCTTTCCCAAAGGAATCGTAGGAAGCGAAAAAGGGACTCGAGGTTTACATGTGTATTGCAATTTTAGGCCATGGACTGACAACCTGTCACTATGGTGATACCCAATTTTCTAAATTACCTCAAATGTTTGTCAGACGTGAAGTTTATGCTCTGCCTCCCCCGCAATGTTTGTACATAAACGTTTATTTCATATTTTGTATTTTCACCTCCTTATAGATATCCCGAGTTTTCAGGAGATTCAATTGCTATAAAATATCAACGTGTTAAAAATTTCTTTAGGTCATTGACATACTTATACACATTCACATATCACGCCTATAATCCCTTGCGCGGTAGGCAGAGCGTAAATGGCCGCAAAAAGTCATTGTCATTTGCAATAATTTCCCAGTGAAAATGTAAAGGTGCATGCACATACAGATAACGTCATAATTGGACCATCGTATTAATAGCGTCACCTGTATGTGGCGTCAGACAATGCTATCTTAGTAGCCATCTCTAACGAATATGTTTCACTTTCATTTTACTAATTATTCTAAAACACTACCAGTGAGAGTGAAACTTGGTAGTTCAGCGTTTCAAGTTTCTTCGCTCACATGTTTGTTTTTAATTAATAAGGCACTTTTTAACCACTCATTAAAAAAAGTAAGTACTATACAGGGTGTAAGGGACGGTGTACCGAAAACTTTGCAGGCATGATCAGACCATGAAACTGAACAACTTTTACTATAGAGCCTATGTTGGGAAACGAATTTTTATTTTTCGACTTTCCATATAATTCAGTCAGCTGATCGGGAATATTGTATGGGAGGTCGAAAAAAAAATCTCGTTTACCAACATAGCTTCCATAGAAAAAGTTGTTCAGTTTCATGGTCTGATCATGCCTGCAAAGTTTTCGGTACACCGTCCCTTACACCCTGTATATCATCGATACAAGGTGTTAAACATCTCGGGGGACATATTTGTTCGGGAAATTGAAAATGAAATTAGTATTATCACTATGACACCAGGGTTCATCGGGTCGTTGGACGACTTGATGTCCCACACGCAAAGAAGAAGATCACTTATTGACGTCATGAACCGTCATTGTAAAAAATAATGGGGTACATGAAAGAAGCCTCCCCGTGGCGTACCCTGGAAACAGCTAGACACGGTAACGCAGTGTCTAGGCTGGCCAATTCTTTTACCACAATGGCAGATTCCCAATGCAATCAACCAAATGTACAAATAAGACCGCTATCAGAGCCCGCCTTGACAGTGATATCCATCAATATAGAGGGTTTCTCCAATGAGAAATCTGAATTCCTCTCTAAACTTTGTCAGGATTGCAACTGCGATGTCCTCTGCGTGCAGGAAACACATCGTGATGCCACAAACCCGCGCCCATTCATACCCGGCATGCAACTTATAGCCGAAACTCCCCACGCCCAATATGGCAGTGCTATATTCTCTCGGAACAACCTACTAGTTAAGTCTGCCTCATCCCATGTAACTATAAACCATACAGAAATTATAAGTATAGATACAGGTTCTTGTTCTATCACTTCAATTTATAGTCCACCGGGTCAAATATTCGATTTCTTTGAAACTCCAGAATTTGACCGACATGAGTTTAGAGTAATAGCAGGAGACTTCAACAGCCATAGCATAAACTGGGGGTACACAACATCCGATGAAAGTGGTGAAGCAGTAGAAAGCTGGTCAGAACAGTTCGACTTAGCACTTGTCCACAACGCCAAACTCCCCGGGTCTTTTAACAGCAGGCGCTGAAAACGCGGATATAACCCTGATTTGATTTACGTGAGTAACAACATCAGCCAAAACTCTGTGAAAAATATCTGCCAGCCTATCCCAAAAACCCAACACAGGCCAATTATGTGCACAGTGCAAGCCGTTATCAAGCCAATTTTCACGCGGTTTAGACGCCGTTTCAACTTTGAGAAGGCCGATTGGGAGCAGTTCGCATTAAAAGTAGATGAAAAGTTACTTGAAATCACGCCTACTCCTGAGAACTACGACAATTTTGTTGACGTTGTCTGGAGTGCATCTCGCCAGTATATGAGTGGATTTCTCAAGCGAAAATTTTTCATGTCCTCGCTGAAAACGAGGTGACGCTTTGCAGATATGACTATGATATTTTTTTCCAAAATATAAGACACTTGTTCTGATATGAAGCCATATAAATAATGTTTCGACAGTTATTATGTTTTTAGAAAAAAAATAGTAAGCGTCGAATTTCAATGTTCGGTGGCTTGTCCCCAATCCGTTTTTCACAACATATTCATCTCTCAGGAAAATTATGTCCAACATATTAAGGAAAATTAATTTTGATTATGTTAAGGATAAGTGACCCTACGAGAAATTATAAAAAATTGAATTTTTAGACGAAAAGTTTATGAACTATGTCAAAACTAGATTTGTCCCAGCAAAAATAGCAATATCGGTGGCAATTTTGTTTCGACGCTCCCTGCTCACACTGTTGATTATATCCAGACCTAAAACCCCTCCCCCGCTAGGATCAGCCGAGCACTCACGCGCAGTGTGAACGGTTGTGCACTACCTCATTGCGTCGTCCCGACAAAAATGTTAGTAAACTATTTCCGTTTACTCGGAATCAAAATTTTGCAATTTCGGTGCTCGGGATTAAAATGTTTCCTCAATGTTTAAAAATATTACAGTAATGCATTCTAAATAGCCTTTAGGTACACTTTTGAGATTTAAGTTGCAAACTGGAATACCCTTGATACTTTTGTATATTTTTTAAATAAATGACTAGTTTTCAATTTCGGTGGGCACATTTCGGTGGCTTTTATGGCTGCTAGAAGCCCACCGAAATTGCAAAGCTCCACCGAATTTGCTCAATTAATACAAATTACAAACATATTTAGAAATATCACGCTTTCACTCCTTGCGGGGTATAAAGATCGAAAAAGCCTGTAAAATGCGGTCGCTTTAGGTCGTTTGTTGGACAAAAAATTGCGGTTATTTCAGAAAAACTAAAATCTGCGTCGTAAAAGAAGACTAAGGGATAAATTCATTTAGGGGAATGGACAACAACGTTCCCTTTGAATGCAAAATTTTGTACTTCGCTCGCCTATCCGCCAGCCGAGCGTGTAGAGGATGGCAATACTCCTGATAAGGGGAGGCCCATGTCCAGCAATAAATTTTTGAACTAGCCCGGTGATCCCTCGTGGCCCTCCAGCCCGGTGCACCCACGAGGTCCTACCGCACGGCGATCCCTCGTGGCCCTCCAGCCCAGCCATCCCTCGTGGCCCTCCAGCCCGGCGCTCCCGCGAGGTCCTACCGCACGGCGATCCCTCATGGCCCTCCAGCCCGGCCATCTCTCGTGGCCCTCCAACCCGGCGCTCCCGCGAGGTCCTACTGCACGGCGATCCCTCATGGCCCTCCAGCCCGGCGATCCGTCGTGGCCCTCCAGCCCGGCGCTCCCGCGAGGTCCTACTGCACGGCAATCCCTCGTGGCCCTCCAGCCCGGCGCTCCCGTAAAGTCCTCCTGCTCAGTCATTGACACCCGTCAGCGATAGCCGAAGACGTGGCTACTATTTGTAGTCGCAGGTATCAGTTGATTTGTCGACCGGCAGGTGCTAACAGGTGTGGACGGATGCCGATAACAGCGGGGTCTACGGCTATCTTCAACACAATGCCATCCATTTGTAAGCAGCCAAACAAGGCATTTTATTTATTAAGGATGGGTTTGCTCTTGACTCTTGTCTAGGTCATAGAACAGAGACAGAGTCTAAGATGGAGCGAGCTCACTCAGAAGATGCCTGTTCACTCTTACTTTGAAGAGATTAGGATTGTATGCGTTTGGAAACACAGACGCAGGTAGTGAGTTCCACTCTTTAGCGCATTATTAATGATGACAAGTATGGCAAGTTGGTATTTGGCTGAACCATACTAAAGAGACTGCAATACTCCATGCTGGATCAGACTTGTGCTTTGTAAAAAGTTAAAAGCTGTCCAGGCGTAAAGTATCGCTTCAGTCTATTCAGAATGCCCAGCTTCTTAGCCGTCGTTTGAGCTTTGTACTCGATGGTCGCGCCGAAGTTTAGATTTGATGTCAACTCCATACCTAGAAGCTCAAGCCTGTCAGTGACAGAGACAGATGTACCCCGAAAAGTAGGTGTCCAGTCGAAAGGACTCCTTTTTGCAGTGAAAAGACACGCCTGTGTTTTGGTGGCGTTGAATGAGACCAGATTGTCGTCGCCCTATTGGGAGACTAGACTTAAGGTCAGATCTGTTCGCTCTAACATGGCCTTTCTTAACGAACGTATTTCATCCCCACTGATTCTTGCACCTGTCAAGTATCTCTCTGAAACAGTACTATCATCTGCGTATCCAACAATACCGTGCTGACGGAGGTCATTGATGTGCAGCAGGAAGAAAGTTGCAGAGAGAACAGACCCCTGAGGAAATAAGGTCGGAGCGCAGCCATCAACGACTACTCTGATAAACCGTTCATTATGGAAGTCTGTAATCCAAGTACAAAAATCAGCTGCGATGCCATAAGCAGGAAGCTTACTGAGCAGACTTGCATGCCAGACCCTGTCAAAGGCCTTCGAGATATCGAGTGGAACGGCAAGTGCTTCGCCATTCTTCTCGACGGCTTCGCCCCAGCAGTGCGTGACATACATAAGAAGATCACCAGTAGACCGCTAGTTAAGTACCCTCTCCTTGACCTTGCATAGGATGGAGGTAATGGCAATTGGACGGTAATGAGCAGAATCAGCACGGTCGCCCTTTTTGGGAACTGGTTGCACATTAGCAAGCTTCCAGGCCCCCGGCACCGTTCTTTCTTTAAGAGAGAGGCGGAACAAGCGTGTGAGCACAGGAGACAGTTCAGGCGTTCAAAGTCTTAACACTCTCGCTGGTATGCCATCAGGGTTCACGTCTAGACTGCACAATACTTTTCGAACCTATTTAGTGTGTACTGCGATCTCCGACATCGAAGAATCGCAACGAGGTACAGTAGGTGGTTGCTTGATGCCTGCGTCCAGACGTGAGTTGCTTGCAAACAGGGCTTTCTCACTTGCAGAGTGAGCCAGCGATCCATCAGGTTTCAGCATTGGAGGATCTGAGGCACAATTGCAACTTCGGTGGCACAAACCCAATTTCGGTGGCATGAATTCAATTTCGGTGACAAGGCAATTTCGGTGACGCAAATAACTCACTAAATACTATTGTTATATATTTCCCTGTTAATATATTATATTCAAAATGAGTATCTTTTGCTATACAGCTACAAAAAACATCAAAAAAGCAGAAAATTAAAAAATCCACCGAAATTGACAAAAATATGCAGTTGTTGAAAATGACTCATATCCCCCGCGGCTGCCGCACATCTTACATCCCAGGCTTGTCTCGAAGTGCTTCAGAACTACTCGTCAAATACGAATCCCTATATTCCGAGGACCCATTCTCTGAAGCAACAATAACAGCTGGAGAAGAGCTTATGCTGGTCATAGGTCAAAACCGCCAGGACAGATGGATAAAGTTGGTAGAGAGCGTAGACTTGACCCACAATAGCAAAAAAGCATGGGGAACGCTCCGGAAGCTGACGAACGATCCACCTGCAGCTGCACAACCTGGTGAAGTTACTGCAAACCAAGTGGCACATCAGCTTCTCCTAAACGGAAAGCCTCCCAAAAAGCTACGCAAACCACCAAGCCCCGAAACAATTACTGAACGTACCGTCAGTAAACATTTTAATATCACCGAAATAGTCAAAGCAATTCGCAGACTCAAAACTGGCAAGGCTTCGGGTGTAGACGAAGTAACAGTAGAGCAGCTAAAACATCTAGGACCAGTGGCGGTCTCCTGGCTTTTACAGTTTTTTAATAACTGCTTAGACAGCGCCAAAATTCCTAAGAAATGGAGGAAAGCTAGAGTAGTCGCACTATTAAAGCCTGGAAAGCCGCCAAAGGACCCAAAAAGCTACCGTCCTATTTCCCTGCTCTGCCACACTTATAAACTTTTAGAGCGCCTCCTCCTTGACCGTCTTACAGGCCTGGTAGACACAAAGCTCATACCCGACCAGGCAGGATTTCGTCCAGGGAAATCATGCTGCAATCAGGTCCTCAGCCTTACTCAGCATTTTGAAGATGGCTTCGAACAGGGCCTTATTACCGGTGCCGTCTTTGTGGACCTTACTGCAGCCTACGACACCGTGAACATAAGACAGCTCCTATGGAAAGTGGGCGCCCTCACCCAAGACTACCAGTTCATCCGTATCCTCCGTGAAATGTTAAGTAACCGTCGGTTCCAAGTCTATCTCAATTCCGAAAAAAGTAGATGGCGAACACTGAAAAACGGTTTACCGCAAGGAAGTGTTCTGGCCCCGGCACTATTTAACATCTACACGGATGATCAGCCAGCGTACCCAGCAACAAAACGTTTTCTCTATGCCGATGACTTGGCGCTCACGTGTCAAGGTAAAGAGTTTGACCAAATAGAACACCAACTGACTCGCGCACTAGAACAGCTAAGCTTTTATTATGATGCCAACTCTTTAAGGCCAAACCCAACTAAAACGGAGTCCTGCGCTTTTCACCTCCGCAACCGGGAATCCCAAAGGAAACTTAATATCAACTGGCATGGGGTTTTAATTGCCCACAATGACTCGCCGAAGTACCTGGGGATATCCTTGGATCGGTCGCTTACTTATAGGGTAAACTGCCGTAAGGTGAAGGCTAAAGTTAGTACACGTAATAACATCTTAAGGCGCCTAACCACTACCCGCTGGGGAGCTTCACCAACTGTCCTCCGTACGAGTGGCTTGGCTCTGTGCTACTCAGCAGGGGAGTATGCGTGCCCAGTTTGGTCGAGGTCGGCCCACGCAAAGGAGGTGGACACGGCTCTAAACGAAACATGCCGCATTGTAACTGGCACGCTAAAACCTACTCCTTTACACCACCTGTACTCCCTTGCCGGGATAGCGCCGCCAAGTGTCCGTCGTGATGTCGCCACCTCCATTGAGCGGAACAAGCAGGCTCATGACAAGAGACACCCCCTTTTTGGTCACAATCCTCCTCCACCTCGGCTTAAGAGCCGACGCAGTTTTATGCGCTTCAGCGAGCCTCTTCCTGCCGGTAAAGAGGCATCTTGTGCCCGAAAGGAGCGGTGGTCAGTCTTGTGCCCCCCGACGCACACACAAATCCCCCCTTCTGAACAACTTCCCCCAGGATTCCAGCTGCCCTGGGGAATATGGAAATCCCTTAATAGACTCCGTGCGGGTGTCGGCAGGAGTGGGGAAAACCGCAAGAAATGGGGATTTTCAAACAATGACAAGTGCGTCTGCGGGGAAACACAGACAATGTCTCACCTGCTTGCCTGCCCGAGCCTCTCTGAGACCTGCACATACGAGGACCTTAAAGAGGCCAACCATTGATCTACAACAACCCTAGATTACGCGCGTACGCTCAAAAGGTGGGCCGGTAAAGTAGTGCACAATTTGCAAGCGAGCACTTCTTTCCCACAGTGCGTGGCTGGCCGCGAAACTGTTAACATGACCAAGTACGGGCTAACAAATAAGGCTGAGTTCAATAGATTATGGTGAGGTTCGTTGTGATATTTTGAATCAGGCGGACGCAATGAATCTATAAATCGCTATGTATGACTGTATAGTTCAGTAGGTGACAAAATCTTAGCGTAATTTTGTATGAGGCGCTAAATCTAGGGTTGTTGTAGATCAATGAGGCCAACTCAAAAGCGATAGCTGTTGCCATGCATTGGCAATCGCTGCTATAGATTTGTACAATCTGCATTGGGCGTATCCCATTGATACGATAAGAAGAAGAAGATTGTAAAAAAAGAAATTTGTATCACACAATTTTCTTTTTTTATATCAATTTTGTAATGTCCTAATAGAAAACCGGGTCGGGTGGGATGAAAAAATAAAGGGTGTTTATAAGAGTATTTTTTGACAGATTCATTGTGATTTCCTATACTGCAATCTATTAGCAGAATACGAAACGCCAAAACCATCCAATTGGCACTCTTTTGAAACACAACTGAAACACTTTTCAAATAGGTACGATAATAATAATAAGATATTGGCCTCAATTCGGGATATAAATTCTCTTATCTTACCTTAAATTGTTGCCGTCACTTTCCGTCAAATAGGTTTAGAAAAGGATAGGAGATATTTTAGTCGCGTCATGTCTTTTATTTACATGCAAAATATATGTTATCTGTCAAAATAAGGCGACGATCAAAACAATGGCGACAAAATTGACTAGAAAAGGCGAAAAACCATTGACGTTTTTAAAATGACAGGACTTAGATATCTCCTATCCTTTTCTTAACCTATTTGGCGGAAAGTGACAGCACTAATTTAAGGCAAGTAAGGAGAATTTATATCCCGAATTGAGGGCATTAATTTCAAAAAAAGATAGTTTGCCTCTAACCTTAGAAAGTATTCTGTGACTCTCTCTTTCATCTGCATATTGTAACAAATAACCAAAGAATGCAAATAACAAATTCTTGTGTATGGCAGGTTGGCAGGTGAGCAGAAAGGACTCCAGCAATATTTATGCTAATGATAAAGAAACGTGTAGTGCCGACCGGCTCAGCTAAATATTTGATTTACTATTATAACGGTATTTCAGATTTTTAACCGTCTTTTAAACAGGAGGATTTTTTAAATTGATTTCGTGACTAGTTTAAAAAATAAAAACCGACTTCACTTCGGACACCAGTGCATACGGCGGCTTCGGACACCAGTATAGTCCGGTACGGCTGGCATTATAAAAATTCTAAAGACGCTTATTTTTTGGATTCAATTGCATTACGTGTGAATGTAAAGCACAAATTGCATTGTGTGTCATTTTATACGCTTGCGTAAATTTCTGATTCAGTGTATAGTAGCTCATTTATTACAAAAAAAAAATTAAGTGTCTTAATATTATAAGAAACGAATACCTACCAATGACAGTCTGTGTGACAGTTTACACAGTGTAAAAACCTAGTTTCAGTCGCTTTATCCACTGTAAAAGAAAGTGTGTTAGCTTGTACCTAAAATGACACAAAATAATTAATTGCACTCGACCAATGATCCAGACATTATAAACCAAAAATTAACGACTTTACGAGTACTATTTTTGAAACAAGGCTAATACGGCTTCCACCTTCGGTCCAGTTTTAACAACCGTAAACAAGTTTCATTAAGATCTAATCATTAATCTTTAACAAGAAAGTAGTTGTCGGATCTGAGAAGATATTTTGTTGCGAATCACACTTGACCCACTCAATAGAACTGGATTATTATGAATGAAAATGAGTCATTTCTACGCCATATTGCGAAATCGATTTTATTGGCAAAAGTTTGGTCACTTTCTAAAAGAGCGATTGTCAGTGGTCAAGTGGTGTTCGATAGAGGTTTTCGACTGACGAAATCCGTACTATTATTATAAATCTGAGAATTTGTGTGTGTGTATATGTATGTATGTTTGTTACCTTTTCACGCTCAAACGGCTTGGCCGATTTGAATGAAATTTGGAACACAGGTAGAGTATAACCTGGAATAACACATAGGCCACTTTATACCGCGGGAAAACAACTATTTAAATGAGTGGCAGCGGGTAAAATCGCTGGACGGAAATCTAGTGAGGAATTAAACTTATTTCGACTTGCATAGTTTTAACAGGCACTTGCTTTCAATAAAGATTTTTGATTCCGACGAGTAAATGGCGGGTACAAAAAGTTTGTTCCATCTAGTCCTGCTAATATTGTATGATTGTTTCATATTTGTTATTACAGTCAGGTATAAACTGACTCTATAAACTATCTCTACTGGCGGTTTAATAGCGCGCGGTCAAGATGTGTAAACCGGTTTTATTAAAACAATTACCTAAAGCTGTCAAAGTTCTGAAAAAAAATATGTTATTGTCGAGAATCTAAAAGATAAAATCAGTAACACTATTTGACATACCGTTACAATGGCTTATTCAGCCACTGTACCTAACTAGAAAAGGCCAGTAACTAAACTATAGCATAAAACATTATGTTATAACTTTAATAAGTAAATTTTACTTGAATAAAAATATCGAACTCACCTATATTAAAATTAAAACAATATTTATGTCCAATGTTACAGTTATAACCAAATTTTTGATAAGGTTTGATGCTATAGTTTAGTTACTTACCTTTTCTAATAAAAATGGCTGAATTGTAACGGTATTTCCCTCGTTGTGCCGTGTGATGCCGGCTTAGAATAGCATCATCCTATTTCTTACCCATGGGTGTCGTAAGAGCCGACTAAGGGACTCGAGGGTGCAATTTTAGGCGATGGGCTGACAACCTATATAGTGATATACAGTTATCTGATTGACCTTCAAGCTTTTGTCAGAAGTGGTGTTAATATCCATTTTACGGCCGTTAACGCTCTGCCTACCCCGTAAGGGATATAGGCGTGATTTATATATGTATGTATGTTTTTCTCGTTTCTTTTTCGTGAATGAAATGGACCAAAATTTCCGGGAAATAGGGCCTCAAGGTAGACAAACGTTCTAAGAACCGAGAAGTTATTTATTTCGAAGCACATTTTCTCATACATACAGCAAAGTTTTCTTGTAGAGTTATAGAGTTCCAACTATCAAAGTAACTGGTGTCTTAACTAAGTAGAGCTTGTTGTAGGTAAGTAACCTAGACTGGAACCGGTCTGACTATAAATCTTGGACGGTAACTTGTGGTGGCGTTGAGTCGAGAGGTATTATCAAGATAGAGTCGCATGAATAACAAAATTAAATATAAAACTTTAAACAAATAATGTAAAAGTTGAAAATATTAAGGCATTTTAGACATTTCGACACCCCATAAGAAGAAAATAGTTACTTGGTTTTGCAAACTTTTCAAGGAAGCAAATTTTAAGATCTTTACTTTTGATAATGACTAAAAAAAATTTTGTTAAACTAGCAGTTACCCGCGGCGTTGCCCGCATAAGTGGTGATAAAATGTATCCAATATGTTAATCCATGTTACCTTCTATATGTGTGCCAAATTTTATTACAATCGGTTTAGTAGTTTTGCGTGAAGAAGTATCAAACATACAAACTTTCGCATTTATTACCTCTATAATAGTTATTTTAAATGGCTGATACATAGGACGGTTATTTTGACAACCTATTATCGTTGATCAACTATCTATCAATCTGAAGCTCACTTTTGCATAGAAAGTACACAGGGCGGGCCTAATGCCACGCGGCATTCTCTACCGGCCAACCAAAAGATAAACAGAAAGAGTCAAAGCGGGTGTCCATACACAAAAAAAAAACGAAATATAATCGTACGTAAAGTTCTCACTAAAGGTACAATACATAAAAAGAATAAACAAAAATACAAAGTACTTAATTAAAATTACATAAAGCTACATAAAATAAATCCATCATTCTGTTTAGAGCATCATTTAACAGGGGACGTGACTACGTGCTTATTAATTTCACACATTAGCTTAGCGAAATGGCTGTTGGAGTGCAAAACCAATCGACTATGCCTGGCGCGCTTCGAAATACATTGCAGTTCTTGCTTGACGCGAGAATCAACGGTAAAGGTTCCAAACAGCAGTGAATACAGTGTCAAAGACGCACCAGTGGATCTATACCCATTATTTCCCATGAATGAATATGACGTCATCGACAAATGATCAATTACGTTTCGTTTCACGCCCATTTGATAATTATAAATATTTGAATTGTAGTATTTAGAATATTACCATAAATACATTCTAGGTTCGTGATTTTGCCTAATCGAGTTATAAATAGTTACAATACAATAGCACCAGACCATATCTAGGCAACTTAGGTTGAATTAAAATCATTCTTTAGTGAAGTCGGTTAAAAAATAGAAACATGTTTTTGAAATATTGCAAAATTTTTAAGCGCGGGCAGGATTTGAACCTGCGACTTGCATTACTAGTTACTACTCTCTACGGCTACGCCTCTTCCATCTGGGCTACCGCAGCTCGTTCCTTGCCCGCCGATTTTGCAAGTGTATTTTAATGCCAGTAACGCGTGGCACGGCTCCGTCTACCGGGCTAGTTTTGCAAGTTTACAAAAATGTAATACCTAACACGGGAAGTGTTTTAAAATTTGGTATTCAATTATAAACATGTGTTTTTATTATTCGATGAAACCCAAATATTCAATCATTAGAAAATTGATAATTAAAAACAGATGTAGCAAACCTACACCCCATCCATCGACAAGAAAGTCAACAAAAGATTTAATAAACTCTGAAATTACATACATTACTTCGCCCGAGATCATTTGTGCCCTCAGAGCAAGGAATCATATCAACGGGAATCTTACAACCAACCATTATGAAGCCATGAAAAACTCGTTGCAATCAAACTTGCTTGGCAAAACCTTCACTCCTTCATTATGGTTATTCTAGTATTCTTGTTTTATTAGCCCATATTTATTTTTATCATATTAAGTAAGTTATACACGTAAACTGCCTCACTTTATTTCTTCTCACTACCCTAGGTCTGCTGTAAAAGATTTATTTTACAGCAGACCTAGGGTACCGAGATCATTTGTGCCCTCAGAGCAAGGAATCATATCAACGGGAATCTTACAACCAACCATTATGAAGCCATGAAAAACTCGTTGCAATCAAACTTGCTTGGCAAAACCTTCACTCCTTCATTATGGTTATTCTAGTATTCTTGTTTTATTAGCCCATATTTATTTTTATCATATTAAGTAAGTTATACACGTAAACTGCCTCACTTTATTTCTTCTCACTACCCTAGGTCTGCTGTAAAAGATTTATTTTTAGAAATAAGCTGGCCTGTTGTATATTGTTCTATAAGTTATATCCTTTGTGTTATATTGTGTACAATAAACGGTTAAATAAATAAATAAATATTCCTTGCTCTGAGTTTGTGCCTGGTTTTCTCATATAAAGTAATAAGTATTTTGGCGCAATATAATATATTTTTACTTACAATCCATGTCTACCTACGCAACATATACAGCTCATTATGAGGTACAATATTTCAAGCGTATAATTTAGGCAGAGTCGTTATTTTATTTCGGCCTGTACTGTCGGTTGTAGCACATAAGGTAACACTCGAAAAGAAGTGAATTATTTTTATTCCCGGTTAATAAATAATAAAAATGTAAACTTATCCTCATTAAAGAAGTCATTTTCTACCTATACATTATGCAAGTCAAGTAAAATAGACTGCTGGGGACATAGAGGTATTATGGCTGGGGACAAAAATAATTCAGTTCTTTTGGAGTACCCCTGGTAGGTACCTTATGTTTGTATTAGTATTAGTTTAAATGCTGTGTGTAAAACTCAAAGGTACCTACCTAATACCTATCTAGACATAATATAATCCATACCTACATATGAGTATAAGTATGAGTAAAATACCTACGTACCTATAATTTTATTTAAAGTCAAAATATCTGAACATATAAGTATAGGGATCAAACAGGGCTTTGCTTACCCCGCAATGGTTATCTATAGGCGTAATATGTGAATGCAGTATGTATTGGACTAAAAATGTCTACGCATTTCGCACCTATTCAGGCCTATCAAAACAATCTCGTAGAAACACAAACAAAACTGAGAGTTAAATTGTGTTTGTGTTATTTATTCCCGACAACATTTCCCGAGTGGGAGCCGAGGTTTTATCGCAAAATATAACCTGCAATGCGGTTCCTGTTTAAGAAACACACGTATTAAATTACGAACGAGGCGGCGGCGTAGTCCCCATAACCTCAATCCGCAACCCGCGATACAGGTTTGGATTTTCCTGTTCCAAAGAGGATTCATTCAAAATTGCCGCTGGCTGGATGCGCGCTTTGTTTCACTTTATTTTTATTTTTCGAGGTTATGTTGCCGGTTACCGGTTACCGCGCTTATTGTGAAAATGTGAATCGTAGAAAAAGTGAACGTCTGAGTTCAAGTTGAATTTTATTAGTAAGTGATTTTTAATTAAATGAGGTGATTCGTTATATTTTTTGCACTCATGGTAATTGATAGCATTGATAGTTTTCATCATAATTTGATCGCATACGGTTAAAAATACGAAAGTGAAATTTGCACAATACCTCAAGAACGAAATGACAGACAGGTAGGTAAACAAGTAGTTAGTTAAAATAAATTGCAAAGACTCAAGTCATTCCATCACAAAATGGAAGCGCTAGCTAGCTAGAGTAGGTAAGTACCTAAAACTTTTCAAATGGAAGAATACCTACCTGAGTGAGCTTTTATTTTCCTTGTAATAGAATACTTATTTTTGTTTAGTTCGACTATTCTAATGACTACGTGTGTGTCTTAGACTCTGTCTCTGTCCTATGACCTAGACTAGAGTCAAGAGCAAACCCATCCTTAATAAAAAAAGGTGTTTATTTAGATTTTTCTTGAAATATAATGCGGCTTACAGGCAACCTGTTGATTAAGTGCTACTTACTTACCTACTTAAGTAGGTATAAGAAGGCTTTTAATAAACCACTTAGACCTCGTGAACCACTCGAGACGGTTCCCCACTTAAAAACTCAGCAAAAAAAGAAAAATCGGAAAAACAAAGAATCTTTTGGTTCTTCAAATAAGTAGTAATTTGATAAAATTGAACTATTTGCACAAGGTGAAGGAAGAGAACAAAATTTTCAGTTTTCAGTCACATTGTCAAAAAATTTGCATTTATTAATATTATCTGGACATTACGATAGCTTTTGTAAATTTGTGACATGCTAACTTTCTCATCTAATTCTTAAAAATAATTTCATCCAGGTAACCAATATTTCTATTAACAAGAACACGGTTAACTTACCCAGGTGCCTATATAGGTATATCTTCTATGTAAGCACCTATATAGGTGAGGTAGGTAAGTAATCAAAAAGCTATTTAAAAGAAAGCCATCGATCTATGCAGATTTATTTATTAAGGAAACAAAAAATCATAAGACGGCAAATGAGATGACATGGAAAGTTATTGGTTCTGATTCTCGCGTACACCTTTCCTTAGCGAATTCATAAGTAGTTTTTATTCTAGAGTTGTCAGTAGGTCTATACTTTTTAAATACGGGGTGTAAGGGACAGCCCTCCGAATACGGACATGGTCTGCATGCACCCTATCAGTTTTCGGAGGGCTGTCCCTTACACCATGTATATGATGATGATCTTTCGAAACGATTCGATTTCATTCCTGAAAATAACGGTAATTGTTGTAATTTATTAGGGATCACTAGCGGAAAAGTATTACAGGATTACAGGAATGTAAGAATTGAGTTTATTTAATAATTTATTTAATAAATTTAGAGGTAATGTATTTTGTTCTTTTTTTATAGAAAAGCAACAAGATTATTTAATATAATCTAAACACGTACGTTGGAATCGCCCCGTGTGCCGAGCACGCCTGATCTAAGCACTAATGTCGCTTTTTATCGTGATTTGTGTAATTTTATCTTACGGTTCCTATGAGATCGAGCTTTCAATGATTTGATTACCTACATACGATCGCCAACGGCAAACGATAATTTTTTTAAAACACGTACGAAGTAGAACGCATCCTGCTGTTAGAACAGGATTTAGGAAGCCAACGGACTTGATTTTTCCGTGTGATGCGGGCTTAATATCATCACCCCATTTTTTCCAGTAGGCGTCATAAGAGGGTTTCATGTGCATTACAATTATAGGCGACAGGAACCTGATACCTGTCACTATGACTACCTGAAACCTGTCACCATTGTGATATACGATTTTTTTGAAGCGGCTCTCAAATATAGGTATGTCAGACATGGCGATAGCGACCGTATTTAACGGCCGTTGACGCTAACCTAACCTAACCTACCCCAAAAGGAATAAAGGCGTGATATGTATGTGATTAGTACCTAATACGCTTACGGCAACGATGCATTTAGAAAAACACGTATGAAGTAGAATGCATCCCGCTAGTATAAAGGAATTTAGGAAAATAGAATTGCTGTTGGCTGGATGCGCACTTTGTTTTTCTTTTTGTCGAGGTTATGTTGCCGGTTGCCGCGCTTTTCGTGAAGCGTAGAAAAGTGAACGTGTGCGTTCTAAAATTTGAATTTTATTAATCGAATAATTAAGTGAGGTGACGCGTTATATTTTTAGCGCTTTGACTCGATTCCGCAATAGCGTCTAAAATATCACTTTCGGCTTCAAGAAATTAATTAAGTATGGTAAAAACAAACTCTATAACTACCTATTTTAATAAACTCATGAGGAGCTTTACGCCTTGTGGTGCCGGCTTGGAATAGCATCACCGCAATTCTACCCGCGGGTGTCGTAACAGTGACTGAGGGTTAATCATCATACTTATAACTGTCTGTTAGGTACCTAAGGCTTCCGCGGATAGGTAGAAAATAATGTGTTCATATTACACATTATTGAAATATTATGTCCACGGAATGAACACATTATTTTATACTATTATATCATCAGTAGATACGAGTACTTACCTAAGTTCTTAAAAATTTATTTAGTTTAATTGGTTTTTATTTCACTATTTTAGTTTTGTATTGTATGTAGGTTTCAGTGTCAAAGATTAGGGAGCTGTATACTAGTTTAAAAACAAATGTTTACTTACCATGGCTAAAAAATCCTCTCGCCTGTTCATTATTTTTACTTCCGTTATTGTATTTCTGGGCAACAGATGTATGCTTTTCCACAGCCTTATTATTTGTGAAGTTTTGGTTAACTTTGGCGAACTTTTCATGGGAGGTTTCTTTAATTACATTTTTGTTATAACTATCACGATCTTTGTTAATATTCACTTTACGATTTAATATTCTCACTTTATTTTCGCACTCATTCACCAGAACTAATATCACTAACGACACAACACATTTTATCAACATCGAATTCGTGACCATTTTAATTTCATAATTATAAAATTAGTAACAACACTTTTTTAACAAAACTATTCAGAAAATTGAACTAGAGGATGCTGGCTGTTTAAAAAAAAGAAAAATAAGTAATGTCTAATTTCGCGCGCGAATCTAGCGTCGGTCATTTTCGAGCGTAGGGCGCATGCGCGACCGTTCCGTTTTGCGCGCGCGTTCACACTACGCGGTGGCTATCTCGGCCACGAAACCAAATTAAAGCAAAACCGACAAAAGACAGTTGTTTTTTTTACAAGCTGGTTTGTAAAAGGTGTGTGTTGTTTTGCTGTTTTTACTTGTTTTGCCGTTTCGATGTATCGGTGGCGTGATAGCGCTTTCTCTGATTAAAAACCTCTCGCGTTCCGATGGCAGGATGCGACTAACTTTATAAGTACGTTTTGTAGAACAACGCCGGTTTAGTATGTAAGGAGCGCGGTTTCAACGTAGGAATTAAATGCCTGATTGCCAGTGTCACCACAATCGGAATGCGCTATTTTCTTCACATGTTACTCCGATTCTGGGAGGACATTTCTTTAGCTAATTTCTCAGTTATTTTATCATTGTCATGTCCTGTCACATAATTAAATAAGATAAGAATTGAGGCCGGTTTAATCAAAATCTAGAGATGTTTCATAAAACTAAATAAAGCTACCTAGTTAATATTGAATAGTTGCAATAAAAACTCTATCACCTTCTTATGAAGTATGTAGTCTAGTCTAGACTGGCCCGAAACAGAGGCAAATATTTTACGGGGCGAATTAACCTATGAAATTGTACAACTTTCCCATAGGAACATAGGTAGAATTAGTAGTTTTAAAAATTTGGACCTCATACAAAATGTGCTAACCTATGAGGTCAGTAGCAATTTTAAAAAAAACGTTGTTCCATGGGCAAACTTTTTTCAAATTTCATGGGAAATTTCAACCAGTGAGGTTTTTGGCCCTGTTGAGGGCTACACAATGTAAAGTAAATTAAAACAATGGTATTTCTATAATTTTGTATATTTAATTATTGCTTCACTCTAGAATAATATAAACAATTCGTTGAAACGTCATTATAATAAAACATAATAATTATCTTCGACATATT